>OZ020306.1:21678391-22928391 GCA_963971305.1 Arcuatula senhousia | reverse complement strand
ACTTTGTGCATTAAAGTTTAATCAAAGTTTAACATCATATATTTACTGAATAAATGTAGACACGTCACTTTCTGTTATTCAACTGAATCAAGAAAGTTCTATTGTGAAGTTGTGATGTAAAACCCTTTTATAAAATTATGGTATATAAATAATGGTTAAATATGGTTCTTTCTATCAAAAACAATAAAACAATTTATAAGTACATGTAGCATACCTTAGCATTTTAAAATAAGACTTACTGTGGAACTTGTAGAACCAGGTCCTCTGGCACTGACAGGTTTCCTGGAAGGACTGACAGTATCCAGGGCAAAGCTGGGTGGGGGTAGGAAGGGGGGTATCACAGGCTTCAGTGTGTCATTAGACAGGCTAGATGTGGGAGGGTTTATGTCCTGTAATGATAAATATAAATAACATCATATTGATAATTAACATATATTTTACCCTTCCGAAGTACTTAAGTAAACTCTTTTGAAGTTCATATTGCTGATTGAAATTATGTTATGTCTTGCTAAGCTGCGCATTTCATTTTTTATTCCCCTACTGATTTTGTCCAGTCTTATCTTGCTTATAATATTTGAATGTCCATTTGATACTTTTTTACTTCTTTCAACATTTTGATAATTTATACATGTACTATGAATATGATATATAAAAAAAATTCAATTGACCATATACTACAAATGACAAATTGGTTTTGAAGATATGATTTATCTAGTAATCGTACCTCCAATATTTGCCCCTCGTGACAATAGAAATACAACATAAAGAACTTTCTTTTTTTTAAATGAATGTTTTTTTTTTTTTTCAAAATA
Organism: Arcuatula senhousia; assembly: GCA_963971305.1. Lineage (NCBI taxonomy): Eukaryota > Metazoa > Mollusca > Bivalvia > Mytilida > Mytilidae > Arcuatula > Arcuatula senhousia. The sequence continues at coordinate 22,927,579 of OZ020306.1, read as the reverse complement.
CATCAATTTTTACATTCTATCAAATTAAAATTCAAATCAACCTTATAAATTATAAGGACATATTTTTTAAATTTTTTTGAACAAATGAGTTTTCTATCCCATTCTTTAACTTCCACCATTAGTGAGTTTATATTAATACTTTTAGCACTTTGTTTTCACTTTAATGGTGTGCTACAAAGCTTTACACAATTTATCTAAAACATATTTAGTCTTTTACAGACATTATTTGTTACAGATTTGTTTACAATTATTGGTCTGAAATATTGTTGCGATTCAGGTTTCTAAACAAATATAAATCTGTATGTTACTATAATAATTTTAAAGGACCAATTTCTCTTATTAGCTTGAAAGACTTGCTTTGACTGAATAGATGCTAGATGCTCAACTTATTTTCTTTTATATGGAATATTTTTTACCTTATATTTTAGGTGATATATATCTGTACATGTACTTCTCATGTTGTTAAGAGGGGTTATATGTGTAATTCATATTTTGTTTAGGATATATTGTTTTTCAATTCAGTTGGAATATAAATATGCATTTTCACATTAAGTTGGGAATTATGTATATATTCTTCACACAATATATTGGATATGTTTTATGTTCCAGTTTTGAAAGTATCAGAATACAATATTCATGCCTTAAAACTTTAAACTGTTGTTTGCAATAAGTTATTGTTCTGGGATATATTGATTCAAAAAAAGATAATTTAAAATAAAAATCACACTACTACAATGAATGAACAATAATTTTCCTTATTGTTTTTGTTGATATATTGCATATTTCTACATTTAGTTTTTATTGACATAAAATGATTTTTATGTTTAAAGAAAAGACATATATTCTCTCCAAAAAAAATTGCAAATAAATATACATACAAGCAATACATAGAGTTCTATGTGAATTAGGAAGTAACAAAATTACAAAAGTCAAATTGTCATTTGCATCCTGTACCATTAAAAAAGTAAAGTTTAGCTACAATTTCAAAGTAAAAACTTGTATAAAAGAATAAAAAAAATATTGAGAAAGGTCTTTATGTCTAGTCTGAAATATCTTTTCAAGTAAAAGTACAATGTATTTACACAAAAGCAAATTGGCTACCTGTGATTTACCTGGCCAGGTGTCAAATCTGAATGCATGAGTGATTTTCTATAGAGCTTTTTCTTGGTAAAGCAATTGTTCAATTTAAATGGACCAATTGAAATACCTATTAGCCAATTAAAATAGGTAATAGCAATTTCAGAACTGAAACAGTGTTTAGACAATTTACAGTAATACCAACCAGTGTATACATAGCAGCACTCTTCTTATTCTCCAGAGCCATCCCTGTATATGTTGTACCAAAGTTACTAACAGTAGTCCCTGCCTGACCTGTCTCCATAAAGTTGTTCATCTTTCTTTGTGGCTTAAAATAATCAAAATAAATACATGAAAACAAGTATGTAGTTTTTCCTGATTCTTATCTTTTGATTTGTTTTGTTGTTGTTTTTTTTTTACTAATTGCAACATTAAAGCCTTGTACAATTTCTGTTAGCTATTCTGTTAGGTATCTTTTTACATCCTGAATCTACATTATAGTTGTAATTTTTGTCTTCAGATTACAGATTAAATTATGCATTGTAAATGAAATGTTAAGGTTTTTACCACAGATTATCATGATAATAAAAAGCCCTGGGTGTTGTTTCATAAAGCGATCGTTAGCCTAATAGGCATGTAAGCCCATTTAGTTTGCATGGGATAACAAGCACGTGAATTAGCGATTGCTTTATGAAACGACTGGAATCAGTAGAAATTTATCATTCATGGTAGTTTTAGTTATGTCTTTGGTCATGCACATTTCCAGGGTTTGATGTTTAAGGGACACAATGAAAATCTATGGGTATTTTTCCAGAAAATCAAGATTATATGATGAAAAAATTCAAGTTTTCCTAATTTTAGAGGGGGCGTGCACCTGGTGCGTCCTTGCCTAATATTTTTTAAAGTTATGTGTAACCTTCAGAAGTGTGAAATTACTTTATTTGTCATATGAAGTGCACATTTATTTTCACACTATTAAAAATTTTTAGGAGTAAGATATGCTTATTTTAAGTTTCACAAATTATTAGTTTTACGCGAGTGTGAGAAAAGACATAAGAAAAATTATTCAATATTTATAACAATGTCTTGACAGATGAACTTCATTTGATTGAGTAGGTGATGTTAAGAGTTTACCCAAAGATTAATTTGTGATATATACCACTTTAGGACTGCTGGTACTTTTGAGAGTGAGATCTTTTACTGATGCAGCCTTCTCTGACGGCATAGCTACCACACGATTAGAAGAGCTCATGGTCCTCCCGATCTTAATGTTTCTGAATCTGTTAGATAACCTGTTTAACCAACCCTATAATGTAACAAGTAATATTATACACCAATTTGTTTGACTAAGATTGGCAATGAAAATAGCACTCCATGTAAATCATAGAACATTGTTAGTTTATATATTAACTTTATATTTGGTGATCATGTTCAAAATAAATGTATGACACCCCCTTCAAATATTTCATTTCTGTTGGAATAGCCCTTAGATGTATTGTTGGATAAAATCAAGTCATTATGAAGAGTCTGTAATGTGCATTATTTGTCATAAAATCGAAATATCCACCTACTGTGGATTCATTATTTTTTGTGGGGTATCAATTTTGTTGTGATTGTGGGTTGGGATTATACATTAAATTTGGTTCCATATAAAAAGGAAATCAAACACTGCTTTGCATACTTCAAACAACAGAACCACGAATTTAGGAACCCACAAATTGACTTTTTTAGCAATCCACAAAAATTAGTACCCACAAAAATAAGTGAATCCACAGAATAAACATTTTCTTTGAATGAGGGTTGTTGTCAATTTTTCCTTGAGAAAAGACATGAATGGATATATATTCTACATATGTAATATGATATACCGCTTTTTATGCCATATTCATATTCTTTACACTATGAAAAAATCACAAATTAAAACAAACAATAAATGTTAAACTCCATCTCCATTTCTAATTAAATTTTGTTTGAGGCTTGCCTTTAGTCCAGTTTTAGGTTGTTCTTCCATGCTGATATCAGTTAGAGAAGAAGCCACCCCATTTGGAGGTTTAGCTGGTACTTTTTTACCCTTTTCAGGACTGCCAGGAACTGCTATAGTTTTACTGGCTAATTTTCTGACTAGTTCTGTATCAACATCCTCTGCAAAAGAATATAATATTTCAGGTTAGTAAGGGTCGATGAAGATAATATCAAAACTACCGAATTTGGAGGATCAAACTCAAATATCAAAGAGATAAGACAAAACAAGACAGACTTACCAGAGAAATTGAAGATCACAATGAAGATCCTGACTTGGTACAGGCAATTCAAAAGAAATGGTGGTCTAAACCAGGTTTTATGGGACCAAACCTCTCTGATACACCATGTTTTATCTGATTGATGGTGATATTTGACAGCATACATAAACATTTTCTGTTTCAACCAAAAAGCTCTATCAACAAACAATTCTTATTGAAAATTCTAATCAAAATATATCTTTAAAATAAATCTGTACAAGGCACTTTAATTTCCCATGACTATCCCCCTTCACAGAGTTAAATGTATGAAAGGAAGGGGTATTCATAACCTGTTGTAAAAATAAATAGTTGTTGAGAATTTCACATTAACCATACATATGTGAAAATAAAACTGTGGGAGATAAATTTCCCAAGTCAATACCTTAAAAAAATACTCAGATTTTTTTTGGCAAAAATATTTAAGCGCAGAAACTGGAAAAGTCAGACAATACTAAAATATCCTCTTTTCCAATATACTGCCAGAATTTTTAGAATAAATTGAAATAAAATAGCACAAACCTATCAAAGATGCCATATCAAATGCTGTACACCCATTTTGTGCTTGAATCCGTACATCTGCACCTCTGTCCAATAAATACATGGCTACTGCTTTTTTCCTGTTTAAAATAAATACAAGTATAATGAAATTGATTTGAAACCAATTTTGGTTCCCTTTTATATCAATATTCAATTTTTAAAACTTCAAATTTTTTTATTATTTCAAAAAAAAAAATAAAAAATTGCTCACAACACAATTTACGTCTACTTAATTTACATCAAAGTTGAAAACTCCAAATAAAACACTATTCTTTATTTGTCAGAATTTAAGACTTTTATTACAAGTTTATAGTCTTCATTTTTTCCTTGCCAAGGTGATGTGGGGAAGAACACAAAGCTATGCATGTGTCTTAAGGCTCTTGATCTCAGGTGTATTGTTATTACAATTAAAAAACTTATCAAACATACAAAACAATAGATATTTAAAAATAAGACACAAACTTATATTTAGAAAATTGATGTATAATATTTCCTACCCATGATATGTAGCCTGCATCAACGCTGTCCAACCACTGATGGTATCTTGTTTATTGATCTCACAACCTCTGTCGACCAGTAACTGGGCGATTTCCAGATGTCCCGTCATGGCAGCAAACATAAGCGACGTAGCACCATCATGGGGGGAGCAAGCATCTATCTGACTAGGATCTAGATCTAGTATGGCTCGCACCTTTCTTATATCTCCTGCAATTAAAAAAAAAACTGTATATTTAATCAATTATTTTCATGGGGATAAAATTTTGTGGTTAAGAGCACAAAAGTGAATAGGTAGGGACAAATTTTTCAAGGATTTTTATCTTTGAAATACAAACTTCAAACAAATATTTCAAATATGTGGGGATATGATTCATCGATTCTTTTAACCAAGAACTAAATCAAATTATTCCCCCACAATATTTCTGCTTCCACAGTAATCATGTATATCAAAATAAAATTTATATGATTATGAAAACAAGTTTTGAACACCTATGGTCATTTATAGTGGTTAGAATAATTTTCAATTTGTTAATTCACTAATTGCTAAGATTTATATGCCCTTTAGCACTTTTTTGCCTTCTTGGAGCCAAACTTGCAATTAATTTGGATGGAGATAAAAGATGTTTTACATCATGAATATAAATGTTCTAAATTTTTTGTCAAGTTTCAAGCCTTTTACCCTACCAGTACTCATACCACATACCTTTCTTTGTAGCATCTATAATGTCTGGTTTCTTTTCATCAGTTTCTGAAATATAACAAAGAAAATGAAATTGTTTTTCTTATTTTATACGAAATAATATGGAATATGTGCCAGAAAGACACGATCCACATATTGAATGTACAATGCAAAATTTCGCTGCGTGTGAAGCACTTTTCTGGATTAACCTTCATCAGACACGCTGTTTTTATTATTTTTCACCAATCCATGATAAGATTATCCTAAGTGAAGCTTGAATACATGTACAGTGTACATGTATGTATTTGTCAGACATGGAATCTATCCACAATGTTGATGGTCTTTGCCAGTGCAATTGGTAACATCTAAAGAAAACTACAAATTTGGTTAAAGTTTCTCCAAATTTAATTTATGTAAGCTTAAAACTATCAATACAATGTTCATGGTTAATACATGTGCATACATGTACATTGTACAATGCTTAATGTTAGGGAAAAAATCATTTGCCTAATGTCTAACTGAAGATTTCTGTTTAAGTGCACAATATTACCTGTACTTTAAAGCAGCTTTCGATTTTGAAGATAAATGAAATGCAAAAGCCTTTAACTATGCTCTAATAGATTATTTTCAGGGTAATAATGGCAATGTGATCCAATAAATCTAAATGAATTTTTAAATATGTTCAAAGTGCACAATGACACAATAATGAAAATATTTTTTGACATCTTGCACTGGGAATGATCTATATAATTATTGCATTTGGTCTTAGGTCCCCTTCAATTGATCACACTGTCATCCAGAGAACCTTAGGTCAAATATCTCTTCCTTCTGTACCAAATACTAGTCATACTGGGTCAACAGTTGTATTAATTGTTTACCAAAACATGAACTTGGCAACCTCTTCTAACCTAGTCAAATATTTATGATGAGTTCTAATATTTAATTAAGTTTTGGCTAGTAAATCAAAATTAAAGTCGAAAATATCCTGTAGATTTTTCTAATGAGACGGTATTATGAATGTATCAGTAAGGGGAATTATTGTCTGTTTAAACCCCTTTATTGTCTGAGGTTAACAGATTTAAATCTTTTCAAAACTTATTTTGATAGGACAAATAGAATTCTTTCAACATAGTTAACCCTTTTATTCAATCACTTCATATGTATCTGGTTTATTATATTCAAATTATTTTCACTTCTGTTAGCTTGGATTTCTATATGACAATTCTAATATTAAAAATTATGAACTAAGTAAGAGTGTATGGAAAATAATGTAAAATCTCTGCAGGAGTATAAATGTAGATGAATGTACTTTTTCATGTAGGATATTATACATTGTCACTGCCCAAAATACAGACTTCTTTTGGTCCAGTGCTATTGGTTTCACTGACCATTTCTTTTTTTCCCTCACACCATGCAACATATACATGTATATTAATTGTTTGGTAGATGTTTTGGGTGTTTTTTTTTTTAAATTATGCAATGAATAGCCCTAAATTTTCATTTAAAATGGTATTTTTGATCATGTTGATCATGTTGATTAACCCTTCAAATTGAACCTGAAATGTTCAAGTGAAACTGACATGGACCCAATTATTCAAATAACTTTCAAATCAGTTTCTGTACTCTTTTCAATGTACAATGAACAATGAATTAAAAAAAAAAAAACTACATGATTTTACACAGATCAATTTCAAAGTTGGCATTCCCATGTCAAAATACTGATTTTGTCACAATGATTTATTATTGCTCAAGTTTCACTTTCTATTTTTAATTCATGACATTTCTTCTTAGGTCAGATAGTTTAAAGCAGATATACATATGCATACACATTTTACCAAGATATACTTAAAGCATTTTTTAGATTTTTTTTCTGATTTTGACCTTTAAAAATTTTAAAGTGATTATATCGACTAAAAGAAGTATTCCATATTGGTTAATCTAATGGCATAGATATAGATAAATATCTGAGACAGTAATACAAGTACTTCATTAATGCTTCCTGAACCATGTTTAAATTATAAAATGTAAACCAGTTGTTTTTGTAAAGATTTTCCACTTTATAGTACTATATAATAGTAGTTGTAGCTTCATTATCTCACTGAAATGCAAAAAGACAAAAGCCCCTAGGTTAAACAGGAGTGGACCATGAGGCATGTTAAGTTTGGAATTTAAATCATTCAATGCAAAAATTCATAATAAATGAACTTATATGCCATATCCTAAAATTTACATGATGGACATGTACATTTTTTTGTCTATATCAACAGTCTGACAAACACATTTGTACTTTATACATGTGTATAGACATAGCCAGATGTATATTTGTAAAGGAACAATACTTATTGATAATATCCTGATAACTTCTTTTATTTCCTATTACAAACTTGTTTAAAAGTCTAATTTACATGCAGTTCACAGTTACTAAAATTAAATACCAGATGTTCAATGCAATGTACTTTTAAGACTATTGTAATACAACCTCTTTTGAGTATGTAGATCATATTCACCGAGTTAGGCTTTTAAACCATGCTTTTTCTATAACCCAAGAAAAGTCAACATAATTCAAATATATGCATGAATATGCATTTTTTATATTTTAGTACATGTACAGAAGTAATGAAAAAATAGAGATTCCTATGATGTACATGTACATGTACATGATACAACTCAATTAATATTGTGTTTGCACAGAGAGAAAACATTTACAAAATAATGTAATTCATATTATTGTATGATGCATATGTACAGGGCCGTCACCAGGTTCTGTCAAGGAGGGGTGATATTTGAGTTCAAAGAAATTTCTTTATTCACATTTCCATATGATGTACTTCCTTTATGTAAAGTTTAATCAAAATCTTAGCAGGTTATATTAGGAGGTCAGGTGCAAAAAAATATGCATGTGGACGGACAGACGGAAAAAGGCAGTGTTATTCCTATATCCTACGCAAACTTTGTTTGCAAGGGAATTATAAATGATTATACAATATGTATATTCTCTAAAAAATATTACTGGATCTATTCAGTTTGATATACATTGAAAGGATATATTAACATACATGTACATGCACATTGGACATCAAAATCATTATAGACATGCAATGATTTGTTGTGTGAACAGCTCTTCAATGAAAATTATTGAGAAATTCTTTTTTGGTAACTAAAGAATACCATTAAATTACTATATTGAAAATAAACTACATGTACTTTTAATCATTACCTTTAAATGTTTTATTAGTAGTTTTCCTATCTAAGAAGCTAGCTACGTCACTTTTTCCCATCGCTGTTGCCATGTCTAGTGCTGTTCTACTGTTGGCTGATGTCAGATTGGGATCTGCTCCACTTTCAATCAACATCTGGGAAGTTTTTAAATGACCGTTGATTGCAGCAAGCATCAAAGGCGTTAAACCAGTGGATGGAGTTTTGTTATTAACATCAGAACCCCTATCAATGAAAAACCTGACAACAGCATCATGACCATGCTCAGCAGCCACCAACAGTGGGGTAAATTCACTCATGCTTCCATTACCAGAACTGTTCAGATCAATGCCCGTCTCTACTAGTTTGCGTACCACTTGCATGTGGCCTCCTCTAGCAGCCAGAGTGACAGCAGACACACCATATCTTGTCCTGACATTGATATCTGCCTGTCGCTGAAGCAATGTTACCACTACCTCAGTGTGACCATTACGACAGGCATGCATCAAGGGTGTCCAACCAAAATTATTTGGCTGATCTAAAGCTGCACCTTTCATAAGCAGTAGTCTGACAATGTGATCATGACCATTAGCAGCTGCTATCTGTAACAAAAGAAAAACAAGGAAAAAATTTATTGTGTGTGAGCTTACAAAGGATTAACCCCAGTTCAATATTGAGTTCTACATTTTTTGTACCTTGAACAGACAGGGTCATCACCCATTCTGTGAATTACTTAATCACCTACATGACCTATGTACAAATGTAAATTTCAAAGCAATTGTGGCATTTAATGCAAAATATAAGGTTTGAGGATTAACAGTCCATGTTGGCATTGATACAGATTACTGTGCTGTTCCTTGCAGTTATCAAGTGACCCCTGTTTACATATTAATATTGGCAACAAGAAAACAGAAGCAAGAATGGATTTGAAAATGAGCCTTTCCATTATTTTTTTTATTTTAACAGAAAAATAAACCTCTTGAACAGTTCCATGTCAAACTCTGGATAAATTAACTGATAAGTTTTATACTTTTACAATTTTTTGTAGTTTAATAGTCATGATAGTGTATATCGGACATGTTGAAACCTTAATTTGGTGGTCTCCCTTAAGCTTGGAAATGTTTGATAAGAAACTTTTGTATTTCAACAAAATTTCCACATGATTTTTACCAAAATTAAAAGAAACCCTTAGTAGAACTTTTATTTAATTTGAGGACAACTTACAGTAATAATGACTGTGAATTCTAATTGATTTTTACCAATTTTATGGAATCTATCAATATACATTGTACCATAGGCATACATGTACATTTTGTGTACATATACATGTACATACATGTACATATAAATAATTGAACTCTTTTTATTTGTGATTTGTAATAGTCCCCCAAAGTTTCCAATCAGAATCTCTACCTTGGTGAAAAATAGTTCCGGTCTCCAGTTCTTCAGTAATCGGAGCAGCTACATTGTACATGTACATGTACACAAAATGTATCTCTAGCAGTAGCTAGTGTGTCAACCAGCATGACAACTGATGGCATGCAGTGTTCTCCCCAGAAGTTTCTAATACATGTAGCATCCTGGTATTTGCAATTTTCAAAATAGCATTTTTTGGTTTTGAAATTTAGCATTTAAAAGACGATTTAAGATGTAGCATCACATTGCCAGGATTCTATAAAGCCTGGGGAGAACAATGGGCATGTAGCAAGTCTCGAGCCACTGGTGGAAAAATTAAAAATTATGTTGAGCGTAATAGATAGTGATTGTTTTGATTAGTGTTTGGCCGATTAATATACTGAGATGATCACCTTATCATCCCTATTATCATGAATATGTCTTCACAACTGTGTTGTGTTTTGCGTTCCTACTAGTGGACCCTTAGATCGTAATGGAAGAGGGAGGTTTGGCAGCCATATGACCTGGTTGAACACACCATTTCATTTGAAATACATGTACAATTCGCCAGACATGGGACAATGTACATGTTATTATGTAGCACACCTGGCAGATCTGTCAACTTATCTGACTCTCCTCAGTCATATTACAATAGGGAAATGTATATTTAAATATGGCTTAATCTTCTTTTCAATATAGCATCTTGGCCATACCTGTAGGGGTGTTGTTTCATCGTCGTCAGTGCTGTCAACTCCAACCCCTTCATCAAGTAAGGCCTGAACTGAATGACCATCGCCGTGTTCGCAGGCGTGAAGCAACTGACGGACGCGATCCATTGTAACTTAAGTCATTTTAAATGTCTAAAAGAACACTTGTGTTCACATTTTATCACTTTTGTACTTCATTACGATATAATTTCCATCATTTAGGTCAATAAAAATATTTCTTTATTTTAGTTGTTCACCATGTCCACCATCTTATTTCCGGTCATGACGTCATGATCAAATAATACATTTTGTAGATTGCAATGCAATCGACTGCTATGTGCCCCCTTTTAAAGTTAATATTACGCATTTTCTTGATATGAGCACAAATTTATTACCCGTATTTAAAACAAGAACTTGTCTAGCAATCTACATTTCAATACTTTTGATTTGTTTGTTTAAAAATGTAGGCGAAAAAATGGCGGGAGAATTTTCCCAAACAAGCAAACAAATTCGGTTAGTTCTTTGACCAATTCTTTCTAAACAATTGAACAAGTCAAAGCACTATTTAATTTCAGTTTAGATTTTGGAAAAATCAATGATTTAATCCGGAGCCAGAGCCCTGTGTCAGATGTTCTAAGAGCATACATGTGAGACACACACAGTGACGGATTTTAAAGCTCAGTGGAGATTTTGAAATTTTAGCCAGGAGATTGGGCAAAACAGCGGAATATTTTCAGCGCTCATTAAAATTGCATTTCAATGTCATTTGAGGGCACTAGCTTGTGTCAAATACCCCTGGCTTCACTGACTTATCTTCAACTGTTTATACAATTATCAGGTCATTTACGGTAATGAACCTTCGACACCTTAACCTGTTAAATCAACGTCTACTTAATTGACGAACCACTAAACCACGGGAAAGGTTTAATGACTGTTCAATTAAAGTGTCTATAAAACTTAAATTTTGTCATTACACAACAAGTCGGGAGATTATATCTCCCGGCGGGAGAATCACATGTATGCGATAGTTGGAACCCCTCCTCCTTCCTTTAGAATTTTATTGTCAGTTTCTTGAAACTAAAAGCTGGCCACTGTCTCTCTACTGTTCAAATTAGTTTATTTTCAGAAAACAGTTGCGTATCAGACTAGTTTAAAAATAATAAAGCAAAACTATCGAACGAAGATGACCAATGGTTTCAAATAATTAGATTAAACTCGGCGGCAAAATAAGACAAAATACACTGGAGAAATTGAAAATCTAGAAATGCATGAAGCTTGTGTATATCAAGTGATCATATAAAAATTGATATAATTTCTTGTGCCTCAATAGATCCTGGGGATATAAACTTTCTCTCTTTTAAAAAAATATTCAGTGCCGCTGCCTTAAATTTACCCAGCTTAGACTTTTCTCCTTCTTCTCTTCTTCCCGGTTTACTCTAAACTTGAGTGTAAATAATCCGCTCATGTCCGACTGGAATAGTTTAAAGGTCTGCTATAAACACTTAAAACAAAGAAAACGGTTTACATCAGGGTTTGACGACCAGTGTCAGAGACCCAAACCCAGCATGGAACTTCTCGATGGTAGGCAAGTGCCTCAGTTCTGAGGGTATGAAGTTCAAGATGGCAATAAAATTGTTCGTGGGAAGAAGGATAATTTGTGTGTGTCAGTGCCAGTGTTTAGTGTTCGAAATATTACATTACATCTTATTATGCTGTCAGTTTGGAGCAAGATATGTTGGAATGGAACTTCAACTAGATGACGTGCTTTCTTATAGATCATGGTGGCTCTGGCTTTAGATGGATTCCCAGCCTATACGATTGATCATAGATGTTACTGATCCTGCTTCGCAGTCGTAAAATTAGTTGAAGAAGAACAACGCTTTCGTCTTTGGATGGCATCTAGCTGGTTGATCTGGTTCCTGATGTATGGATCCCTTACTACACTGGCATATTCTATGGTAGGTCGCAATAGAGTGACGTAAGCTGCAGCTTACGTCTTACAATTCGATAGGAGACAAGATCCTCAGATATGGAGACATTTCACAAACTCATAAGGAAATACAAGAGATAGGTGTAGACAACAAGCTGTACAAGGGTCAAGAAAATGTGAAAGAAGGATTCCTAGAGTACTTCTCAAAGCTAGCAACACCAATAGACCTGGGCACAGACAAATTATAGGGGAATAACTGTACTCCCAGTTATAAGCAAGATTTTCGAATCAATCATCAAAGAACGAATCCAACATCGCATAAAACAGGTCCAAATATCCTCTCAAAGAGGCTTCACCAAGGGGGCATCTCCAATAAATGCAGCACATCCTATCGAAGAAGCATATAGGTCACTAAAGGATGAGAAAAAGAATGGCACGTTAATACTATTAGATGCCAAAGCAGCGTTTGACACTGTCATCCACTCACATATAATTAGAAGGGTCTATCAGGCTTGGATAAATAACAGAACTTGGTACATGATAAGGGACATGCATGAAAATGCTATGAGCTGCACCAAATGGGCAGGAGAAGTAACAAAAGCATTTCATGTCAAAATAGGGGTAAGACAAGGAGGTATACTTAGCACCGACCTCTATAAACTTTACATCAACACACTTCTAGCTCATCTCCAAAACTGTGGCTTAGGAATGAAAATTGGAAACATCAATGTTAATCACACAGGATGTGTGGATGACATAGCACTCATCAGCAAAGATACAAATGAGGCCCAAGTACTTAACAACATGGCACTTAACTTCGCCAATAGAGAGGGCTATAAGCTACAACCACATAGGAGTGTAGTAATCCATATAAAGGGCAAAAATACGAGGCAACAAACAGCTCCAGAACAACTGGCAATGGGAACAGGGGTAATGCCGAATGTAACATCAGCGGCACACCTAGGGATCATAAGAACTCCGACAATTAAAGAGAATTGGGAAGCCAATGTGAACTCAAACATAAGTAAGGCTAGAAGAAGTGCATACAGTCTATTTGGCAGATGGTTTCACGGCCACAATGGTCTAGACCAAGAAAGCCTAATTCATATCTTCCGAACTTATGTCTCGCCAGTCCTCTTGTATGGGATCTCCAAAAGGCAAATTCTTAGACCAATTAGAAGCTTTCCAAAAACGCACACTGAAGCAGGCACTATCATTACCAGTGAGATGTCCCGATCCAGCAGTCTACATACTCACCGGCATATTGCCGATAGAAGCCCAAATTCATTGAAAAATGCTAACCTTCTTCAACAACATTTGCCACCAAGATCAGGACAGTACTGAAAAAAAGTTGGCAGCCAGACAATTTGTTATGAACAACGAGAACAGCAACAGCTGATTCATTGAAGTTAACTGGATTCTTAGAAAATACAACCTCAAAGAAGCAATTGATTACATTAACAATCCCCCACGGAAAACATCATGACAGAAACCGGTGAAGACCAGGATTACAAAACACTGGAATGACCAAATTAGAAATATGGCAATCCTATACGAAGGTTTGCAATTTCTTCAAACCGAAAATCTTGACGCTGGAAAGATCCACCCACTCCTAAAACATAAATGCACATCAGCCCTAGATATAGAAAGGCTTACAACAAAGCTCAAAGTCATGACAGGTACCTACACTCTCCAAACTGATAGGGTTAAGTTCTATTGGAGTGAAGATAATTCGAACTGTCTACTTTGTGGCAAAGAGCCAGAAACCATAACACACTGCATACTGGAATGTGAAAAGCTACAGGCCGGCAGAGTGCCAATTCTAGAAACAATCAATAAAATTTGGAGTGAAGACCTAAAAGCAGGCATACTGATGACAGACCTATCACACCCAGACCTGATGACGCTGTTGGTGGACTGTACCATTCTAGTCAAACAAACTAAGTTGAACTCTATCAGTTTACTAAGAATTGAAAAACTGTCAAGAATTCTGTTGAACAAACTGCACATATCTCGTCTAAGAGTCCTGGACCTGACAGGAGGGTGTGGTGGGGGAAATATGACAGAGGTAGGCTCCTTGCTTCAACATATTAGTCACGTTCTGTCCTCAAGTATGACACTAAGGTTACCAACCTAGGCAGGCAAACGTATATTTTACCTTCATGCAAATTATCTTGTCCCAGCATTTTTTATCTTTTAGAAACACTTCTCTTAGATTTTAAACTATTTTATACTTCATATTTAGCTTAAAATTTTAAACTATATACTCTGCTAATATTGAATCGAAGCCATTAAGCAGATTAGCCAATTTTAAAGATTTAATTAGTTCAAAATTTTAATGTATAATGAGGTACACGGTGACATGGCTACTGCAAGTGTATGTCACTTGCTAGTGGATTGCCGAATGTGAAGGGGCTAAAACATTCACGATATATATCTGGTTACCATATGGTGAATGGTGACGCACTGTAAATACGAAGCATTCACTGGGAGAAGGACACTGTACACCATGTTTTCACGTAAATATTACGGTTCTCCCAAGCGGAGGCAGTGATCCAGAGGTAAGGTAAGGTAAGGATACGCTTTAGAGGTGATTTTTTTATGTAAGTGGTCCAATTAAGATCATTGCTGTTGGTGACGACTAGATATTTGTTGTCTTGTTTTTTTTGGAGTACTTGATTGTGTAATTATGTTTCCTAGTTGTTATTTTCTTGATGATGTGGGATGGTAAAACACTTGTCTGCAGTGAAGGAATTCTGTCAAGTGGGTTCACATGTTTGGAGTCGGTCAAGATTTTTCTGTATTTAAATTTTGTCAGAGATGGTGTTGATTGCTCTATACAACAGGCAGTCGAAAAATGGACGGACATATGATGACACAGCATTTGAAAGGTCCTTGATGAAGACAAGGAACATTAAGGGACCTAATATGTTTTTTTAACAACAGTTTACTATAATTATATTTATTATACTTCAGTAGATTTTTTCTATATAAAATACAGGTAAACATTTTAACTATTACATCTTGAATTTGGTAAAAGTACTATTTCCCTAGGGATATAGTAAAAACTATTTCCCTAGGGCAATAGTACCGTAATACAATTTCGCGGGTTTTTTGTATGATTGGCAGTAGGCGTGGCTAAAGAATACTTGTATACAATCAATCAATCAATCAGTTTATTGGATAAAGCACATGAGTAACAATGCATTGTAATCCACAAGATATATATGTAACACATAAGTATAAATGTAAATGCATGAAATAAAACATTTGAAGTCCCAATATTTTAAGTTATATTATAAATTGTAATTATTCTAAATGTTTAAGATATAAAAATAGTAGTTTAGTTAGTCTGTAGTACATGATATTGGATTGGTTTCAGTGTAATCAAAAGAGCGAATTTTAAAAGCCTCCCTGAGGTAATTACATATTTCCCTGGCACTTTCTTCAGTTGAAGGATTCAGTAATTTTTCACTATCTACTTCAGTGTTGTTAAAAATCTTAAATTTTTCTCTTAGAGATTTGTATTTAGGGCAATTTAGGATGAAATGAACTTCATCTTCAACAGTGTTTGTGCAATATTTACAAATTCTATTATTAGCAGGTACTATTGGTTTAGAATACCTTCCTGTTTCTATGGCCAATGGATGTGCACTTATTCTGATTTTTGTTAACCATGATCTGTCTGATTTTTTAAGATTATATTTAAGGTAGCTCTTTAGTTCAAAGGAAGATGATATTTTACTGTAAAAACGTAGTTTACCTTCATTATTATTCTGAATAAAATTAAGTTGTCTATGAACTTTATCTTTGTAGAAATTTTCTAAAGATGTTTTGAACTCAGAAGAACTTATATCTAGATTCGGAATTAAAATAGTATCTTTAATCTTATGTAAAGTTGAAAGCCAACTATAAGTTTTGTCTTGGAAAAGATCTTTCTCTTCTTTGAATGCTGCTTTTAGAATATCGAATTTTGGTTCATGTTTTGATTCCACAGCAACCAATCTTAAATAATATTTATACATCAAAAAGTAGGACTTAATGCTTATTGGGTTAAGTCCCAATTCAGTTCTTAATGCGAGATTGGATGCCTTACTGTGAACTCCCAAGATATTCTTCATAATCATGTTTTGAACTTTTTCAAAGGGTAGTTTATCTACTGAGTCTAAATTTGAATTAAAATCTGAGATCCATATTTCAGATCCATAAGACATAATTGGTAAAATAAGTGTGTTATAAAGTTTTATCCATTTTTCTACTGAAATGAAGTTAGAGTATGGTATTTTGGATTTCAAAGCGAAATAAGCTTTACGAGCTTTTATAGCCAGTTCTTCGGCTGCTATTTTGGTTTTTCCTTTGTTATCAAAGGTAATGCCCAGATATTTATAAGTTGGAACAGATTCAAGAGTGTTTGCACCAAAATAAAAGTCAAAGTTATCAATTACAGATCTGTTTTTAAATTTGGATAGAATCATTATTTTTGTCTTTTGGGTGTTCACACTAAGGTTCCAATCTCCACAGAATCTTTGCAAGCCATCTATACAATGTTGCAAGCCTGAGGGTGATTCTGAAATTAATACTAAGTCATCCGCATAAAGGAGATGATTAAAATTTATTTGATCTAGTGTAACTGGGTTAGATTTGTTCAAATCAAAGTAAGACTTAATATCATCAACAAATATGTTAAAGAGTGTGGGACTTAAACTATCCCCTTGTTTCACCCCAATCTTTGATAGAAAAGGTTCGCCTAAGATATTATCAGTCTTACAACAGTAAAGTGTATTAGAGTACATATTTTTGATGAGGTCATAAAATTTTCCACCAACTTTGTTTCTAAGTAGTTTAGTAAAAAGAGCTTTTCTTGCAACACTGTCAAAAGCCTTGCGAAAATCTACAAAGCATACATAAAGATTTTTATTCTTACCATACAAATATTTGTTTATTAAAGTTTTCAAAATAAAGATATGGTCACTAGTCCTATATCCTGATTTGAAACCACCTTGATTGGGACTTACTAAGTTATGTTCTTCAAGAAACAAAGACAGTCTATTTTGAAGAAGGGAAGTGAAAAGTTTTCCCAGACAACTGGATATGTAAGACATAATACTATCCGAACTAAATTCCATCCAGAGGAGAGTATTCAATGTGAAATATTTTCCTTAGGACACTATTTAATTGTAGAAAAGTTTCCACCCATATGAAAAAGTATCCACTGTTTAACCATTCATTCCTCACTAAGAAGCGAAATGTCGGAAATTATCTTATGAGTATTTAATTTTGTCTACTTGTAAAACTGGTTTTTGAGTTGACCATGTGTTGACACCGAACTGTTTTAACATGTCATATTAATTTGATAATCTTTATCAGTTGTAATATTTTGTTTAATATTCCCATATTTGATCGATTAAATAAGGCTATGACCTGACAAGCAAGGGGTATGTTGCATTATTGTAACTTAAACATTATTTTAAAACTCATGATTTTCGCCCATAAAGCTGATTGCAACTTTCAGACCAAATGAGAGTAAAAAGCAGTACATTGTAACATCAATTTTGTCCAGACAAACACTTTGTATATTTTTCTCTTATGTTTTATAGTCTTCTTTTTAGGTTTTTGAAACTATGAAATATTATCCTAGATAACAATTTACGACTAAAAACAATCCCAGAAGATATTCTACTATCAAATATCATCCTGGATAACATTGATGAAATCAAATAATACTAGATGAAATATGGTCCAAGATCGTATTTAGTGATGAAATATTATCCTGGGGGATACTTAACTGGATAATTTCTAACTATGAAAAATTATCCTGGACATTGATAAAATCTTTAAATCTTAAATTGAATAATATTATATGGTACTATTAAATGATGAAAAATTATCCTGGTGGATAGTATTTAACTATTAGATATCACCCCGTATAATATTGACGATAATGTTTCTATGATTCTGGGAATGAAGTTTGGTAATATTTAACTAAATATTTTCTAGTTATGAAAAATTATCTTGGATACTATTTGTAAATGAAATATTATCCAGAGAGAAATTCAACAATCATATATCATCCTTGATTATATTTTTAACTTAGATAAAACAGATTATAGGGATAATCTCTAAAAAGAAATCGTGAACTTTATGTGAGTAATTTTGTATTCAAAAGCTCCATTTCTCATTGATTGGATGCATTGCATAACCTTCTATATGTAGGTGAACACTTTTCAGACAATATCAAGTTAAGAGGGACACAATTTGATAGCAATGGAAAACATTTAATAATAAGAAAGTATCTCTGGAGAATATTTAATATTAAATGTTTTCCGAAGGAAATTATATCACGGGGGATACAATTGAATGTTACAGATACACATATGCCTCTGTAATTATTGCAATCATTTGGGTTGCCTGATTTGAATATTGATGTAATATGCGACACATTCCATTGTTTAGGAAATGTTCCTGTTTGTAGGATTTTATTAAATAACTTTACCAAAACCAAAACCATAGAATCTTTACTATTTTTTATAAATTCATTAACAGGTCGAAGATTTTACCTTTTAAGGATAATGTTTTCGTCAAACTTTTAACCAATAGTTTTTGAGAGAGTATAAATAAATACGATCGCCAACACGTGCTTTTATGAAAAAAATAAATATGACATGACTCGCAAAACAAATCTTTAAAATGAGCGGTGAAAAAAATCCTTGTTGTATTTGTATTAATGTCATATTAAAAATAAACATATTAAAGAAACACTTTTTCACCCAAATAGCTTTGACAAGTAGGGAGATTTTATGGCCATGTTTACCTTTTTGATTGTCCATTGACCAATCCACTTAATAAGATAGAAGTCAATAAGTGGAACATAACATTACTTTATAAGGAGAATTTACCCATGTTAAACAAAATAACGTTTAAAACCAATTATATTTGGTATTTGAGAAATATGAGCGAGGAAGTTAAAGAATACATGTTTATGTTAGGAACTTTTCTATCAGACCGACGAAAAAGTTTTACCATTTCTTCCCATTTGAAAGGTCAATCTTTTACAATTTTGATTGATTAATAGGTCAAACGAAATCTAGAAAACCCGACCTGATTAAGAATAAGATCAGGGCCCCCACTTTTACCAGATTTTAGTTCTTTAATCCCTTTCTTAACTTCATTGCAGTTAAAAGCATAATCAAGAGAAGAAAAGTTGTCTTTTGTTTCTTCAAGCTCACTGTTCAAGTTAAAGTTGGTACAATTTAGGTCAGTAAATAAAGATTTATAATGCTCTGTCCACTCTTTAGCTGAAATTGGATTTGAGGCCATGTGACCGGAATGTCTAAGACTATTTATAGATTTCCAAAAAGATTTAGATTCTTTTTCATCTAAGTCATTGACTTTATTCAAGACCATCTTAAAAAATTCAGCTTTTAGCTTCTTCTTAAGTAAATTATAGTTTTTGTTTGCACGCGAAAATGATTGTCGCAAGAACACATTATTTGGTTCTTTTTGTAGTCTTTTCCCTAGTGATCTAACGTCCCTTCTTACTTTTAAGCAGTCATTAGACATCCACGGTTTTTTGGGAAAGGCCTTTTTTGGTTTATTGAGAGGACAATTTCTTTTCTTTCTAAACTTGAATAATTTCAATGCAGCATCTTTAAAGATGTTATTAATGTTTTCAACAATAGAATCAATATTTTTATTATTTTCATTATCTAATTCTTTTAGAACTTCCATAATTGGGTCAACATTTTGAAGAATTATATTTTGAAATTCTAAATTTTTTTCTTCTTCCCATATAAATTTACCTTGTATACAAGGTAAAGAGTGAGCAGTAGGTGTGGCTTTACTTAAGTTGTTAATAAAACAATTGTTTACTGGTCATTCGGAAAACAGTACATTTGTTTCCCCTCGGTACTTACCATTTCCCTCGGAGCTACGCGCCTCGTGAAATAGTAAGTACCTCGTGGAAACAAATGTACTGTTTCCCTCATGACCAGTAAACAATTGTATAATATATACCACAGAAAAAAAGTCAATCAAATTCAAGAACATACGTTTGAAATGTTTGAGGAATGTTCTTTTTCTATTAAGTGGCAAATTATGAATATTAGAAAAAAATATATGAAAATAAATGAAGTTGAAATCAAGAGTTGGTTTCATTCTCTCGTTTGAAAATACACGTACAGCAGAGATAAGATAAAAAAAAACATTTATAATATTTAAAAAATATTGTGTGTGATTTTTAACAAAGAAGAGGATAATATAGGTAAATGGTAGGTTACGAAAGCCTATTGAGACCAATTTCGTTGTAATTTTTTTTTTATTCCTCGTTATAACGAGAAACAAGTCGTAATAACGAGAAATGAAAGTCGTTATAACGAGAAACAAGTCGTAATAACGAGAAATGAAACTCGTAATAACGAGAAACAAGTCATAATAAAGAGAAATGAAACTCGAAATAACGAGAATTGAAAGTCGTAATAACGAGAAATGAAAGTCGTAATAACAAGGAGTAAAAGTCGTAATAACGAGAATCGAAAGTCGTAATAACGAGAAACAAGTCGTAATAACGAGAACATAGTCGTTTTAACGAGAATTGTAAGTCGTTATTACGAGAAACAAGTCGTAATCACGAGAAACCAGTCGTTATAACGAGAAACCAAAGCCGTAATAACGAGAAACAAGTCAGTCGTAATAACAAGAAACCAAGGTCGTAATAACGAGAAACTAAAGTAGTAATAACGAGAAACCAAAGTCGTAATAACGAGAAACAAGTCGTAATAACGAGAAACAAAGTCGTAATGACGAGAAACAAGTCGTAATAACGAGAAACGAAAGTCGTAATAACGACTTGTTACTCGTTATTACGACTTTCATTTCTCAATAGAGAATTCTCGATAACTGACGAACGAACGTAACTTTACCTAACCCAACGAAAGGTTGATTTAAAACGTAAGTAATTTGTCAGGGAGAATTTATTATTTTAAATTCTTAATACACTGTCTTGTTGAAAGTTTTAGATTCCTATGCAATTAATTATTATAAAAAAAATATTTTCATTTTAATTTCTAAATCTAAACTAGAAAAACAATGAGCAGCTGGCTTTTCAAAAATAAATCCCCCCCCAAAAAAAGATCAAAATCTACTAGATCATTTTTTTAAAATTGGAGGTGTTCACACAGATTGTTTAAACGTTTCATGAAAATCCATTGAGGAGTTAAGAAGGGGTTGCAGATAAGAAATGAATGCACCTAACCTCTAATGACCAAGTCTATCTTTTGCTTATTGCTATGGATAAACCCAAAATCAATCGGATCAAAATTTTAAAATAGGAGATACCCACCTACGGTCTGTCACAAAGATTGTTTGATTATTGCTGGGTTTAGGAAGAGATGTGGATTATAAATGGATACCCTTTAATGTAACAGAAGGGTGGACAAAAAGACGGATGGAAGGGCTAAAGGACATCCCTTTCACAATTTTCCGCCCACTTTTCAAGTGGGTTGTATAATATAATACAATTATCACCCTAGTTGGTATGTGACCCGGTGGTTTCTTTCCCCGAGAAAGTAAGGTCACCCCCGAGGGTGACCTTACTTTTCGAGGGGAAATAAATGCCGGGTCACATATCATCTAGGAAGATAATTGTTATGTTTCATCGAATATTAATTTAAATGAAACAATTTAATTTTAAATTTGAAACATATTTCGGGCATTTTAACTTTTTCCATGGGAAAAATACAGCCAATACAATATTGAAGAAAAATCGTGGGGCCAAGTGCAAATTTTTACGAGAGGGTGACCTTACCATGCGACCCAACGATCACCGGTTGACCCTTACATGCATATGTCACGTGAAAACCTCTAAGCGAATCACAATAAAGATTTTTATATGAGTATATAATATAGAGAAAAGATAAATTAACCCTGCAACATTCAATGGTATTTTTGAACATTTGTTCATACCTTAGGTGAGAAAATGTACGATTATATACATAATTAAAGTTTGTTTTTGCCTACAAAAACGATGTCTCCCCCCGTTTCCCCAAAAAGTTCTAAGTTCAAAGGGCCATAACTCCAACAAAAATTTGAGGATCAAAATTTCCTGGTAATATGCACAACTACATATGGTGTCCTTCCCATATACCAAGTTTGGTTGAATTCGGTTCAGTAGTTTCAGAGGAGTTGCGCTGACAAACTTTGTGACGGACAGACGGACGGACAGACGGACGGACACGACAAAAACAATATGTCTCCCCACAAAAGTTGGGGGAGACATAATTAAGGTGTCATGAAAACCGGAAAACATCAGTTAATATGTCTATCCATATATTGACCATAAATTGACACCCTCGTTCCTTTTACGCTGAAAAGTAGATTTTGGTGAAGATGTGTATGTATTTTGATAGGAGCAATCTTTTACAGTAGTATTTGAATAAAAATGAAAATGCCATGTAAAAAATCGTGTTTGAAAATTCTTGCAAGCGTGATTTAATGTATAATTTTCTTATTGATATTTTTGTGTTTTCTTTGTTTAATGAAAGCACCCACACTATTTAAGGTAAAGTTGGTACGTTTTCTACAGAAAGTTATTACAAAATGTAAAACGGACATTCTCAGAGTATGAAATAAGTCAATTAAAACAAGGAAACACTCAAGTCAACGGCACTACGAAGTAACAGACTAAAATTCAAACTGTAATCAGCAACACTGATTCCCGTAAAAATGACTATGGGAATCTCCGGTGCTTTGTAGTTTAAGCAATTTCTGCTTGTTGAAGCACATCGTCGCCTTTAGAGTGAACTCGAATATACCGAAAAGGAAGCACTTCCTGCTTATGGCAAAGGCGTATCTTGGTAATTGGAAGCAATTATTTACAACCGGTGCCAAATTGCTCACATGGGGAGTTCTGGGATTTGAACCAGTTTTTTCCTCGGCAAATTGTGCAACTTTCGTGAAAATTTCAGCAAAATTATACTATAAAAAGGCAAACCCCCCGCTTTGAAATGTTTCTGGATCCGCTGTGTAGTCGTGTTCATTTCGAAAATAAAACCCTCTATATTGTTCCCGAACTCGCGAGGGTTTTAACGGGATGTCATTGAACGTATCTGTATTCACAGTGTAGGAACGGAAGTGTACAGTTTTGGGGCCTATAAAGAAATGGTGAAATGAACCATTCTAGATTGTACAGTTTAATTTGTTTTTGCACAAACTTTTTCAAATGACACAAAAACGAAGAAGATGTACGATTGCCGTTCGCTTCAAATTTTAAGTAGACATAACATAGAATATAATATAACTCAATTACCTGTAATTGTTTGTGATGTCGAATAGAAATTTCAATCTGCACACTTGATTTTTAAAAAGTTCACTCCAAATTGATGTAAATAATCGGTTCGTGAACATTAGCGGCGTCAGATGTATAGTTCTTATTTAGCATTAAAGATACCAGAACATAAATAATTCATATTCCCCAAAAAGAATCGTTTTTCCCCAAGCTTATAGGTGTAGAACAGTTTTATAAATTCAGCTCAGTTGACACCTACAGGATAATTGATATGTCAAAATAAATGAAAAAATAAGGTAACAACATAACCGCTGAACTGGGATGATCAATCTTAATAATACAAGACGGGAAGACATAACGAAGCACACGCCAGAGAAATTGAAGGTATGATCCTATATAATTTCCAAAACTCAGTCTTATAGCGCAAAATCTCCTTCTTCCATAGCGAATAACCTGTCATTTAGAAGTAGCAGTTGCTGATCTTTTTCAGATCAAAACGTTTTTTTTTTCACGATTTGCTTCATAGTTTTGCTTCATAGTGGCTACATACTAGTATATAGTAAAAATATATGAATTAAAACAATTTTGGCGTGCTCAGAACAGGGTATGTTATACAACGTTCCCTTGTATAACACGTAACGTTTTCCTGCAAATGTCTTGATTCTAACAAGGATCGGTCCAGAACAGGTCAATGACGGCGCACATGTTTATCCTAAATCATAGATAGTAGTATCACATTAAAGGACATGTTGTTTAACTAGCAGTATATCTAATTAAAGAAGCCAAGTTTCAGTTCTGTATTTCAAAAACCTGGAAGGAGTTGCTTGACGAATGATCAATTTGTCCTCAGGCTACCTGTGCGGCAACTATGCGGCAATCATATATCGCTAGTCCGAGAAGACTTAAATTTAAAATAAAATCATCGTAAATACAAACCAAACAACTTAAACAAAAAAAAACATATTACAACCAAATCGCATAACGTGAACTCTGAGTTAAACTAGTCGAAGCAGCCAAGTTACATATCCACACGCTAGTATATGGGGCAAATAACTGAAAGAAATGAACAGGAACTACAATTGTAATTTATTGTTGTTAGACTTATTACTGGTTTTGTGGCAAGTAATAATAACCTGCAAATTGATTTTTTTATATAAAATATAAGATTATTAATATATGGTTTAAGGGTAGGTACATTTCTAAACTAATTTGTAGGTACATTTCTAAACTAATTATTAGGTAAATTTGGCTGACACAAAAATTAAAGTTTCAGTTCCATTTTCAAAATAACCTGGAACAATATACCCTATGGCTACATATGTATCCCAGCCACTTGGGGCATCTACATACACACTGCAACTACTGAGCCAAGATTCAGTTCTACAGGTTTTGTTACAAAGGAATAATTAGCCCTTAGGATACCTATGCAGCCCAGCCCCTAGGGGCATTATAAAAACTAAGAAACCTTTGGCAGAATCTACATCCTTAGTGCAATAACTCAGTCAAGTTTCAATTCTGTATTCCAACTATCCTGGGAGGAGTTGCGTGACGAAGGAATAAATTACCCTCAGCTACATGTGCAGCCCAGCCCTAAGGGGCATTATCAAAATTCAGAAACCTTAAGCAAAATCTACACCCATAGTGTAACTACTGAGCCAAGTTTCAGGGGAGGAGTTGGGTAACGAAGGAATAGTGTGCCCTTAGGCTACCTATACAACCCAGCCCCTAGGCCGGGGGAGGCATTATTAAAATTCTGAAACCTTCGGCATAATCCCTACCCACAATAGAATCAATGACCCAAGTTTCATCTTTCTACTCCCGGTGGTTTCAGAGATTATCCTGGACATTAACGCCATACGTACGCCGACATACGAAAAACATTATCCCCGCGCTTTTTCAAGCATGGGTATAACGAGAATGAACGTTCTTAAAGAGTTCAACAGTTCCTGCTTGATATGAAGCACACCCGTCACTTTGTCAGCACTCGATAAAGTGCATGTGGCAGTTTTCAGACGACCCCTAATAGAAGACCATTATGGTTTTAGGATCAGGGGACAATTTTAATCTGATAAAGACTTTTGTAGAACAAATGGAGATTTTTGTAGAGTTTAATGAGCTGAACGTTTTAGCAAGCAACTGATTTTCTTTATCTGAAATAGTTTGCATTCTATTGGGCAAAACAACAGGGAAAATCTCTATTTATGGCCTTTAAAGGGCCATAACCGCTATAAAGGGTAATCTGACGACTTCGCCCAATGGAGGCTTTTGTAGAACTTTTGATTCCAAAGACCCTAAGAATCTTTTGATATTTTGTATCTGTTATAGTTGCTGAGTTATTAGCCATTTTAAATAAGTCTACCCTATGTTCTATTTTTAGTATCAGTGGTCATGTTTTTTTATCGATTCAATTCAAAATGAACTTCGTTTGTTGCCAACGTGTCAAATATCAATCCTGTAAAGTTTCAGTTAAATTGGTTAAGTGGTTTCAGAGGACTGAGAAGATTTTAAAAAGTTTTAACGGACGACGACGACAGACGCATATATAGTAATTGCATAAACTTACATGACATTGTCCAATTGAGCTAAAATTATTTTTTGGTCAAAATATCAAAACTAGATATATGGTGAATTTGATCAGGGGTCTGTTGTTCAACTTGTCGTTAATTCTAATCATTCGTTAAAATTATGTTAACAATGCGTTAAAATTTAACATGTCGCTAGGTGTGTTGTTCAACGTTGCGTTAAATTTAATTGCACGTTAAATTGTGGTAATATTTAATCGACCTCCTGTGCCCTAGTTAAAACTAGATACACATGTATGAGGAATTTGAGCAGATGTGATACGAGAAAAGGCTTCAGCTAGCATCATAATTGATTTTGATATTTACATGTGTACATTAAGTTGTTTGCTGTCAACTTTGCCTGTTGATAGCAACCAGACATTATTAGATTCGCATCAATAGCAAAAAAGCATTTTTGCGAATCGCACCTGGTAAATCAGTGTCTTTTTGTTACAATCGAACATTTCACGCAGTTTTGAAGCGATAATTTTGGTTTGGGTCACGTGTAAAACTCCACCAAGAACTAGTTTGCTTGCTAAAATGTTCGGCATCGTTATTCGTAAACTAGACAATTTTTAAATAATCACACGAAATAGTAAGTTAGGCCACCTCTCTCCAAAAGATTTTACTGATCAAACTTTTCGACGAGGTTGAATAAAAATTGTACACACAAAGCATATTTTTAATTTGGTTGCAGAAAAAAAAGCTTAAAATACATCAGAGTTAAGCCTTTTAAAAACAGAATAAAGAGAAAGGTGTCTTAATCTAAAGTCTCTACAAAAGTCTCCTTTGGTGGAAATTTGGCCCTTTTTGCAACAGTGTCTTTTCCGTATAAAAAAGTATAAACTGATTAACAAAAGTAAATCCCACTTGCAGGCACCATCAGAATAATAAGATTTAGCTTTTATCATAAAAAAAAGTTTATGATTTCTGTTTTTGTATTGAAATTACCGAAGTGATTCGACCTGAGATTCAAGGTCAATAGTGCTAAAGTACCACTTGGGTATTTGCAAGTTTTATCAACTGGATGCCTTTAAACAGTTCATGAGATAATAAAGTGTTCACATATTTGATAAACTTTCTGTCATTTAAAGATATATACTCTGTGTCAAAAGATGAAAATGTAAATATGTTGGTCTTCAACTGAGGCATATATGCACAAAGCTTCATCAGCTATACGTGCAGTACGTGAGCTAGGAAGTACTTATGAAATTTAACAGCGATAGTTAATATACAGCAATCGTAAGGTCCATGTTTCTGTAGAATAAAAAACTTTATGATATTCAAATAGAAATTAAAGGGTTCTCAATAACTATTTCATGTATACTAGTACTTAATCCATGCAACGTTTTGTAAGTCAGGAAGAAACGTACTCGAAAATCTCCATTTGATACAGCACATGACAAGAAACACATTTTATATGTTGGAATACATGTGCATATGCGTATACGATATGTGTTTGAATAAAAAAAAATATTCCAATCACTGGGTTTATAAAATATTTTATCTTTGTTTCATATGCCTACTCATTATTTTCTTAAAATAATTATATGAATTATTTATGTTCTGGCATTTTTATGCCATATGAAAATTACATCTGACGCCGCTGATGTTGTGAAAATATGTTTTTATGAAAACTGTCCTCCATAGATTTTGTGAAGTGTCCTCCATAGGTTTTGTACAATGACTGCGATAGATTTCGCTCAGATTTTAAAACACGGCTTGGGTGAATAAAGTTCAAATTAAATAAAATCCTGTATGTATTAACCCGTTTGTGCATGTGAAGAATGTGCAGAAATGATTTTTGAGAGGATACATATATACAATGATCACGAGTTGAATGCGATTTATGTTCACGAACCGATTATTTACATCAATTTGGAGTGAACTTTTTAAAAATTAAGTGTGCAGATTGAAATTTCTATTCGACATCACAAACAATTACAGGTAATTGAGTTATATTATATTCTATGTTATGTCTACTTAAAATTTGAAGCGAACGGCAATCGTACATCTTCTTCGTTTTTGTGTCATTTGAAAAAGTTTGTGCAAAAACAAATTAAACTGTACAATCTAGAATGGTTCATTTCACCATTTCTTTATAGGCCCCAAAACTGTACACTTCCGTTCCTACACTGTGGTATTCGCCGTCTGAAAATTAAGCGCCAAGTAAAGAAGCTCCCTTATACGATTAGTGTAATTCTTTATATGTAAATGATTATATATACTTCAAATTCAAGCGATCGCTAATATAAAACATCATTTAAATGACAAAAGATTAATTCGTAAACCTTCGGCTGTGAATTGTTCTCCGAGTAGTTACGTTTAATCTTTCGTCAAAACATTCGTAATAAAGGATCCTTTTGTCTCTTTCGTATAGATAGGTAAAGTTTCGTTCGTTTTCTTTCGTTCGTAAGTTATCGAGAATTTTCTAGTAAAACGAATATTTTCTCGTTATTACGAGTTTCGATTCTCGTAATTACGACTTTAGATTCTCGTTATTACGACTTTAGATTCTCGTTATTACGACTTTCACTCCTCGTTAATACGACTTTCGATTCTCGTTATTACGAGTTTCATTTCTCGTTATTACGACTTGTTTCTCGTTATTACGAGTTTCATTTCTCGTTATTATGAGTTGTTTCTCGTTATAACGAGTTTCGATTCTCGTTATTACGATTTTCACTCCTCGTTATCACGACTTGTTTCTCGTAATTACGAGTTTGATTTCTCGTTATTACGACTTGTTTCTCGTTATTACGAGTTTTCATTTCTCGTTATTACGAGTTGTTTCTCGTTATAACGAATTGTTTCTCGTTATTACGACTTTCATTTCTCGTTATTACGACTTGTTTCTCGTTATTACGAGGAATAAAAAAAAATTATGAAAACGAAATTGGTCTTAATAGTAGACGACAGGTTCGGATTAGGTTGTTGTCGACAATATTCTACCTTTGTCATTTTCTTTGTTTAACGTTTTGGACTGCGGCAGGGTAATATTTTTTTACTATCTTCATATAAAGTTGGTCAATACCTTTGCATGTTTTTAATACTTGCAAACTAAGAACTTGTCACGTGAAAATTCGCGTGCAAAAATAATGTACTTACATGTATATACTCTAATATACACTTGGTCATAAGTTAAGGAACACCGAAATTTTGGAGATGTATCATTTTTCATTATGATATTTCGGTAACAAAAAATAAACTCACGTTCATAATTTTCGGGGTACTTACAGATAAAACAGTCGTTTGGTTGTTTTGACATTCATTTTTGACAAAATTAATTTTAAAAACAAATATTTAAATCTTTGAAAATGGTGTGCAAAATCCTGACTTTGACAGTTGAAAAAAAGTTTGGACTAAAAGTGGTCTGCATATTTTTTCTTTGCTGCCAACACAAAAACAAATTTATTGAATTTTATCAAATCACTCGTCTATCACAATATCAAAAACAGAATTTGAAAATCGCTTAAATGTATCTTTATTCAGAGATAAACTAAACACATCATTTTTGGGGAAAAATACCAAATTGGAAGAATTGTTTTTTCGATTTTACTAAATTTTGATATTTTTCTCAATTTTTGGTCTTGATTAGTTAACTCCATACTCATATGGAAAGCAATTTTGCTCAGTGTTAAAAATCTACCACGACAATTAATAATCAGGCTTCAAAGTTAAAAGTGTGAAAAAAAGGAGAGTTGTCAATTTTGTTAAATGATAAAAAATAAATAGGCTTTGAAAAACGTGATAGAAAATTATTGTTAACAAATGCATGATTTTTCTTAAACGTCAATAGAAAAGTTTTGTGTTTAAGGCAAAGACTTTTTGTGCAGGCCGATTTCAACCCAAACTTTTTTTTTCAATAGTCAAGCTCAAGATTTTGCACACCATTTTTAAACATCCCAAAAGTCACTTTTTTAATCAATTCTATTTTACAAAATGTGACGAAACATAAAACGATTCATTCATTTGTAAGTACCCTAAAAATGATAAATGTGAGTTAATTTTTTGTTACCGAAATATCATCATATCGTGTTCCTTAACTTATGGCCAAGTGTATATTTAGCAGACTAAGTAATACACCAAAGTAAGAAAATACTGCAGATATATGAAGAATATGTTTACTTTTGAAAGAAATTATACCCATTTTATGACTAAGGCCACCATACTGCTACTAATTTGTCTTGATGTTTGGATGTAAAATTTGCAATGTCTAGATATAAGAAACATATTATAAGGACTAAGATTTGTCTATAAACCATCTTTAAACTCGTCTAAGTCATAATGAACAAAATTTTCAATTCATATGAAAATCAAAATAATAAACAAAATGTTTAATTACAGTCATTTATTGCAAAAATTAATAAATAGAAAAAAAACCAAAAAAAAACAGGCTTATGGAATTAAGATGCAATATTAATAGCGTCATATGACTGTCCCCAAAACCACGAAAGAAATAAATTTACAGTAGAAAATGGCAGACAACAGTCTAAAGATAATCTGTAGTCTTACTTTTTCTTGCATGATCTTATTCTTTGATTGAAATCATGCTGCGTACACGCTTTGACCATAGCCGGTAATACCTTTAGGTATTTGAGTTTAAAGTAATAAAACAGCTTTAAGACAATGAGCTGAAAGTAATTACCAAGCTTTAAAACATTTTTTGAATACATGAGGTGAAACAAATCAAATTAATAATATCTCAATAACAATATACTAAGATTTAGTAACTCCTCGCTTTTTATATACTTGTTATTTGCTATGGCAACTACCATTTTGCATTACAATTTAGTTCTGATAAATGGCTTTATGCTTGAAAAAAAAAATACTATTTCGATTACATGTAAACACAGCACAGAGCAAAATACACAGTGATATATGATCAACTTTCCACTTCTATTTTTTAGAGCAAAACTGCGAAGTGTTTGATTTACGCCATTTACATTAAAAATTAAAAGTAGCAAATGTGTTCGTATAATGTATTCAATTGAAATGATTTCGAACAAGATTTTTTCCTCTTTTTCCGTCTCAATTTCTGGATTGTTCTATTTATCTTAGTAATACTAGACCAACTATATATAGCTAAGGGTACATCAGCAACAATAGAAATATTTATAAGTTAAACTCTTACAATGTTTATATACAATTTCATGAAGACAAAAAGTCCATATTCTAGATTTTGAATGCGCAATTTGGAAAAAAACCATGATACATATCCTCGTATATAAATCACATCTCTATGGGCAAAATCCACTAACATCATTTTTATTCTAAGGCCACTGTGTTCGAGACTTGTGCAAAATGAACCAGTACAACATAGTTTTAGCTGTGTTGTTTTCCGTTTTGAATGTATCAAAAAGTGATATTACAGGGGGTACTTACCAAAAGAACAAAGTTGTAAATGCAGGATTAAGCAAAACCGTTGACAACAAAGGACCGAAGATGTGTGTTAAAGAATGTCTACAAGCCAATGGATGTTCAGCTGTTAACTTCGATAAGGCCAATCTGAAATGCGAACTGCTGTTTAATGAAGGTACATCGCCGGCTACGACAGATAAGGAGGGATACATGTATACAGATATACACCACTGGCAAATGGTATGTCATTCCTTCATAGCACTGACAAATCTTGATTTTGTAAATTATCATATCAACTTCTAAAAAAAAAAAATAATAATCTATTTTTTAAAGGTGTCATGTTTGTTCAAGTAGCAAAAATAACTTGCTGTTTTTTTTACTAAAAGCACAAACTTAAACATCTAAACAAGTTAATTGTACTTCATTGCAGCCACAGAATCCGTGTTGGCCGACAAACCCATGTGAGAAATTACAGAAATGTGTTCCAACCAATCAGCATGGCGGATTTACTTGTGTCCCAATAACAGTTAAAAGGGGTAAGTAATATCCGTTTTTGCTTTAACAGATGGGAGATATTTTGCTTGCCGTGAACAAGCGGGAAATGTTTGTTTTTCAATCCGTTTATATAGACTCAAGTGAATTATTATGTCTTTCTATTGGTTTTCTATTTAGGTTTACATCTCATTTTCCATTTTTACTTTCTACAGTTCTACTGATTTCCATTTATGCTTTCTACTTGTTTTCCATTTATGCTTTCTACTTGTTTTCCATTTATGCTTTCTACTTGTTTTCCATTTATGCTTTCTACTTGTTTTCCATTTATGCTTTCTACTTGTTTTCCAAATATGCTTCCTTATTGTTTTCCATTCCATTTACGTTAATGTTGGCTCTCTACTGGTTTTTCAGTTATAATACTAGTTTTCCATTTATGTTTTCTTCTTTGGTTTCCAAGTTTTTTGTTTGTTTGTTATCTTGTGTTTTATAAGCTTTTTACTTTCTTTACTAATATCTATACTTAGTAAAAGAAAATTTTAATCTCTTAATATAGTATGCGATGAAGGATGGACGAAATTTAATGGCCACTGCTACCTATTTAAACCGGATAATGCTATGGACTTCATCAGCGCTAAGGTATTTATTATTTATTAGTATTATTATTCTAACAAACTAGAGCGAAGCATTATATTTTAAGAAAATCAAAGACTTATGCTGGGGATTGGTTTGTCAAGTAATCGCATAGGCATTTGCACTTTGCGATGATGAATACTAGTATATAAAAGCAATGATATTATCCTTTTAAATTTCCAAGGCTGTTCCCACCCCAGGCAATGTTTATCTTAGTCATAATTTGGGTTTCAGTTCGACATTTTTGGGGTTGTACTGTTCTATTCTCTTCGTCTTCGTAACGGACAGATCATTTAAAACCTGGTTTAACCACCACTTCTTTTGAAATGCCTGTACCAAGTCAGGACCATTGCGGTCCTCAATTTTTCCGGTATGTCTATTTTTATCCCTTTATGTGAAGAAAGACAAGTTTTGATTACAACCTGGAACTTGGAACTTCAGTTTAAGGTTGGTCATTTGTTCAGTTTTTGCTATTTTAATTTGTTTGTTTCAAATAAACACATGCCATTTCGCCCAGAGGCAAGAATTTCAAATCTCTTGAAGAGATGCTGAAACTAAAAGCCCTTCCTTAGAAACTTCTTTTAGCAAAACATTTTTCCCGCGAATTTCAAGATTGGCGAACCAAAGGACTTAACCAATAGCCTCTTTATTGGACAACTTTTGCAAAACCATGTAACAAAAAGGGCCCAGAAGCTCATTTCGGCTCTAGGGCCAAAAGGGTTCCTAGTCATACTTTGAATGCCTGTATCACGGACAGCAGACAATAAACAAGTTACCAAACATCATTTTTGAAGACAAAATTGAAATCTATTTGATACATATTGTTATCTTTGACCTTGCTTTCGATTGGGTCTGCTTTGTTTAACTAAATATAATTATTTCTTAGTTTACCCCCTTTATTCGTAAAATGACGCATTTTGTGTCTTAATTGTAGATTTTCTGCAACACCAAACGTGAACAGTTTCTTTTAAATTAGTAAATAATTTTATTCTAATTGATAACGACCATTTCGATTGGTTAATAATGCAGTTTTTATTGATGTGTAAAAGCTTGGACCGTTCCGCACATTTTCAACATGAAGAGCTACGCGCTTCATTAAAAATGTGCTTAGGTCCACGCTTCCACACACCAATAAAACTAAAAAATATTGCATTCAATATATAAATAAAAGTTATAACAAAATTAACGAATCTCATGTGTCATAAAGCAAGAAAAAATAAGGAAAAATTGAAGATTGCAATGGTCCTGACTTGGTGCAGGCATTTCAAATGAAATGGTGTATTAAACAAGGTTTTAAGGCGAGCCAAACCTCCCCCTTCCAATGAACTATCATTCCACTATTTAAAAATGCATTTCGTTTGAAATTGAACGCAAGCATATTATTACAAAAGTTGTCACTGAGAAATTATATACAAAATATGTATTTTTTGACCAAAAACTGAAACCGGTTGAAAAATGATTATCAAACAATTTTGTGCAAATATGACCCTTTAAAGATATGCTGTTCAAATTTTGATAATTGGAAGATAATGACACAAAATAAATCTTAAATGCTGATTTGGCACCGAAATGAAAGTATACTGGTTAATGCCCCTTATTTCCTGCTTCTATACAAATTTTATGATTTTGCATGGTTTTGACAAGCACTGGTGAGCATCAATTCTTTGAAATCCTCATATTTTCCCACGCGCGTCAGGTGTAGAAATGTTTCATTCCAGGAACGTTTTTTTTTCTTATTTATTTTTGATACGTCAAAGTAGAAATACTTTTCGCTTCTTGTCTTTTGAATTGGCCTATTCATCATGCATAAAGTATATGACACTCTAAATCAACTAAACTATCTTTATTTTAGACTGAGGCACGAACTTTTTTCCAGCCTTTCTAAATATGAAACAGATATTATTTATTTATTATATTATCTTATTGTACCTCCTAAAATAATGAAAAGGTCATGGTCTTTGAAATGCCAGTCAATCCGTCCCTAACCTTATTTGAAATATAAATTGTATTTAAGTGACATTGTTCATTCTATTTGTTACCCAATGACAACGACCTGCTCTCAATGGTACTAAATGATAGATTGATTTTATCCGATAAATTTGATCATCAGTAATATCCAAAACAGTAATGCCACATTGTTATTCTATGGCCTTTAAAATACTCTATAAATATGCTAGGTTGTCTTTTTTATTGTAAAACATTGCATCTTTTAAAGGATGCATGCAAAAACGAAGGCGGTTACTTGGTCGAGATCGATAGTTCGGACGAAAACGAATGGCTGAAGACACAATTCAAGGAAAATGGTGAGTTAGGCTATTTAAAATTATAAATAATCTAGTTGAAGGGATTCATTTAACTAAGCATTGATGGTTACGTCCGGGCTTCCTAAAGATGAGATCATTGCTAACCATAACTCCTTCGTGGCCTTTTTAAATCTTCATTTGAAGAAGGAGCACGAAGAGTTACCATATTTGTATTGGATACATAAACTGCATAAATATCCATACAAAGAAAGGTATATAGCTGGATCGTCATAATGTTCTACCACATAATTGTCCGTCAAGCTCACAAAAATTTTTTTCTGCAGTCAAAGAAGGACAACAAACACACTGCAAAACTATTAAGCCTCGCCATTAAAATAATCAAATTTATTTCTCTCGATGTTAGAAATTTCATAATCAACTAGATCGCGTTGTAGAAGCTATATTTATAAGTCAACTTTTGTTTTTTCGTTTGCATTGCTTGCTCTTATATCGTTGAGTTGTTTTCAATATCTAGTTTTAGGCTTGTAAAATATCGTCAAGATTCGAATACTTTGCTACTTCATTGCAAACAATGTGTGTTAACGAAATCTCTTATGTATCTATTTCAGGTTATGTTACAACTGGCAGCTGGATTGGATTGCAATACAATACAGACGGCGGGTCATGGGTATTATCATCAACCGGAAAACACCCAAGCTTTACGTACTGGTCTCCAGGATACCCAGAACGGGGAAACTATGAAACTGCTTATATTTGGTTTTCTGATGGGATAAATTTATGGTACAACAACAATGATGCTCCTTTTGAATACGCTTGTGAAAAATAACAAAAGGAATACAGAAATATATTCTTTTATTTGAAATTTTAAGAGTTTCCTTGATGTTTCTTTAATACTCTTGTGTTTCACCCTTTTTTGAATTTATTTTATATAGTTCTTTTTCTGTTGTGTCTTATAAATTATTTTATTATTAAAAGTAACAAAAATAGATTCAAGAGGTACATTTTATAAACAACATTTGGATTTGTTGAATTCGTCTAAATAAAAAAAAAAATAGGCGACCTATATGATAAATGTACATGACTATGTCATGTATGTGAAACTAGTAGTTAGAAGTTAGTTGATTATTATGTTTCTATGTAAGAAAATCAAATTTGATGTATAATATCTTGTCTGATTGTGTGTGAGAATGTTTGTGTGCTAACTTGTGTTTTTATACCCCCCCCCCCGCAAACAAAGTTTTGGGGGTATATAGGAATCACCCTGTCTGTCTGTCCGTCCGTCTGTCCATATAACTCGTAAGCGCTTCTCCTCCTTAACCGCTTGAATGATTTTGATGTAGTTTTACATGAAGGAAGTACATCATATGAAGATGTGTATGAAGAATTTTCATCGCAATCAGACATCACTTAGGGGAGATAATTGGACTTAGACTTTTTAAATACATTATTCAATGGGAGACCTTGTAAGCGCAACTCCTTCTTAACTTCTCCAAGGATTCTGATGAAACTTTACATGAACTAAGTACACCATATGTAGATGTGCATGAAGAATTTTCATCGCAATCAGACATCATTCAGGGTAGACTTTTTAAATACATTATTCAAGGGGAAACCCCGTAAGCGCAACTCCTCCTAAACCGTTTAATGAATTTTGATGAAACTTTACATGAAGGAAGTACATCATCTGTAGGTATGAATGAAGAATTTGTATTGCTCTCGGTTATCATCGAAGGGAGATAACTGGACTTGAGATTTTTTCTACAGTACAGAGTCCAATATGAAGCGGGGGATATCCTTTTGTTAGCTCGCTCACAGTATTATTTGTTTGTTTTTGTTTCTTCGTTAGTTTGTTTATTTTCACTGTATTTTTATTGATTGATATTGTTTAACTGTTTGTTGCTTGGTTGGTTGTAAGCTTTATTTAAAAAGGAAACAGGTTCTTTGTTTCCATGGTATAATAAATGTTTAGATTTAGATAAAAGATAGTTCATGGCACGTCGAGGCTCCCATATAAAGTAGAGCAACCATTAAAGTTGATTCAAATTGATATCAGAAACCTAGAAGTCGTATTTATACAATGGTGGTCTGTATAAATGATAGTATAGTTTTGGACCGAGCATGTAACTCAAACCGTAAATTAAACATAAAATGTAAAAGAAAGCAACCCTAATGGTTATGAGAGTCCCTTCAATGCAAGCGGATAGAGAGAAAAGCTTTGTGCATTTTAACTCAAAGTATTTGATATATATTGGTTGAGTGTCCAGGCGACAAGTCTTCCAGTTACAAACTTTTTTTCATGTATGAAATATTGAAATAAAATAAAGTAAAAAGACTCGGAAAAAGACAAAAAAAAATGTGTGTATAAACAAATAAATAGACATATACAAGTAGTAAAAATCACTGCAAATAAAAGATTATAAACTAATTGTAGGGTTATTTAATTACTATGATATTAACTTAAAATTGTGAATGCGTGGCATTTCATGTTTTTCAGAATATTCCTATTCTGGGAAGAGGTTGAGTTGCATTTGTTTGGTGTTGTTTATTTGTGTGTGTTGTGTATTTGTCTTTTCGGACTTCCGGTTTTATTTGTTCTTTATTTCTTCTCCCGTGTTGATCTACTTGGAAACAGAATTTTAAGTCATATTTGGTAATAAAATACATTTGTACTTCAATTTATTAACTCACAAGGTATGACAGCTCAAACCTTGATCTTGCGCATTAGGCTTAATGCCTGATTTTGCTAATTGTCGCTATCATATACATCAGTGTGGTATTTTCTTCAATGAAATTTTCGACAATGCCAATTTTTTTTAAAGGGAACTATTACTTTGGACAGGCTAACATAAAATGACTACAATAGTTTATAAATGCCTGTCCTTTTCCTAAAGGAAGTTTAACACATCGATTGCAATGCTGAAATTAGTCTATGGATATTTGAAAAAAAACTATAACATAAAATCAGAAATACTTTTGTTGAATATTTGTTGAATATGATCTGAAGCAAAATGTTGCATGTATTGTGAAGATATGTAAAATACTCAAAAGCTGGGAAAATTATTCTTGCTGGCGATATAAATGCAAGATTAGCTGAAAATCTAGATTTTATCCCAAATGATTCCGATCATCATTAACCTTTATTTAATATAGATTTGACAATACATTACTTAACAGAAAGTGTAAAGACACATTTATGTGCACAAGGGGCAGACAACTTTTAACATTATGTATTTCTTCAGGTTTAAGAATTTTGAATGGTAGAACTTTTGGGGATATAAATGGGGATTTAACATGTCACCAGCCCCTTGGTAGTAGTGTTGTTGATGTTAACATCTGAAGATCTATTAAAAGATATTACATACTTTAAAGTCCATGAAATTAAACCCCTCTTGTCTGATCATTGTCAAATTTCTTGTATGATCCTATGTAAATTTAAAAGTATGGAAATCAAAACAGATGATGGTTTCTTAATGCCTAATAAATATGTATGGGACATTGAATCCCAAGAAAAATTTCAAACGTCTCTCAATACAGCGGAAATTAAAAGTTTAATAAAGAATCTAAGTGACTCAAAGTCGCATGATGTTGATAACTTGATTGAAAATTTCAATTCCATCATTTTGAAATCCAGCTGATATGTCCTTAAAAGGCAAGAAAACCCCATCAAAAATTAAAATCAGAACAAAAAATATTAAAAATAAACCTTGGTTTAATGGGGACCTAAGAAAATTAAAATCAGAATTAGACTATAATATCGAGTGAAAACATTAAGAAAAATAGTAATGACCCTTATATAAGAGGAAACTTCTTTAAATGCTTAAAACTATATCGTAAGACCAGAAAACTGATATGAAGACTTACAGAAAAGATCTTTTAACTAAGCTGGATAATTTACAAAGTAACAACCCAAAACAACCCAGTATTGATATGGAACAATGGAGAGAACATTTTGAAAACTTAAATAAGGTACCAAATAATAAAAATATCTCTAATCTAACACTAAAATTAAGTGAAGCAGAAAAAGAAATTATATTTAATGAACTAGATTATAAGATCTATACAAATGAAGTTTTAAAAGCTTTAAAAAAAACTTAAAAAATGGGAAGGCTTGTGGATTCAGTAATATACTCAATGAGATCTCATATACTATGTCCACTTATTACAAAAATTTTAAATGATTTGTTTTTCCCAAGGAAAATATCCGCAGTCATGGTCAAAAAGTTATATCACACCAATCCATAAAAAGTGACCAACAGATGACCCATCTAACTATACCGTGGTATCGATAAATGATTATGTCAGCAAATTGTTTAATAGGATTTTAGATACAAGACTAACAAAATATTTTGATGAACAAAAAACAATCACAACGAACAGATAGGTTTTTCCACTGGCAAACGAACTTCAGATCACATGTTTGTATTAAAAACATTGATAAATAAATATACTCGCAACAGTTCTAATGCCCTAAATACCTGTTTTGTTGATTTTAAGAAGGCCTTCGATTCAGTGCCGCATACAGGCCTATTTTATAAACTAAAACAAGCTGGAGTTGGAACAAAATTTTATAACATTATAAAGTCCCTTTACAGTAATATAGAAATATGTGTTAAAATTGTAAATAGAAGAACAGATTTTTTTTCAATCCTCCATAGGTGTAAGACAAGGTGATAATTTAAGTCCTAAGTTGTTTAACTTGTATCTTAGTGATTTACCATCATATTTTGATTCATCTTGTGATCCTGTGGTATTAAATAATACAACTCTAAGTTGCCTATTGTATGCAGATGATTTAGTTCTGTTATCATCCAGTAAAACCGGTTTACAAAATGCTATTAATAAATTATCAGCATTTGCTAAAGAGTGGCATTTGGAAATTAATGCATCTAAAACTAAAGTCTTGATATTTAATAAGGCTGGTAGATTAAAAAAAAAATATTTTATTTACATACAATAATGTTTTAATTGAGCAAGTACAAAGATATACTTATTTAGGAATAACTTTTGCTGCCTCTGGCACATTTTCATATGCAAAATTAGACAATCATAATAAAGGTTTAAAAGCATTTTATAAGCTGAAAAAGACATTTTCTTCAGGGAAACCAAGTATATCAACTTAAATCCATATTTTTAATCATACTGTAAAACCAGTATTGCTCTATGGTTCAGAAATATGGGGTGAGTTTTCAGTAAAATCTACCCAAGAAGATAATGAAAATTTCTTTGCAAAAAATATAGAAAAACTGAACCAGGAGAGTATTCATTTGAAATTTTGTCAATATGCTTTAGGAGTAAGCTCAAAAACTTCAAAAAATGGCATGAGAGGAGAGCTTGGATGTCTACCACTAATTTTTAGCTCACCTGGACCGAAGGTCCAGGTGAGCTATTGCCATCACTTGGCGTCCGTCGTCGTCGTCTGTCGTCCGTTAACAATTTTTCAAAAATCTTCTCCTCTGAAACTACTGAACAGAATTTAATGAAACTTGGTATGAATGATCCTTAGGGTGTCCTGCACCAAACTTGTGTTTCGATTTTTGATCCGTCAAAAAACATGGCCACCGTTACTAAAAATAGACCAGGGGGGTCAAACCACTGTTTTTGGCTTGTAAATCAAAAAGTATAAGAGATAGATGAAATCTGATGCACGCTACTGCTTCAGCATCAACAGTTCTACAAAAGTCTCCATTTGGTCGAAGTTGTCAGATGATCCCTTATAGGGGTTACAGCCCCTGAAAGGTGAAAAATAGCATTTTTCATGTTTTTGGCTTATAGAATGAAAACTATTGCAGATAGAGAAAAGCTGTTGCTTGCCTAAATGTTCAGCTCATATAGCTCTACAAAAGTCTTCATAGGGTCGAAGTTGTCAGATGACCCCTTATAGGGGTTACAGCCCATAAAAGGCGAAAAATAGTGTTTTTTCCTATAGAATGAAAACTATTGCAGATAGGGAAAAGCTGTTGCTTGCTTAAATGTTCAGCTCATTCAGCTCTACAAAAGTCTTCATAGGGTCGAAGTTGTCAGATGACCCCTTATAGGGGTACAGCCCCTTACAGGCAAAAAATAGTGTTTTTGGTCTATGGAATGAAAACTATTGCAGATAGAGAAAAGCTGTTGCTTGTTTAAATGTTCAGCTCATTAAGCTCTACAAAAGTCTCATTAGGGTCGAAGTTGTCAGATGACCCCTTATAGGGGTTACAGCCCTTAAAGGGCAAAAACTGGTGTTTTTTGCCTACAGAATGAAAACTATTGCAGATAGGGAAAAGCTGTTAATTGCTTAAATGTTCAGCTCATTCAGCTCTACAAAAGTCTTCATAGGGTCGAAGTTGTCAGATGACCCCTTATAGGGGTACAGCCCCTTACAGGCAAAAAATAGTGTTTTTTGTCTATGGAATGAAAACTATTGCAGATAGAGAAAAGCTGTTGCTTGTTTAAATGTTCAGCTCATTAAGCTCTACAAAAATCTACTAAGGGTCGAAGTTGTCAGATGACCCCTTATAGGGGTTACAGCCCCTTAAAGACGAAAAATAGTGTTTTTGGTCTATAAAATGAAATCTATTGCAGATAGAGAAAAGCTTTTGCTTGCTTAAATGTTCAGCTTATTTAGCTCTACAAAGTTTTTCATAGGGTTGACATCAAGACCAGGTGAGCGATTTAGGCTCCTGGGAGCCTCTTGTTGATGTATACATAAACATGGTGAAATATTGGTTAAGACTCCATGCTATAAGTTATGGCAACACTAATAATAAAAAAAGGAAAAATATACAATATTAAATGCCGCATTTAAAGAATCAGAATACATGGCAAATAATAACCAAGAATCTTGGTTAAACTGTATTCAAACAATATTTAAATTACTAAACCTTGAACATTCATATTTGAATGTGACCAATTATAAACATACATATATTATTAATAAAATTAGAAATAGCTTCAAGATAAAGCTTATTGATATTTGGTTTGAAAATATAAATAATGACAATAAAAGAAAAGCCAAAATAGGAAATAAATTAAGAACATACAGAAAATTTAAATACATATATAAACTTGAACCATATCTAAATATAGGTTCCGAAAATCAAAGAAAATACCAAACAAAACTAAGACTCAGTGACCATGATTTAAACATAGAAAGATGTAGATATACTAACTTAGAAATACACCAAAGAATATGTTGCATGTGTAAAAATGAACTGGAAGATGAGAAACATTTTTTATTAAATTGCCCAAACTTAGAAGAAATTAGAAAACGTAACTTTTATTGAAGAAATGAATGATAGATATTATAATTTTAAAAACCTTTGTATTAATAATAAGTTCTTATGGTTAATGAGCAATGAAGACACATATGTTATAAAACTTTTATTGAAATTAGTATCCGATTTGAGAGAAAAACGTCATGATAGAGTTGTCTCCCCTTGCCTTGTCCTTACTGGATATCCTCATTACCTTATATATAGATATATTCATGTATATGTTCTTATAATGACTACAAATATCTTAAAATGAAACTTTTTTGTTTGTCTATTATGATTTATTTTATGTTTCTTCTGTATAATTGAATTGTAATTCATTCTGCCTGTAACGGGCACCTTTAATTGGTCAATAAAATCTGTTCTGTTCTGTTCTATTGTTTCAGCTACTCGGATCATATTTCTATAATAACGGGGTTTCGTGACATGACGTTTTACTTAGTACATGTATATGCCAAACTGTAGTTCATCTATTCTAATACCGAATGCGAATAATATCAGGAAAAAAACAAAATATGGTATTTTTGGTGTTGATAGTATACGTTTTCTTTCTAATGATGAATGGATTATCTGCTGCTGAAGAAAAGTATAGTTGTACTTTAGGTAAGCTTACATGTATTGGCTTCTTTTTCCCTATTTGTTTTCAACGACGTTTTACCAAACATAAGTTTATTGAATAAAGAGCTAAATATTTTCTCATATAAAGTTGCAATGGATTTTGTAGGCGAGTGCTAAAATGTCGGCAACTATTGATATATAAAAACAATCATGCTAAACAGCGTATTGTACATAAACTGAAATTAGTAATATGTTATATCAAATTAATAAATGACCCTAAAAAGGCTTCCGTTGTATTGTGAACTTCTTGCATTATGTGACTCAAATAAGAAATGCGTTGTTCTTATA
This sequence comes from Arcuatula senhousia, assembly GCA_963971305.1. Taxonomy (NCBI): domain Eukaryota; kingdom Metazoa; phylum Mollusca; class Bivalvia; order Mytilida; family Mytilidae; genus Arcuatula; species Arcuatula senhousia. Next base: position 22,884,534 of record OZ020306.1, on the reverse strand, counting down.
GGATAAAGACAAAAAGGTGTACAAAACACCGATTGCAGGATCGTACATTAACATATCCATACTATCGATAAGATGCCTAGCCATTAAGCAATTGATGTGATCTTGAAGTTTAATTAGTTAATTTGTTAACGCGATTCTTAACATCCAATTTAAACATGTATATATTCTACAGATAATATTATGTGATAAAACGTTTTATCATACATTTAGCTTTGATACCTTTAAATTTGAACAGCCGTAAATTTACAAGCCATAAGTTGAAAAGGGACTTTTTTGCCATATCAAGCCCTCGCGTGCACAAAAGACATTTAAGTGGGCAAATATTGCCACATCAAGACCTCGCGTGCACAAAAGTGGGCTAAAATGCCATATCAAGGTCTAGAGCCTCACTTTGAAATTTGACGTCACAGTATATTTATATCTTTATTTTGTTTGCTGAAAATGTATTTAGCTTTGATACCTTTAAATTCGTCCGTGTGTAACAGACGGAAATTTACAAGCCATATCTTGACAAGGGACTTTTTTGCCATATCAAACCATTGCGTGCACAAAAGTGGGCAAATATGGCCATATCAAGACCTTGCGTGCACAAAAATGGGCTATTATGCCATAGCCTCACTTTTAAATTTGACGTCACAGTATATAAATAGTGTAATTGTATCTTTATTTGTTTGTTGAAAATGTATGACAAAGAGATTATGACACGGGGTTTTCCATATCAGGTCCTATATCATTCCTAGACCCATATTAGGTCTCGGCTTACGCCTCGACCCTGTGTAATAATCTATATCTATTGATTGTTTACAATGATCATATCACGGAGAAAATTTTTGAACTGGTGAGGCTCCATATGATATCAATGGCCATGCATATTTATATCTAAATTTGATTATGTTAAAATCGGAGAATAACAAAACAGTCGGGCGATAAGGTGTTAATACTGGGAGAATCTTTCCACAAAGGAATTTTCAAGCACTTTAGGGGGGCGTACATCATTGAAATATATAAAGTAAAACAAGGCCGGAGATGAACACGACGGGCCTGATAAAATGAATATGAAATGATGTGAAGAAAAAAAAAATACATACAGGTTTTTACTATATAAATCATTCAATTTACTTATTATATATTATCAAATATAGAAGTCGAAAGCGAAAGCAAAGCAAAGTAAGAGTTAGGAGCTACGGCAATTCAGATGCTCCATATGGCCATTTCGAGAATTTATCTCATCTTCAGTGAAGCTAGGATCTAAAGTGTTGGAAGTCCAAATTGAATTTTGAATGACAAATCAATGACGTACGCCCTCCTTTGATGGACAATGTGCATCTCGCTCGTGCGAGTTTTGATTTTTCCAGCCACCAAATCTGGCTTAAATTTGATTATCATGTTTATCGCATATTTTAGGAAAACAAAAAAATTAAAATATCTTTTCAGATGGCGCACTTTTCGAAGATTTTTTGAATGTACTGTTAAAGGTCAAGTCAGCTGGACTTCTAGGTAGGTATAGTTATTTCAAAAAGATCAAAAATACATTGGAAGGATTTATTTCTATCAAAGATCCAGAATATTACAAAGTTTAAGCTTAAAAGGAAATGCATGCAGCTATAGTGCACCATTAACATTTCTTTAAACAAACCACAAATTTTGGGTAGACAGTTTTGTGTTTCTTTTCCTTTTCCAAAATGGTCGTCATTGAATAAAATGAGTCGTGATGTTGGTTTAATAGAAAAAGTCCTCCATTTTTATGAATTTTCTCAAGTGTGATCATAAATGTCAAAGTGAGAAAAATGACCGATTTCCATAAAACCTGCTACACAATGATTTTTCGGACCCATGTATTGTCTTTAAACTTATAATTTTTAAAATCGCGGAATTAAAACAATTTAAGTTCATAAAAAATGTCATGCGGATTAATTTAAAGTATGTTGATAATACATGTAAAAAAGAGTTACTTGCTTCTTTTCTTTTTTTCTTTTTGTTTGTTTGTTTCTTGTTTTAAGCCTTCACTTTGTGTCGGACAATGTGTCTTGTTTGGGAATTTTTTTTTATTCGGGACCCATTACCCGGAAGTCTTGTAGATAAAGGACAAAATGACAAGGGCGATTGCATCACTGAAAAATTATCCCTCAGCAAAAAGAAATACATGGATTGAATATTATAGAATTTTTATTTCATTATTTTTTTTTAGATTTTGCTTCACCCGACAATCGAAAGAAGGAAAGGGTTGCCTTTACAGCGTCGCTCACAAGGACCGTTACTCTATCAAGCAACCAGATTGTAAAATTTGACAAGGTTTGGACCAATATCATGACAGGGTACAACCCAGCGACTGGTTTATTTACTGCTCCCGTAGATGGTCTGTACCATTTTTCGTGCACTGTAAAGAGTCCGTCTGTTAAGACACTGAGGGTTCACCTCTATAAAAATGAAGTGAAAACCTTACCAGCCTACTCTAGCACGGGTTATGATACCGGTACTTTGAATATGATTCTACAATTAAAGAAAGGAGATTATGTATCCATTAGAAGATCTCCTTGGGATGGTGATGTTATATACAATGAAGAACGTAGTAATTTTAGTATGTTTTCAGGATTTTTGGTATCATAAAAGATTGAGAAAAGAATAAAGCGATTACTCTTTTTTCACAGACTGCTTATTTATATAGACCCCCTTAAAATATTTTGTTAGTACTTGTTTTATATTAGTTCAGCAACACGCACAAACAAATTAGGCTCCACATAAAGGCTCAATTATGGTAGAACTTCTGCTAGGGGCTTATTCTGTGTGGCTGCCTACTTTCGGCTTTCCTCTCGATTTTACAAGAAAATTAAGCCTTGCATGTATAACGTGCATTCAACAACTAGGGCACACATCCCATTCGCTTTATGGGCAAAGCGGCCTGACCCGATGTCAGGTTTCTTAGCGCTCTTTAGTGAACTTTTACCGACAAACTGAGCGCTGCTGCGGGCCTAATCGCAACCCGGAACCCACACAGGTACTCCTTTTTAAATGTATCTATCCAGCCAGAAATATTTATCTATTTTGTCTGTTGATATTGGTCATTTAGATGTTCCTGTTTCCCATAGCTAAACATCTTTTTCTTTTATCGTAAAATATTGCTAGCTAGTCAAAATGATCCGGAACACCCGAATTCATTTCATTCCCTCTTTCGACTAGCGTTATTCTAATGTCCCTTTGTATCCCTTTGATCTCTTATGTAGTTGATGAACTGATTAAATCTTGCATATTTGTATATTGGTTATAATTGTATATTTCTGCCACACTAAAGATGTTTGTCGATATATGTAACAATATATTATGACAAATTGTTGAACAGATTGTTTGCCGGTAGATAGCTTAAGCATAGTCTTGTTTAGACAGAAAAATATTGAAGATGACCAATTGTCCTTACATGCCTTATAGGACTCCTAGCCAAAAATTACACTTAAACGTATAAATGCCCATGCTAACCGTTGCTGGTTGTCGATATGTCGATGTTTGTCTCGGGCCCAGTTAATCACAAGCCCGGTCGTTAGACTTTACTAACACGATATAATGAAAGATTTACTCAGTTTTGAAATGTCTCAATTCTCGAAATTCAAAATAGGATTCAGGATTTTTTGCAATACACATTGTCCATATCTTCAGCGCTTATTCAATGGTTTATGATTGTGCGTTTCTTTTGATTCTTATGATCTATCAATATTTTGATACAAGTACTGCTGATATAGCGTAACAAGATTTTCTGGTTATTTTACATCCGGAGTACATTGCACTAAAGTCTAACAGTGTAAGGGACCAACCATTTAACTTGAATATTTTGTTTTGGTCAGAAAGAATTTTTTGAAGGCGTAACGACAAAAGTTTTCTCTCTCACATTTTTAGCTTTATCTTATGAGGCAGAAACCCTCCTTCTGAATATTTTTTGTTTAACCATTGCTTCAATTTTTTTTTATCCAAAATCATTTTCAAAATATTTTCTAAGGAAAAAACCACCACCCTCTAGTAAACAAAATCTGAGTTTAACTACTCTACTATACAGCACATGATTTATTGAAATTAAGACTACACAATTTGAACGTAAAAAAGTTTGTTCTAGAATATCTTTTGGTTCGCACTACTTAGAATCTTTGCAAGACCCTAGATCATATCTATCACTAATTAGATTTCGTCTATTTTTGTTCTCGGGTCAGTTAGCGTAGGATGCTCTGGGTATGGATAACGATTCGGAACAGGAAATTGTTCCCCTAAATTTTTTGGTTTGGGATTTTGTCGATCCTTTTGCTGGCCGAAGTCCGTTGTTTTAAAATTTGGTCGATTGTTTTGGTCGCCAAAGTTCGTTGTTTTGGGATTTGGTCGATTGTTATGGTCGCCAAAGTCCGTTGGTTTGGAATTTGGCCGATTGTTTGGGTCGCCAAGATCCGTTGGTTTGGGATTCGAGCGATTTTTTATTTTTCGTTTCTCATCCACCCGTAAATGCGTTTGAGTCCTCTGACCTTTGCGATTGTTTGTTTCTTTTTGATCATCCTGCAAATGCTTTTGGTTATTTTGACGCTCGAAACCTAGTTTTGATCGATCAAAATATCCAGAGGCGGTATTTCGGTAACTGCGCTCATTGTTTGGGAATCGCGTCCTGTCATCAACGATCGCATCCCCGTATCTCAACCGTATTGTAGGAGGTTTTGCATTCGCTATCATACCAAGTATCCGACTTTGCTCGGCCAAAGACAGTTCCTTAAATCTGTTATATCGTCTTTTTACATTTCGTTTTATTCGGTTGTGATCATATCCGCTCTAAAAAGAGGAAGAAAGTTTATAGCAAAGAACAATTTAGCCTTTCAGTTTTTGTGTTAAATTTACGTTTAACAATATAGAAGAATTTGGCATGATTTTTCTAAAGATTTTTTTTAAGTTTAAAAAAAAGAAAATTCTTTACATAATGACATTATTGTTTAACATGATAAATTAAAACCAACCCGTGTCGTTTGCAGCCAGCTTAGATATTGCCGTATACACAGGAGCATGTCATCTCCAAGAAATTGTCGTCCTTTTGTTTGCAGAAAACAATCTTGAATCAGCTTTGGTGGATCTTTGGTCGTTCCACAGACGACAAGCCCGAAGGAAAAAAGAAACAGGAAGAATCCTGGCACCATTGTTTTTACCTTTTATCAGTTAAAGTTGAAAAACCATAGTCAGTAATCTATAATTTGAAATCATTGATTTAAATAGAAACGTTTATATATACTATTAACCCCGCTATTGACTGCATCAACTCATTTAGGTAATTTTATTTTTGAGTGTCTTGAGATAATTAAGATCTAAGTGGAAACATGATTATGTCATATGTCCAATCATTGCTTACCTGGTTTCCGAAGCACCCACGTTTCTGATTTATGTTGCTGAATACAGCTTTTTTGTTGTGTGTTACCCCTTTCATCCGTCTTGTTTTTATGTCTGCATATTTTGCCATAGCCTTGTTGGACTTTCTGGATGATTGAATGTCTCATTGATAACCCTTAATGCTTCTTTCCATTGCATAACATATAAGGAATTGGTCGTTCCTCTTAAATTATGCTGGAAAGCAAAACCGCTTTAAACTCATGTATACAAAAAATCTTGTCCAATTATGAGATCATGTGCTTTTTGTTGACAACTTGTATTCAATATAGATTCGTCGAAACAATAAATATATACCTGACAACAATTAATAAGTTATGGACAATAATTTTGCTGTTTATATCATTTTAATAATAACTTATTACAATATATTTTGTTTTGTTTTGTAATTTCATGTTGATGTAAGTTTCATAAATTTGATGAATATTTTTAAAATCTATTTCAATTAATACAATAATAGTTAAGTCAAAACAAAATACAAGCCCATTAGACATATAAGACTTTCCTACCTGTACAGACCTGAAATAACAAGAAATTGTAAGTTACATTTAATATAAATATGACTTGGAATGATCTTTTAGTTTGTTCGTGTTACCTTCTTGTAACCCTTTGGGATTAACATCTTAAAAGACCATTATGTCATGTGTAAAGCTGATGAAAACGTTCTAAGTTGTTATAAGAAAATAATTAAGACACGTCTATTATTAACGGTTGTTTACGAAACTGGTGAATTTTCCCGGAATAAACATCAGATTAAAAAGAAGACCTTCAGCCTTTTCCGGGAATTTATTGCTGATTGATGAAAGTACATAATATGCTAAAGGCTATTAATCTAAAAAAGTATGTCAAACAATGTTTTTTAAGCTTGTGTCAAGAAACCTCACGTTATATACGACCGTATTTTTGTGATCCTATTATGTAATGACTGTAGACACTTCGGTTTCCCTTCGATAACTTGAGTGGTAGTGACTTTATATAATTTTGAAATGATGTTGGCAGTTAGCTATCACATTTATCATGTTCTACCGTTTCAGACCAGAGCTCTGCATGGTTTCAGACAAAAGGAAAAACGGTATTCATGGTATTTGCGAGGCTCTTTCAAATATTATGAATATATCCTACATGCTCTGAACAATAAACCATTGTTATAGTGGGCGTGGGGGGTCTAGGATTTTCCAACCTAAAAATCCCAGCCCCTCCTTAAAATGGTTCGTGCCTAAGTCCTTTATGTGTAGGAAAAGGAATTGAAGATGGCGTTGAGGTTATGTTTTTCCTATGCACATGTTTTTGTTAATTTCCAAGAAAAGTTGCATTTCTAAGTGCACATTTTGAAAAAAAAGAGGTCTTTGATCCCTATTATTTTAACATGGCCGCTGTTGCTTGAAATAGACCATGGGGTCAGACTACTGTTTTTGGCTCGTAAACCCCAAAATATAAGAGATAGAGAAAATCGTATATAGCCTACCTCATTAAGCATCAAAAGCTCTTCTAAGTCTTAATTTGGTTGAAGTTGTCAGATGAATTTTTATAGGGTAATGGCCATTTAAAGGTAAAAAATGGCGTCTAAAATGAAACTATTGCATAGTTGCTTGTTTAAACCTTCAGCTCATTGAGCTCTACAAAATTCTCATTTCGATGGAAGTTGTCAGATTACCCCTTATTGGAGTGTTAGTCCTTTGAAGGTAAAAACATGGCGTTTTCATGTTTTTGGCCCATAGAATGAAAAGTGTTGCAAAAGTTGTAGCTGCTTAAACTTTTAGCTTAAATGGTTGCTCCCTAAGTAAGGTCTTAACACATTTTAAGTGAATTTGACCCGAAACCATTGTGACACGTTAGATATTCAAATTTCTCAAATGCAAAGTCAGAAGAGATATTCACAATCAAGGTTGAATGAATGTATGAAAATACGAACTGACCTTTTCCTATACTGTTATGAATCACAATTTATGGCTAAATTACAAAAAGACCCGTACAAACAGAACCTAATCGAAACTTTCAATTATACTTTTAGATATTTAGATGACATTCTTGCACTCAACAATCCTTCATTTTCTAATTTTATTACAGATATCTATCCTTCTGAATTAACCTTGAACAAATCTAACGTCACCGGTGATAGATGTCCTTTTTTAGATTTAGATTTAAGTATTATTAACGGAAAATTACATACCAAAGTATATGATAAACGTGACGACTTTACCTTCCCTATTATAAATTTCCCTTTTCTTGAAGGAGATGTTCCACTAGCGCCGTCATACGGGGTTTACATTTCACAGTTAGTAAGATATGCTCGGATCTGCAGTTGTGTTTCTGATTTTAATAATAAAAACCGTTTTATTACTGAAAAAAATATTAAAACAAGGTTATCGATACCACAAATTAGTAAAATCTTTTTCTAAATTCTTCCACAAGTATCGATCTCTTATTGAAAAATTTAATTGTACACGTCACTTTCTTATAGTGAAAGGAATATCACATCCTGAATTTTATGGTAATGTTTTTTATAAAGCTCACAAATTTAAAAGCAATCCAATAGAAATGAAAAATTGGCTTCAAAATTTATTACGGAAAGGATATGAAATGAATATCTTGGTTCAATCTTTGAATTTAGTGTTTTTTGGCAGAAATATTGAAAACTTGATACTTGCTTTAAAACTTCCATAAATGTTTTTACTATTGTCATTTTTAAGCATTATAGCGATCAAGCGTGTCGGTTTTGTGTGATGACACTTCACTAAATCATTATTGTTTGAAGTGTTGTGTCGGATTTAAAATCGATACGTTTGATTTTTTTACATCAGTCGATTGATGATTCTCAGCTAGCTGTCAGTAACAGCGAGTGTTCTATAGAGAGTTCCTTTACCGTCCTTTTGTTTGTTCTTGTTTTTTGTCTTAGGTTCTCTCTAGTAGAATTGGACTTTGATCGATTTGATTTTTATTGTGTGTTTAGTTTTTGTGCTTTGTCTAGGAATATTGATAGGGGGAAGGTTGGGCCCAAAAAACTAGTTTAACCCCGCCACATATTACATGTGCCTGTCCTAAGCCAGGAATCTTTGACAAAGCTTTCGTTTGTACTTGTCTTTTTGATGTTTTCTGTTCCTTGTTTAAAAAGGGGGTCTATCTGTGACTATTTCAGGGCTGGATTTGAATTATATGCATATTATTTAGACCATGGGCCAATTGCAGAACCGCGAGCAGTGCCAAATGGCCTCGTTGAAGGCTGCTGGCGGTTGTCCATTGCGGTTTTTCTAAATTGCCGTTTAATTGTGGGCTGTGTCGCGTACACTTATTCCACATCTCTTTATTTTCTATGAGAAACTTTAAGTTAACCCTCATGGTAGAAAAATGACCAGGTTCCCATTCTAAGCCAGAAAGGGTCCCTTCGTTTATACTGACCAAATTAGCGAGAGCCCCGTCGGTAAATAAGTGCTACTGATATACCTTAAATTTAGAATGTGAATGAGTAAAATTTTAGATTATAACCCTTTATTTAGTTTTGGAGAAATATGGATGGACGAACAGATTTACAGACATTATGTCGGGTATCAATAGAACGGTTTGTTATATCGTCCCGTGCTGGGCACGGATGGAGAATGTGCCCCACAGAGTCTAGCTTATCGTAATAGGCGATAAAGGGTCTTAAGATTCTGACATCGGGTGAGGGCTGCAGGTGGCTTAACAGGATGGTAATCACGTCTTTAATATGGAAAAATGACCGCTGACCAAAGTGGGCCAACGTTGGTGGAGAGTGCTACGCTCCATGCATGGAAAAGATCGCTATGTAAACCATCAAGAAGTGCACCACATAGGATAATTTTTCGGATCATTCCCAATCATCATCATCATTTGGTGTTCATTTTATTAACCTTTTGATAAATACATAAATAGTGTTGCAAGGTTGTCCAGCACCAACTCACTCACTCACCTAGTTCATTATATCCCCACTCGTAAGAGAGGGGTCTATATTGCAATCACCTTGTCCGTACGCTACACATTTTTGTAAAAAATTCTCAGCCATTTCTGATGGGTCTTATATCAAATTTGTCACACAGATAAAGCACGATGAGCTGTATCATGTTTCCCCATTCTAGGGCAGTCGGTTTATCGGATTATATTTTAAGGTTAAAAAAACAGAAAATTTCTCGTAACATATTTCTCGGCTTCATCTGAAGGGATTGCTTTCCGATTTGGAACAAAGCTTTAGCGCGGTGACGAATTGTACCGTGACACTTGATTCCTGGTTTATCCCTGGTTTATCAATGGTCGAGTCTGGGTATCATTCTTAGCACGACTTAGTGTAACCATTCGTGTGGTTTTTACGTATGTGCATAATTAAATAAACACCCAGGAAAGACCTTCAATAAAGTTATATGACTTCAACTTTCCAATCGTCAAGTTCCCTTCTTGTATGGCAACATTTCGTCCGCAACAGCTTATATGGAGTTTTTATATTTCAAATGATCTTGTTGGACCAACTTTGTGCGTCACGTCTTACACAAAATTGCTACCACAGGTTAATGTTGCTCAATTTTTGTCTTCTTAATATGAAATTTTATGGAAGACTTAATGTATCCATAGCCTGGGCAAATACATGCATGGCATTTCTAATTCAATTGAGTAACATATGTAGGTTTGTCATAGCGCTAAATGTTTTGTCATTTACTGGATATGACTCGCTGGATTTGCCGTTACCAACGCCACGGGCGTGTTGCACTAAGCAGGAACTGCTCACCGTACAGAGTACCCGAGTTCACTCTCTTTACGACTTGGGCTCTAGTTGTTGATTGCTATTTAGTTTTTTTTTGTGTTGTCTGTTTCTTCGAAGGTGGTGTTCTCGTTCCCTAAAACTGATTGTGTCTTTGGCCTTTCTGACTTTTAACATTTGGATGTCTTACTGTTACCTCTCTGCTTCTTAATCAAAGCTTAAGTACCACTTTTTATAAGAATAATGCAGAGTGATTCATGGGTGGAAAGCCTACACCAATTTAGAATTGATGTGTTACTCCTACTAGCACCCTGCTTTGATCTTTTGTGGTCTTTTTCCAAACTAGCCATGGTCCTGAGAGAAAAAAATATAGAATGTAAGAAAGGGAGATAACTCTAAACATTGTCAATAATTTCAATAGAAACCATTGTAACAAAATGGCAAGATTTCTCCCAGGACCAAGCAGTTATGAGCAAATTGTGATTTATTTCTTGTTTTATATACTTTGACCTATCTTTCGTTAAAAATAAACCACTGTAGCTTTTTTTATCGATGAATCATTTTTCTTCAATTTTGAATGATTCTTAGGTGGACTACTACTTACGTGTCAAAGTAGGGATACTCAGTAGATCATATGCAGCTATAAGTTATAGAACAATGCTATCATGATAATTCAAAAATAAAATAAAAAACTTCCTACAAATATAAATATTTATTGACATGAAAATAAAACCAAATATAGATCAACATAAAGATAACGCATTTTCATGGAAAATGAAAAATTGTTATAAGAAATTCATTTTTCACAAATGAACTTAATAAATGGTCGTATTGTAGAAAAAGAGTCGCCATTGGAGGTGTCCTTGTACATAAGTGGTTGATCAGGTGTGATTTTTAACATCCCTGTACAGTCGGTGTACGTTTGATCTGATGTAAGACAATTGACCTGACAAAGGTTTCCAAAAGAGTCATATGCTCTTACTAAGGCACTCGTTGCCCCAACAATCGGCCTTTCAAAAGCCATCAGCCCTACCGATTCAGACACTGTAGTTTTGCCATCTACTAATATTTGATCTGTGTAAATGCCTTCATATGAAAATCCGACCGTCTCAAATGTGACATTGTAAATAAAATCTCTTGGATACAAATCATATTGTTCATCTGTTGAAGTTTTCGAAAACGATAAGGTCTTAATAGCAACTGGACTTACGGCAATACTCGCTGTATCAGGCTGTGCTCCATCGATATTAGCGTAACTTTTATCTGAAATACTATCGCCCGGCAGTATTGATCGGCGTTTTCTACCGACGGTTCGATCATCGACTATATAATCTTTAAAACGTTGTGTTATTTTTGGAGCAGGCCTGCTTCTTGAAGCACCCTCATTAATTGGCGCCAGTAAAACAGTTGGTAATGAAGCATTTGATATTGTGTGTACTCCTCCTTGTGTATAGAGACGATCTACTTCCTCAAACCCTTTGGTTCCAATGAAATCTTGCTTGGTTCTCGACACACATACGTTTTGTCGTCTGTCACAATAAAGGAAGGCATTACGACCGTACCCACATCTATTTTTACATTCAGGTGCATCTGCATATCTATAGATTCTTCTGGTAAAATGATTGCTGTAACCCCAAATATTCTTCCTGTCAGGTTTTAAGTTTGGCATTATATCATTAGGTCCGTGCAGAGGTAAGTTAGTGGTCGGGTAATCGGTTTCGGAATTGATTCCTAACTTTGTTTGCCTTTCTCTAAATTGTTCCCAAAGATAGTCGATAAAACAGTGATGAAGATAGAAAACGGGGTCCATAGGAGACAACAAAAGATCCCCCATGTGTCCGTCACTACCCCCAACCCATCGGTGAACGCCGTCGTGGTGATCTTCAAGGTTATCATCAGGTGTAGCGGCGGTTGGGTTTAGTATTTCTCTGTGGTAACGTTTCGTAAAGACATTTTTTACACGATTTGGATCGACCAGTGAGCTCCGTCGTCCTGGAATATCTCGTCGAAGTAATGTATTATCAGCCGGAGTTTCCCAATAGGCAAATGGTCCAGTGTAAACTACACCTACCCCGTTTCCTAAAAGAACCTCCGTAAAAAGAATCGTGTCTTCTGGTTTTGACATTCTAAAGTCTAGTCTGGAATCCCAATAAGGGATGGTTACTCCTCTGATCTTTGTACGAAGAGCCTCTTCAACCCTACAAAAGAAGTTCATGAAACTGAATTAATGAAAAAAAATGCTGATTAAAGTATTATTATTAAATCTTGTAATACTTCATTTCCATTCAAAACAGAGATAATGCCTAATGAAATAAATGAAATCAGTAGTTAAGGATAGAATCTTAAAAACAAAAATCTTTGATCAAAAATAATGTTTCATAATATACTTGAAGTAAAGGAAAAACATGAAGCCTTTAACACTTGGAAAACGTGAGAGTCAGTACTTTTCATTCATTACGACCCCCCCCCCCCCCCCCCGATTGGCTCTGATTCGAATGCGCCATTGATATTAATTTGATTCTTAAGGTAAAACAGCCAGGAACAGGTTGGTGGTTTTTGATTTTGCATATGACTTGTTCGATTTAATTGATCAATGATAATATAGAAACATCTTTACTTACAATAGAAGCATATATCGATGCCAGCTAACAAAGTTTGGTCCTCGGTGAGCTCCAGCAGTTGCATCCCCCTGGTGGGCTAAGGCAAACGCATCATATTTGTTTGGCTTTACCGACTGAAATAAAATAAAAGGCGTTTTATATTTACTTTCATTTGCGCAAAACTATGATGCAAGATATATTTACAATTTTAAAAAGGTCCACATATACGCTAAAAGTATTGTAAATATGATTGAAAATTGAACTATAGAATCGTAAGATCTCAATATATGAAAGCAAAAGGGGAGAAAACTCCGCTAAAAAATCTTATACTTTCCATGTGCCATGTATTTTATATTTTAAAAATCGTCGCCGGCGCCATCCATTAATTTGACATTTAGATATTACAGCAATGAACCTAAATAATCAAGGTTAATAATTTTTTTGTAAACCAAAGACCTGGAACTTTTGGTCTACATGATGAACTTAATTGAAGTATTAATCTCGCCGTGTTAGACTTCAATAAAACAAATAGAAGCAAGTGTTGACAAAGTTAAAGCAAAAGGAGTTACTTGAAGGTTAATAAATAAAAGTTCAATTTCAACGAGAAATCTTTTTAAAAGTTGTTGTTTTTGATGGAACTTAACACACGCATCGTTATATATGCAGTGATGTGGAAAAGTGAACGCGACATAATCATTGCGGTTTCATCACTTGTGCCTATGAATACGAAGAAATAGTTTTAACTTAGGAGGAATTTAAAGGATGGTACAAGTTTATATCTATCAAAAAAATAAATAATCACTATAGCTGTATACATGTATTTATATTATTTTAGACGCATTATACTCACCGTATCCTTTTTGAGAGCATTCACTGCGTCGAGAAAGTTGGCCAGTTCTCTGTTGCTTAAAGTTCTGATCTCTTTTCTTACTCTCAAATTATTGTTATAACGATTTCGTCCATTGTTTCTTATTCTTCTTGCTTGATTGTTACCTCTGTTTCGGACTCTCCTTGCTATGTTGGTGATTCTGTTAATTGCTTGTCGTTTTAATCGCAAGTGAACTTTTTGCCCTAGACTATCTATCCAGTTGATTGCTGTTTTGTCCAGTTTTATAGAGGTCACATTGTTTTGAACGACTTGCAGATACTGTTCTAAGCACGTCGTTTGTTTCTCTAACTCCCCATGAGATCGAGACGGAATATTTGAATAACAGTCCTCAAGGAATTGTGGCATGACATCTTGCTCGATACGAGCATATACCAGAATTGGTGCAAAGAAAGCAAAAAATAACTTTTCCATTTCTACAACATGTGACACCTGCAAACAAAAGACGTCCGATAAAATGGTTATTTTCTCATTTTTTTTATTTCTTTATTTAAAACAATCATTAGTATTGAGGACAGGGGACTCTTAATAAAAAACTTGCAAAACCTATATTGCATTGTTCACGTAAAATATCATGTATTATACGTTAATTATGTATTTCTACTGTTATTTTGTTACATTATTTGTTTTTGTCACAAACTCTGTCTAGATGTTTATATGACAATAAATTTGATTGAAATTTGATTTAAACCCTTCTTAGTCAGATGAAGACATTTTATTCAGTACAATAAGAGACGGACAATTTTACTTGAAAGGGGGGCTTGGTTTTTTTTTTGTTTTTCCGCGCAGAGCGAGAAAAAAATATTTATCTATTAAAGGCGTCGCGACAGAATATTTGTTTTCATTAAAAGCATTATTTTATATAGCAAAAATCCTTCTTCAGAATATATTTTTTTCTTAATCAATGCTGCCAAAATATTTTTTTTCATCCTCCCCTTGCAAGTTAAATGGTCAGTCTCTAAGTCGCAAGTTCATATAAAAATTTTAGAAATAAAGAAAATAAAACATAAACGTTTTTTTTTTTTAGATACTTCTTAATTTTGTAATATTTGTGCACTGCTCGTTGTTATTTCTAAAGCTAATCAATTGGGACATTAGAAGAATATGTTATGTCGAGAACTAAAAAAAATATTTTTCGGGTATAAGTTATAAATTGTTATGAATGCAAAACATTATTATACTTTATTATGAAAAAAAAAATCTTATATCTTAATCTTGATAATACTGAAGTAAAATTGAAGAAAACAAATAACATTCAAGAAAATGAAGTATTACCTTCTGCAGACTTTCTTGCAATACATTTAGAGATTTTATTTGTGTAAATGGTCATTATATAGCCTAGTTTTATGCGATTGATTGGAGTAGGAAACCTATTATGAATTCCCCCTCTTTTCTAGGAAGGTGATAGGTGAATAACCTTTTTGTACAATTAACGCCAGTCCAATGTTAAATATCACGTCAATAGTGTTGTTTTCATCGGATAAAAATAGCCAAAGTTGACCGAACAATATGCTCTTTATTCAATTTTCTAAGAATTTCAAGTTGATTAATAAATAAATAACAATATTAAAGTATATAACTTATTTCAGCTTTTTACATTTCATATTCCAAACAATAACCTTTTTTATTACTTTATAAAAAGACATGAAAACAACTTATTCGAAAGTTGACGCAACTGTCTCCAATGTGAACTAACGTTCCGAAGAGATATCAGTATAAAAGTGTTGCAATATTGTTGTAAGTATAACTTATAACTCTACTTAAATGTGTTATTTTCTTATAAAAACCTTATGGTCATGATTTTTTTTTTACAATTTTTCGACTTCAATTAAACGTCGCTTGCATATTTGTAAAATATCACTGTTTCATTAAACTGATCTGTAATTCATAATATTCAAGCACAAAACTTAAACATACCTTTAATAAATTAATTAAAAAAGATTCTTTTAAAATACATGTATATATTTGATCTTTTTATGGTTTTTTATTTAATCTTTTTTTCAGAAAGATCGTTTGAAGACTTTGAGCTGAAGGATTTTCATAAAAGAATACTACAAAAACTAAATGATTATAATGCATTATCTTTAATCATTCGTTACCTAACATGTAAACATATTTCAAATTTAACCAAACATATGTTTGCCTGCCAGAACTTTAGGCGAAAGGATATCGGGCACCCTTGTCGGACACCATTCTGTATTTAAAATATATATATATATATATAATTTTTAAATAACAATAACTAGTGATTACCACTTAAAGGGAAAGTTCACAAAAAAATGAAAATTTGTCATATGATTTCTAATGCATTATCTAATCATGCTATATCATTCAAACTTTAATATTCAATTTAATAAGCTGACAAATATGGAATTTTATTTTTTATCTTTGGTTTCTGTCATTTTAAATTACACAAAACATCTGAATACCACAAAGTCTCTTTTTGACAGCAACCCACCATTTACCTAATTATTGAATTGCCAATATATATAATATTTTTGTGTGCATCTATGTTTAGGCATTTTAAATAAGTGATCGAAAATCCTTATTTAAATAAATGATCTAGTACATAAAATTTTGTTTCTGAATGTTTGTATATTGGGTTTTGACACCTGTACTGTAGGTATTGATAATTAGAATTTCCTGTTTAATTCACCCCAAGTTAGCTGTGACTAATTACATACCAAACCATTACACAGGTACCTGCTGAGAGACAATGACAATGAATTCACATTAACTAACACTTTTAGCAAACCCAGTGGGGGATTAGAAAAAGGATGACCTGTAATTTACATAATTATATCACAATTGTTTTCAATGAAATATGATGGCTTACATTTAAATACACAACTTCTTTCTTAATAGTAAATAAAAATATTTTTTTTAATTATAGGATAATTAATTGATTATAAAGTTAAACTTAAAAGATAAAGATAATAGATTAATAAAACATTTTTAATAGATTTTTGCATAGAAATAAATTTGAAAATATTAACTGATCTTGTCGACTTTTGATTATTTCAATTATTTTGTTGGTTATTGGACATACCACATGATCACTTAAACGTTTGAACTAATATGATTTTTTGCTACTCAGTAGAAATTCTGATCAACTTAACTAGTCCCCTAATGTAGAGTAGGGGACTATTTCAAATAAATAATCCCCAATATCTTTGTTATAAGTTTAGGCATGAGAGAAAAAATTTGCACACTGTTATAAAACATTGTTCTGGACATTTTAAGACCATATGTCAAAAATTGTGAACTTACCCTTTAAGTTTTTGTTTGCAATATGATTGCTTTCAATTTAGCTTTTTCATCTTCGATATAAAAGATGGGTTCTCTGTGAGAACGTTTAAGCTCTGCGGGAGTACGCATGACAACGGTATAAATAAAGTCCCCATAAAGCTATTTACAGGTAAAACCAATAAGTAAAGCAATAGCAAAACTACCGAACTTAGAGGATCAAAGGTCTTGACTCCAAACAGACATATAAAAAAGTGGTGGGTTTAAACCGGTTTTAAGGCGCCAAACCTTCCTCTCAAAGGTGTTTTTCAACCAATAAAAAAAGGTGAAACAATCGGAGTATTTCGTAAAAGACATCTTCCTTTTTATTTAGGGAGCAACCATTTGATTTTAAGAGGGTATTTGAAATAAACAGACAGGAAAGGGCTTCCAATTAAAAAAAGGCAGGTGAGTTTTTTTGGCTGACAAAAAATTACAATTTGTTGGAAAATCAAAAAATGGGCGCGCAGGAGCGCAAAAAAACCTAGGCTCCGACTTTCCGAAGATAAAAAGGCATTTGACTGCTATAACATTATAAAAAAAAGAACAGTATCCAGTTTGGACTAAAGAAATATATCCTTGGTTTGTCTATAAAAGAACAAGAAACCAAGTTTTGCATAACGTAACAATGAAAATGTTAATCTTTATAAACCAAGAAAGGAAAACGCTCTAATATGGGAATTCACCTAACATTTAACAATGTTTACATAAATACAATAAAATGTTGTTTTGACGAACTTAGTGCATAAAAACATTGATTTAAATGCGCAGTACATTTCATACTGTAAACATGGCGGGTCTACAACCATTCGATTTTTAGAGGGGGACTTAATTTGAAATAAAAAGGCAGGGTGGCAAAAATCAGGATATGAAAAGGCAGGACAGAGCTTTGTATTAAAAAAAGCAGACTGGTGTTTTTGGCTGAAAAATAAACTGCGCATGATAGCACCCACACGAAAAATTCAGCTGCACTTTATCCGAAAATAAAAAAGCAGGACGAAGAAAATATCCATAGCCCCATAAAAATCAAAAAGTTGCTCCCTTATTACATGGATTCATTTTATATGTTTCTTGATATTTTTTTAAACCTTTTGGGGTAAAAATAGCTTACAAAATACTTTCCGTTTTCTGAACTTGATTTTTTTAAAGTTATATATAGTTAAGGTGTCAAGAGTAATTATTTAAGTATTTTACATGTTGTTCTCCAGTTGTGTTTCACGTTGTAAGCATAGAATAGAAGATAACGAGATTTGTCATACAGTATTTTTAACACGCTGCCATTAAGTACCGATTAGTCTCAAGTTCTACTACCCGTCTTTCTTGTGTTTTATTACAAAATCGAAATTATGTTATGAAAGGAATTGCAATTGACTTTTTCCTGGAACAGTGGAATTTCTTTCCATTTCTAAGAGAAATTATGAATGACTGTTAAATTTTACGATATCAACTTAAGATAACTTTAGAAAGTTCTCTTCACGTTGAAGTTATGATTTTTACAGTAAGGTCAGGGTATTTTTGCCTATTTTGGTACAATTGTTGTAATTTTTCCTTTCCAGTTGGTTTGGTTTTTAAACCATTAATAAGGGTTTTGATCTATCAATGCAGGTGCGGATCAAGGATTTTCGATCATATCGGCCGAGCGGAGCGAGGCGCGAAAATTTTTGGTCTTTTTTAGCTCACCTGGACAAAGGCCATGTGAGCTTATGCCATCACTATGCGTCCGTCGTCGTCCAGTTCAAAAATCTTCTCCTCTGAAACCACTAAACCAATTTAACTGAAACTTTGCAGGAATGGTATATGACATGTTGGAAACAAACGGTCCTCATTTTAAAATGATTCGATAAAAACATGGCTGCTGTTACTAAAAATAGAACATAGGGTAAAACCACCTAAAATGGCTTATAACTCAGCAACCATAATAGAAAATCTGAAGGATCTCCATCTTCGCTAGCCAAGGGTTACGATCCGCTACCTCTCATCTTCACCCTTGACAGATATAGAAGGATTTTTGTGGTCAAACATTCTCTCATCTGATTGGATGCAGTGAAAGTTGCCTGCATCCAATCAAATTGCACTGTTTTCATTTTTAAATAATGTGTTAACAAATATGTGGGTTTACAAAGGTGATAAATAATTATTATTTTTGCAAAAAAATATTAGCAGTTTTGATCAAATCTTACCAAAATTTCCTTTATTTTATCTTTAGATAAATGTTTGTCGTTAATGGAATGAAATATCTCCTATTTTTGCAACTTTCTGGATGAAAATAATTTTTTAAACTTGGAATAGATATTGCTTCAAGGGAGATAATTAAAATGTTGAGATTACAAAAACCTTCTAGATCTGCCAAGGGTGAAGATGAGAGGTAGCGGATCATAACCCTTGGCTAGCGAAGATGAAGGATCTCAGGCTCTATAGAATCAAAAGCTCTACAAAAGTCTCCATTGGGTCGAAGTTGTCAGACGAACCCTTATAGGGGTTATGGCTCTTTAAAGGTCAAAAATAGCCTTTTGTTCATGTTTTTGCCCCATAGAATGAAAACTATTGCAGATAGAGAAAAGCTGCTGTTTGCTTAAGTGCCATTATCTGTAAGAATCAGGCAATGGGTGAATCATGATTAAGAAAACACACGAGTTTGACTTCAAAATAAATGCTTAAAAAGTAACAAAAATGCATTGCCACTTTTTTAAAAAGTCAGTAATTCGAGATATATTTTGGCTGAAATGCATATAAAATTTGAATCTAAGGGAGATAACTCTGTCAAGTCATTAAGGTCTCATTAACCCCTTCTGGGTCAATTGGTCCCTCCCTCAAATAGTCCATTAAAAATAAAAAGTGCAGTGTTATTGGTTGTAATTGTCAAAGTTTGATTGGATTAATAATGGAATGATGTGTACAATCAAATGAAACCTAAAGATTCACTCATTTTAAATATCCTTGATTCATTTTTGACAAGTGTATGAATTTTGTTTACATGGCTGTGTGAAAAGGCTCCATGTGGAAGACCGGAAAGCATGGTAAAAAGGGTATTTTGAGCATTTTGTAAACAATCCAAGTTTGCGAAAAAAGTAATCCTTGATGGTGAAGGTTTTATACCAGCATTAGACAGCAAACTTTATTAGCTTCGCAATGATATATAACATGTGTACCATCTTACCCGTATTTGTTCGGGCAAAAATTTAGAAAATGAAGATTTTAAGCTGAAAATGAATGTGAACGTCAAAAGGGTTATTTGAGACCCACACTCCATTCCTATCATTTTAACAGAAATTTTTCTCCATCCTCTGACACTCGAGACAACAACTAATGTTTGTTTCTTCATTAGAAGGCTATTTTGAATGACAATTTATTGTCAAAACCGTGTGTTTTTAAAATCATGATTCAAAGTTTTTAAATTTTGCCTGATTCTTACAGAGAACTGCACTTAAATGTTCAGCTCATTTAGCTCTACAAAAGTCTCCATAGGGTCAAAGTTGTCAGATGACCCTTTATAGGGGTAACAGCCCCTTAAAGGCGAAAAATAGTGTTTTTGGCCTACAGAATGAAAACTATTGCAGATAGAGAAAAACTGTTGCTTGCTTAAATGTTCAGCTCATTTAGCTCTACAAAAGTCTCCATAGGGTAGAAGTTGTCAGACGACCCCTCAAAGGGGTTACAGCTCCTTAAAGGCGAAAATTAGTGTTTTTGGCCTATAAATGAAAACTATTGCATATAGAGAAAAGCTGTTGCCTGCTTAAATGTTCAGCTCATTTAGCTCTACAAAAGTCTCTATAGGGTCGAAGTTGTCAGATGAACCCTTAGAGGGGTTACAGCCCCTTCAAGGCGAAAAAAAAAATTTTTTGCCTAAAGAATGAAAACTATTGCAGATAGGGAAAAGCTGTTGCTTGCTTAAATGTTCAGCTCATTTAGCTCTACAAAAGTTTCCATAGGGTCGAAGTTGTCAGATGACCCCTTATGAGGATTACAGCCCCTAAATAACAAGTTTTCATGTTTTTGGCTTATATAATGAAAACTTAAGCAGATACAGAAAAGTGGTTGTTTGCTTAAATGTTCAGCTTATTCAGCTCTACAAAGTTCTTCATAGGGTTGACATCAAGACCAGGTGAGCGATTCAGGCTCCTGGGAACCTCTTGTTCATTTATTTCATGGTAAAACACATCATATGTTTCACATTTTAGGGGGAGGGGCGCCCCTGCCTGAAGCCTGCAATGTTTATTGATGATTCGAAGACAGAAAAGTACGAGATGGTCTTATTGTAAAAGTGTCATGTTCTACACGTTTGTTTTGAATGCATTGATCCTAAAATTTTAATTCAATACGATATTCTACTTTCTTATTATGGTCTATAATTATAAATCGCCTTTTTGAAAAATTCATTTTAACCTCAAACCAATAGTCTAATATTACACCCATGCTTAAGCTATATAGCATTTGAAAAGGCCTGTATGATTCTGTGTATTACATGCAGGTACAGACATTCAAGTCATTATCCTTGTTTAACAAAAAACTCTAATGATTTTCAACGATCAGGGAATTTAGTTCACTCAGTCTCTCGTTTCTTATAGTCTAGCTGTTTTGTCTGTGCATTTTGTTACGCTGAGTTTTTTTTTAATTGTTGTGTTGTTTCCTTTTATGTCAAATTGTTTTGTCCTTGCCTTTTACAGAATTTGAACATTTTAGTGCCATGTTATTTCTTTCTTGCTTCTTCCTATATATATATAATTTAAACAAAGGGGATCCAGGATCCTGAATCATATCTAACCTGGTCCTTAAGCCATCAGGGTCTCTTTGATGAGCTATGTACTAGTACATGTGATTTTACCCTATGTTTTGTTTTTAGTAACTGCGACCAAAATAGTTCTTGAATACATTTATCGTTTGTTGCCTACATTTTTTTTTTGGTCATACAAAGTTTCAGTCGAATTCCTTCTGTTGTTCATGTTGTTTCAGAAGAAAAATGTTTTGAAATCGTTTACAGATGACGGACGACTGCTGACGAATAAATACTGCATAAGTTGGACATGTGAGTTAACAAGCGTTTTAACATAAATTTTACATACAGTAAAAACAAATGTAGGTTTAAATTAAATTTTATTTAAGAAATACAAATAAAATATTTTATTTTTTTTTTAAAAACTGATTATAATACAAAACATCTTTTGCTACACTAGAAAAATGCAATTCTAAATACAAAACATTTCTTTTACTATAGCAGGAATGTTGTATAGAGTTTTACTTTTGACAAGCAAACTTTAGGAAAGGTCGAGCCATGGTTGCTAAGCCAGCACTTTGAACGTCTTTGTACATAAGTGGTTGATCAGGTGTGATTTTTAACATCCCTGTACAATCGGTGTACGTAAGACCTGATGTAAGACAATTGGCTTGACAGATGTTCCCGTTCGAATCATAAGCCCGCACAAAAGTACTTGTTGCTCTATCAATTGGCTTGTCAAAAGCTATTAGTCCGATGGATTCCGCCGACTTGCTTTTGTGATCTAGCAATACATGATCAGCATATATTCCATCGTATGAAAACCCAACTGTTTCAAATGTAATGTTATATGTAGGATCGCTTGAGTCAATGGATGCCTGGTTTAGGGTAGCCTGTTTAGAGGAAGTTTTTATTACAACCGGACTTATGGCAATACGTTCGTCATCAAAACGGTTTAAGCTTTTAAATGCATAACTTGTGTTCGAAACATTACCCTCAAGCATATGAAAGTCGAGTGAACGACGTTTTCTTGCTACTGTTCTGTCGTCAACAATGTTCGCCGCAAATGGAGAAGTAAGTCTCGGAGCGGGATTTCTGGATGCCACAGCATCTCTGGCTGCCAACATGGAGGTTGGAGCTGGCGCTATCTCTGCCTCTACCCCTGATGGAGCAAGAGAATCCGTTCGAGAGAGAATTTGAGTTTTTCCTCCTTTTGCATATATACGATCTACATCCTTAAATCCTTTTCCTCTCAAAAATTCAATTCTTGTTCTAGAAACACATGCTTTCTGCTTTCTGTCACAATAAAGGAAGACATTTCGTCCACGCCCACATCTATTGCTGCATTTAGGTTCATCGGCATATCTATAAATGGTTCTAGTAAAATGATTACTGTAACCCCAAATGTTCTTTCTATCCGGTTTTAAGTTAGCCATTATATCATTAGGTCCGTGCAGAGGAATGGTGGTTGGGGGATAATCAGTCTCGGAATTTATTCCCAATTTTTTCTGTCGTTCTCTAAATCTTTCCCACAAATAATCAATAAAGCAATGATGTAGATAGAATATTGGATCCATAGGTGACAACAAAAGATCCCCCATGTGTCCGTCTCTACCCCCAACCCATCGATGAACGCCGTCGTGGTGATCTTCAAGGTTATCATCGGGTGTAGCGGCGGTTGGGTTTAGTATTTCTCTGTGGTAACGTTTCGTAAACATACTTTTCAACCTCTCGGGATTAACCAGTGAGCTCCGTGGCCCTGGGATGTTTCGTCTGAGTAAAGTATTCTCTGCCGGTGTTTCCCATAGTGCAAATGGTCCATTGTATACGACACCTACACCGTTACCCATGAGCACCTCTGAGAAAAGAATCGTATCTTCTGGTCTAGACATTCTAAAGTCCACCCTGGAATCCCAATAGGGAATTGTTACACTTCTCCCCTTAGTACGTAGTGCATCTTCGAATCTGGAGAAAGACAAAACCAGTGTTAGGTTACAGCAATCAAGTTTATTAGTTAAAACATTTATATTCAAACATTAAAACGAATATGCCTTACATGTATGACTATGTTGACCAACATTTAAGAAAAATACCCCCCTTTAAGGCTACAGGAAAGATTTAAGTTCATGTATAGAATAAGTAGATCTCGAGCCAAGTGGTTCTTCGTGCTGTTCTCGTTCGTGTTTTATCGCTGCCCTTTTGGTCTTATGACACTCGAATGCCATATTCGCGCTATTTTTTTTTGCTTTTTTCAAACGTTCACTGTTTACTTATTTTGACAGTCCGATCGGAGATTTTGAAATAATGTCTTTGAAATTAGTCGTTAAGTGTAGCTAGAAATTTAACATGATAATAGCAAAATGAAAAGCAACATAACGAAAACTGCTATTGAAGAAAAGTGGCATAGAAAGCAAATTAAATACAAAATACAATAAATGCAAAGTTATAATAGATGTGTTTAAAAATTCTCCGATTTAAACACATTCTAATAAAGAAGAGATACGCACATTATTCACAACGAACATACATTATGTGAGTGATATCTAACGCTACGATTCATCAATTTTGTGGTTTTATATGCATTTTGTCATATTTGGTTACTTACAATACAAGCATATAACGATGCCAGCTAACAAAGTTTGGACCTCGGTGAGCTCCAGCAGTTGCATCCCCCTGGTGGGCTATGGCAAATGCATCATACTTATTAGGTAAAACTGACTGAAATCACAGACGGAAAACAACAGTTAAGTCAAGCTGTACAAAAACCTGTTCATACTTAAAAAGTGAAATACATGACATATCACTGACGGAAAAAAGTAATATCTCATCAGCAGCTTAAAGACATAGAACATATCATTTTCGCAATTTAAAAAAAAAATAATGAAATTCACACAGAGTGAAGAATTAAAATAAGATTATTTTATACAAAGCTGCAAAAATTTGAGTTTTATGTCGGTAAAGATAAATTTTAGAATGTATACTTTTGATATACAATGTATGTTCTTTTTATACAATGTGGAAAAAAAGCGAAATTAATAGGTTCTATGTCTTAATAATCAAAATATTGGAAGGTGAAATATTAGTACTAAAATATTTTTAAAACGATTAATACAATTTCATTCGAATCCCATGCAAGTACATTTTGGTTGTAAAAATGTAGTGTACTAGTATAAGAAAAAGCTCAAAAATCAGAAGACAGCCTTAACACTTCGTGAATATAAATCACTTGATTTTTAAACTTTATATGATGAAAGGGGCGTGGAGAAGAAGTATACTTGACTCCATAAATAACGAGTCTTAAATCAGCAAGCTGCTTTTTTCGCGGACTATGCAACTTGTCTTTATGGATTTATTAAAATAGGACGCAGCTTTTAAAAGTTCTACTTACGATCCTTCATATTTTCAATTTCCTTTTGAATTAAATTATTGTGTTTTTTGTCCTCATTTTCGTTATGAAAGCTCATGTTTGTACTCGTTAACTTATTTGTTCTTTGTCAAGATTTGCTTTCTTTGATAGTTTAAGATTGGATTTAAATCATACGCATTTAATTTCCAATCTAGGACCCATTGCAAAACAGCGAGCTGCGAACACTGGTCACATTAAGGCTGCTGGCTGTTTTCCATTGCGGATTTTTACAAAAAAATGTCTTCTCTATTGAAGATGTGTCGCGTACACTTATTCCGCACCTCATTATCTTCTATGAAATGCATATTTACCTTGTCTCTCTTAAGAGCATTTACGGCGTTAAAGAAATTAGCCAACTCTCTGTTGTTAAGCGTTCTTATTTCCTTTCTAACCCGGAGTCTTGAATATCTGTTTCCATTACCATTCCCTCCTCTTCCCCTCTCTTGTTCTGCCTGACGCTTTAGCCGCACGTGCAACTTCTGACCGAGCATTTCAATCCAATCAATGGCCGTCTGGTCCAGGCGTAAGGAGGTGACATTATTGTGGATCAAGCGGAGATACTGTTCTAAACATGTCGTCTGCTTTTCTAGCTTTCCTGGCATTCGAGACGGGATATTCGAATAACAGTCTTCAAGGAATTGTGGCATGACATCTTGCTCAATACGACCATATACCAGCAATGGCAAACACGCGAATAGAAATAACAGTCCCATGTCTACAATTGGTAGATACAGATTTTAATATACAAATGCGCATTGAAACACAAACAAAACCAGTAAACACATTCAGTAATGTGCAGTTTTTGTTTAGCTATTTCTGGTAAAGTCTTATTATTTGATTAATTATATCAAAGATGTAAAATAAAGGTAGGCATTAATCCTACTTGGTTACATGACTTTATCATCGAAGTTAGAAAAGTCTCACAACGAAAAGTCAAATGTTTAAAATATAACGCAACGAAGACAACGCTTGAGAAGAAGAGACAATCTCATTAAATGTTTAAAACAATACTAAAAGATACTTAAAAGTAAAACTCAAATACCTTGTCAGGACAGGTTAGCAATACTACAGTTTTTAACTGTTTTAAAATTCATTATATAGGCATCTTAAACGGATTTGATCGTTTATTGTCTAATTTTCTTGAATTCCCTCTTTAATTTTTCCTGGAATATTTTGTATTAAAATTACCTAAGAACATAAAGTTGACATGCCACCTTACACCTGTACCGTCTGTTATATAACGTAGGGTCAACTTAAAACAAGAAAAAAGATCCTGTTTTATATGTTTTAATGATACTACAATTAATCATACTACCGGTGAGATCCGCCTGTACAAGACAGAGAATATATCCAACGTCTTTCTTAAAAACAATGTTTGTAAAAACACAGTAATTAAATTTTGCTTATATTAATTTTAATTCAAGGTCCTTTATGGTCCATGTATGTCGTGTTGTGGAAGATTTATATTTAATCAAAAAATTGTCGTTATTTTGTTAGAAGTATTAACATGGTAAATTAATGCTAAAAACGCCTTTTAAAAAACAAAATTGTGAAAAAAACAAACTCTTAGTGTACTCTAGAAAATGATATTAGAAGACATGCAGACTTTTTTTCAAATAATAAAAATGTTTATTTTTCGGTTCTTTTCTTTTCGTTTAATATTCTACCTAATATTCTACTTGCACGCAAATAATAAAAGAACTGTAAATAATATATTCAGAGTACCTGGTTATTCCTATAACCCTCCCCCTCCTAAAAAAACCCAAAAACCCAGAATTCAATGCTTCTAACAACACCGACGGCTTGGTTCGGGGTATTTCTTTTCACTATTTGTACAAATGCTTCTTCAGTTATTGCAAGGAGGTTGAATCTTAATCTATCAATTGTTTTAATTATCATTAAGAATTATCTCCTCGTAATATAAATAAATAGATCAACATACTTAACTAACTGTCCTTGTTCAAACCTTGAAGTCCCGTGCGAGGCCCGGCTGGCGAATAGGCCCGCAGCAGAGACCAGCTTGTCGTAAGAGGCGACTAAGCGTCTTGGTATTCTGACGTCGGGTCAGGGTCAGTGCTCAGCCAAAAGAGCGACCAGGTGTGTACCCTAGGTGCCTGAAAAGGGTGGCCCTCGTCCGAGGGGGTTGTCAGGTCTATAATAGAGAGACCCTGACCGCTGACCATTGTGGGCCAACGTGTGTGGAGAGTGCAACGCTTCATGCACGTAAAAGACCCCTTTGTGGGCCGCCAAGTAGTGCACCACATAGGCTAAATTTTCCACCCCTACCCACCTCTCCCCTTTTCCTGTGGTTCTTTAAAATGTACTGTTCCTTTGTTTCCCACCCCACCCCCATATTTCATCTATCATCATCATCATCATCATCATCATCATCATCATCATCATCATCATCATCATCATCATCATCACCATCATCATCATCATCATCATCATCCTCCTCATCATCATCATCATCATCATCATCATCATCACCATCATCATCATCATCATTTCATGTTCATTTTATCATCCTATTCATGTTCATCGCCCTCAAATAACCTATATAGCGTTGAAAGGGTGTAAAACACCAACTCACTCACTCACACCTTGAACGTGTCTGTGAAATTAAGATTGAATACCAGAGCTTTATACCAAGTTTAACAATATGGAATAGGATAGAAAAAAATCTAAAGATGAATAATAGAAAGCTTGAGATTAAACAAGAAGTTCCCAGGAGCCTGAATAATTCTACTGACTTACATGCCTGAATTTTAGGCTCCAAGGCAAACAGCACCGTATAAGTTTAATAAAGGGTCATCTTACAACATCGATTAATTTATTGCATTGAAGTGTAGATCTCAAGTAGTTTAGCTATCAAAGCTTTTTATTATTTTCTGCAGTCTACCAGTAGTAAGGCACAAACAGTTATAAAGACATTTAATGGACTATAACTCCTACAAGGGGTCAATAAAAAAACTTCCAGCCACAGGCACTCGGAGCATGGATTTTAAATATGCCCCACCTGTTCTCTAATAGGGGTATTAGAGAAAAGAGGGGCATATAAAAAATCCATGCTCTAACTGCCTGTGTTTCCCGATCATATTGAGTTTTTGTATTTCTTAACTTACTATACATATTGTAATTAAAAGTTTTTTGTAGCTTTTACAGTTTCCAATACAATGAGGGAAATGTTTTGACAATGGTCAATTTCCACATTCTAAGGGGAATTAACTCCTAATAGGAATGGTCATACAACTTAAACCCTGTTAGATATTTAGTAGATCTTAACAATATGAAAATCTAAATTTCATTAATATCTTGTAAACTTTAAGATATTGAGCTTAATTGTCATTCGCCTCGGCGAATGACATATAGAGATGTATAAAGTTTTGATGTCGCTGCATGGTAAAGTTTTGTTAAACTTGATGTAAACATTGTACAACGTGAAAATCTGCTTATCTAAAAATGAATAGATAATTTAATATGTAATCATTAAGCTACACCATCTGCATGCTTTAATTACTTTAAGCAAACATGGCCCTCTTTTAAATGTATGTAATCAAATTCTATTTTAAATAAAGAGTTAGAATCTAAAAGAAAAGAAAACAGTATTAAAATATACACTTTACTTTATAAATATCTATGAATCGGGTTAGTAGGTCAATATGTTACACAATCCCGATCAACCTAAAATGTTTACAGTTGAACCGTATTTGTTCCCGTTTATTTTCAACAATCATTTATCGTTGCAAAAACGGTTTTGCGGGGATAGAATCGAGCTTAGTAGGTCAATTTGTTACATAATCATTGTAATCCCGATCAGCCTAGAATTTTAACATTTGAACCGTATTTGTTCCCGTTTATTTTCATATAAGGTTAACTTTCATAATAAAGAATAAAACACACAAGTGTTTTCTTCCCAGGACCCAGCATTTCTTATGAAAGCTAAAATTTGTAACAAAAAAATAATAATAAGATTAAAGATCTAGCTGTGTCTTTATATACTCTTCAAAAAAAGTTACGCATAGATAGAAAATTTCCCGTAGGTTTAATGCAAATCGAAACAATTTCAAAACATTATTGCCGAGCTATTCTGCAACCGATTTTCACGAAATAAAATTCAGTAAAAAGAAAACAAAATTGAAATTGTTTGTTTAATTTTGAGTAAAATCGTAACATCGCTGCTTTTTAAGATATTGCAAGTGGAACTCAAGTGTACATTTTACGATTCAATTTCCCGTTTAAATCAATGCAAAATATTCCGTGAAAAACATTAGTCGTGTTCTACTCACAATATCTTAAAAACCATTGAAGTTAGAATTTTGGTCTTATTAATCAAACAATCTTCATTTTGTTTTCTTTTTACTGGATTTTATTTCGTGAAAATCGGTTGGAGAACAGCTCGGCAATAATGTTTTGAAATTGTTTCGATTTGCATTAAACCTACGGGGAATTTTCTATCTATGCGTAACTTTTTTTGCAGAGTATATGTCTATAATAATGTATTTTTTTACGACGTTCAGAAGATTTTAATTTGTAGAACTTTCCTTTCTTAAATTCGGAATGCTTTTCACAGCAGCTAAGAAATCAAATCAAATTTCAAAAATACCTAGAAGGGCCCATTTATTTTCTGTAACAATAAAGCTCATAGACTAACTATTATTTCATGTGTTTGACACGCAATCCGTCTACTTAAACAAGTTGGGTGTACATGTTTATTTAGTTAATTTGCTACTTTAAAGCTCAGTTCATGGTTTTTACTGTCAAATATGTAGCATATACTGTGAAATTAACGATTTTAGGTTATTTCACCCTTTGGTATTTGTACTATAAAAAAATAAATATCATTTATGATATTTTATTTTAAAATCAAGTGAAAATATAGTTCCTTTGATAGTTAACAATATTCTCCACCAATTGAGATAGCTAT
This sequence comes from Arcuatula senhousia, assembly GCA_963971305.1. Taxonomy (NCBI): domain Eukaryota; kingdom Metazoa; phylum Mollusca; class Bivalvia; order Mytilida; family Mytilidae; genus Arcuatula; species Arcuatula senhousia. The sequence goes on along the minus strand of OZ020306.1, from coordinate 22,854,617 downwards.
GTATAGATGAGCAAATGAAACTTCAACTATTGAAACCTACCCACTAGCAACTCATTAGAAACACTGAAGTAAAACGACCATAACTAAAATATGATGAGCACAAGATAAACACTGAAAAATGTATCAAATAGAATAAATTGAGACTATCGTCAACGTCTTAGAGAAGGACCAAGGCCTTAGGGTTTGCATTCTTACTTAATAATTTGAAAATTTCTACTGAAAATGTTTGATTTTGATGTTAAGTTGTGTAAGAAATTAAGTGATTTAATGTGTGTTGCTCATAGGAAAAGTGGGTTGGGCGAAATATTCAGCCTATAGCGTGCACTTCTTGGCTGTCAGCAAAGAGCAGTGCAGGAAACATGCACTCCCCACAAAACCTAAAGACCCTTAGCCGCCTTTTACGACAATAAAGATGATTTCTGTTGTAAGCCTATTCGCCACCCGGGACTTGACCATTGATAAAATGAAAAGTTTGTTATAACAAGCAGAATTATAATATTTTTTCCGCCGGAACACTTAAACTTACCTTTGTTTGGACTGTATAGTTAATGTTGTTGTTGCAGTTAAGATGTTTTTGTAATTGCATTTTGTTTTATGTGCACTTTTCTATTGTGCCCCTACGACCACAAGTTTTACTTTTGTCCGCTCGTACATGTACGTCATTATGAATTTCCATCAAGTTTTTCTTCCCCCAGAAATTAAAAGTTCGAGTCTTTTCTATTTATCCACAAAAAACGTTTCAGATTGACACATTTGTATGACGAATTGATAGAATTTATGAAAAAAGTTAATTGCTCTTTTTCCTTAAGTTTGTTGAGTTTAATAATTCTATTCCAAATCAAGTTTCCTTACGATATTTCTTAATTATTTGATTTCTTTGAAACGTTATAAAATACCATTTATCATACACTATTTGTCTTATTAAATAATTCTTATTCTTTAAGAACTCCAAACGAATGACCTCAGCTTGAGCCGGTGGTGTAGTGGTTAACGCGTCGGGCTACTAACACCGAGGTTTCGTGGTTCGATCCTCGTCCGGGGTGAAAATTTCATGAACCAATTTTCCGACTCTCTCTTGACACCATTTGCGAGGATGGTCTCAAGGAACGATGCTAGTCCTTCGGAAGGGACGAAAAAAGGTTGTCCCGTGTATGTGGAGAGCAATACCCCATGCACGTTAAAGACCCCTTTGTAGATTTCGATAAGAGTAGGCTCAATGGGGGCCGCTACAAAGGCCACACTCGCAATCTGCTAGCTGGAGAGGGATTTATATAAGCATCAAGCTTGTTTCCCAATCCAGGATAAATAAATATGTTTAAATGTAAATGTAAAATGTAAATGTAAACCTCAGCTTTTTTAAAAAGCTAATCTTGTAAATACTAAGTTTAGAAAAAATCAAGAGAAAGGGCAATAACTAACTCCTACATGGGCAAGTAAATTTAGAGGTTCTGCACACTTTTGCTTCTTTTCTTGTACTGCACATGGTCGATATCCTCGGTGCTGGATTTGGCTTCACTGTTCGAACTTTTTGGTTTTGATAACTTTTCATTCAATATTTTTGGTTTTTACTTTTCGTTAAATACTTATGGTTTTTGATCTTCCAATGTTTTGATTCAAATGCTGCTGACGAGAGGTTATTCCTTGAAATATCGATATACATCATAACATGCAAATTCACACTAGGTAAACGCTGTCCGCGAGAGCAAAGATATTTCGCGTTTTTACTGTACGGATATTTCGGGTTGTTGTTGACATTGGACACCAGGATTAAAATCGGTGTTTATTTTTACTATTTGAAGCATGGAATTGTATATACTGACCCAATGTCTTTTTAAAATGTACATTTCCAATCTCCTTTCAGTTTTAATGAAATTATTTAGTACTTTATCAACAATATTTGTATTTTTTTAGCAGATGTATGGTTTAAAAAAAATACGATAATTTACCTATTTTTTTAAAATTGTAAATGAACGGTGATTCAAAACACTTCAGAACAAGATTACTATTTACCCAAAATGCATTCACACCCCTTCTTCCTTTTTATAAATCGCAGAAAATGCTCGTAACAGAAAACCCTCTGTACTGTTATTCCCTGTTCCGATTTGGCTGTCAAAATCTTACTGTACTGTTATTTCTGTTAAACTGTACTGATATTCTGTGTTCTTGAAAATTTCATTCGTATATAAAAAAAAACAGACTTCAAATTGCAAGATTGACTTACTGTCATATACACATGCAGGGCATTGGAACGGTGGTGACTAAAACGAGTAACCCGGGCCCGGGCCCGGGCCAACATCCGCTAACCCAAATATTTTAAAATGCTCTTATACTTTTATTTCTTAATATTTTTCGATGAAAATTGGAAATAACGTGTAAAAGTATGGTATCTTATTGTTTGTTTTTGATTTTCCAAATAAAAATTCGTAAATTTTAATTTCGAGGCAATTTTCGATTTTTAGGTGACTAAAATGTGTAACCCGATGAAAATTGGAAATACTCGATTTGCACATCCAAAACACGTATAATACGAAAAAGTGGAGATAATAATTGAAGATATGGATAAACATGATATAATAAGCCAAGAGTTGGTCTAAAATGTATTAGAATTTTCGTTTTAAAGCTATTTTCATACATTTTTACGGACCCGGACCGCCGACCAGTGGCCCGGATCGAGCTAAAAGAAGTAATACAGTACCGACATGAAATAATTTGATTTATTATGCTTAGGACTTATTTCATTGACTTTAAATATCTAGAAAACATTTTGAAAGTGTTCCCTTCAATAACAAATCGTTGATAACAAAAATATACTCACATTTCGATAGTTAGTACATAAAACGTATCGGTTACGCAGGTCATGTTTTAGCAACACCCGTGTTATACCATTTCGGCCCGGGTCGATAAAAAATAGAAAAATCGCTTTTACAGCAATATTTTACCGTAATTTTAGTTAAAACATGTACTTGTCCGTCACCGATGTATATCATATCATCGTCAATAAGGTCTTGTTAGATTCAAATGTGTTTTATAGCAGAAAATATGAATTTTCCACTTTTCGTTGGGTTACACATTTTAGTCACCTAAAAATCGAAAATTGTCTAGAAAATAAAATTTTTGAATCTTTATTTAGAAAATCGAAAACAAATAATCAGATATTATATTTTTACACATTATTTTCAAATTTCATCGAAAAATATTCAGAAATAAAGATTTAAGAGCAATTTGGAATATTTGGGTTAGCGGATGTTGGCCCGGGCCCGGGCCCGGGTTACTCGTTTTAGTCACCACCCATTGGAACTTTTAATTAATACTACCTCCTGTTTTCCGAAAGGTCGAGTTGGAGTATCCATAGCACGACTTGGTGCAGCACCTTGTTACACAATACAATCATATAACAGCCAGATAAGCAAGTAACTATTCTAACAGTCAATTTTTTTTTAAATAGATACTTTTTTTAATTAAACAACATTGCAATCTTATTTATACCCCCCCCCAAAAAAAATCAACGTGGAAAATCGACAAAATATTTTGTTATTCTATGTTTTTACTTCTCAACCCCATCCCATGCATAACACTACGTTCACAGTGAACAAACAAAATGAAATTCATGTCAAATCCCATTCATTCATAATGTGCAAATTGTTGTCCCCCTAAGAATGAATATTTCTTGATCTACCTACATGTACTTCACCATTGTTCTATGGGGAATTTAATGTTGCACGTATGAAATCTGCAAATGCAAATGCGAGAGTTCAACTCAAGATGTAGCACATAGGTCCCTAGCACATATGCCTTTAGTGAAAATACATATTTAAAAGATAATACATAATACCGCCTGGTCTCCAAAACACATTACTATTAAGCTTTTAACCAAAAGTGAATATTTACAGGATACTTTTTCAATTTGTGCTCACAAATCTGAACTTTCCATTTTTATCAATTTTTAGACAAATTGTTTACTTCTTATACGACCTTAAAAATAGTGGTCGTATAATGTTGTGGCGATGTTTTGTCTGTAGACATTTTGTTTCCGTACAGGGTTAAACACGGTTGTATCATTCTGTGCGTCGTTACTTTTTATTTATCTAACTGTTGTGCAATATTATCTGGTTCTCGCGAGATGACACTATTTATCACGTATCACACTCTGCACGATGTGATATTCAATTTCAAGTCATTTGATTGGCTGTCCGCGCAAGACACCACAGTTAGATACGCATCTAGTGAAAAAGCGTGCTTACTTTTATTTGAACACCAGTTGATCTCGCTTGATAGAAAAGGACAAACAAAATATATCCAAAATGCACTAAAACGTTTGTTTTATTATAAATAGACGATAATGAAATGTCAACTTTTAATTAAAATTGATTAAAAAAAAGGTGGTACTTTTTTATTTGACTACTTTTTCACATGTTTGCTAAACGATATACATAAAGGTTTTTTTTTTATATGAATTCTAATTAAATAAGTAATTTTGGGCCTATACTTTCACGTTAGACAGTTAGAGAAAAAAGGTTTCACAACTATAAGTGATGAGATACGAATTTTTATCACACTCGTTAGATATTTGTCAAAGGAAACTCGCAAATGCTCGTTTCCTAACTTGACAAATATCTAAATCGATGTAATAGAAATCTGTATCTCATCACTTGTAGTTGTGAAACCTGTATTTAAAGTATAACCGTGGAGATATGATATATATGCTATATCATATCTACATGGTGTAACTAACTAATGATTCCTAAAATGAGGTAATATTGAACGAGTGACCAAACATTCCAATAACTCACGAGTGTGCTTAGCGCATGAGTGAATTGTAAAGGTTGTTCGGTCACAAGTTGAATATATCTTAAGTTAGTTATACTATTTATTACATAGTTAAACAATAATTATGGCTTTATTTGTGGCTGACTTCCTAACATTTTCAGGTGAACTATTTTAATGCAAAGGTAATAGTTTTCGATACTTTTAGATTAATTACCTATTACTTTGAATTTGGATGTAACATAACTCTTGATTTTCTAAGACGGATCTGCATTCTACTTCTAAAAATATTTTAATACCCGAAATAACAGTACAGTGTTGATAGATTAATACACGAAGTAACGGTACAGAATGATTTCATGAACACAGAATAACAGTACAGTCAATATTTATAAGATTGCTGAATTTCAGTTAATAATCTATTAAATTACTAATTTTATGAATTATACTGACTAAAGATTTTATCAAAAAGCATTTGCACTAGCTTTTCTTTCAAACCGTATAGTTTTCATATGTTTTAGCTGTGTTTCCACTGTTTTTTTTCTAGTAATTATGCTTTATTGGTTATTTTTCTTTTGTTTTATGTGGATGTTTTTAAAGATTTACCAAATTTGTCCAAGATACATATTCAATGATTTAAATTCTTACAACAAGCAGTATAAAAAAGGTAAAAACTCGCGGAAATAACATGTTTAATGAGCCATCCATGCCAGTAGACAAGACAACATGAAATATCAGTACAGAAAAAAACGCGAAGAAATATCATTTCTCTCGCGGACAGCGTTTACCTAGTGTGAAATTAACCGTTTTTATATCCGTTTTGGTATTTGTGTTTTGAGCTTAATCAGTGCAAAGCAATAACTCCTACATGGGTTATTTGAAATCCTTCAAAATTTTATGGCTGGTAGATCTTGAGGTGCTTATTACTTTTATCTTATCAGAATTTGATATCTTTTGCTGTTTTGAGTTATTTGCAAAAGGACTGCATTTAACCCCTATGTTCAATTTTTAGCCATGACGGCCATGTTTTTTTAACAATTAAAAATCCAAAAAATAGTTTTGAAGCACCTATACCAATGAACAATTGTACTAAGATTGGTTACAATCGAACGTATGCATGGTGTCTGAGAAGTTAACCTATGAAAAAGTAAAAAAAAAATAATAACGTACGACGGACGCCTAGTGATGGCAATTGCTCACATTGAAATTTTAACTATTAATTTGTTTTTCACGTAGTTTTTTTTTTATATATTCAAAACGCAACTACTCGGATCAATGACGTTAGAACGCTTCTATTTTCAGACCAATCTGTAAAAGAAAAGAACAACCCTCTCAAGAAAAATGAAAGTTCTATTTGTAAAGGATATCTAACACATTTTTGTAATTTTCACGAAACGTCTAAGTACATATAAAGGTAATAACAAAATTATAGAACTTGAGGATCAACCTCAAAGTCCAAGAGAAGAGACAAAACAAGGAAGACATACCGAAAAAATTGAAGATCGCAATGGTTCTGGCTTGGTACGGACATTTCAAAAGAAATGATGGGTTAAACCTGGTTTTATGCCGCGCCAAACCCCTCTGTACCATTGCAATTTTAGGGTCCAGTAGTAACACAAAACACAACACGGTTGTGAAGACATAAAAGGGATATAAAGGTGATCCTTTCAGTACAACTCTATGCCAATCACTAATCAAAACAACCATTAACCATTACGTTTAGCACAATGCTGATTTTTTCTATACCAGTGGCAGCGATCTATAACAGAGGAAGAGTTTTTTTTGTCTTGTCTGCGACGAATAGTCGCGGAAGCGAGACATAGGTATTACTTTCCGGCGGCGTCGTTAACTTTTTTGAAATACTTTTGTGGAAAATAAATTACTTGAAAAGTATAATAGCTAGGCATCTGATATTTGGTATACAGACAGTTCAGGTTATGGTCTACGCAACTGTTACCATGTCTTGTGACCCTGACCCCATTTTCACGCTCCAGTCACCGTCAACTTTTTCTTTTTCAGGCTGAAAACTTCTTTGTAAGACTTTTTTTGGAAAAAGAATTACTTGAAAAGTATAATAGCTAGGCATCTGATATTTGGTAAATAGACAGTTGAGGTTATACTATACGCAACTGTCACCATGCCTTGTGACCATGATCCCATTTTCATGCTTCAGTGACTCTGTGAACTTTTGTCTTTTTCGAGCTGTAAACTTTTTTGTAAAACTTTAATTTGTTGAAAATGAATTTTTAAAAATTAATAGCTTGACATCTGATACTTAGGATATTGATTGATTAAATTAGGGGTTTTGTGTCCGTCACAATATCATCTGACCTTGACCTCATTTTTACACTAAATGACTGTTGATATTGTTTTTTTTTGTGTTCAGTCTTTTATTTTAGGTCTGATTCTCAATAACTATGATATCATATTAATTTAGTTGGTCCACAGGAAAATGTCAAGAATTAATGAATGTATACTTAAATAACTAGGTGTTCCGATGGGCAGCAGGCGAGACATACTTTAGTGTTAACTCTTGTTTAGAGATCGTATAAGACGGATTTTCTTGGTATCCTGATCTAATAGCCGGTCACGGAGAGAGCGGTGTCGTATAAAAATAATCTGAAAAATTTGTACAAGCCCTGGCATATCGAATAATTGTGAAATATAAACACCGTAAGCAGGCGAAATAGGTATATTACTTTGTAGGTTAGGAAAATTAATAATTTGAAAATGAGAGTCGTCTCTTTTATCGTAAATTTTTGTACTGCGATGACCACCCTGGTCAAATTAGGATGTAAATCCAAGAATGACGTGAAGGAATTGGATTTGGTTGTTTCTTTAATCTCTAACTCTTGAGGATATATCAGTTGAAGTGTTTAACATTTCTCTGGAGAGCAAATAAAATATACGTTTGACAAGTCGACTAAATGAAAAAGTTTTAAGGAGCTTTGATATCTGAAAAGAAGGTTGCTGCAGATTTCTGTATCCGAATCAATTAAAATCTTTTTAGCTTTAATCCAAAATCTTTGATCCGACCCTTTCTTTTAAAAAGTTAGCAACTTCTATAAAGTTTGTTGGTCGATAAGCATACAAAATGTCAAGAAAACTTTGATGTGGTATCAGAGAAGATTTTAGAAAAATAGTAAACGGACGACGGACACCAAGAGTTGACAATAGCTCACATGATGATGACCAATCAATTTATTAGAGCAAACAAAAACCAGATACCTGTATAAGAAAAAAAAAGAAAATATTTTTTTAATTTAAAAAAAAGCTTTACAATAAACTAAGAATGGTCAAAAAGATTCTTGTCGTGCAGTCACATGTCTAGAGTTGCTGCGCTTTGGCTGCTGTTAGAATTTTAAATATCCAGCTACCAACATCCGAATGCTGTGACGAAAAATAAAAATTGAAAGGAACTTCGGTTGTGATGCAGAGAAACCAAAATAGTTTTTTTTTAACGTACGTCTGTTGATTGTGGTCCGTGTGTAGCTTGTTAAAAATCTATAAGAATTTGATAGATTCCTCCGTCTTTCTCGCCTGTCACGTAATGAAACCTAAACTGCAGAACTTTTGCAGATGATGGAAAAAACCCTTTTGACTAGGGTTATTGTTGTTGTTTGCGGATTATATGTGTAGTAGCCGTGTATGAGATAGAAAATCACTCACCCCCCCCCCCCCCCAAAAAAAAAACAAAAAAACAAAAAAAAAAGAAAAAAAAAAAAAACAAAACAAAACAAAACAATACCCGAACACAATAGAATTTGAGTTAACTGAGTCTATTTCTCGAAGACAAGCGTATCAATTGTGACGAAATACAAAAATTTTCATCACAGTTTTATAGACTTGTTGTAATTTTCATTTTCATCGTATATATAAAAAGTTGTATATCTTCTTCACGGTGTCAATACATATGCAGTAATATTATACATATACTTCCTACTAGGCGACTGCTTCTATGTTTTCTCTATGTATCTCCTATATCACATGGTTATACCGCTTTATTTGATGAAAGACTGAAATTTGAAATTTTAGATATATTAGATCGTACTTTGAAGCACCAGATAAACAATCTCACTTCAGTAACACTAAAACCTTAGAAATGCAAAGATGAACGATTGTTTTTGTTGTTAGTGTTTCAGTAGGTAATTAATTTGTTGGATTTAACCAGGGATATTGTCTACGAAAAATCAAAATTTTGAAGGCCAGCAGATAACTTTTATTTCAAACATACGAACAACAAACATAGAGTTTTGGTACCCTATTAATCTAAAAATCGAAAAACAATCATCACTAAATAATATTTCTAAAGCTTTACAAAAATTCATATACATGAGGTCTAATCCCGCCTTAAGCATGCGCACTGTATAAACTTTGTTGGTTCATTGTCACCCCGTGGCGAAATCCACATGGCGACGAAAACACAAAAGCCACCAAATAAAGAAAATTACAATAATGGGTCGTAATTAAATAATGAAGATAATTTTAGATAGTGCATCGAATTTTTTTAATTTGTCACCATATTAAACTCAGCAGGGTTTGACACTAACAGTAGTCCGCTAGTCCTGTGCCTACATGTTTTCAGGAAGGATTACCTTTATCTTGTTGACCGATTGTCCTTTGGACAACGTAAAAATCTAGGTGAATACTCTCTATTTAAAGAATAACAGATTTTGATTATTTTTTTATATATGATGTACGTATATCTTTTTCTCTCTCAAAAGAAGATATAAATTTCTCTCAGAATATATCCTTTTGCATCAAAATATTTCAAAATTTTCTTGAAGGGTGAACTCCCCCAAGTTTAGGATGTGAACTGCCTCCCCAACACTTTGACGAACAGGACTACCTACTATAAACAATGGGTGGTCCTTCTGCAAAAAGTTGGTTAAGTTCTTCGGGAACAACACATCCAAGAGACCGATTGATGGCTCTATTAAATACACTAAATATATATCTGTCGTCACAAAGGTAAACACATTGTCGAATTATTTTAAGCGAAATAAACCAAGTATAAGGCGAATTCAAGATAATACATGATACAAGATATTTTATTTAAACCAATACTGAGCTACAAAATAACAAGTAAAAAAAAACAACAAACACATTTATGATTTGTGATAATTATATATTGTAAATTCAAAGCTTTTCTTAATTACATTTCGGTCTAAGTGGCATAAAAAATTGGGTTCGAAAAATGGTAGACAATATGCCTTTAATAGAGAAAATTACAAGTCGATTTAAAAAGAGTGAATAGACGTTTATCACAATGAGGTCTTGTCCCTTTATTAGTATTATAGGAGTCGGGATTGAGTTTTTATTCTTGAGCTTCCTTTAAGTTCACTTAAAAAAATTCAAATCTGTTGATGACGAATGGCAAAAGGTTAATGCGACAGCTGCGGCGCGTTGTGACTGTACTTTACTCAAAAGTGGAGAAGATCTTGATATGTTACCGGTATCATATCTTAAAATGGCATATATGCATCATAAAACAACAAATCTACTAAGCAATGCAAATAAAATTGGTCTGAAAATCATTGCGAAGAAAAGATATCATTGCCCCTAAACGCCAAGTACCCAGTTAAGATGCAAATGATTAGAAACTACTTAGCACACAGCATTCTTTACCTATCTTGGCAGTATACTTACAACAGATGGAGATGTAGAGAAGGACGAAAATCCAGTTGCATTCATCCATCTCAGTAACATATGGAAAACCAAAGACATTTACAAATGTATTTATTAGAAACGCTAAATTAAGAATCTAAAACAGCTGTGTATCATCAGTTCAGAGTGTTAGAGAATGGCAGTGAAAGATATTGGCTGACTATGCAGTTCGTAGATGCTGCGTGCGAAAGAAAAAAAAAAGCTTTTTTGATTGAGGGCCCTGGGCTGTGTCGCGTACACTTCCCGGGGTACACTTATTCCACATCTCATTATTTTCTATTCTGTCCAAACACGATGTTCATAGTCACACAAACAAGCAAAGAGATAGGGATGGATTGGGCATGTTATGAGAAAACTGCCAACAAAATCAAAAACGAAAAAAGGCTGCCTAATGTTACCACGAAGGAAATGAAGAACATCGGATTGTCCTAGGGAGAGGTTGGGAAGATACAGATTGTTAGCATTAGTCCTTGAATTGTATGCCCCTGGGCATAGGTGGTTTAATCAACAAAGATGATGTTAGTTGTAACGTATACAAAATAAGATGAATGAAAAGCATATTGTCATTTTATAACCCTAAGTATCGAAAAAAGTGCTTTATAGACTAAACCAAGAAATTAAAGAAAAGTAATTTCCTAATAGTTAGTTATTGCTTTACTCCCAAGCAGCGCGATTTCGACTACCATGAAAGGGTGATAAAATGAACATGAAATGATGATATAGTGATGAAAAGGGTGTTACAAGGCCAATCTGGGAAGAGGGTTTTGACTGCCACTGGAAAAAGGAGTGATGGGTAGAGACAGGCTGATGTATCTCGATATTCAAACTGGAAATTTTATGACTTGAATGTACCCCTAACATAAAAAAATATATATATATAGGTGCCAGAATTTGTTATCCCTGGGGAGAAAACAAACCATCCAGCTGATTGATAGACATTTACTTAAAGAAAAATAATCATATTCATAATAAATGTCAACAAACTTCAAACGGATCCACTAATGACGTTACAAATTCATTAATTTTACTCAAAATACGATAACAAATTTCCCAGGACTTGTTAGAGTCTTTGACGTATGATGTAATCTTTTTTTTAATGAAAATATTTTTGCAAAACATTTAAGCTTTATCATTAGTGTAAAAAACTATCAATTTGATTATTTATTGAAAACTAGAATACTGACAAAGTCAAAAAGGGCCCTGATGCAAAAAATCTAACTGTTTTCAAATTCATACGAACTTTTTATTATAACCACTAAGGCATGCCCCATGGAATGTGTATGAAACTTCAGAGCTGTATTGTTAATAGCATTTGAGTGTTATTGTTCAAAAATTTCAATTCTCAAATTTTTATCAAACTGATTTGCACGAAATTTTAATATGCAAATCATGACATGCTACTTAGCAGCTGTATAAAATTTCAGAACTTTATTGTCAATAGTTTTTAGTTTTAGTGTTCACAAAATCAAATTCTCAAAACCTGTGATTTTCAAAATATTTCACGAATTTGCACAAAAAATTGATATGCAAATCATGACATGCAACTTAGCAACTGTACAAAGTTTAACAACTGTATTGTTAATTGTTTTTGAGTTTTAGTGTTAACAAAGTCAAATTTTCAAAATCTGTGATTTTCGATAAAAATGAAGTTTTTTTCCAAAAGTATTGTACATTTTTCTTGCATGAAATTTTAATATGCTATTAATGTCATGCTACTAAGTAGCTGTACAAAATTTGAGAACTGTGTTGATCATAGTTTTTGAGTTTTAGTGTTCACAAGAATTGTTGACAGACGGACAGACAGACAAAGTGAAATCTATAGGGCGCCCGCAACTTCGACACGGGGCCCTAATAAATTAAAATTTCTATACTAGATATAGTCGTAGACGACGATAAATACAGGAAGTAAATGGCTGACTGGCTTAGAAAGAACTGATGTACCGAAGTGTCTAAATCCTTATATCTGAATTGAGGAATCAGCCAATAAAGCTTCCCCTTCCTTAAACAGGAAACGGTTGAACCCTTTTTCAAATTCGTCGTCTTTTAACTTGCTTTTCAGCTGCATGAACTCGTGAATATACTGAATTCCTTACACATTTGGAATAAATCCCTATTCTTCAATTGAGACCTGCTAAACAACCTTCAGTGAAGAAAAACACCCACAGACCTTCTGTTCTCGGATAAAGCTTTTTAACTATTGTTAATTATTTTAATATTTTGGTTAGACATTAAAATCATTTCTATAGGTAGTATATATTTTTGTTAGTTGACGTTCAGATGTACTTTGCTTCTTGTGAAACCAATTGCACCGTTACGGTTCAAACCAATAAACCATTAGAACACACTCGGGAGTCTTTTAAGATAAAGGACCCTTAACAACAAAAATGGTAGAACTGTCACAAAGAACTAACCCAATTTGCAATCATCTTGTTAATTTTTGTGCACTTTAGTCCAATTTCATTCTCTAAATACTCACATTTGTTTCATTATAGCAATATCTTCAATTCTTTGCTATTTTGAAGATCTCCTTAAATTGTAATTACCATATGCTTGTAGGAGACACAGTATGCTGTTCTGTTTTTTATGTTTGTACTTTGTATCAGATACTTATCATGAGTTAATCATAACAAACGTAATTATACCACTTGACAACATATGGTTGACAGCATTCCAAGACAACGACAGTGAAATGAGGGTCGTTATAGACACTTCAGAATACATTTAATTTTGACAGTCTATGCTAAAAGATGGCTTTGAACCATTTATTTAATCTATATGTAATGGCTTGTCTTGAGAACGGAAACAGTTCATTTATAAAATCAAAATATAACCTTTTTGTACCTGTAACAATTTGTACTAGTTAAAATGTAATGGTTGTGAAGGGTGTTTATATATACGATCGAGAATAAAGGGTAGAACCCTCTGTGGCGACTTTTAAACCTGACTCGCTATGGGTTGTCCAGGCCATGACAAAAAAGGTACTCCTTATTATTATACTATCTTTAAGGTATGGGAAGGTGTCATTTTATTAGCCCTAGTCACATGACTAGATGGGACTTTCCAACCTTGATAAGTGATAGAAATTATGCCGACCTGCCCATAGCAGTTAGTCTATACCGACCAGGAAAAAAGCAGCAACAAGTTGTTCTATCCATACAAGATGTTTGATACATAAGATGTAGTCTGGCTGTCCATAATAACAAAGCAGACTTCTATTACAAAACGTTGTTAGCTGTTCCGTACGAGCGAGCCGACAATCTGTATTGTCAAAACCCAATTTGTATTTTTATTTCCATAGTTGTTAACCAAGTTGTATGTTGTTCCTGGCGTTTTGTTAATGTTGGTTAGTGTAAAAGTAATTATTGTAAAACTTTCACAGTTAACCAACCACCTCTCGTTATCTGTCAGACGGAGACAAACTTGTCCGGCCCTCTCTCATAACGTTTTTCCAATGTCTATTAGCATGCCATTTAGGGATATATTATCAAAGAAGAAAAATTAATAATGAAATATGACTGTAACGATGACAGAAATAACTAGTAAAACTTGTGTATCTTTTGATGGAAATATAATGGAATAACTTTTACTCACGCATTATTTTATGGAAATTCTCACCTTTTAGACTGTTAATCGGATATTTAACCATAAGAGACTTTTCATTAAAACAGTACATCTTCCCAAGAATTGTCGGAGGTCAAATCGTTTGTAGGCTTCTGTATTAGTTCATAGATTCCTAGCAAATAAGACGTAGAAAGATATTGTGTTTAAGTGGGTGTACTTTAATATTTTTATACTAAATTAAATGAGAATGCTGTTACGCTGTTCATTTAAGTGATATTAGAATAGATATTTTGTGATATCAAAATCTTTGCATTTCTATTTTATGGTAACATCATAGAGGTGTTTGGCTTAACTGTTTGAACGTTTTGGGCTTGAGTACTTTTCTGTTAATGCTTTTGGTTATGTTGCTGATGAGGGGCTATTCCTTGAATCGTGCAATTACGTTATTCAAACATAGAACTAAAATGAGTCCCAATTTTCGGACAAGAAACATGAAACGCAAATGTTTTCACACATATGTATATGCTTTACTTATAGTACTATGAGCGTTGGAGATTTTTTTTTCTCTACAGTTGTGACGCAAAGTTTTAAGAGAATGTGTTACGTATTATGTCGGAGACATATCAAAGCAAAAATGAGCATTATCCTACACTCTTGTTCCCATAACACTTTGCTTTTATGGTAGATATCAGAGTACGGGATAAAGATTATCCATTTAAATGAAGTACCAAAATATGTTATTACTTATGTACATGTAAAAACTCCATATCCCTTAACCGTTATGCCATCAAAAATGGATTAAGCGAAACATCTTAACTTGTACTCTGTCCAACATTAACCGAATGGCTTGTAACCTTACTGTGCGATAGAATGTAATAATCTGTCAAGAAAGTAACACATGGCCGGATTACGTTTCACAGAAAGTAGGTGAGCGACAGACCTGAAATCTTACCCCATGGTATGGGACTTCATGCTGGTGCTGCATACCAAATATCAAGAGCCTTTGATAATTGTTGCTGAGAAAACTACTAGGAATTTTTCCCCGCACTATATTCATAATTTTAACCCGGATTTTCACACTGTTTGCCACAAAAAAAAATGCAGAATGGTTAGACTATGCTAGCAAATAATTTAAAGGAATACTTTTTCGACAACATACACTCTGTCCATAATAAAGCACTTACCTGCAGGTAACGATTATATCGAATTCTAGTTGAATGGATTTTGTTTATTGCATCATGAATATTTCGTATTTCGGGAGGAGGATATTGAAATAGATATTGATTTTCCCTAGTACAAATAAGTAGAATCGAATTGCTTATTTTATCAATACATATATATACGGTCACGACTTGCAGTTTTTTTAGTTTAATGGCCAATTCTATCGCTGTTGAAATACGTACTGTGTTGTTTCATCCTCTTATATTTTTTCATTGACATGTCATCTTTAGACTTAGTACCAGTAATCATAGTAATGAGGTATACAAAACTAATTTAAGTCACAGTTTCATCTTGGCTTTGATTTTAAACCGTGTAAAGCATAATTTCAACCATAAATGAGAATTTAAATATGAGACAAATTTCAATCACGATGAAAGATAGTTTCAGGCGACAACTTCATTTATGCATTAGTTTTACTCACCACCGACACTCTTCTCAAAATTTACAATGTCAACTTAACTCTTATATGAAGAGTACTAAAGTAACATGTGTAACTGCTTAGAGTAAAAAACAGAAATGTAAACTTTCGACATTATTTATATAGAGATATCGAGGTATCTCAAACACAGTATTGCGCTGTAAATCGTAAATTTTGTACCTAAGCTATGAAATCTAAATCTATGCCAGTGAAACTTGTCTTGAAAATTACAAATACCAAAACGCGGGTATAAACGGTCAATTTGGATATGCTATATATCGATATTTCAAGGAGTAACCTCTCATCAGTAGCATTTAAACCAAAACATTGGAAGGTCAAAATCCAAAACAGTTGAAAACGAAAAGTACTCAAAACCAAAACGTTCGAACAAGGAAGCCAAATCCAGCACCAAGGATATCGACCATGCGCATTACAAGGAAAGAAACCTGGTGTTTTCATCAATTTTGAATTTAACAATCGGAAATTTTAGCGACAATATATTAGAAATTTTATGGTAATTCGTGTCAGACAAGTCTGACTACTAGGCTTGTGATTACCCTCGAGGACCTCTGGTCCACCAGCAGCGGTTATCGCCCAGTGGTTTCAAAATTACAAATACCAAAACGCGGGTATAAACGGTCAATTTGGATATGCTATATATCGATATTTCAAGGAGTAACCTCTCATCAGTAGCATTTAAACCAAAACATTGGAAGGTCAAAATCCAAAACAGTTGAAAACGAAAAGTACTCAAAACCAAAACGTTCGAACAAGGAAGCCAAATCCAGCACCAAGGATATCGACCATGTGCATTACAAGGAAAGAAACCTAGTGTTTTCATCAATTTTGAATTTAACAATCGGAAATTTTAGCGACAATATATTAGAAATTTTGCACGTGAAAATCTGTTCAGTTTAGACAAATGTTCAGTTTATTCATTGTAGAAAGCAGAATTTCAGATCATGTTTGCCAGTTTCGTGTTGGACAGGTTTTACTGTATCATTTAAGAATGGATTTGTTTCCCTATAATAATTAATCTCTGTTTCTGTTGTCTCAAGCAATAAATACAGTTTACTAACCATATAAAAAATAAATCAGTCTAAAGTTTCAGTTTTTATAAGTAGTCTGTCACTATCAATACATAAGAGTTAATGACTAAGGGATCAGACACCGTATTAAAAGTAAACCTTATATATTGTGCAATGAAACCCTACTCCAAAAGCAATTTCGGAAACTGTTGGCGCAACTTACGCAAATTCCTCTGATTAACTTGGAATTTTCTGTAATTCTACCAATCGTGATGTATAAATGTAGTAAAATCACTTAACATAAGGCTTTTTGAAGGCTTACGATCAGATCTGTTTATACGAGCCGTGCATCAGTAATACTATGGCAAAAAGAAATGCACTTTTAAATATACCTATCTTAAATAAATTCAGTAAATTAAGTTTTCATTATGGTTATAAGTTTCCTGCAGGAATCAGTCAAAACGTGATGTTATTATGACTGCATTGAGATATGGGAAGGTACGACACTTTAAGGAGTAAAACAATAATTACTATATATATATTATATAAATAGAAGAAAGCTTTATTTTTGTCAACAAGCTACTCGTTTAAAATAGTATATTATCTATGTACTTTAAAAGAAAAAGGACAGTTTGGCGTGTTTTCATACTTGTTTCTTTACTATTTTTCATCTACTAATGGCAGCGAAATCAATTTATCTGTAGCCATGCGTCAAATTCTTTTTAGACCAATATACCGAAAACACTAATAGATATGTACAGATGGAATCGTTATAATAATCCGTTCAAGACGTCATTATATGGAGAGCCATCCCATTTGATTGTTTCTGTTCCTTAAACGATTACTGACCGGTTCAACAAAAGACCAGTAACGGTCATTACTTCATAAAGATATGATATTCTGTAATATCTGGGAGATGTTACGAGACTTTATAATATTGCTAATGGAATAAGGAAAGTAATTAACTTTGTGAAAATAGTTCCGTTAAAGGTCGATGTTTATTGCTATTGAGCATTATACAGTTATTTAATGCCTGGTCATGGAGCAGTCAAAACTATTATCCCGAGGTGCTGGAGATGATTAAGGAACTGTTGCCTGAGGCCGCAGGCCGAGGTCAACAGTTCTTAAATCATCTCCTGAGCACCGAGGGCATCATAGTTTGACTGCTCCATGAACAGGCATTAAATAAGTGTTTTATTAACTTATAGAAAACATAGAGAGAGTGTGGGCTCGTTTAACAGTGCGACGTAAAAAAAATTGCGCTTTATCCCCTAATATTTCATATGATTTGTTAATTTTTCTGTGTGTTATACAACAATGCACCAAAAGAGCTTCTCTTTCGGATTTTCAAATAAACAAACTACAGATAAATAAATTATGCATCAAAATCTGTTGCGAAATGGCATGGGAATAATTTGTATAATATTAGTTTATATGAAATATACAGAAAAAAAATAATTTTTAAAAAGCGTGAAATACTTTTAACGTCGCTCTGTACTGCGCATCATTACACCCGCATGGAACAGTTCGTTCCAGGAGTGAAACAGTGAACTGTTACATGCTGACGTCATTTTTAAGAAAAAATAAATGAAAACATCCAAAATTGCTTCATATGAAATATATTCACTATAAGTTAATAATCACCTATTCCATCCTCTTCCTTCCAATGTTACCACACTGTATAATAATGCGAAAGACTGACCTTAGTTGCTTTTATATTGTTTGAGACATTTTAGGTAATTCTAATTTCGTATCCAGTCTTGTTCAAACGTAAATATTTTTTTCTTCGCCGCAACGCGTAGTGGGGACTTAGAAAAAACTGGGCGCCCGTCCGTCACACTTTTTTGTAACAGATTTCTTAGCTACTATTGATCCTAGGCTTTTGATATTTGGTATGCAGCTTCAGGTAGGGGTCTCATATGGTGGGATGCGTTTTCATGTCTGTCGCTTACCTACTTCCTGTTAAACGAGCAAAATCTTTTACGCTCGACGGGGGACTCAGGAATTCCGTTCTTGTCAATCCTCTTTTGTCAATTTAGTGCAATTTGTTTGTTTAATTAAAATTTTTATTGTCAAATTCTAATGTTATCTGTGTTTTAAATGTTGTAACTGAAGTCTTGTACTTCAGTTGGAGTCAGGCTGTTAAACTGACAACACCCAGTTAGTCGAAAATAAAGTTCATACTGAATAATGGCTTTGTTTTGCGAGAAAAAGTGGTTCAGACAAAGTTGGTGATTTTGTCGTGTAAACTGTGTTTCTGGCAAAAGAGGGCGAGTGTTAAGTAGTGCCGCATAAGTTGCGAAGTAAAACACAAATGGTGCAGTAATTTATTTAAGTAACCAGGAAGGTTGGGTTCTTTGTTGTCATTTGTATTTCTTGTGTTTTATTTACCAAGTGATACATCATAAGCCCAAAATTAGCATAAGCTAAATAAACTATGGCAAACGCAAACTACTTATTTGTAGAAGCCTGAATGTAGCAAGAGCTGTTGGCTTAAATTCGATACGTTGTAATAATTATTAAATTTCATCCAATTTGCAAATTAAACGACAAAATAGCATCATTAGTTTATATAAAAAAAGAGCAGATTTATTTCGGCAAACACGATATTCCCTTTCTATTCTTGCAAGTTAGGTATCTTAGATATCTTGTAAAGTGTTTCTCTTGCAAGCTTTGAGTGCATCTCTTATGATGTTTTCTACACACAGTTGCATCAGCTTAGCAAATATATTATAAAAGAATTTATTTCAACATTTTTTAAATAAGTAAATGATATTTAAACACATATTTATTATGTAAAGATAATACAGGACATCTATCTCAAAACTACCAGTGACAACAATCGTTTTGAAGGAATAATTATGATAATGATTGAAGCCGTCAGGTATATTAAATAAGACTCATGTAGCTATTACAATTATTAACAAAGTTTATGCGTTTCTTGATATTAAAATAAACATAACATTTTCAAACTATAAAAAGTATAAAAGGATGTTCTTATTAATAAACTATAACTCTGATAACCAACTATATACACATGATGTAATCATGTAATTAAACTTTTTGAGCATATGTTGAATGCTATTTAAATATAATAGGTTAAACATTTTTTCAAAGCAAAACCAATATATTTTCAAGGTGATATAGAATTGATTGATGTTTTAGAATTAACATATATAGAGCCATTTTAATGATTAAACTTAAATGTAGAAAATAAAATGTAAATGTAAAATAAGTATAAAGCGGTATGAAGAACAAACAAAACGTTTTTTTTAGTACCTACTTAAGAATTGTAGTAGACAAACTATATAACAGAGCAATATGATTTCCGTGGCCAAGATAATTTTTAGAAAAAGTAACTAAAACTTGAGGCTTTGTCACGTCTTGATTGTTCAGTCGGAAGATAGATGTTAAAGAAACATCTGTCTATTTGAGTAGAACCATCAAGCTCCAATCACTCTTAATGAACTCAAAGCTTAGCCAAGGACGTAAAGTTAATGATTTTAACATTTTATAGACGCATAAGCCTAAAAATATCGTAATGTTAAGACTGATTGATTGTTATCTGTTTTATGTATTGTTGGAGTTTATTTCAGCAACTATCAAAATAAAAACAAATCAGTGAGTGAGTGAGTGAGTGAGCTGGTGTTTTACGCCCGTGCAACGCTATATAGGTTATTTACAGGCGATGGACATGAAAAGGATGATAAAATGAACATGAAATGATGATGATAAATGAAATATGGGGATAGGGTGGGAAACAAAGGACCGGTAAATTTTGAAGAACCACAGGAAAAGGGGAGAGGTGGGTAGGGGCGAAAAAATTTAGCCTTTGTGGTGCACTACTTGCCGGTCCACAAAGGGGTCTTTTACGTGCATGAAGCGTGGCACTCTCAAAAACAAATCACAGGAAGATATTATTGCTCAGAGATAAAGGTATATCAGAGTAGTAATGGCAAAGCGAGGGGATGGAAATAGTGGCAATTGCTCTAAAACATTTGAGTCGACTTGTGTTTTCGCGTCGCTGTAATGCACATGGTCGATATCCTCGGTGCTAGATTTGGCATCCTTGTTCGAACGTTTTGGTTTTGAGAAATTTTCGTTTTCAACAGTTTTTTTTTGTAATTTGACCTTCCAATGTTTTGTTTTAAATGCTACTGATGAGAGGTTACTCCTTGAAATATCGATATAAAGCATATCCAAATTAACTGTTTATACCCGCGTTTAGGTATTTATAATTTTGTTGATGTTAAGTTGTATTATTCTAGAAAATCCTCTGTTTTTTCTCATTGACTAAGCGTTTCGAATATGACATATAGATACGTCTGCGCTTCTGAGCTTCTTTCAGACTTTATATCAATGCGCATAAAAATCGTTTCGTTAATTTCATGAACAAGAAACTCGTTTTGTCTCCTTGTACATATGAGAATCATCGTCTCAGTTTATTTATATTTGTACCTTTGTATATTGCATAAATTATATTATTGTAATAACTTAAAGCCCCAGTCACACTGTCACGTTTCGGCTATCCCGTTTTACTACGTTTTAAAACGTCACGTTTCAATGTAATTTAATGTCATAATTTTCGGTTTTTACGTTTCACTAGGTAAATGCTACGTTTTGAAAGGTTTCCCCACGTTCTATTACGTTTTACTACGTTTAGCCAGGTTTAACAGAAGCCGTTTTGTTAGGTTTTACTACGCTTTGCTACGTATCAGGTACGCTTCGTTGGGTATTACTAGGGTTTGTCAGGGATTACTAGGTTTACAGTACGTTTGTATACGTATTGGTGCGGTTTTGTTGGGTTTGTGCTACGTTTAACTGCGTAGTACTACGTGTCACTACGTTGTAATTGATTCTTTGCGAAAACCGCGTCATTTTGAGTTTCTCAAATATAAAAAATTCTATCATTTCACTTTTAAATCAGGCTTCTTCGAAAAAAGGCAGTCTTGAATTTGAAGAAAAATGAATGTAAACTGTAACAGCATTCAGATTCTAGTACATTTATATTGTGTATTAAAAATTTAAGACTATTCATGTATTAAGAGGTTAACATGTTCCGTGCCAGGTGTATTTCAATAAGGCCAAAAAGAAGAAAAAACATGTTTGTTTGTTTTACCTACCCAGAAAAATTGGTCCTACTATTTACCCCAAATTTTTTATCATGATATTTTACCAAATCTATTTTTATTCCTCGAATTTCACAAGGGATTTTTTTCCATGTTCAAATTGCACAATCACAATATCAAAAGAAAACTTCAACAATGTGATATGATGAGTCTTGCATGACACAATTCTTTTTCCATTTCTTAGCAGTTGGTATGATTGCATATAAATTTTTGGCTTAAAATTCCCTATTTACCTAACACTAGGACCCTTGGACCGGAAACATCAAACGATCATTTTCTTATGGGTGGCCTTACTATAAATCTTTTGTTCTCCATCGGATGGACATCTTGTAGCCACATGCTTTCCTTCAACTCAAATAAGGGCATGGTGGAACTGCCAAATAGCACTTAACTGCTGAGCTGCATTTATCTATCCATTTTCATATGCATTTTCCGTGTTCATAAATCATTGCCTCGCTCTCGTTTTCCAAGTATACGACATTTGAAATTGTGTTGTATAGAGCCCCAAGTGGGTACATTATCGAGAATGGTACTGAAAGGTGTACCCAGTAGCAATCAAACATAAAGTTCCATGCAGGCAATACATTTTGTTACGCCTGGTATGCATTTCGTCTATTCAAGACTCATCAGGAGGCGCTCTACTCAAATATTGAAAAAGTCAAACACTACATAAATATGAAGAGCATAGACTAAATAACAAAAATATGTCGAACTGGAACTGTATTATTTTACTCTAACTGAGATCAACCTATACCTGAGGTAGAGAGAAGCTCGGAATTTTGACAATTATAAACATTACACTGGTAGTTTTTTTTAACTTTTATATGATCTTCAGCACATATGTGTTGATAACGGAGCGAGTCAACCTCGGGGTATAATAACTCCAAAAGCAGTGCTAACCAACATTTGTTAGAAATAAAAAAAAGTTCCAGCCAATAAATGTTTACATGGCTGTCGCGCATTTCGTCTATTCAAGAGTAATAGCAACAGTTTAAGGCCAACTGGCAGTGTCTTTCCGAACCATGCGTTTTTCTTATTAAGTCTTGGTGTCCGTCTAGCCACAATCGCAGCAAACATATCCTGGTCAGCTCGCAAAAGGTATATCCTCACATCTCAGTTCATCATAAAGTTGTTCATATATGCCGAATAAAGATAACAACATAACTACCGAACTTGAATGCTCAATCTCATATGGAAAGAAGAAAAGACAAAACATTGAAATCCCAATACAAGAATTTCAAAAAGATATGATGTGTTAAACAAGGTTTTATGGAACCAAACCTCAAACCTCCCTCTTCCATTGCGATCCAAGGAACTAGGGTCTTTTACTTATTTAATCTCTCAACCAAATAAAAAGCACTCTTCTTACCCCCTGCATGGTACCGACTCTTGTTATACTGAAGCAACAACAACCTCATCTGCAAAATGTGTTCGTGCAGCAATATTCAAATTCCATGATTATTCTTTAATATTATGTGCAAAAATAGGTGAAAGGTGGCAGTAAGCGTAGTAATGCGTAGTAAAACGTCATGATGCCTAATAAAACGCAAGAAAACGTGATAAAACCTACCAAAACGTAACATAAAACGTAATGAATCGTACTAAAACCCATTGAAACCTCGTGAAACGCAACAAATACCTAGGGAACCGTGGTAAAACCTGCTGGTCGGCATTCGCTACGTTTTACTAGGTTTCCAGTACGCTTTAACTAGGTTTTAATACGTTTTAACAACGTTTTACTACGTTTTAGTACGTATTTGCCACGTATATTTTTTTAGCCACGTTTGTGTTGTGCAAACGATACAAACGGGACGTGCCACGTTTCTGTCCAGGTAAGTCTACGTATATAGCCGGTTTCAACTACGTGTCGGTACGGTTCGTTACGTTTAAAGCCGTTTCACTACGTTTTAGAAACGTAGTAAAACGGGATGCCGAAACGTGACAGTGTGACTGGGGCTTTATGTTTTAATCTCTGTACCATTGCATATGGTTTATTGAGAAATAAAGATATATATAGTTCGGTAGTTTTGTTGTTACCATTATACACTATACACAACATGCACTATGTTAAGACATAAAATTTAAGTGGAATGAGTTCTGTCATTATAAAACAAAAAAGACGTATTGAAGGCCCAAGGTGAATATTACTACAAGAGCATGAGAAAATAACAAAAGTCTAAGTTTTCCCAATGTCCTCAAACATCGTTCACCGTCTACTTATTGTTACGAAAATAGTTACATTGTTAGACAAATATCCATAAAATATTCGTCATTTTTAATAAAAGCTTTTTGATATCAACAATTATTGCCAATTTAAAAACAAGATCATGGAAAACAATTAAAAAAGATTGTTAAAATGGCACTTGGTTACAAAGATCAAAACTTAAGGAAAACATTATTAAACATTACAATTTTCTCAGCATTGATAAGGATATCTTACTGTGAATAATATATTACCGGAGTTCAAACCTTCCATGACATAAAACCTTTACAGAGAACATTACAGCAAGGTTAAATAGTTATAAAATTGTTTTGATAAAGCACGATAGTTACAATGCAATAACAAGCTTCAAAAGAAAACAAACTGAAATGAACCATTCTGCTATTATTAAATTTAATAAACTGCTAATGCATCCCATCGTATCTAAATGCATCCTATCGTATCTAGATGCATACAAACATTTATATTATATTAATCCATTAGAGATAAGATTGTTGTTGTTAAAATTTCTTATAAAAAATGTTTTGCAGATTAATGAAACTTATTAAAAGAATGCTTGGACTACTTCAATTATGTCTCTCATTATTGATTTTTTTGTTGGTTTGTTTTGTCCTGAAAAAGTTTCTTCCAAAGTACATTTTATGAACTATAAAATGTTTGTTCAGTATGAAAATTAATCTCTATATCAATTACAATTTGGAATATTACATCATTTATTACTTCAAACGATTAGGACAAAATCAACTATATCCTTATTAAGGTTTTAGGGACATTATTTGTAGAGATATGGTTCTCGGTAATTGAAGCTGAAAAGTTACAAGTAAAATATTCATTGATATTCTGAAATAACAACACAATCTACACCAATAAACCTTTAAGATATTAACGACAGGGGAAGTTTTCAACAAATAAAAGAAGAAATTATATTTTGATAACATAATCCAAATGTTTGGTCATTAAATAATTTAAAAGTTGTACATTGTAAGATCAATGGTTTTCCTGGTAATATGTTCCATCTTCTATCGTTTATAAGTGGAAACAACGAATGTAAAGGAGTAAGCGATGTTGAATGTAATAAGTGTTAGTTAGTACAGTGATATAAAGTTTTTTTTCAAATTAGGTTCAAGTTACACATGTAATGTTTTAATTGCAAGTTCAATAAGTTTATTCGATGTTTTCAAACCTGGCGCAATGATGGTATTCATATCTCTGTAGTTATAGTCATATCCTCACCTATGCTTGAAAACAAAGGAAAGAAATTAAGCTTAATATTTTCCGGATTATTCGATGTTTTCAAACCTGGCGCAAGGATTCATATCTCTGCATACTCAAAAACCATTACAGCCATATCCTCACCATTGCTTGGAAAAAAAGGAAAGAAATTTAGCTCAATATTTTTGCGGTATATATATGCATATAATATTGTGTTGGTCGGCATACTCTAGAACCCAAATAATCTTCTCACCTCCTTTTCTGATTGCAATAACTATTGACCGTCTGATGTGAAAAGATGAAAATTAGACTCCTTCGTATAGCCTTACGGCTTTACTAAACAGCACAAATTCGGCTATATCCGGAAGAGCATGAAAGGGGTGATTTTTCACCTTTAAAGGATTATTTAAAACCCTATAAGAGGTCATCTGACAACTTCAACCCAACGGAGACATTTAAAGAGCTTAATGAGCAAAGGGTTTATGCAGACAAAAACTTTCTCTATCTGTTATAGTTTCCATTCCATTCCATTCCATACCCATATAAGGGATCATGTGACAACCTTGAATAAATGGAGAATTTTGTAGAGCTCAATGAGTCATTCTATAAGGCTAAAACATGAAAAAAAAAAACGCTATTTCTTACACTTAAAGGGCCATAACCCCTATAAGGGTTAATCTGACAACTTCGACCTAATTAAGACTTTTGTAGAGCTCAATGAGCTGACGGTTTAAACAAGCAACAGCTTATCTCTATCTGTTATGGTCATTTTATAGGCAAAAAAAAAAACATGAAAAAAAACGTTTTTTTTTCCTTTAAAGGAACATACCCCCTACAATAATAATGTGTCATCTGACAACTTCGATCCAATGGAGACATTTGTATAGAGCTTTTCATGCTGAAGAAGGAGGATTTTCTCTATCTGTAATACGTTTTGATCTAAAAACCAAAAGCTGGGATCTGTCTACCCTGTTCCATTTTAAGAAACGGTGGCCAAGTTGCTTGGTCGGCAGTCACAATTTTTTGTAATCTTGGTAGAAGACATTCCATAGATGAAGTGTGTAAAGGATCAAAACAATCCTTTCATTAGTTTCAGATAAGAAGATTTTTGAAGAAAAGTTAACGATGACGGAGAACGACGGACTCCAAACGATGGCATTAATTACCTGACCAAAAAAAAATCATTTTCATATTTTTGGCCTATAGAATGAAAAATATTTGTAGGTGAAAAATTCTGTTGCTTGCTTATATCTTCATTCATTGAGCTCTAAATAGTATCCATTGGGTCGTAAATGTCAGATGATTCCTTTATGGATTATAGCCCTGTTAATGGCCAAACATGGCGTTTTCATGTTTTTGCCCTACAGAATGATAATTATTGTAGATAGAGAGGGAATCTACAAGCTCTACAAAGGTCTCTATTGGGTTCATATCTTCAGCATGACACACCAAATATTACATATGTGGAATTGCCCAAAAGCAAACAAAGAAGAGAAGTTTTTGAGTCTATATAAATAGTTATTTTTATGAAGTTGAACAAAAATAGTGAGTAGTAATGTGTAATTATGGCCATGTTATTTGGCTGGAATGTTTACATAAGTTCCCGTTTATAACCCAAATCCTGTAAGAAATTTTCATGAAAGGTAGAGAAGCTCAAATAATCGAAGAACAAAGCATTTTTCAAATACACTTCTGTGCTTTGCAGGTCAGTTTAACAGGAAGGAAACTTATTTTATAAACAGAATTCAGTCTGTAAATTTCGGGAGCATATTTCAAGGCCGGATTGACGATCATCACCGAGCACAAGGACCACTGGTCCACCAATTATTGAAACATTGGTTAAAAAAAGGAGATGCAGGGCTTGAACAGGCATAACAAGGTGGTTGATATCCACTTTGATACTTGGTATCATTTCAGAATTTTAAGAACATAAGAAATCTGAAACAATACGTAATCATTCAAATTACATGTATTATAAGCTCTTACATGTTTAAAGCTATACGAGTTTATGTTTTTTACATCTATACATCATGAGACTACATAATTATGTTAAGACGAGATACAGAAATTTGAATAAAGTTTTTTAATCTCTTGGGAAATGCAAAAACAAACTATCATTGTTACAGGAACAATAAGAGTTGATGTATCAATCTTATGGATATATAATACATGTAGTCATGTTTCTGTTCGTTATGATCTTGACAGGAGTAACTTGACAGTAAAACTATTCACATTATTTGTACATTAGACAAGGTTATGTAAGTTGTTGCTATACTCTCGAGCAGCACGAATTCGAAAATGAACATGAATTGGATGATGAAGTGCATTGGAGAAATGGGGGACACAAGGTTAATCGGGGAAACAATTTTTTCTGCCCCTGCAAAAATGAGGGATGGAAATGATTGAGCTTATGCGAGAGAATCGTATCGTGCAAAATGCACAAATATATATGGTTTACGGTCAGGTATCTGCATTTTCGTTGACAACCCCGTCTGGTAAGATGATAATCACCCGTGGTACATATTGAAGTCGCTCTAAGGTTTTAGTAGCTGATTGGTGCGCTGCTGTTAGCCTTTTTGCATCTGGAGCCGGCACCTTTGAGTAATGGGAGCCTCTGATTTTACAACACAAGTAGCCTTCGGGAGATTCATTTTTTTTTCAAACCAAGTAAACCGTGCAGGTTCCGGGTGGTGAATACATGAAGGCTCGCTGCTTCGCTAAGCTTGTCGATAAAACTCCACACAGTGCGCTTAGAAACCTGACATTTTGTCATCCGCTTTGCCCACGAAAGCGACTGGGAGGTGCTCCAGGTGGTGAATGGGGCAACCCTGTCATGATAAATGTCGGGATCGTCCTGTGCTATAATGCAGAAAACCTGACCGCAAACTATAGTGATGCGCCATGTGGGGAAAAAAATATCACGTTAAGAACCCTGTTGCAGGTTCTGATAAGAGCAGGAACCGTAGATCTGAATCCCCATTATTCCAATCCCTCCCTTTTCTAGTTGCAGTCAAAACTCCCCTCCTTGATTAGCTTTCATTTTCATTTCATGTATATTTTATCATTCATTTTATGTTCATCTCCTTGATATAGACGAATTCGTGCTGCTTTGGTGTATTAACTAATTACAACCCAAGAAAGTTATGAGAGCCACTGGGTACAGTTTAAAGAAATGCAATAAGAAATTTTCTTACAAAGCATTTTAAATGAATTTTTGATTTACCCCTTCCATTATTACAGATTCCAAGTGGTTAAAGTTGCAAACACAGATTTTATTACTGGGAGGTAGTTAAATTTCGACGTGAGTTTTCCCGCCATTTCAAATTCTTTTAATTTCATTTGAGAAACAGTCCTGCGTCTTTATCCCTCGATAGTTTTCTTTTAATTTTATTCCGAAAAGTTCGCCACGACTCCATGTTGAAAATCAAAATAACTGGATTAGGCTGGAGAAATAATCCACTGCCGACTAAAGAAGAACCTAAATATTATATTTTGTTTTCTCCTTTTAATTTTTTTATTTGTTTTTGTTACTTTTATTAGGGAGCAACCATTTAATTTTTGTATGGTAAAATTTAAAATAAAATGCAGGGTGCCTAAAATGATGAAATAAAAGGCAGGACAGTGCTTTGAATGACAAAAAAATGAAGACAGGAAAGAGTTTTTGGCTGTAAAATTCAAAGCAAATTTAAAAATAAACAAATTGCGCGCAGGTTCTGATTTTTACAAAAATAAAATAGGTAGGATGAAAAAATAGCCCCTCCATAAAGTTTAAATGCATGTCGCTCTCTTATTGTAAAAGTATAAATGAAGTTTGTTATCCTCTATAATTGAACTTATCCTCCAAACATGCAGTCTGAGGATATCGCCAACTTTGTTAGTTCAATGTAGTTGTTTTTGTTATTTTTGATTATTGTGAAAGAATAAATGAAAGTTTTATCGTGCACTTATGATCCTTCAAACCATTCAGACTAAGGATATCGACCAAGAGCAGTTACAACACTCAATCAAGTATATGTATTGTTAACAATAAAGTTATTTTAAAAATGAACATAAAGCAATTTGTTTAATTGGCAAAAACCTTAATGCTAGTTGTTCTGAACGTGACCATGGTAACGACAGTGAGAAATCTTTTATACAACCATCTTATTTTTGTCATCAATTTTAACATTTCCAATTCGTTTGAAACTGTGAATGATGTATTGTCATAATTTACGTCTCTGGTTAATTTAGCCATGTTTATGGTAATTTCAATGCTAGTTTTGGAAACAGCACCCACATTTTTAACTAGATGTTGCAAATTCAGTGTCTAATGGAATGCGGATCGATCTTTTCATTTTATCTCATTTATTACAGGAAATTAGACCGTAAATGGCTTTCAAATGATACGTCTTTAAATTGATGTAAGAAGTAGTTATTGCTTTTAGGCACAATGAACATAAACATATATAACAAAGCAATAAATAAGGATGCATCTAAAAATAATGTCTCTGATGACGCTTTATTTTATTGACCTAATATTTTTGCGATATATCCGGTATGTCCATGATGTCTTTGCACATGATTCAAACTAAAATCTTTGTTACTGTGAACGACTATTTATAAATAAAAGTGTTTTAAAGCCCTTTAATTGTTAAAGTGTTTTAAAGAAACAACCTGCAGATAAAAATTACAACAAAGTTCCTGACAAAATTTTTAGCTATGCCTGACACGCGTTTCGACTATTCAAGACTTATTAGATCGCGCTCTATCCAAAATAATGAAAAAGTAAAACAGAATACAGAATACAGAAAATTTTATTTAGAATAACGCTCAGTCGCAGAACCTGCGTAACAGGAGCACAATTAAACAAACTACAATATAATACAAATATAACTGCAATACAAACAATTAATTACATACCTACATTTACATACAAAATTTTTTTTTTTATTACAACTGATATATGAAAAAAAAACAGAACAACACAAATATGATAGCTACTCTAATAGTTTACAAACTTTTTGAATACAAATAGACACATTTTTAGCTCACCTGACCCGAAGGTCATGTGAGCTATTGTCATCGTTAGGCGTCCGTCGTCCGTCCGATTGTCGTCCGTCGTCCGTCCGTCTGTCGTCCGTCGTCCAATAACTTTTCTTCAAAGATCTTCTTCTCTGAAACCACTGAAGGGATTGCATTGAAACTTTGTATACTTGATCTTTAGGATGTCCTCTACCAAGTTTGTGAATTATATACATGTCGACCAACCAACATGGCCGCCGTTGCTAAAAATAGAACAGGGGGGTAAGACCATTGTTTTTGGCTGATAACTCGAAAAGTATAAGAGATCTATGAGGAAATTAGAAGCATCAAAAGGTCCTTACAAGAGCTATTGCCCTTTAACTGTTTTTTTTTTTCTATTAGTTTAAACTGATTTCCAAAAATCTTCTCTGAAACCACTGAAAGGATTGTTTCGCAACTTTGTATACTTGAAAGTTTGTAAAATTTATTCAAACTTTGGCATAAGAGATCAGGTGAGCGATTCAGGCTCCTGGGAGCCTCTAGTTTAATAGACTAACATTAAAAAACTTGTTAATCCCAAAAAACTTTTCTTTGTTTGGATATTCAACATAATACTTAGGTATGTACTTTGGCCTTAGCTCAAGTACATTGATATTAGTGCATAAACAAACAAAGTGGTATTCATCTCCAAGACCGTTCATACACATATTACAAATTCTATCCTCCCTAGGAATGTTTCTCCATCTACCCACTTCTATGGGAAATTTAATGTTACATGTTCGGAATCTACTTATGTATATACGACGAACTCGGCTAAGTCGTAACAAATATGGCTCTAGTGAAAATAACGACTTAAAGGATAAATAATACTCCCCCCTTTGACGAATTATACATATCAGCGAACCGAACTGGGGTATTGAGATCATCAAAGAAGCAAAGAGGCATCAATGGGGCATTCGAGTGCAAAAGTCCGAAAGGGCAACGAAGACACCGGTAAACACGAACAAGAACAGCACGAAGAAACACAAAATCAAACGAACGGAAATCAACAACACGAACTCAAGTCGTAACAAGAGTGAACTCAGGTGCTCCGGAAAAGTAAGCGGTTACTGCCTGCAAAGCACACACGTCGGGTTGCTCGTAGTAGTCATCCCTATGAGACTAGGGCACTTTTTAACATGGGCTCTATGGGAGATCTCGCAGGAGCAATTTTTTTGAATAGGATATCGTACTATAGTAAGACCTCTAATACACGGCCAAGACAGATGTAATAACCTTATGCCTTAATATGCACTTAATTACCCTCGTTAGTTAACTAATTAATCAGCAGTAATAAAATATAAAAAACAGGAAGTTGTAGAGGATATGTATGGCCGGAATTGTAAAAATCTTGGTATCCGCGTGTGGGCATCGGCGGCGGCGGCGGCGGCTGAAGGCTCCCGGCCGGGACAGAGAAAATTCGTAACGGTTTTCCCAGCTAACCACCCCTTTTGATATAGGTTATGAAACATTGGGATGGTTGTCAATGAGCGTAATTTTAAGCATGGGCTCTATGGGAGATCTCGGTGGATGGATTTTACGAATGGCGTATCGTACTATAGTAAGACCTTTCATTCACAGCCAAGTAGACAAGACAGATGTATATGTATTAACCTTAGGGCATTATGTGGCCTTAATATGTACATAAATACCCTCGTCAATTAACTTATTAATCAACAGTAATAAAGTCCATGTTTTAATGGATCTACGCCTTTTACAAGATATCTTAAAGGAGTTTTTTTTAATAATAAGAGTAATAATTGGCGATCTGAATAGTCTCTATTTTTGCTAATTAATTAAAATATTGGCATATAATACAAACATGTTTTTACTATACTTTATTCTTAATATCCATAAGGAATTGTACATATACCATTAGTAATAACTCTTTTATCAAATACAATTTTATAGTCTTTCCTTTCAGTTTTTGTCACTAGTCTACTATTCTTTTGGTCACGTGATATCTTATGATCATCCACAACAGTAATTTTGTCTTCCCTACCGGACGTAACCAATTCTAGAATGGTGTTAAAGTTGATATCGAGAGAATTCTTGTAATTAAGAGTAATCCCACGGACTTTACATACAGTCTGTATGCCTTTGCTATCCGGTTTAAGAAGTTTAAAACAATAGTTCTTCGGCCCACCCGTAACGAAATGTGTCATCGTATTCCCTGGTATTTCGTCTGTTAAATCGCCCAGGTAATCACCTAGAGAAGGTTTCCATTCCCCTTCAGATGTGACGAATATTATCGAATCTGTATCAGCATATAAAACTCTCTGGTCCAACTTTTCAAGATAGCTGTAAAGTTTTAACCTTGCTTGAGCGGTTGTATACGCAGCCAATACAACATTTGTTCGTCCAGATGTTTCAACGAAATCGTTTTTGTTTTTCCATCTCATCTCTACAACTTGATCAGATACGAAATTGACACCAGAAACTTCTTGTTGATCGCTGGTCAGGATATCAAAATACAATGCAGGGTCTGATACGTATTCTATTTGTGGTAAATTCGAGCGTTGTCCGAATTTACCCCAGAAACTATTTAACATCAACTTTGCCAATGAACGGAGTCCTGGATTTTTCACTATTTTATCATATTCCATTTTGATTCCTTCCTTCTCAAAGTAGTCTTCGATATATTTATGTTTATCGTCCTCAGTTATGATCCAAGTAGGCCATCCACTTGCTTCTTGTTTCATCTTTAAAAACGTGTTGATGTAGTCCGTGAATATACCCCCAGACTTTGACTCAGGGTCGTATTTCTGAATGTTGTCAAAGTGCCAAACTTCATACATTGTGTCTAGAATATATCCTTTCTGCAGTGCCATTTTAACCTCATCAGTAACCCAAGTTCCAGTGATTGCTCTGTGCTCTGCTGAATGTAAGCACACACTTTGCTGTTTTGTCTCTGCACATGTCTTGCATAAGGCAAACAGTAGCTTGTTGTTGATCTTTGCCGGTAAAACGGGGACGTAAAGTTTTCGTGGCGGAATGATTTTACATTTTACTAAACCTTCATAATGAAAAATGCTTCCAAAGTTTTCTGTTATCACTGTTGGATGACCTAATACTGCTTTTCCCGTCTTGTTGATATAAGGATATAGGGATGTAACATCATAATAGTTAATACTTTCTTTTTCTTTTACTTCGTACAAGAGTTTAAATGCCTCTGTTCTTCCTCCGGCGAATGCATCTCGTGGTTCTAGTGGTAGAACATAATTCACCTTATTAACGAAACTTTTGATATCAGTGTTGTTCAAAATATCGAGATCAAACTCACATTCCCATGTCGATATGTAGTCATATCCTTGACGTTCAAGATAATTCTTCTTTTCTAAGGTCCGTTGATGAAGATCAGACATCGTCATTTGATTAACTGGATTCATAGTTTCACGGGAAAAGCATTTGCTGCAGCCATGCCAGAAACACCCATGGTATTCGAAAACTGTTTTAACACCACTTTCTGATTCATGGTATCCATCTACACGGTATTCCCCTATTCTCTTCTCACCGCCGTTTCTAGCATGTTGAATGTGTATGCTTTTGGTACTTGACATATACTGAATCCATTTTAATGCCTTAATGGAATGTTTCTCGTAAGGCCGATATCCATGAACAGGTATTATTCCTATTGTTTCAGGTGCTAGAAATTTCCGCCTGAACACCAGATTACATGCTGAAGCTATTGTAATGCAATGAGCAAATGGATCAATGCCTCCTTCTCCTTCATTTGAAGTGATTTCCATAAATAAATCTCTGAATTTTAGACAACAGCGTCTAAGGATATCTACATCTGAGCGACAATATCTTAAAAGTTCTTTGTTGAAATCAAATGAATCATTTCTGTGTGTATCATACCATTCTAGAAATAGTTTCCGATTACAAGCTCTGGTTGGATCCGTTGTCATTGAGTCCGGATTATAATAGTTGATGTCTGGAAGATGCGCCATAACAATGCCTCGGTTTTCTCTTCTATTGAAAAGATGTGGAAAAAAACCTTTTGTGATTTCTGTTAAACCGAACATCCTAGGAAGCTCTGCTAGTGCTACAGGTAGAAAGCTGATAGAATCGATCATGCGAATGTTGCATGCCGGTATTTCAACAGACAAGTTTTTTGCCCCACTCGGAATGATCTTTGGTATGATTCCATTGTCGAACAAATACTTCAGAATTGGAAACGAGTCGTAGCCTTTAAAATTGTGACATAATGTAGTAGAACCATTATTTTTTCCAGAAAATAGCCACTTGCAAAAGTCATCAGCAGCGTTCAATCCATCAAAGATCATTTCGTTTTGACCGCAATGTTCACATGAGCTAGAAGAAGTTATCTCTTCGGTATAACAACTGAGACAAACTTTTTGAGCAACGCATAAATTTGGTCTATGCTCGTAGGCGCCGCAGTTTGATTTATGACAGTTTATACATTTTGAGCCGTCCTTCTCCTTCTGATACCCAGAACTGCATTGAATGATATCTTGCTGTGTGCATTCAAAATCGAAAAAGATATAAGATTGTTTATCGTTTTCTTTCTCGTCGCACGTGTCGTCTATAACTGGACGCATGTAGCATAGGTGTTCCTCATCGAAATAATCTTTACATGTTTTACAGTATGTCTCACCACATTTATGTTCTTTCTTGTGCATCTTTCTGTTGATTGTTTGAGTACATATTTTACATCGGTAGTACGTACTACATGTGGAGTTTCCTTTGTGTGTTTGTTTTGCGTGCAATTCGTAACAGTTTGTACCTCTAAAATATCGGTTACAATCTACACAATATATCCAATCTTCTTCAGATCCTTGGTGTATCTTGTGGCATGATGAACACACGTTATTACATTTATGTTGCTCCCTGTGTTGATATCCCTTGTGACATGAGTGGCAGTAATAATTACGATTTAGAAATGCCGGCATGCTAGTGATTACATCGAAATGTTCATCATGATAGTACAGATATATCTTCTTGTCAGATTCTGGACCTTCGTATATGATACTATTAAAATGTTCTTTCGATAAGACATGAATTTGTACGTCATCCATGACTTTTTGAAATAGTTTTACTTCATCGATGCCACATTTTTTGACAGGTACATTAGCTTGACAATGTAAAACTCGAGCCATCTGTTCTTGTAGCTTACGTCCCTTCCGTATATCATCCCAGTCTCTGGTTTTATTTAACCTAGCTTTAGCGGTTACTAGGGCTCTAGCACAGCATAAGTCATCTCCATTTTGAATGCGAATCACGCATTGTTTTTCTAATAGGTAACGATCAAGGTCTACGAAGGTATGCTTTTTACCTTTACCAATGGGCATGTCTACATGTGTTATCTCTATTTCTAGTGAACTATCGAGTACAAACTCTTCATATGACTGTAAAACTCGCTCTATTTCTTTCAAAAGCGTTTCTGAAGTAAATTGTGCCACTTTCAAAAACGGTATGGTTATAGGGAAATCCAACTCTGGACACTGAACGGACATTCGAACAAGATCCTCTGGTTTCATAAATTCAGTCAAATCTTTGATCAGCGAATCAAACAAAAGCTGCAACGTTTTTAAGATTTTCGGTAAATCTCTAACCTCTAGTTCTTTAAATGTCACTTTATATGTTGTCGATTTCGTCTTGAATTTGGGGATGCTATGCTCAGTAACGACTGAAAGATCATAAAATCGACCGGGTGCATCCTTTTTCCCCAATCGCCTTTTCATCTGAGGTTTATTGATTTCTGACCCCTTTCGTTTCAATCCTCTTCCAACCTGGTTATGGTAGCGATGCGTATGCTGATCTAAATTATCTTTCCTAGAAAATATTTTTCCACATTCGTTACAATGATGCAATGACTGATCATTGTGTCTATCCATGTGTCTTTCAAAATTATTTTTTCTTCCAAACTTCTTTTTGCACTGTGGACATTCATGAGTTGCATGGTGACCCAAGTCTCGTTGATGTTTTAGAAGTAAACTTTTTCTTGGAAATTTCATCCCGCAGGTAAAACAGCTATGTTCCATCTCGGAATGTCTTACCACACTGGCTAGCTGTAAAGAGAAGGTTATATATATATAGGATTTTTTTTTACCCATAATTCATTGCAGAAGTAATATTTAAGGTAAGTTCGTAATTAAAAGCTCAGTATGAAATCAGAGTTTGCCGTGTCAAGATGTATAAATTCTGTCCAGACTGTAATATAAAATTTTCGAGAAAGGATGCTTTTTTAAGGCATAGAAATATCAAACACGGAAACAATGAGATGGCACTTCCACCACCACCATCATCACCACCGCTGTCACCACCACCACCTCCACCACCACCACCACCACCACCACCACCACCGCTGCCATCTCCACCACCACCACCACCGCTGCCACCACCACCACCACCACCACCACCACCACCACCACCACCGATGCTGCATGAAGAACCAGTAGAAAAATTCAAGTTCAAACATCCTTTTACTGGTATTTTCAGTGGACCAACATCATGTGGAAAGACGTTTTTAGTCAAAACTGTTTTACAACAGCATCTAATAACACCTTGGCCTGAGCGAATTATTTGGGTCTACAGACGTTGGCAACCGTTGTACGATGAAATCAAAAGTTCAGTACACCCTCAAGTCGAATTCAACCAGGGTATTCCAATGGATATCGACAAAGACAGCTACTTGAATCCTTCTATCAGGAACCTAATAATTCTTGATGATGTTATGGCTTCAACTTCAAAAGACAGTAGAATTACAGACCTTTTTACTGAAGGCAGCCACCACAGAAACCTTTCGGTTTTGTCCATCAATCAGAATTTATACTTTAGTAAAGATCCGACCCAACGACGAAATTGTCAGTACATGGTCCTATTCAATAATCCAATCGATCAACAACAAGTAATGACCTTAGCACGGCAAATGCATCCCGGAAAGACAGGTTACTTTATGAATAAGTTTTATGAAGCCGTTGTCCAACCTCATGGATTCCTCCTTTTAGATCTAAAACCAACCACCCCAGAAGATAAAAGGATTCTTTCAAATGTGATTGGTTCTAAAAGGGATGATGACGTCATCGACGGAGACACTTCTTTATTACCCGATAATCAAACAAAAATGTATCATTACTACGAAAACCATCCTGTTGATCAGACGTATACAGACATGCCATCCTGTGATGATTGTGGTGTCGTGCTTGATAGCATGCATGATTTACAAAGACATGTCAAAAATTGGTGTCCAGAAAATGAAACATTGAAACGAAAAAGGACCGAACCAGATGATAATGACGAAAGCATAAAGAAAACAAAATGGATAGAATATGACAGTGAATATGACGAATATACCGACAATGATGATATGGTTGTTGACGAAAACGATGGGTACAGGGAGTTATTAAATAAGGCTGCTGGAACTCTAGGAAAGCGTTTTGATGAGAAACGTGATAAATATGTGGAGGATGGTATGAATAAAAAAGAGGCATTTCAACATAGTAATGAAGACATAACTCCATTAGTTAAGAAAGAGTTTTTTAATCGTTATACAACCTATCTACAAATAGCTGTGGAGCTGCAACAAAGTAATGTTCATGAAGAAATCGTTCATGACATTCAGGCATTAATGGATGACGATGTTGATAAAGACGTCGCAATCAAACGTGTACTGCGGAAAAAACGAGAGCATTTTGAAGACTTATTTGATGACGATTATTACGAAATGAATGAAAGTGAGGAAGAGATATCTGAAGGAGAGGAAGATTCAGATGACAGTGACGACTAAACCTTTATCAACAACTACATAATAAACTTTTCTCACACGAGTGATAGATATAGACATGTCAACATGGATAAATATTTGAACGATATTTATTATAATCCATCAAACCCAGCTAGTTTTTCAGGGCCGGATAAATTATTTCAATACGTAAAGAAACATGGCCGATATGATATTTCAAAATACAGAATTAGGAAGTGGTTGCAGAATCAAGAAACGTATAGTATGCAACGCCCGTATAGACGTCCTCAAAACAGAACAAGTATTGTAGTTGCTGGAATAGACGACCAATGGAGTATGGACTTAGCCGATATGATAAAGTACTCTAAGTACAATAATGGAATCCAATATCTTCTTGTGGTAGTGGACGTATTTTCTAAATATTTATGGCTTCGTAAACTAAAAGACAAAACTGGTGCATCTGTTTCTGAAGCTTTGTCAGATATATTGAAGGGACAAAGGAGACCTAAAAGATTAAGAAGTGACATGGGTCAAGAATTCCGAGCTCGAAAAGTTCAAGCCATTTTGAAAGAGTATGACATACGTCATTTCTATTCGACAAATGAAATGAAATCGAGCATATCTGAAAGAGCTTTGAAAACCTTGAAATCACGAATAACCAGATTCATGACATACAAGAATAGCTACAGATATGTCGACAAATTGCAAGCCTTTGCAGACAGTTATAATCATACACATCATAGAACTATAGATATGGAACCAACTAAAGTTACGAAACAAAATGAAGAGACAGTGCGGTTATCCACATATTTCTCTAAACCACACAGAGATCATTCAAGATCATGGAAATTTAAATTCAAAATGGGCGATCACGTGAGAATAACTCATTTAAGAAACATATTTACAAGAGAATATGACCAAAGATGGACAGGAGAGGTGTTTACCATTTCAAAAAGATTTTGGAGGAGCGGAATCCCTATATACCGTATTAAAGATTATAACAATGAGGAGATTACTGGAACATTCTATCAGAGTGAACTGCAGAAGATAAATCTAAACCAAGATCATATGTGGAAAGTGGAGAACATTCTTAAAACGAAAGGAACAGGACAAAATAAACAATACTTTGTGAAATGGTTACATTGGCCGAAAAAATTTAATTCTTGGGTGAAAGCTAGTGATATCGAAAATGTATAATATATGTTGTATGTTGTATAAATTAGACTAATAGATGTATTAAATCCAAAATGTTTTTTTTATAAACACCTGTGAAACCCATTAAAAACTGGTGATTGAAAATTATGCCCACACATGCATGATATCTATTGTGATTTCCCAATAAATAAATAAATCATGATACCTGCTTAAAAATACAAAATGCATTTAATTTAAAATACAAAATGCATTTAAGATTTCCGGTTGAAAAAAAAACACGAGCTTATGAAATTTGATGAAAGGTGTATTTCTATGTGAAAGCTACTTTATTAAATTTTAGTTGCAATGATTTGTTTGAATAATTTTGTTTTGTCTTCAACTTCATTAAATAAAAAAGAGTTACCACTTCCAATCGCTGTAAACTTTAAAAAAAAACTATCATTTCATAAAGTAAATACTAACTTTTCCTATAGAGTTTAAACTATATCCAATAGTTGCCTTGCCCAGTTGCCTTATGATGGTTTTACTCTCTATAAATCCCTTTTATACCTACTTTGAGGGTGGAAATTCCCGGGATAGGTCACATGTGTTAGTGTGGGCGATAAGATCAAAGAGTGGGGGTCGAAATATTTAGGGGGGTTATAAAATTTGGGGTATACCGGTATCGACTATGTACCGTGTTATCTAAACACCCTACAGGTAAGGTCACAAAGTGTAAACCAATAGGTTGGGATCAAAGGGTACAAGAAATAAATTATCATAGTTATTATTCCAATATAATTGTGATTTTACAGATCTTTTTTTTTACTTCCCTTATTAACATGTTTAAGTCGTTAAAATGTCAATATGAACCTTTCCATGTTATCAAATCTTAATTATTATGTAGTTAAGTCTATACAGGTAATTTATCTGTCACATCGGAATAGGTAAATTTACCTATGTTTTGTATCATGACATTTGAAACGTTTAAACACAAACACATAATTTAATTTAATTTTGATTAATTATTCAAAGAGTGCATTAGGGTACAAAAACAAAGTGTTTGGCTTAGGTATTTGCATACATTGATTATGTGTCCTTATGAGATAAGACTTCTCAATGATCACACCCTTGAAATACTGAAATAATAAATGGTAACTTACATTCGTAGTCTTGTTCTTGAAGAATTCGTTGGAAGACCCAAGTAACCAGCCTTTTTATATCCCAAGCTCCCCGTTAGATTCTTCGCGTAGGCGTTGGAATTAAAAAAAATGTAATCCTCACATGATCGATTACCCTTCACAAAAGTTTGGGGTTGAAACACGTTTTAAGGAATTTCACGATTTTTATGATTGATGACCCTTCACACCTGTCAAATGTTTGGGGTTGAAACCCACATAAAAAAACTTTAAGGGATTAATTAGGGAATTCCCCCCATCAATAAGAGGTGTGGTTCAATTAGGTAATTTCCTGTCCATGGGTGTATACGTCACTACCTGTCAATGGCTTATCATTTCCTGTCAATCAATGGGTGAGGGTATAGTACCCCCTTTGAAAACATATAATGTATTCAACCCATGATGATGATATATTACCAAAAGGGTATTATTTTCTGGGAAAACCATTTCGAATTTTCTCTGTCCCGGCCGGGAGCCCTCAGCCGCCGCCGCCGCCGCCGATGCCCACACGCGGATACCAAGATTTTTACAATTCCGGCCATACATATCCTCTACGACTTCCTGTTTTTTATATTTAATTACTGCTGATTAATTAGTTAACTAACGAGGGTAATTAAGTGCATATTAAGGCATAAGGTTATTACATCTGTCTTGGCCGTGTATTAGAGGTCTTACTATAGTACGATATCCTATTCAAAAAAATTGCTCCTGCGAGATCTCCCATAGAGCCCATGTTAAAAAGTGCCCTAGTCTCATAGGGATGACTACTGCTCGTGTCAAATCTGGTTAAGGAAGACACAACTATGTATGGGGTAGGAAGAACTTTAGGATTTTGAAATTTAAATGGATATATAATATTTGTTGTGTTCTTCAAAATTGTTGATGCCGGAGCGGGCTTAACAATATCTCCCCTAATTGATATCCGAGAGATCGACGCTTCATGCACGTAAAAGATCCCTTTATGGACCACCAAGTAGTGCACCACATGGGCTGAATTTTCCGCCCATACCCACCTCTTCTCTTTCCCTGTGGTTCTTCAAAATTTACTGTTCCTTTCATTCCCACCCTACCCCCATCTTTAATTTATTATCATCATTTCATGTTCATTTTAGCATCTTTTTCATGTTCATTGCCTTTAAATTACCTATATAGCTTTGCAAGGGCGTAAAACACCAACTCACTCACTCACTCACTCACTCACTCACTCACTCACTCACTCACTGAGGTCACTCTCTGATATCCGAGAGCAATAGAATTTAAACTCAGCTATTGAAAAGTTCTTGTTAGGACAAAACAATTATGGTCTGGAAAATACACAGACGAAAGCAAATTTGTGATACTTACATAAAACATGTTATTGTTTTCATTATATTAAGTCAACAGCGTTTCCTATTGCCCTTGTTGTTAATGTTGTTGTAATTGAGATTTTTCTACAGTAGAATACGTATGCTAAGCTGTATACCTCTTTTTAACTACATTTGTAATCCTGGCGTCACCCTATCCTGATTTTGTCCCCAATGGATACACGAATATGAATATTTTCAAAATCGGGAGTGATCGTATCCAAATCACGCTATTCGTGTTGCCCTCTTTTACCGTCGTAGCACCACTGGGGGAACTTCAGCAACCGCTTCGTAATGCCTTCCTGATTTCTTAACAAGTTAAAAACTGTAACAGGTTCGTGCGAAAGTTCATTCTCTTCTAAGTTTACTTAATTTTTTTATATACTAGTACTTATTTTTGTAAATACTATAGTAACCAAATTTGATATATATATATAAACGAAAGGTGGAAGATAGGGACTGACATCTTATAAGTCTTTTAGTCATCGTTTCTGCCGGTGTTCTTTGAATTTTGATAAATAATAAGGATAAATGCCTTGTTAGGGTTGGTATTTCTAAAACGTATTTTGAATTTGATTTTGAATGAAAATTTTTTGGACAACAAAAGGATTTCTGCTTTATTTTGAAAAAGGCTAGTACTGAATTAAAATACTTTGTCATGACGCGTTGAAAATGAAAATAAAAGAATTATTTTCACGCTCTGTGCAAATTATTCTACGCTCTGTGTGATCATAAAATTCTGACCAGAACCAAGTCTCCCGTCCAAGATAATAAACACATAGACAGATCCAGGAAACAGTAGAGAAAATTACGCAACAATACAAAAACACAGCTAGGTTGTAATCATGAACCAAAAAATCAGTAAAAAAGTTTTTGAAACTGTGAACTCAAATACCCCCAAAATTGTTTTCTTGTTTCAGCACAAATGTTTCGTAAAGGTGTAATCATTCTGTTGATTTAAAGAAGACAATAGAAAAAAAAATATATATTGTCATTTCGGAGTTCATGTTCTCTGTAAACGTGAAGCATGCAGACAGAAAAGAGTACACACCTCCAGAACAAGCACAAACTATAAGCAACTAAATAACGGTTACAATTTTTTCAAAAGGCTCTTGTCAGTTATACATCTTTGAAAAAAGTTGAACTTTGAAATCACTGCACTGGTGAAGTAAGTGACCATAGTAGGAAACAAGAGGCTCACAGGAGCCTAAATCGCTCACCTGGTCCTTAAGCCATAAAAGTGTTTTCTTTAAGGGGTCATCTGACAAATGAGACGCAATGCAGACTTATGTGAATCTTTTGTAAAGAGCTGCATGTTTAAGCAAGCTTTTCTCGATCTGCAATAGTTTTCATTCTAAAGGGAAAAACACTTTTTTTCACCTGTAAAGGGTCATAACCCCTAAAAGGGGTCATCTGACAACTCCGACCCAAAAAAGACTTTTGGGAAGCTTAATGAGCTGAACATTAAAGCAAGCAACAGCTTTTTTCTATCTGCAATAGTTTTCATTCTAAAGGGAAACACGCTATTTTTCACCTGTAAGGACCATAACCCCTTTAAAGGGAAGGGGTCATCTGACAACTTTGACCAGATAGAGACTTTTGTAGAGCTAAATAAGCTGAACATTTAAGCAAGCAACAACTTTTCCTTTTCAGCAATAGTTTTCATTTTTAAGGGCAAAACTGGAAAAAACCGCTCTGTTTGACCTTAAAAGGGCCATAATCCCTATTAGGGGTCATCTGACAACTTCATCCCAAATGGAGACTTTTGTAGAGCTTTTGGTTTTGAAGAGCCATCTTTCAGATTTTTTCTTTCTGTTATGGTTGCTGAGTTGGACATTTTAAGTGATTTTACCCTATGTTCTATTTTTAGTAACAGCGGCCATGTTTTTTATCGAATCATTTTAAAATGAGGATATTTTGTTGCCAACATGTCATATATCGTTCCTGCGAAATTTCAGTTAAATTGGTTCAGTGATTTCAGAGAAGAAGATTTTTTTGAAATTGTTAACGGACGACGACGGACGCATAGTGATGGCATAAGCACACGGAAAAATAAATTAAAGTAACACTATGTCACAAAGCCTGATAAGAATTCCTTCTAAGCATTGATTTACAGGTCTAGATTTAAATTTGAAGCATACTTCCTAGAATCTGTTATGTCTAAATTTAAATTC
The DNA here is from genome assembly GCA_963971305.1 of Arcuatula senhousia. Classification (NCBI taxonomy): domain Eukaryota; kingdom Metazoa; phylum Mollusca; class Bivalvia; order Mytilida; family Mytilidae; genus Arcuatula; species Arcuatula senhousia. Next base: position 22,810,819 of record OZ020306.1, on the reverse strand, counting down.
CTGAAAGAAATTCCCTAAATCGAAACACACAAAATATAAGGTTGAATGATTTGGCAAATTTGTGGGTTTTTTTTATAATTCGTTTGGAACTTTGATGCATTTTTTTTCGCTCTTCAGACTTCTAGAAATCGGTGGTTGCAGGAGAGAGCTTTATATGCCAATTACTTGGACCAGTTTGGAACTCTGTATTTTATGTCCGATTTTTACATGTCACATGGAGCCTTCTTAAACCGGTTTTCCAAATGAATCTTATATCCATTGTATGCTGAACAAAACTCGTACATCCGTCCCAACACCGTCGTAAGACCAACTTTGTTCCAGGTTCGTATTTGGTTCGCAGATATTCATATATGTTTCTTTTACAATCGTCAAGCTTTCGGTTACAATCGTACTCTCTTCGGGCGAGATTTTTATTTTTAGCAAGTTCGGGACAAACTTCGTACGAAATTGAAATTTTCACATTCGTGTTCCCATCATATGTCAAAATCGGGACAGTGTGACGCCAGCATTATGCTGGCAAATGATTGAAATGGGCACGTCATCAAACTACTGGGAATTGAAAATGCAAGGATACGAGTGATAAAATAATTTCCTACAAGGTCGGCAAAATTTAATAAATTGCATTTCTCTGCCTGGAAAAGATCGGATATCTCTTATAAAAATTTGAATTGTTATTTCCTTCACATTTTCCCCCTTAATAAACATGATAAAAATTAGATGTCGGCAATCTAAGAAAACCATGCATGTTGTATGGTGCACATTTTGGGAATGGTACACGCCGGCCACGCTAAATCACATTGAGTACCAATACAGTGTGGATACGTGGTTAAGTTGACATGGGGATATGTAATATAAACCATCTTCGAAAAGATGAGTTATTAGATTAATATTACATAACACAAATACCCAATATCCTCGGTGAAAACTTTTCAGAATATTTAGTGTTTTCTTGTGTGTTTAAAGTGTGTTAAGATGTTTAATATCATCGAGTACTTTATACTGTTTGCAATTAAATAAGAGGAAATTAATTTCATACTCGTGCGACACTAGATTACCAAAGAAAAGGCCTTTATAGTCTTTTACTGTCTGAAATCATGATAATTTGATAATATACATATATCAAAACAAGAAGTGGTAATGTCCCCACCGCAAGTATACAATGTTAAGAGTAAAAGGCTTATTCTTCGTTACCATAAAAATACCGGAAAATATGTTGTTGTGTCTGTAAGGCATGGACGATGACTCCCCCCCCCCCGCGATGTTAGGAAAAATCGACAGCAAAGCAACTCCAGGGAAGCCAGGAAACTGATATTTTACTTAAATTCCAAGTGCCATTGTTTCGGTGGAAATCAACAGATCTGTAACTCACCATGAAAGACTCGCATAAAAATCAGCTCAACATCTGTTCATGCATGTAGAAAAAAGTCCGGGAAACTGTTACTTTATGTTTGTTGCATCTTTTTCGGACATCTTTTAGCCTTTTAGTCTGCATTTCATTTTAATTGTTTTAGTAAAATATAACATAAATATTTACTTTAAAAAAAAACTATTTAGAGGGGAGATAATTGGCAGAAAACGTGTGGCAAATTTTAAATAGAAGTGTTTTTCTTAAGTATCTACAAAACAGCCCATGCATGACCCCATTTTTTCAAGGTTTCCAAAAGAAAGTATATTATGGCATATCCTTTGTGAAAAATAACCAAAATCAGATGGGTTTTCAGCTCACAATGTGAGTTTAAAGATGTTAAATGACAGTTTTCATACCATTAAAAAAACTATACTTCATTAACTTTGCATGGTCATAAATCTGAAGAAAGGTTCGTGCATGACCCCTAATTTTTGTTGTCGCGGTTTTTTTTAAAAGGTTTTTCACTAAAGTTTCATTAAACATTTGAAAGTTTTAGAAAAATCTGATGAATGGATTTTATTTATATCTCTGAACCTATTAACCCACCATTTCCCTTGAAATGCCTCTACCAAGGCAGGACCATTCTCCAGGTCTGTGTCTTGGACATTTGAGTTTGATAATCCGGTTTTGTTTTAGCCTTTCCCTAGACAATCAACCATCATTATTGTTAATTATAGTACATGAAAGAGTTCTCATTCTTAAGGATTTAGACAAAGTGGTTCCCATGGGTTAATTGCAAGCGTAAATTCATCGTTTATATTTGCAGTATCCAAATGTTATTCCGGCTACCTTGTTCTAACTGAATAGGGATACATTTGCCAGATCACTTGCATTATGTCTGGAATTCTTGTCAGATAACTAACAATAAGGACTTTACACATGCACTCTAGTGTTATTATTATTTCATTGAGCAAAAATTAAGTACTATCAGATATTTGATGGTGTAAAAATAAAATGATTTATTATTTCTAAACACAAGTCATTCTTGTCATATGCTTTTGTGAGAGATGATCGAGTGGTGGCATATGAGTAAATGGTTATACTTATTCTATACTTATTTAATCACTTTGTACTGGTGACCGAAATGAAAAGTTAAGAAAAGTGTGTCTTTTGTATTATACTTGCAACTCGGTGGTAAGCTCAACATCTATATCTTTTGCTTCGAACAACAAAAAATATATCATATTATGTAACAGTTTGTTTTTTATGAGCATGACACGGAAGGACAGATGTGGCCTTTTCTGAACTTTTCAATTAACACTTAATTTCGATCAACGGTGCAAAGTGATAAAATAAGTATTACCATTTATAAAAGCTAAAAATCTTTATGCAAAGTTCGAAAACCACACTCCTTGTAATTGGCTTGAAAGGGATGTTTTCTCTGATACCAATTCATCTTTTGCCTTTCTAATTGGTATCATCCTTATAACTTCATTATTGTTGGCTTGTATTCAACATTTATGATTTTTATATTTATTTAATTGTCCTTATGAAAAACGGCAATTATAAGAAAAACGAAAACAAAACTTAAAGCTCATAGCTTAAACATGGCGTTTGGGTCAGGATTTGTTTTAATTATTAATAATGTCATCATCATCATCATCTCTTTATTAGTAAAGAGATTACATGACAATTATACAAATTTTACAATAAATTACAAGCAAAACAATCAAAACGCAAAATTATAATATAATGAGGATAATGTAAGAACATACAGGGGAGACAAGTAAAAGCATATATAGATATAAAATAAACATCTACCAGATCAGATAAATACTCAATTTGAACCAAATCAATTCCATGCATCAGCACGTGCACAACCCTTACATTCCACACCTCAATATTTTCTATATATAGTCCTAATTAACATTTATTAGCGCAGTCGATTGTATTCTGGCAAGGTTAAGATAACATGCAGGTGGCACACGGTAGAAAAACTAAGTAAGTCAAAGTTTTGGGTGACTGTTTCTCGGCCCAACAACACCTGATACAAGACTATCTCGTCGTATGCGTTCAGCTCTACGTACACGTCCAAAGGAAAATCTTCCATAACTATGTCCCACCAAATATTTTGCAAGAATAAAGTCCCGTTACAATTACAACATGCGTGTACAAAGACGTCCGTATATTGACGATTGCAAATAGTACAGATACAAGCTTTGCTGTTTAAAATGTCAGTAATAAGTTTAGTTTTAAATAACAGTCCCAAATTTCGTTGCACGCCTTAGCTTTCTTCCAGGATGGAGCTATAATTGATTAATTGGTACCTTTGTTCTTAAGAATGTTCCCGAATCTACTGAAACTAGTATCCGAGTTTATACGACAGTTCCACTCCTCACTTTGTACAGAGTAAATTGTATTGGTAACTAAGTGTTTCCAATCATATTTAGTTGGGAAGGTCCCCCCAAAAAAGTAAATGATTGTAAACCATATTTTGTTAAAATATTTACAAAGTCGGGTATGAAACCACACCTGACGAGTGTCTATAGAGAATATAAATAATATCCTCAGAAAAAGCTGCTCTACAATGACATGTTTACCCTTAATAAATCTTACTCTTTTGACAGTTGTATTATTTTAAAAGCATTACAGCGATACCACAAACTAGTCAAATCATTTACTAAAAAAATTAACTTAACACGTCGATTTTTGATTGTAAAAAAAATATCACATCCTGAATTTTATTGAAATGTGGTTTATAAGGCACGAAAATTCAAAAACAATCCTCTGGACATTGTAATTTGGATTAAAATCTTTTTAGAGAAAGGATACGGGCTGGAAGTTATAGTAAAGTCTTAAAATTTGGGTTTATTGGTAAAAATATTGATAATATGATAGTAACTTTAAAACGTTAATCAATTACCTTTTGATTATTGTATTGTTTTAAGCATTAAATCGATCAAATATGTTGGTTTTGTGTGATGATATGGCACTAAATCATTATTTGTTTGAAGTGTTATGTTGGATTTAGAATCAATATGTTTGATTTTTTTTTACATCAGTCGATAAATGCTTCTTAGCTAGCTGTCATTAGCTGTGAATGTTCCCAAGAGAGTTCCTTTACGTCTCGTTGTTCTCGTAGTGCTCTTGTCTCGGGTTTTCTCTTGGTGAATTGAACTTTTATCGATTTGAGTTTTAAAGTGTACGTGTTTTTTGTGTGCTTTGTACGCGATTAACAATAGGAGGAAGGTTGGGCTCGAAATACAAGTTTAAACCCGCTACATTTTATTTGTGCCTGTCCTTTTGCTTTTTTTGTCTCTGTCAACTATCTGTTTTTGTTCTATGTCCATAAATTGGTTTTTCGTTGATTTAGGCATTTATTTGAATTTTATGCATTGTATTTTTAGTATTGGGCCAATGTAATTGATTGTTTTATCGAAAGATCTAAACTTGGATTCTAGTATTATTCCGAGATGAATATAGCGATCTTCTTTGGGAATCCGTTCATCGCCGATAGTCCAATGAAGTCTACATTCTTTTCATGGTATTTGGTGAAAAACTGCACAACTGCAGAATTCTTAGCGTTAAAACAGAAACGCCACTTCTGAGTGTAATTTGTGCAAAGATCAAGAACACTCTGTAAACCAGCAGGTGTCACTTTGTAAAACTAGAAAATGTGTCTATTAGCCACAGGATGGCCCTCCCGTTCTTGAAATATCATTGACCCTCAATGTGTATTACCTGGGATATGGACCTTTATAAAGAAATTGATCAAAAGTGTTCATGTGTAAAATATAGGTCGCTGTGACCTTATTTCTGGTGGGTGGTGCCATGATACCAAGACTCATCGAGAAGTGAAATATTATTGACCTCTAACATGTAGTATTCAAGATATGGACCTTAACCAAGAACTTAACCAAAGTCATTCATGCGTTAAATATAGGTCACAGTGACTTCATTTCTAGTGGATGGAGTCACCTTACCCAAGACACATAAAGTGGTGAAATTTCATTGACCCCCAACATCTTGTACCCAAGTTGAGAACCTTAACCAAGAATTAAACCGAAGTCGTTCATGCATAAATTATAGATCACAGTGACCTAATTTTTGAGCAGAGCTCTATGTAGTTATATAGCTATCTGACTTTCGCGTTTTTTTTCCGTCTAGACAGGGTAAATCGGTCAGGCAATATTCCTACCAGAGGATCCATTATAGAATATTCATCGTGTATAATCATTGTTTCAATGATTTAAATGTTATACAGGTTGTCTTAACTAAGAGGTACATCTTTATACCCCTATAATAAATGCAAAATAAATGTGGACTACATTTCACATATCGATACACTAAAGTTGATGTACACTTCAGCGTTGCTGACCTTTTACCTTTGATTTAATCAATACGTCATATATATTTATTCAAGTGGGTTTAGCCAAATTACGGATTTCATAACAAATGTTTAAGTGGGCGGAGCAAACGAACAAAATTTGCTGAAAAACAGATCGTTTTTAGGCAAGCGCCAGCAAAGCCTTATGGAGTCTATAGAGTAGTGATGATTTTCGCGTTTTTTTTCTGTCTAGACGGAGTGATTTTCCTGCATCCAGTCTGGAATAAAATGCTTTATTTTCTATATTACTTTTCAATATTTGTTAACATGATATACACTTCTTTAAATCTCATTTTCTATTGGCATTTTATATGACCAGCACAAGTTTTATTTATTCCTTTTTGCATCTTACATGACGAACTTTTTAGTTAAAGGCGATAGAATATACATTATGTATTCATCTATTACTTGATTGGTTCGTATAAATATTTCTCTCATTTGATTGGTCAATGCATGGATTCAGATTCTAGCTTCACCAGTCATCAAATCAGTACAAAATACACATCATTGGGACGAGTGCATTTTAATCGAAGGGGTGTTTTAATCGATACCGTTTTTACACGATACCTGTCTTGTGTGTGCAATTGTGTTCATTAACTTTTAAATTCTTCTTCGCTCACCAAAATTAATAATTCGCAAACATTTTGAACAAAATACTTTTACAGAGAATAAATCTATTATAGTTCTTAAATATTTTGCTTGCCTTTAAACGCTTTAGCGCTTTGATTTATTTTAGTGCTTACATTTAGCTCTGCTTTTAAACGCTTTAGCGCTTTGATTAGGCAAGCGCAGCGAAGACTTATGGAGTCTATAGAGTAGTGATGATTTTCGCGTTTTTTTTTTCAGTCTAGACGGAGTGATCTTCCCGCATCCAGTCTTGGAAAAATGCTTTATTTTCTTTATTACTTTTCAATATTTTTTAACATGATACACACTTTTATAAATCTCCATTTTTATTGGCATTTTAAAGGATCGGCACAAGTTTTATTTATGCCTTTGCATTTTACTGACGAACTATTTGGTTTAAAGCGATAGAATATAAATTATGTATTCATCTACTACTTGATTGGTTCGTATATATATTTCTCTTATTTGATTGGTCAACGCAAAGATAAGGCCTTGTTCATTCATTAATTCAGTACCTAATACACATCAATGGGACGAGTGCATTTAAATCGAAGGGGTGTTTCAATCGATACCGTTTACACACGATACCTGTCTTGTGCGTGTGATTTTGAGAGCATATGCATGACGATACTTTCTTCGCCCACCAAAATTATTATTTCGCAAACATTTTGAACAATAATTATACTTTAACAGAGGACAAATCTTTTACAGTACTTGTATATTTCGCTTGCCTATAAACGCTTTAGCGCTTTGATTATAAGGTAGTGTCATGTTACCCAAGACACATCTAGAGGTGAAATACCATTGACCATCAACATGTAGTATCCAAGTTAACCTTAACCAAAGTCATTCATGCATAAAATGTAGGTCACAGTGACCTAATTTCTAGTGGGTGGTGTCACCTTACCTAAGACACATCTAGTAGTGAAATATCATTGACCCCCAACATCTAGTATCCAAGTTATAGACCTTTACCAAGAACTTTACCGAAGTCGTTCATGCATAAAATATAGGTCACAGTGACCTTATTTCTAGTGGGTGGTGTAGCCCTACCCAAGACCCATCTGGTGGTGAAATATCATTGACCCCCAACATCTCGAGTATCCGAGTATTATGGGCCTAAACCAAGAACTTAACCAAAGTGTTACGGACGGACATACGGATGGACGGACGGACAAGGGTAAAACTATATGTCCGATCCACATACGTGGTCGGGCCATAAAAACGCTTATTGCGTTTTGGCTAATTTTTTCGGACCGATTTTAGAAGACTAGGTATGTGTTATATATCATTTAAAGGTGATTTTCACCCGAATAGAGTCATACAAAAATAAATGCTGAAAACTTTCTTGTTTAAATATAATGAACATTTTAAATAGAAAGTTACGTCATATTTTTCCATGTCCCGCGTTAACAATAGGTGTTGGCATACGTTCTTGTTATTTGGGCCATGGGTTTATTTTTGCCCCAATACATACAAAATTTTACATTTGGATACGGGCATCATAGCTTAAAAGATTTTATATAAATATTTTGTTACGTTTTTCTATGCCACATGAAAAAATCTAAAATATTCAAAATCAAACAAAATGTCCCAGTATGGATAAAATATTCGAACATCATATTCCCTGCGTAATTCAAATAATAAGAAAAAAGAATGATTTAAATTCAAATGAATGGTGTATGGGTGGGCTAAATTTTTTATTTTCAATTTTCATCATTTAATAAAAGAAAATATGTAAAAAAAAATTATTCCAACAGATCAAAAACAACAACTGTGCAACGCATGTTACATTGTAAACTTAATCGATTTTTTGTCATCCCTCCCTAGAAAGACTGATGCAACAAATTTCAAGTATTCAGACAATAATTACAGAACTTTTTACAACGACTCATTTTTCCGTCAACAATTCAATAAAAAATGCTAAAGCGAAAAGAATTTGGTTACACCTAAGTCGAGTATACTGTTACGAGATGTCGCTGTGAAAAACATTTAAGAAGATGCCATACATTTCTTTATGTAATGCCCTTCCTGTAGAGTTCATAGGAAAATTAAATTTTATAAATTTTATACTTTTCGAAATATTTATCGAAGAAAGCAACATTTTTAGCTGAGTGCTGCAGTATTTAAACAAACGAAGAGATTTACTTATATTCTCTAATTACCCTTGTTATTTTACCTTATCAAATTAGACTAGATTAAAAATATTTGTATTTTGTGAAAAAAAAATGTTGTGTGTCATTTTTAGGCAAGCGCCAGCGAAGCCTTATGGAGTCTATAGAGTAGTGATGATTTTCGCGTTTTTTTTCTGTCTAGACGGAGTGATTTTCCTGCATCCAGCCTGGAATAAAATGCTTTATTTTCTATATTACTTTTCAATATTTGTTAACATGATATACACTTCTATAAATCTCAATTTTTATTGGCATTTTAAATGACCGGCACAAGTTTTATTTATTCCTTTGCATCTTACATGACGAACTTTTTAGTTAAAGGCGATAGAATATACATTATGTATTCATCTATTACTTGATTGGTTCGTATAAATATTTCTCTCATTTGATTGGTCAATGCATGGATTCAGATTATAGCTTCACCATTCATAAAATCAGTACAAATACACATCATTGGGACGAGTGCATTTTAATCGAAGGGGTGTTTCAATCGATACCGTTTTTACACGATACCTGTCTTGTGTGTGCAATAGTTTCATTAACTTTAAATTTGAGGGCATCTGCATGACGATCTTTTCTTCGCTCACCAAAGTTAATAATTCGCAAACATTTTGAACAATATAATTTAACAGAGAATAAATCTATTATAGTTGTTATATATTTCGCTTGCCTTTAAACGCTTTAGCGCTTTGATTTAAACTTCCGCTAATCTACTATAAGCGGGTGTGGGTATGGATTTTTTTTATGGAAAATATAAAACGATTTTCACACATCGAGGAATCTTACGATTATTTTATGAAAAACAATGACATAAAGAAGGTAAGAAAACAAATATTCTGAAGAAGGATTTCTTTTATATAAAAAAAAACCTCTAATAATAAAAAAAGAAAATATTCTGTTTCGGATGCCTTAAGAAATCTTAAAAAAAAAAATGTGACCAAAAAACAACAAACCCCCCTTTAAGGTGGAGAAGGACAGTGGTCATGTGACTTGCCCAAAATAAAATGAAATTTGAAAAACATTTTGAGATTTTTGTGTTTTTATAATCTTTAAACCTAGTTTAGGCACATTTTACCAATATGATTAAAATTTGTGTTCTATAAATAGTATAGATTCATGGCAAAAGTATGGTCAAGGGAGGTAATTTGGCAAAAGTCATGAAAAGTGATCGTTTTTGGCTCCTATCTTTGCTTGTAGGTAAAAATCAAGGTAAGAAACCCCACTTTATATTGATTAAAGATGATGAATTGTTGCAAGATCTATAAAATGTATAAAAATGATAGAAATCTATTGACAGGAAAAAAAGAAATGAAACATTTTTGTATGATTTTATGGCTTTTCCTATATAATTCATAGTAAAATTTTGATACTTTAACTTGATATAACTCGAAAAGTAGGGAAGAAACCTATGATTTTTTAATCAAATTATGAAAGAGTACATCATTTTGACATTTTTGCCGATTTTGAAGAAAATCTATTGACAAATTAATTTTGGACCAAAGTGCCACGCTCTACCTTAAGCTAAATGGTCCATCCGTAATGATATTGTTGGGCGCCTAGTCTGGCGATTTTTAATTAGTTGGTTGTCGCTTTTAAATAGCGGCAGGCAGCAACATGAAAGTGGTGATAAAATAAACATGAATTGACAATGATGCGACCTTAGAAGTAGGATGGGGACATAAGGCCTCTCTCGGTAACGAATGTTAACTGCCACAAGAAAATGGAGTGATGAATACTGTAGGGCAATTAGCCTACTACATGGGATTCTACGAACCTATTCTTACCGAAACCTGCAGTAGTGGTCTTAAATATACATGGAGAACGTTAGTAATAAGTTAACTTTTACCGAGAAGGTAAGGCTGCTAAGGGTCTATTTCCGACCTGGGACCCATATCAAAGTTTATAAAATGTGTAAGGCTAAACAATAAAATCTTGACTTCAGCTAACAATGGCAAGAAAAATGACGAAATAGCGGTCGAACAAACTCGAATTAAGTGTGTCGCATCCAGATGATTGCCTGTCCTCAAACTTTCATTACTTAAGGAGATTTCGAAGAAACTGAAAATCACTAATTGTTCGTAAAGAAGATTAAGCTAAGAAAAGCAATTTAGCTTAAGTTATTTCTTGAAAATACATTTTGTATATGTTGAATTTAACTTAAAACTGCTTTGTATATAGTTGAATACGTTGGAACATATTGAACACGACGTCATTTTTTCTTCGTTTAAAACATGTAACGTTAGGTAAAACCAATATTATGCGTAACGTCAAATCATTCAAAATACACTGTAAAATACCAGTTATTCCTAACTTAAACACTCTATACATTAACCCTTTTCGCCAAGCTGTGTCAAAGGCTTGTTTGCTATCAAGAAAGGCTACAAAAACTTTACTGGATTGCTCTAAGTTATGAAGTATTTCCTCGTTGAGGTTAAAAGAGGCTGTAAGGTAACTAAAGTACTTTTGAAATCCCTGTTGTTGAGGATTAGGTAACACTTTGTCAGATAAGGGGTAACGCATAACCCTAGACTTTAAACATTTTCAACTAACTTTAGTGTGCATGATAACAAACTGACGGGTCTGTAGCTTTCACGAGACGTTTTAGGCTTCGAACCACCTTTAGAAAGATCAGTCATTTTCCTATTTATATTGTTGTGTGTGTTTTGGGATGAATTTAGGTGTTAAGGGGTATCTTTGGGTGTTTTTTTTCAGTTTACGTCGTTCTCCTTTACAGGGGATCCTAGCGGGGAATATAAATCTGCATACGATGGTCGGTTGGCCCGTTCCAATTCTGCGCTTGAATTTTGAATATTGTTTTTTAATTTACTATGTCAAGCAATCTCGGTTACTCAAAATCGCCCACTCATTTCGATTGCTGTTTAAGTAACCAAAAAGAAGAGTCACACTACACGGTCTAAGGCTCACAGACGCTAATGTGGTTTTCAAGAGAATTACTTGTTTCGGTAAGTTCAGTTTTAAGTTCCCCGTTCTCCTTCTTTAACTGTTCAATAACAACCTTGTTCTGCTTGTCACTCTTTTCTAGTTCGTTAACTCTGTCGATGAAATACTTTAGTCATTTTGGTACCGATGGGTTAATTTTTAAGACTAACAATGGTGATGTTAGATCAAATAAGTCCTGAATTTTACCAGGAAGTCGTCAAATGTTGGACTCTCACAGGTGGGGGACAGGCAAAAGATTCAATGACTTTTACCGAAACAACAAAACAAATTATATAAAACAATTCTTTTATAAAATTCCAAAATAAATGCATTACATTTAGAAATTGGATAAAAAGTGGCTTGGTATATATCAGTGATATAGTAGACGAAAATGCATTTAACATTGTTAAAACATCAGTTCTAAAAATATCATCATGGCTTCAAATTTTGCAATGAGAAAAACTCATATAAATCAAACGTAAATATTAGAAAAAAAAAGATTTTATTTGGGGCAATAAATACGCCAAAGTGTCAGAATTATCAAATAAAATATTATATACCTCTTTGATAAACAGTAACGTTGAACAGTCTATTGGCTTTAACAAATGGATAAGAATTTTAAATATTGAAGATGCCATTTATAAAGATTAATTATTTATTTTATATTCAATTATTTGATTTGTTACACTTTGGATCAAGTTTGCAGTATGATATGATTGATTTCCTTATCAACAACAAGTCGGCATTCCAATGGGCACCAACAGTGCTCCTCTCCTCGCCGACTTGATTTTATACTCTTACGAGACTGAATTTCTTCAGGAACTCGTAAAGAACAACAAGATGAAGCAAGGTCATTTAATCTCACTTTCAGATATAGTGATGGCGTCCTCTCTGTCAACAACTCGTCGTTTGGCAGATGGATTCCTTCAATATATCCTCCAGAACTAGAGATTAAAGAAACCACAAAATCAACTTGCTTTACATCATTCTTGGATCTACATCTCAAATTCGACCCAGGTGGTCATCTCAGTACAAAAAATACGATAAAAGAGACGATTTTAATCTTAAAATTAATAATTTTCCTAACCTGGCAAGTAACATACCAACGTCTCCTGCATACGGTATCTATATTTCACTACTAATTCGATATGCCAGGGCTTGTACACATTTTTTAGATTTTTTTATCCGACACCACTCTCTCCGTAACTGACTATTAGACCAAGGTTATAAGTTAATACGTCTCATACGATCTAAAAAAAAATCTTTCTTCGTTATCAGCCACTGGTAAAAAAATTCAATATCATGTTAGACGAAATGGTTAGTTCCTGCTTTGATTAGTGTTTGGCTGGTTGATGTACTAAGATGATCACCCAAGCATCCCTGATATGCCATCACAAACCTGTTGTGTTTTGTGTAAATACCGGACCAACAGACTGCAATGGAAGAGGGAGGTTTGGCGCGCCTTTAAACCTGGTTTAACCCACCATTTCTTTTGAAATGCCTGTACCAAGTCAGGAGCATTGCGGTTTTCAATTTTTCCGGTATGTCTTCCTTGTTTTGTCTAGTCTAATGGACATTTGCAATCGATTCTCCAAGTTCGGTAATTTTATTTTCAACACAATAAACTTAAGATTTTTAAATGGAAATTGTTGATGAACATATTTTACTTACACATAAACTGTTATGTCAATGGAAAATAGAAAGAGAAATTTTGTGGTCAAGAAGATTACCTTTATTATTTTCTTTTATGTCCTTATTTAGAAACATTTTGGAAAAAGAAAAATGAAATCCTTAAAATGAATAAAACGAATTTTAGAATTACGTTGAAACATTGAGTTTTTGGATAAAAGATCAATGATGTATTTTATTTTTTTCAATTTACAAATCATATTATATTTAGCATCAGAAAACAAAGAAAGTCAATATTTTCAATGTTTTTTCAACTGCATTTATCAATCGAATAGAGAAAAAGAAATTACAGAAAATAAGAAACTAGCAAAATTTGGTAAAATTTTTTTGTGTATTTTATATGTCATGTATATCTTTGCAACTAATAACAACCCTGGGTAATTAGTGGAACATTAACAAAGAGCATCAGAAGGATCTTTGACTTCTGATGTACGATGTAGCAATGATTGTTTCAAAATAAAGATGTTTGTTTGTTGTAAGAAAAAACAAAACTCTGTCGATAAGAGTTTGAAGGGGTAATACTATATTCTATAAAGTGACTCTTGGTCATTTCTCGTTTCCTTTACTGATTTACAGTCATCTTTCCGAAACACATCTTCGATGTTGCTAAGGTCACCCATGATAAAAAGATGTAACGGGTGTACTTTTCGAACGATGTACTTGTAGTTGTCGTTTTCCTGGTGAACTATTTTCTTTTAGGACACTCCTGCATTGTCTTAGCACGACTGGCCAGTATACTTTTATACCAAGCTATTGTGTCATCGGATTGATTTGTTAAGTCTATTAGTTTCTCAATGTATGGATCTCTTGGCATGTCAGTGAGTTCACGATCAAGTAAAACAATAAAGTCTTGGTTTGGAACAAACGATTCCTTGCTAGGTTGGATCTCAGGGTAAGTTTGAGTCATCAAGGTGTTTGTTAACATTATGGCGAACCGGGTTCTCTATCTCGATAAGAACGCTAGCGATCTCAATCTCTGTGGTGAGTATTCATTTACAGTTTCACTCATGGAACAGGGAGTAATTACATTATTCCACGTCGATAAATATCAAATGGGTATAGGGCGTAACATTCTGCTTCGAGCAGCGTCATCTATTACAAATCACGTGACCCTCCATGGATAGATTTTTTTTTACTTTCTAAAGACAATTTTATTCTTACAATGCATATTGGAGCGTTAGACTTTTCACCAAAATTATTTTTATATGTCTTTCTATGCACAAATTTTGAAAAAAATGCAAACCTACACTTTAATATTGTGCAAAAAAAAGAGTAATGAAGACAAACAATCACCAAAACCACCCAAACAAGCAAAAAAAAAAAATACAAACAAGGAAAACAAAACAGAATAAAAAACTTATTGTTGCGGAATGTAGATTGCATTTCAAAAATGTTATTCATTTTATTGAATATTTTCCAAACTCTGAAGGAATCGGTCACATAGATTCCTATTTCTGTTTGGAGAAATTTCCAAATGCAGGGAAATGTTTATAAAACCCAGACCTGATCGGATCATACATTAAATCAAACAAAAATACTTGTTACAAATGTAGAATCAAGTGTTGCCATTTGACACAGTTGGACGATTCCTTCAGAAATTTAAAGAAAGAAATAGCTTTATTGACAATCTCTCAGATTAAAACTGATGTGTGCTTTTCATAATTTATGTTTTGCACTTATCGGATTTGACATTCACTAAATTGATTGTTGACAACGCAATGGTTGTTGTAACGAACACAAGTTCGCTCTCGTCACTATACTCATTATTCTTTTTATGTACCTTTAATGCTTTTTATGTCTCTTTTAGTATTTTACAATTCTTCGTGCCTTTTTGAAATTGTTATCAGGCCCCATTTGTACCATCTTGTTTCTTTTTGTCAATGGAATTTTATTAATAATTATATGATAATGTAATCATGCAGGCTCATTAAACAGCTGTTAATGAGATTTATTACTTACTTTTCAAACTGGGCATCTGGGATTCCATATTATTTTTAATCAGGTGTTGTTTTTGAATTTGATGGTTGAAAGAGTGTATTACCTGTAATCTAGTTCTTGCATATCACTTAACCACCATAAAATGCTAAGAGCACATCGAAGTTCTTATGTATTAACAGTGCTAAATAAAGAAAGCAGCATATGATGCATTATACTAAATTATCTCCAACATGTCTTTAATGTTCATTTCCTCTCAAATTTTTAAATTATAGAGTGTATAAGTTAGGTAACATCCAACTTCTTCTATGCAATAGACCCAAAGAACACATTAAAAAATATATAATTATTTAATAAAATCAAATTGTTAGTGGAACCATGTATTACAAACTATATAAATTACTCAATTTTATATAAACATGTGCATCTTTAGTCTAATATTTTTTTTTCAAAATTTAAAATTTTTATCATTTCTGCTAGAAAAATCTTCCCGAGAAAGCTATTATTCGATGCATATTCTTGTCTATGTACAGCTATACATGCAATGCATACTTAATTTACTACAAATAAATAAATAATAAAGAAAAGCAGTTAACCAATAAAACATTTATTCTTGTCGAGTAATGATCACTTTAACGATATGGAAGACTTAAATCTATATTTTAAATGAAGGATAATGATCTCGTAGAATATTTCGTCGATAAAAAAGCAATAAAATACGTTAAAATTTTTTTTAACAATTTGGATAAAATGCCAATCTGTCTTTCATTTTTAGATTGTTATAACGTTTGAATATACCAGTATCAAAACTACCTTTCAGTCCGACTCTAAAACGAAATGCTTGTAGGTACAAAAACTAGAGACGTTTTAGCGTTCTAAGAATTTAACTGATCTCCCATTTCTTATCCGACAGAGGATTTAAGTAAAAGTATTCTTTGTTTTTGTTTAATGACGGCTACCATTTTCGCAAAAGGCCAAATTATGGAATTACTACGAAGGAACGTTGAATTTAAATAGAACATTTATTAAGCTCAAGAAGGCCAAATTTATTAAAGTTTAGTACATGCTACGATGCAACCGGAATCCGTAATTTAAAACTTGACTTACATAGAATGCTCATCTGCGTTTTTAAAAAAGCAATGTAGTCCTTCGCCGGATTTAAAGTTACCTTAATTGATCTTTGATAACACAACTGGAGTCACTAGAGGAACATGTCACTACTGGAACAAGCAGAATTTACTAAATCAACTGAACCCTTTAAGGTTTCCAATATTTTCAAAAAATTCAATATAAATTCAGTGTAATTTCCTTGCTGTCAATCAAGAGATTATACACTGGACACTACTGAATTTTGCCTTGAAGATTTAAACTTAAACTGATAACCGAACAATTAACATGTTCAGTGTTAACAAGAATAATCAAGTAAATTATGTCCATTCAAGAATTTGGTTGCTTTACTGGTGTATGTTACTTAAAAAAAACTGTTTACCCTTAAGGATACTTAAGTCAGCTTCCCATTAGCGCTGCTTATTGCAGTGCAGTTCATTTATAAGTGTGTTTGGTTGCATAAGGTGTCCCGTATTGTTAAGTGAGTATTATTGCTATTCCTTAACGCAGCGCAAATTCTGCAACATTCAGCAAGAAAGTATAATAAAACTAAACTAACAACGATGAAATGAAAAAATGAAGAAGGACACAATGCCATTGTTAAGAATAACAAGTTTCAACAGCCCCCAAAAATTGGGAATTGGGCCTACTGAAGGGTAATGAGTATGCTCTTTTCGTCCTAGGAACACTATAAAGGCTTTAAAAGGAATTAACGAGGGATGGCAATGATTAACCGGTTAACCGGTTATTCGGTCGGAAATATAGTAACCGGTTACAAATTTCATTCATCGATTAATCGTTAAAAAGAAACAGTTAGAAAGCTTTTTATTTTGTTACTTTTTATTGTATATTTAAAAAGATCAACTAAAAGGATTTAATTAATCATCAGTAACACAAGAATTTTGATTTAAATTGATAATTAGTGCATTCCTCCAAGCCATTGATAAAATTGTTTAAACAAACGGTCACTGATAGTTATAAAACATTCAAGATTTTAAGCGGTACTGATTGCTGTTTAATTGAAATTTTTGTTCTGTTAAGACTGTGTTCATATGTGTCTATTGAATGTGTCATTGGCATGCGATATATATATTGGTCCCCATTGGTACTCCATTACGAGGTTTCAGTGCGTTTTAGAAGTAAATTTTTACAAACTTATTAACAAGCAATCAGTTTTTCCCTTTATTTAACCTGTAAGCCGATCCAAAGCTTATAAATGCGAATTATTCATTTTTTAAACTTGCATGAACAACAGTTTTTTTTTGCAATCTATTTTGTCTCGTCTTCGCGACTTTTTTGTATTATATGTATCATCCGGTTAACCGGTTAATCGGTCGAAATATCTTGCAGTTAAACGATTATTATATTTTGAACAGTTTGTCATCCCTAGAATTAACACGATCACCAAATGATAACGAGGAATAAGGGTATGGAAACAGTTAATCCTTGGACATGACAGGCCAAAGGAAACGGTCTTTTGATGCTTATTAGCTGACATAATCTTTGATCTTAACTATCTGGTATTACCATCTACCATATATAAAGGCGACCAGTCAATCATGTGGAACAAAGGTATAACGTATCATTGAATCCCTGAGCTTTGACCGTTCATGTTCCATATCAAGACTTTACAGTCCAAGTAACATCCAGACACAGTTAAATCACCTGCGTAGCAAACATAACTTGGGAAAATAATTCATTCGTTGTGGACTGTTTTGTGTTCTAATTAAATCCACATGCATTCACCTTTAGGCCACACAACTACTTGCTCGTAGGTAAGTATTATGAAATCTGCAGAGAACAATTTGAACTCCTATCCTTTCACTTTTAGTATGATGGATAACCGTAAAGAAGCAAAGATGCACCAATGGGGCATCCGTGTGTCAAACGTCCGAAAGGGCATTGACAAAACCGATAAACACGAAGAAACACAAAACACAATATCAAATAAAGGTAATAGCAAAATTACCAAACTTGGAGGATCAAATTCAATGTCAAAAGAATGAGAAAAGACAAAACATGGTAGACATGCCGGAATAGTTATAGATCGTTATGGTCCTGACATGGTACAGGCATTTCAAATGAAATGGTGGGTTAAACCAGGTTTTATGGTGCGCCACAACTTCCTATTCCATTGCAATCTAATGGACCGGTAACACAACGCAACAGGATTGTAAAGACATAATAGGGATGCTTAGATGATCATCTCAGTGCAACAATCAGCAAAACACTAATCAAAACAAACACTAACCAACACGTTCAACTTAATTTTGAATTTTTCCACCAGTGGCTGATAACAAAGGAAGAATTTTCTTAGGGACCGTACGAGACGCATTTTTGTAACCTTGGTCTAAGAGTCGGGCACGGAGACAGCGATGTCATATAAAAAAAATCAGAAAAATTTGTATCGAATAAGTTGTGAAATATAAACACCGTAAGCAGGTGGGGTAGGTATGTTGCTTTCAAGGTTAGGGAAACGAATAATTTGACAATTCTAGTCGTAACTTTTATCGTAAATTTTTGTACTGAGATGACCATCCTTGTCATATTCGAGATGCAAATCCAAGAACGATGTGAAGCAATTGGATTCGGTGGTCTCCTTAATCTCTAACTCTGGAGGATATATCAAAGGAATCCATCTACCAAACGAAGTGTTCTTTACAGAGATGACTGAAAGTGAGATTGAAGGACCTTGTCTCTTTCATCTTCTTGTTATTAACGAGTTCTTGAAGAAATTCAGTCTCGTAAGAGTATAAAAACAAATCGGCAAGGAGAGGAGCACAATTTGTGCCCATTGGAATGCCAATTTGTGCCCATTGGAATGCCAATTTGTTGTTGATTTTTTTTCCTCCAAATGTGTGACCGAACGGAAATCAACAACGCAAACTTAAGTCGTAACAAGAGTGAACTATAAGGCGCTCTGGAAGAGAAAGTGGTTCCTGCCTGCTATACCACACCCGTCGTGCTACACATTTTCAATTCAATGTGTCAAATCCGGTAAAGGAAGACAAAAAATAACTCTACGACAAACCAACATCTGCACTCATTTGAGAGAAAGAAATCCCATATTTGTCTTACAATCCACGGTGTCTACCGTAAAATTTTTTAATGAACACACGTGGAGCAATATAACCCAGTGTTAGCAATTTCTGTGTCAAAAGTTACGCTCTGCCAATTCGATGTCATTCCCGCAAGCTCTGGAGTAACGAATCAACTGTGAAACGAAATGCCATAAGCCGGGGAAATTTAAGTCAGCACCTTTGTCATAGAATTTTGTTGAAAGTCTTTCTTGAGAGTCAATGTCGAGATGTAGACCTTAACATGAAGCAGACTTCCTAGAATTCTTAGAATTTTACAAAAAAAATCATTCATTTTATGATACAACGATCAAACTTTGCATGAAAGTTTTAATTGTGGTGTTTTTAAACAAATCACAATGTGAGCATTTCAAGTTTTTTTTTTATTCCTAAAGATGGTTTAAAATTCTTTACATGGCGATAAATACCCCGATTTTCAACATGGTAGATTTTGACATATGGGTCACACGAAGTATTTTTGATGACCAGTGGCTTAGAATTGAAAGAACACAAGTATAATTATGAATGTCAATCAATAATCACTTTAGATAAAATGTTGTGAAATTGTACAGTGCGCATCCGCAAAGTTTGACCCGAATTGCTCAATTTTTAGTGAATGGGTGGTTAAAACTTGATGTTTACCAGTTGAATTTCTTTAATAGTTCAATTACCAAGATTTGCGATTTTAATACCCTTATTGTGAAATCGCTATTTCCTATAACTAACCAGGGGTTTCTAACATGATTGAGGTAAAATTGCAGAAATAACTCATTTATTTGCAAGCATGCAGCTCAATTTCGATTATATCAAGTAAATAAACATGGAAAAGGATATTCGAACTAACATTATTAAAAGGATGATAAAATGAAAATGAAATGAAGATAAAGTTGGGTAGGAGCTAGCACAAAACCATTGGTCAGCCAGTTGATCGTAGCCATAGTTGCTTACATTGTCAGTGCAGACATATGCGAGAGTCGGCATGGTGCCAAATGTAAGCTTTATTACGTCTCAAAACTAAAATATAGCTTTATTCGTCTCATATATATTCAATGTGTCGTATACTAATTGACGGCTTGTGCCAGCACGAGAGATCCGAGCCAAGAAGGACGGGTCTTTTGCCCTTTGGATAGTGTACAGATAAAACGAGAGTTAAATGACGCTAGATGAACGATCGTGACATCACCGAGTCTAGTAAGTCGTATCCCATCCAGTAATAGTTAATTTTGATGGACGATTTTTTGTTTTGTATAAATGTGTAGTCTTGTTTCTTTTTGAAATGTATAAAAGATTTCGTTTGTCAATATCCTCCGATGAGAGAAGGGAAACTGGGTGGATTAAAATCTGGCAGGTAAACAGACAATTAGCATTGATGTCAAATTCAAATAAATCAAGGACACTAGAGACAAAAGCCAACCGGGATATACTTTAAATAACAAAAAAATATTCTAGAAATAGAAAGCAAGTTGAAACACCCATTGCTTTAGATGTTTTAAAGCTTACTGATGAATATCAAGGAATAGAAGAAGCACTGATCAGATCAGGAACAATTCACACTATCTTTATTTGTGTAGAATAACACTTAACTTAATAGAGCTAGAACACAAAGATAAGAGACAGAAAGAGATAGTAAAAGTGATTCAACTAAATACACGAAAAAAGACATTTCTAAGCTGTGGCACCTATGGGGCACTCGAATGTCAGAAGTCTGAAAGTGCAATGACAAAACAAGTATACATGACCGGGAACACCACGAGGAAAGACAAAGCAAAAAAAAAACAAAAAAAAAACGGAACAGCAATCATCAACGCGAAGTCAAGTCGTGTCGAGAATGAAATCAGGTTCTCCGAAAGAATAAGCAGTTCTTGTTTGCTATACCATACCTATCGCACTGCCAATTGTCAATTCAGCGTGTCAAATTCGATAAAGGAAGACAGAACAAAACCATATGTCAAACCAACATCTGCACTCATTTGTGAGATAGGAATCTCATACAGAACTGTATTTGTTTCAAACTCTAGGAGTTTTGTTGTTTTGGGTTATAACTCTACATTCTTTTCCAAAACATCTTTCAAAGATAAAATTTGTTACACACTGGAACAAGTTTGCAGTATGCTTGATTTCCTCATTGACAACATATTTGTCACCTTCGAAGGAGAGATTTTTCAACAACAAATCGGCATTCCAATGGACACAAACTGTGCTCCTCTCCTCGTCGATTTGTTTTTATACTCTTACGAGACTGAATTTCTTCAGGGACTCGTAAAGAACAAGAAGATGAAAGAGGCAATGTCATTTAATCTTACATTCAGATATATTGATGATGTCCTTTCTGTCAATAACACTTCATTTGGTAGATTGATTCCTTCAATATATCCTCCAGAATTGGAGATTAAAGAGACCACATAATCAAATTGCTTCACGTCTTTCTTGTATTTGCACCTCGAATTTGACCCAGGTGGTCATCTCAGTACAATAACTTACGATAAAAGAGACGATTTTAATTTTCAAATTATTAATTTTCCTAATCTACAGAGCAATATACCTACTTCCCCTGCATTGAGAGCCGGTGGTGAAGTGGTTAACGCGTCGGGCTACTAATACCAAGGTTCGTGGTTCGATCCTCGTCCGGGGTGAAAATTTCATGAACCAATTTTCCGACTCTCTCTTGGCACCATTTGCGAGGATGGTCTCAAGGAACGATGCTAGTCCTTCGGAAGGGACGAAAAAAGGTTGTCCCGTGTATGTGGAGAGCAATACCCCATGCACGTTAAAGACCACTTTGTAGAGTTCGATAAGAGCAGGCTCAATGGGGGCCGCTGCAAAGGCCACACTCGCAAACTGCTAGCTTGAGAGGGATTTACATAAGCATTAAGCTTGTTTCCCAATCCAGGATAAATAAATATGTTGAAACTAAACTTAAACTACTTCCCCTGCATACGGTGTTTATATTTCACAACTTATTCGATATGCCAGAGCTTGCACACATTTTACAGATTTTTTGATAAGACACCAATTTCTTCGTGACCGACTTTTGGAGAGGGCTATAAGAAAATACGTCTCATACGATCCCTAAAAAAATTCTTTCTTCGTTATCAGCCACTAGTAGAAAAGTTCAAAATTGAGTTAAAAGATATGATGGTTAATTGTTTTAATTAGTGTTTGACTGGTCTGCTGTACTGAGATGATCACCTTAATATCCCTATTGTGTCTCACAACTATGTTGTGTTCTATGGTCATTACCGGACCCTAAATCGCAATGGAAGAGGGAGGTTTGGCGCCATAAAACCTGGTTAAACCCACCATTTCTTTTGAAATGCCTGTACCAAGTCAGGACCATTGCGATCCACCAATTCTCCGTTATGACTGATTCGTTTTTGTCATTTTCTCTGGACTATGAGATTGATCATTCAAAATCGGCAGTTTTGTTATTACCTTTATTAATGAGCACAAAATTTTCATTATTTTCTAAGTGAAGACAACAATCGAGGAGCAACACATAGACCAAGGAAATATCATTTGCAAAACTTATACATTTCGCGTTTTCAGTACCGAAATGCATTCGCGAGGTTTTAGTTAGTTTAGAGTTTTATTAGATCATGGAATATTGGGTCCTTCTAAATGTAATTTACGCGAGGGGATATTTTTTTGCGAATTGGTTATGATTGCGAAAAAAGCCCTTTTACAGCTTGCTTACTACGAACAAATCATACTCAAAATAATTATTACACGTTCTACATTTGAATGAACCGCGGTATCATCCAAACAAGAGGCTCACAGGAGCCTGAATCGCTCACCTGACATATGTGCCTGAAGTAAAGGTTATTAGGCAAAATCTATTTGACGTTGAACGGGTCATAAGATTAATAAGGGGGTCATCTGACAATATGGTAGATCTTAAGGTGCTGATCACTTTTGTTCTCAATCAAAATCTAAAAATCTGTCACCCTTTTTGAGTTATTAGAAAAAAAAATGCAGTTTAACCTACCGGTAATGTTCTATTTTTAGCCACAGTGGCCATGTTTTACGACCAATCAAAAATCCCCACATCAGTTCTATACACCTAATGCTAATAAACAACAATACCAAGTTTGGTTCCAATTGGACTTAAAGTGTCAGAGGAGTTAACGTTTTCAATGTAATGAGGAAATGCTTTTTAAATGCTCAATTTGGACGTTCCAAGGGCAATAACTCCTCAAAGGAAAGGTCCTACAACGTTGACCCTATTACATATTTTGACTTGTAGATCTTGATGTGCTTAACAACATGCAGTTTAAATTTCTCAAATATCTAGTATAGTTTTCAAGATATTGAGCTAAACAGGTGCAAAATTTGCAAAAAATCCGCAAAAAGGGCAATAACTCCTACATGGGTTGTTGGATTTTCTTCAAAATTTCAGATCTGGTAGATCTTGAAGTGCTGATTACTTTTGTTCCCTATCAAAATTTTAAAATCTGTCACCGTTTTGGAGTAATTTGCAAAAAACTGCCATTTACCCCTATGTTTTATTTTTAGCCATGGCGGCCATGTTTTACAACCAATCAAAAATCCCCACATCAGTTCTAAGCACCGAATGCTAATGAACAACCATACCAAGTTTGGTTGCAATTGGACTTGTGGTGTCAGAGGAGTTAACGTTTTAAAAAGTTTACGGACGACGGACGACGGACGGACGACGGACGCCAAGTGATGACAATAGCTCACATGACCCTTCGGGTCAGGTGAGCTAAAAAGTGATTTTCTGATTAAATCAAGTTAGTGATCGTAACTAGCAACAGGTGTGTTTATGACGTGACATGTAATAAAAGTCGTAGTAAAAGTTCTCACGTGCTTTGGTATTTAAAAGTTTGTTATTGTCAAACTTTCGATTGTTACGTAAATAGAGTCGGGAAAGGTATTATTGCAACAACCCTATAGTTGAATGCCAAAGAACCAATTCTGAAGGCGCAATTCTAAAACTGGCAAGTCTTTATAGTTTGCTTTAATAAAGACTCTGAAATTATTCATCGTCAGCTGCATTAAAGGTAAACATAACAACATAAAAGGAGAGGATTCCGCCGAAGTTATCAGACCTTAAGGCATGTCATCGAATCGCAAGGTAGTGCTTGTGTTCGAAAATGATAAAGGATAACCGCTTGTGGGTATTCTGATGTCAAGTATTTTACAAAGGCAACAGAAATCATTCGGAAAGAAATTTCACAACACAAGGTTCGGTTTAACTTCTTAACCTGAATTGATACCAGAAGCTATTTCTGATACATTGGTAAAATAAGCACCTATGATTAAACATGGTCCTGACATAGAACCTCAGTTTGCAAAAAGAGTCACAGATTCTGATCTCTCTATTGCTTAAAAATTGTTGTTCAATTACCATAAAAAGAGGATGAAAGATAGAAAATTAGCATTCACCAAAACATTCTTCAAATCGTGAACCTCAATTCGCACTTTATGTCGGACTCCTTACATTTGCATACATAAGGTAACGTTATTTCCTAGATATTCCAACACGGAATTTGCTAGTATGATCGTGTTTGAGAAATATCTACATGTTTCAGTCATGGTGCAATGGAAAAATATCTAGAGGAAAAAATAGTTTGTCCAGCTGTTTTACAGAAAGATTTATTACCACGTCAAATGTAGATGATATTGACCACAATCCCTCTTCAGCAACTGCTATGATATAATTTCATCGAAACAGCTTTAGTAGAGCATGTGAAAAAATGCTAGGTAGGCGAAGAACACATGAGGTCAATCTGTAGTTTGCAAAATAAAATTCCCTTTACCGAAATAATGGGGTTGACAAAATGACAACAAGGTTGGATGCCATTTTTGACCAAATTGCAACCAACAATAGCAGCAACACATTAATGGCTTTTAAAATATGTATGTTAAAGGATTTGCACCGGAAATTATTAGACCAATAGGTCAGGAGTGCAATGCATAGCATTTCGCAAACATCATGCGAAGATACATGTATGTCTTGGTCAGTTTAATTTCACACATGCACTCTAAAGATTTTCAACAAAAAAATGTATTTATAGTGAATACTGCCATAAAGATGTTTTATTTCAAATCTAGGCCACTGATTATTAAAGTTACTTCGTAGAGGTCAATTTGTCAAATTGTGGAATTTTTAAAAAATATGGCAGCCATCTTGAAAAGTGGGAAAAAATAGGCCCATGTTCTTTCCTAAGAACATATTAAGGTAGGTTTGTGCAGTTTTATGTTTGTATCATTAAATGAGCTATTTTTTTAGGTATCCACCACAGTATTGGTGGACATTGGTGTCTAATCCGAGTTGCAGGTTACACTCAAAGTTTCTCTTAGGCGTCGTAAAAGTACAATAATTTCTATGATTGACGTCGAAATAGTCACCAATAAATCATGTGCTTATACCTGCATCTGGCATAGTAATAAAGTGCCAGCTCAATTGTCACCAATGGTTTTGTTCTTATATCTTGATTTGACATGTCAATAGCTTGCCAACTTTCTGCTTCGGAAAACTTTCGTCTTGTTATTCAATAAATCATAAACAAAAGTGCTTAACCAGCTGTACATTTTAAGTCAGTGGAAATTTGAATATACAAAACCCTATCGTAAGCGCTTTTAATGGTCAAGTTAAATAAAATCTTTTAAAAAATTGCTTCAAATTAAAAGAAAATACTTACATGTTACTTTAAGGTAAAAGTAGGGTATTTTGTATGTAGGGTTAGCTGATAATGAGCGTATGAACTGTCCCCTGTTTTATCGGTAATTAGTACATTTTTCCTTTGATGTGTACTGGCTGATAAAGTCTGTCTCACGAACAGGTGTGTATCACCGAAATTATCGGGTCAGTACGTTACGTCACAATTAATTACCGATAAAGAGAATATATGACTTTTTGATTTTGAGATCGACATTATCACTTGTTTTGGTTCACCCTTCGGGTTCACCAAAACAAGTGATAAAATCGATCTCAAAATAAAAAAAGTCCTATATTCTATATGTATGCTGATCTCTAGTTTACTAAATGAAACTCTATTTGTTCTTTATACTTTGATTGTTTATTTTCAGTCATATTCTTTTATAGTTATGAGCGGTTTCTGTTTTTATCTAGCTCGTTGGGTAAAATTTAAGATGGTGTTGACGTGCTGATATAGGCGTTCATGACAAATATCATGTAGATTGTACTGGTATTAAGGTAGATGGGGTGTCTATCACTGAGCATCTTTTTTGCACATCTATCATAACTTTAAATTTTATGATGCTAGCTATTCTAATTGATTTCTATTGGGCTAGATAAACATCAGAAGTGATAATTACAACAAAAATTTGAATAAAAAACACCTTCTTTGTGAATTTTGATAAAATTTCCCGTACCTTTTAAGGGGAGATAATTTGTATAGAAATAATAAAGAAAAAGCACATTTTTCACTCTTGTCAAAAAAATTGATGGTGAACTTTATTTTTTATTTAGTATATTTAAAAATAAATACAAAACAAAGATTTTCACAAATTTTAAGAAAAATCTATGGAGTAAATTTTCTTAAACGAAGAAAATTTGAATTTTCCCTATTGATCCTATAGTAAAAGTACTAAAATCCTGCATTTTCAGAGTCGTTTCTACAAAAATTTCTCTGGTGAACTTTTAATTTTATTATTGAAATTTAAAGTACCCTTATAGAGCTAACTGTGTCCAAATTTAAGAAATTTCTATGGATAGATTTTTAGATACCCCATCTACTTTAAGCTTCTGACAACTCGTCAAAAGACGTTGGGTGGATAATTTTCAAGAAAATGTATTTTCGATGCTTCCATATCTTCAGTTTTACTCGTACAGTTTAATGATTACATGTACTTGTGATACATCATGGTATGAGGTAATTTTCTTATAGGAAGTAATATATTTGTTATAGGTAGCAACACCTTGTTTTTACTAAATAACTTCAGAAAACGAATGGAACTTCAAAATGTAAGTCATAGTTCTCATGGTAATCACAACTGTGCCAATGGAATATTTTCAACAAAATGAGCCTGAACAATTTAAGTTTTGCTGTAAAAGCAGGATTGAAGCACATTTTAATGTTAATACAATGTAACAACAACAAATAACTTTGCCATTGGATTATATTACAGGTAACCAGGCATGACTATCTGTACATACTGTAGTGCAAGCTGATACATCATCATTAATGAAATAAATTGGGCGTCCATAAAATTACACTGAAGTTTTCCATACCGGTTGGTTAGGTAAAAACTGCAATGGTTTATTATAAAAATATTAATTGGTGATTATTGTCCAGTCGACAACAGTATTGCAGTCAAAACCTGGACAAAAACTAATTGAAAAAAAAAAAAACAACCAAACAATGAAATGTGTAGACGCATCCAGGACTCGGCACTCATAACACATATACCCATGTATGTCATATGAAACTGAAGATAATTAGTTTGTATGCACACGTTCCAGTTTGCAGCTATACCCTACCATATCCATTATTTATTTCATATGAAAATTGCCAGTGTACAACCACAAACCAGAAGGAGGATGAACCAAACTCCCAAAACAGACCTGTCCAATACCTTAGCCCAATGCCAACAAAAAGTGACAGAAAAAATAAAGTATATATATTTTCTACTTCTCTATTATCTTCCAATGCGAATTTTGAGGTTTCGGTTATAATACTACATGTACAATGAAAAAGGATCATCTTATTGCCAAAAACTTTCAATCAAATCACTTGAAAGTAAATTGATGTTTCGTATACATTCAATAAAACATACATAAGGCGGGTATACTTGAATAGCAAACCTGTTTCAAAAGAAGCAAGCAATTTATATGAAAATGATCACAATTATACTTTATGTCAATCATAGCCTTCAAAAACACATATGTTTGAAGTGAAATCCTTTATGTTATTACGAAATAAAGCACAATTTTATGGTCACCGTTTTCCTTGTTAAATAGAGGAAGCGCAATTTCTTCGTTTTGTTCTTTAAAATAGCTTCAATTAAAGCCAAATTGTACAATAGTTAAAAGAAACCATAACAATAAAACGATAATATTTCTTGTATAAGAAGTGGTTTTATGAATAGCATGATACAAAAAAGACCAATTTAAGAATTCGTTATTACACTCAACCATAAATTTATATTAATTACAAACTTAAAATGATCATTGTTAATTCTCGTTACATTGTCCCAGTTTTTTTTAGTGTTCAACATGCATTAATATAACTGTTTTATATAAAAAAAAAATAATATATAAGCACATTCATTATGCATAGACATTTCTGCGATACTCTCGGGGATACTCTCCTGCTGTAGCGGCTTTACATGTATACTTTTCTCCAAAAAAGCCTGTCATGGTACCAACATTTTTTTTTACCAAAGCTCGTGTTTCGAATATAAATCACCCAAAACAATTAATTTTTAAAAAAGAAATCCGAAACGCCTTTGTTTTAGATAATGGATTCAATAATTGAAGGACGTAATTAGTTTCGTTTGAAACTGTAAGTTAAATTTGCTAGATGTACCATAAGATTGCAAAATCATATTTGTTTAAAAATATGGATGTAATGCATTCATAAAAGTATGATATCTCAGTTTATACTGAAATTGTTCTATTTAAGTAGTCAAATTTTACTGACCGTATATCGATATGCGATATACGGTCAGTGCCAGTATATCACTTTAAGAACACGCCCCTTTTCTATTGTTTCTTGCATTTTACTGAAATTGTTCTATTTAAGTAGTCAAATTTTACTGACCGTATATCGATATGCGATATACGGTCAGTGCCAGTATATCACTTTAAGAACACGCCCCTTTTCTATTGTTTCTTGCATTTGGGCAACTTCGTCAACACGGGTAATCCGGTGGTCACAATGATTTTATGATCAATTCTACACATGCGTTGAGCCTTTCAAAATCGGATTACAACTTCGACCTTGTAGTTTCACAATTTCCAATTGATATCAGTTGCAATCGAAGAAATATTTGTCATGTTTCCGGTAGAAATAAAGTAGGAAGCTTTCGTATGAAAAACAAATATTGGCATGATTTACTGTTTGAAAATATCATGAAAATTTACCACAGATGTCTATGAATTTATCTACAGGAGCATTGGAGCAACAATCATTTCTAAATATATTCTCTCCCACGTTAAAATTTTGCGCTACTATGGCTTTATGTATATGAGCATTTAATTTTAGGCACAGCCACTTGTTCCAATACATAATCGAACAGACTCAGTTGAACTGACATTCCTAGCATTGACTGCAAGACACACGAAAAAGAAATGTTGCATAAAAATTAAGCATTCGAATGTTAATCTTTGGCTGAAAGACGATAGAAAAAAATTGAAATTCTGATCTATTAACGTACACTTACTTATAGCATTGCAAAATTTTTCATCGGAAAATTTTTATAACCGGTAATTTATTATTTTCAATAATGAAAAATGCAATCGGATAAATTTTAGTTTACTCTTTTAATTTTTTTTTTAATTTTGTGTTTTTAATGTTTTTAATAATCTACTTATTGGTAACTTGTTAGTAGATATAATATAAAAATAATTTAGAAAATAAGCTTACATTTCTTTGCAATCCTAAACGCATAATTTATGTTGAACTTTAAACACGTTTAGTATTCAAACATGCTTAGGATTGTGTTTAGATTAATGAAAATATTAAGGAAAATTTCTAAGATTGATATTTTTTTATGTGAAACATGTTCAAACCTTTGTTTAGCTTTTCCATATTAACTTTGAAAAGAGTTCAGGTTTTAAACACAACCTATACATGTAAAGGGCTATATATTATTTTCATTTTCAACGCCATTTTAACAGAATGGACACAATCATGCAACTCGAATCAATCTGTTCAGAGGCAGGGACGATATCGGGTTCTAAGGTCAAATACGTGTACTTCGTTTGCTTAACTCGAGAAACCAGATCAACCAGGTTGGACGTATCAAGTAGGCCAATTTGACAGGTGTTATGACCATAA
Organism: Arcuatula senhousia; assembly: GCA_963971305.1. Taxonomy (NCBI): domain Eukaryota; kingdom Metazoa; phylum Mollusca; class Bivalvia; order Mytilida; family Mytilidae; genus Arcuatula; species Arcuatula senhousia. Next base: position 22,780,547 of record OZ020306.1, on the reverse strand, counting down.
AAGGAGAGAGGGTCGCTGTGGGGTGATTTATTGATTTTTCAATTTATTCATTTTGTTAAAAAACACGTCGAACAAAATAAAAAAAAGTAATGCAGTATAAACACAATAATAGAACACTGACTCGAAATAAAATTATTTTATACGAATTCGGCTCGAAACAAGAAAACACTCGGGAGACCCTGGCGTTTTTCTGTTTCTAAGCCTCATCCGTATAAAAAAATTATTTCGAGTCAATGTACTATTTTTGTATATGTATGAATATTAATTGGTAAAAATGTGCGTTCACTCTTTATTTGGTCGATATCTAGGTCAAAGTGGTGTAAGAAACACCTTAATGTATGTATAGACAAAACCCGACATCGGACGGAATTAGTACATATATAATACAATCGAATTCAAAGGTACTTAAAAGTTGCATGGACAATACTAATTAAGCGTTGCACGGAGAATCTTATTTATAATTTGTGTGACGAAACATAATTAAAAAAAATCATTCAAATTTAGCATAAACACGATGCTTAATGACGCCAGAGGCAAATAGTTGCGTTGAGTGTTAATAGTTGGAAACCTCTTGTATTGACAGGTCAAATAGTTTAACGCTTCAGCTTGCAAACTGATGAAAATAGTGAAAATATTTTATATGCGTTTGTTAAAAAAACATTACTAATATATAATAAAGAACAAAATGTACTTTTCTTTTTTATACTATGTATCAGACTTGCCCAGTCACATTACATCACAGTTATCAAATGGTTCCATCTGATATTTTAAGTATCTCCGACTGTCCACATTACTTAAAAAAGAATATCAGGCAAGTGAGATCAAAAGGAAAACCGTATAATAACTGATCAATGTTTAAAGTATGACCTTAAAATAACAACTTCAGAGAAATTGTGGTACTTTAATACTAGACAAATGCTATTAAATCCTTCTTATCTACATGTTTGTATGAGGAATGAAGGTGTTTCAAAGCTACAAACCTTCATTAATTGATAATAATTAAACAACCTGTCGAACAGAGTACTTTAAAACATATTTACACAAAAATAAGCGAAAAACCTGGTGTTCCTGTTTTATGTGAAAAACACGTTGCTCAGCTTCATTAAATGGAATCTTGATTGCATGGGTGGATATTTTTTCTTTATTTCAATATATTTTTTTTATTTACATTCTTTGATAATATTATCAGTCAGATTAATTACAATTGAGGTATCATTATTTTGTTGTAAGTTTGAATTGTAGAATTAACAGTTATGTTTAATTAAGTCAACACAAGATCACATAATATTATGGTGTGCGTTTTTAACGAGCATATCGTGTTTTCATTCTAAACAGTTTTACCATATTGCACAAGTTATCTGTAAAAGTGCGCAAACGGAAAAGACTTTAGGCTTTTTCAAAGTTTAGTCACAAAACATGTTTCCTGTTCAAGAATAATAGACAATATTTGCAATAAACCATTCGAAATGCCTGACAAAGTTGCGATTTTTAATTGGAAGTCAAGGACTTCCAAAGTATAGTAATGATTTCGGAGAAATCCATCCGTTTTTCCCCGAGACTTTCCCGAGACCGTGTTATAACCACTCCGGTAGAAGTGTGTTTATTTTTTTTTGGGTCAACGGGCTTTCTTATCTATTTTAGTATAACCCCTTATTATTTCTTGATTTGTTTATATATTTCGTTTTAAATGATGATGTAGTATTTGCTATATTTTTCATAACCTTTTAAAAACTACATTTTGTGTATCACGTGACTTAAGTCACCTGTGCGATGGGGAAATATATTTTAGCGGGAATATACAAATTATAGAACAAAGGTAATAACAAAACCACCGAACTTGAATGATCAATCCCATAGTCCAGAGAAAATGACAAAAACGAATCAGTCATACCGGAGAACTGGTGGATCGCAATGGTCCTGACCCGGCACAGGCACCCCAAACGAAATGGTGGGTTAAACCAGGTTTTATGGCGCCAAACCTCCCTCTTCCATTGCGATCTTAGGATCCGGTAATGACCATAGAACACAACACAGTTGTGAGACACAATAGGGATATTGAGGTGATCATCTCTGTACAGCAGACCAGTCAAACACTAATTAAAACAATTAACCATCATATCTTTTAACTCAATTTTGAACTTTTCTACTAGTGGCTGATAACGAAGAAAGAATTTTTTTAGTGATCGTATGAGACGTATTTTCTTATAGCCCTGCTTCAAAAGTCGGTCACGAAGAAACCGGTGTCTGATCAAAAAATCTGTGAAATGTGTGCAAGCATAAGTTGAGAAATATAAACACCGTATGCAGGAGAAGTAGGTATATTGCTTTGTAGATTAGGAAAATTAATAATTTGAAAATTAAAATCGTCTCGTTTATCGTAAATTTTTGTACTGAGATGACCACCTGGGTCAAATTCGAGGCGCAAATCCAAGAAAGACGTGAAGCAATTAGATTCGGTGGTCTCTTTAATCTCCAATTCCGGAGGATATATTGAAGGAATCCAACTACCAAATGAAGTGTTATTGACAGAAAGGACATCATCAATATATCTGAATTTAAGATTAAATGACCTTGTCTCTTTCATCTTCTTGTTCCTTACGAGTCCCTGAAGAAATTCAGTCTCGTAAGAGTATAAAAACAAATCGGCGAGGAGAGGAGCACAGTTTGTGCCCATTGGAATGCCGATTTGTTGTTGAAAAATCTCTCCTCCGAAGGTGACAAATATGTTGTCAATGAGGAAATCAAGCATACTGCAAACTTGTTCCCATTTATTATAAAAATTATAACCATTAATGCTTTATATAAAAGCTGAGTGATTTTCTCAGATAAAAGTTACCGAAAAATACATGTAGTTATTTCGATTTCATATCTTTGTAAGAAAATGTGGCTCATACATAAATAAAGATATATTTAAATTCAGTAATTGCCTTCTTCTGTCGAAAAAGTTAAAAACCACAACACAAATCGCTTGCCTTCGTTCAAATGTGACTTCCAAGTACACGGTACCAACGGTACTTTGATTTCCTTTTCGGTATAAAACTGTCCTGCTCCTTGGTTGTTAGGATATTAGCACTTATCTTCTGTAAGGATCAAAGGATTTTAATATAGGATGAGACATGATCTGTCTCAGATTTTGCTGATTACCATTTTGTCAGTTGAAATTGACCATTGGATCACAAACATAATAAATGTTTGTTATGATTTATCACGGTTGCCTTGGTTATCGTGGTGGCCATTTTGGGCAGATTCAAATCTACTGAAAAAGGCAATATGCAAACCCCAATTCCACACGGAAAAGCAGTTCATATTCAATACAACTTTTCATTTGCTTATACCCCATTGACAATATTCAAAACAGTTTCAACACTATATTTGTGTGTCTCTTTAGTACATGTCAAGAAAAAGTGTATTATTCTCTATAATTTATGGACACAAATATTTCCATTTTTTTCACATTTCGGACTCAATTTTCAGAAATGCACCAATCACAAATACTGATTATGAATGTAGTTATGTAAATATAATTGATTTTTTAAAATAAAAAATCTCAATGCGGTAACACAAAATTAGTTGGTTACCATGGTATTAAACAAAAACGGTAATTTTTCGATATTTTGATATATGTATAACCGGACTTCTAATATACCCAAGATAACACTTGGTGTCATCATAAGAACCTTAAAGGGTTATGCCTTTATCAAAAATTTCAAAGTCACTTGTGATGATCTCAAGGTCTCTTAAACGTTAATTTCCTTCGAAATTGTTATATCAGAAAGTTGAAATTTTAGATGACCTTGAGACACTGTTCCCTTGAATTATTATAGTGTCATTTTAAGTTCATATGATGTCTGTTAAAAAAATAATTAAGGAATCTTAAGAGACAGTAGTTTCTTGAAAATATTGAACAATGAAGAAATGGCCATTGTTAATAAATTACCATGGTAACCAACCTTAACAGTTTTTTTAAAGACACTTTTTGGTACCCATTGAGGTTTTTGATAGAAATAATAAGTTTTAAATATCAACCATCAATCTATGTAATTATATTCATGATGAGTTTTTGTGATTGATGCATTTTCTGAAAATTAAGGCAGTAAAGTGGCAAAAACGGTATTTATTTTGGTCACAAAAATTCCAAAAAAAAATATGATTTCGTGACATGTTCGAAAGCATTGTTCTGTTCAGTCTTGAAACTGTTTTCATATTGTCAATTATGTACTGAATAAGCAGATAAAAAGTTCTATTGTATATGCATTAAACTTTTCTTAAGAAATCGGGATTTTATATAGGCTATTTTGCATTATGAGAAATGGTCAAAAATGGCCACCACGGTTACTGTGGTCAATCATAACAATCAGTCATTGTTTTTGTGTTCTCATGGTAAATTTTAACTTATGAAATAAAAATCAGCAAAATCTGAGACATGTCATGTCCATTTTTTTATGCTAAGAGATAATTGAATTAAGAAGACCAATTATAACCGTTTGCAGTCTTGTTTAGTAAGGTAACAACTGGGGTTTATGGTGTCCGGCTGTGGCACAGTGTTGTAGTATCACAAATTTTTTTTTCAAATTTAAAACGATTTATATGCAAAAGCTGAAAAAAAACCATACATTTTGTAAAAGTAAAGAGCTTCATACATTGTAAACTACATTTGCATCTCTGGGGAATTCCGAAGAATCCTGTGGGATATGGGGTTAAAAACGGGTGCCTCAACTGATGACGCTAAGGAAAAACAAAGTACCGGCAAGTAGGGGCATCAGAAGAAATACGCTATGATTTCAATAGTTGTAAGATACAGAAAAAAACTGTATGAATTTAAGATCGATCTCAGAAACCGTTTCAATGTACTTCCGAACAAGGAAGGAGCTACCACCTCTATAGAAAAATTCTGGGATTTAGTAAAGACTAAACAAACATTTGTCAAACAAATGTTAAGCACATGACAAGAACACATAAGGAGCGGGTATTGCATAAAATACATGAAACATTCATTAAAGTTGAAAAGAGGGAAAAGGTAAAGGAGACTCTGAATAACTGCAGAACAACATCAGCAAAACAAAAAGCACAAAATGAATATACACAAGCTACCAAGGAGGTAAAAAGCAATGCCACATAAATGAAATTTTGTAGCGACCTTACAACATTAACAGCTGAAACGGTAGTAGCAGCTAGACAAAATAACATCAAAATCCAGACAAGAAACAAAAAGAACATTGAACGACATGTTTAGATAGAACACCTATTAAAGATAGAAATGACATAACATTTAAAACACCAGAAGAACAGATGAATAGATATGCCGAACATTTCTACTCTGTACTAAAAAAAACCAACCAACCACCCATACAAAAGCTTAACATGCCACTTGCAGCAGTTACATTGACCATCGATTGTGGTATTTTTATTGTTGTTACTCTAGAACGTGTGCGTGAGAGTGCCTCACTTATGCACGTAAAAATCCCTTTGTTGAACGCAGAGTAGTGCAACACATAGGTTAGATTTTCAGCCCCTACCAACCTCTCCCCTTTTCCTGTGAGTGAGTGAGTGAGTTGGTGTTTTACGGCCGTGTAACGCTACATAGGTTATTTACAGGCGATGAACAAGAAAAGGATGAAAAAATGAACATGAAATGATGATGATAAATGAAACATGGGGGTGGGTGGGAAACAAAGGACCGGTAAATTTTGAAGAACCACAGAAAAAGGGGAGAGGTGGGTAGGGGCGGAAAATTTAGCCTATGTCGTGCATGACTTGGCGGTCCACAATTGGGTCTTTTACGTGCATGAAGCGTGGCACTCTCCATACACCTTGGCCCACTATGGTCAGCGGTCAGGGTTTCCGTATTATAGACCTGACAACCCCCGCGGACGAGGGCCACCTATTCAGCCACCTAGGGTACACACTTGGTCGCTCTGTGGGCTGAGCACTGACCCGACGTCAGAATCCCAAGACCCTTAGTCGCCTCTTACGACAAGCTAGGCTCTGCTGTGGGCCTATTTGCCACCCGGGCCCCGCACGGGATCCTTTTCCTGTGGTCTTCAAAATTAACAGTTCCTTTGTTTCCCACCCTACCCCCATATACATGTTTATTTTTATGCCCCCGCCGCGACATGTTGGGGGGCATTAAGTTTTACTAATGTCTGTCCGTCTGTACGTACGTTCGTCCGTACGAATTTCCGTCAAGCTTTTCTCAGAAACCGTATGTGGGAATAATTTGAAACTTGGTAGGGTGGTTCAGTATGACAAACTATACGTCCTAAGCAAGTTTTAGACCTGTCGGACATCTACTTCCTGTTTGGGGCTGGATAAAAACCAAAATTGACATGAAAATTTCCGTCAAGCTTTTCTCAGAAACCATACATGGGAATAATTTGAAACTTGGTAGGATGGTTTAGTATGATAAACTATGCGTCCTAAGCGACTTTCAGACTTGTCGGACTTCAACTTTTTTTAGGCCAGCGGGGGCATCCGTGTCCCATGGACACATTCTTTCTTTATTTTTTCTATCATCCTTCTCATGCTCGTCGCCTTTATTCAACTTACACAAAGGCGTACAACAACAACTCTCTCACCCGTTAATTCAATGTTTTATCACTCACTCAAAAGAAAATAATGAGATGAGAAATAAGTTTACGCGACACAGCCCACAATGAAGCGGCAATTCAGAAAAACTACAATGGACAACCGCCAGCAGCCTTCACCGAGAAGTAGAAGTTGCCAAACCTTTCTTATTACCGCAATGCATTGTCTTTGTTGTTACCAACATATAAACACCTGAGTTAGTTTTAATCTGTCAAAATTTCCCTGCAGTTTCATTATCTTATTTTTAATCAAAAGCTGCATTAAACTCCATAACATAAAAACTAGCTCTTACAATTTTTTAAAATTCATGAAGCCAATTATTACCTTAATTATATGTTAAATCTAAATTAAATTTTGTCCTAGTGGGCCACTTGCCATGCTGCATGCCCCTTAGTGAACTGCCATTAGTACGCTACATGGGCTTAATATTATGCCTGTACCCATCTCTCATTTCCAGTGGCCTTCAAAATTTACTGTTAGTTTGTTTTCAACCTTACCACATTCATCTCACCATTTAATGCTCGTTTTTTCATCATCTTCTAGTCTAGTACATTGCGCTCGTGTTGCCTGTATGGTATTGCTAGGTAGTAACATTCGGAAACATTTGCAGGTTTGCATTAAAAGAAAAAAACGCCAATTCAAATGACTAAAGTGTGATCTCAAATAGGGTTGTAGTATTTAAATTTTGCTCTTTTGTTCAAAATTTTTTCCAAATCGATTATTTCTCATGAATAATTAGATACTTTGTAGTTAATTTCATGTTTGCCCTTAATGCGTTCTCATCTATTTTTTAAAATTCTCATCAAGGACGTTTGAACAACAATCAAGCAAAAATGTATCAATACTGCATATTTTTAGCCTTTGTATGCTTAAATTGACTCAATGGCTATAAATTTTGCACTCTCAATTTTTCGCTACTCTGTTTGAATGATTTCAGCATACCAAAAGTAGTTAAATGCTAAAACTATGTATTTTCTTCTATTATTTTACTCACCAGACCCAAATGCTATCATTCCGACCTGCTGTATGTTGGATTCTGTATTATTTGTAAACTTTTTGTTTTTCATGTCCGTATGCTAGCATTCCGACCTGGTGTATGCTGGATTCTGTATCATTTGCATGATTTGGGTTTTTCAGGTCCGTATGCTAGCATTCCGAACTGGTGTATGCTGGATTCTGTATTTTTTGCATGATTTTGGTTTTTCAGGTCCGTATGCTATCATTCCGACCTGGTGTTTGCTGGATTCTGTATTAATTGTATGATTTAGGTTTTTCAGGTCTGACCTGGAGTATGCCTGATTCTGTGTTGGATTTGCATGATTTGGTTTTTTTTTTTAGGTCCGTGGGCTACATGTAGCATTCCGACCTTGCGTAAGCTGGATTCTGTATTATTCAATTTTGGTTTTCGGGTCTGTATACGGATTGCCAGCCTTCAGATCTGGTTTTCTAGATGCTATATACTACATACATGTATTTGGGGCTTACATTCCGGTTAGGTGTTTAAATATTTGCCGGATTCTGTGTTATTTGTATAATTTAGGGGTCTCAAGTCCGAATGCTATCATCCCAACACGGTGAATGCTGGTGTCAATGTACATATTCTTGTTAGACATATAGATCTGAGTGTTGGCATTAGACATATCAATGTTTCTTTATTATTTCAATGTTAAACTGCATTGATATTGTCTGTTCTGACGATATTTAATACTAGTACTTCCTCGTAGTGATGTAGTGTTGAAGAAAGTCTGGGAAACAAGAGAAAAGAGAAGTAAATCCTAGTATGATATTAAATGACAAATGCATATTCTACAAACAAATCAAAACAGAATACAAAAACAAAAAAACCACCATATGCTGATGATTATATTGCTACAACTGCAGTGAAAGAACCTTAGTCATCACATACCCCAACGTGCCTACATTTTGGACAGAGGTCTATTTTGAGTAAGGAGTCACAAGTCAGCGTTGTTGTCTTTCCAAGTCAGCTTGTTAAACAGGAAGTAGACGATTCACAGACCTGAAAACTTATCCCACCACATCGGACCCCTACCTATTCAAGTTACATACCAAATATCAAAATCATACTACTAATAGTTGCTGAAAAATCTGTTACGAAAATAATTCAGCGAAAAAAAAGTCAGCTTGTTAACCATGAAGTTGATAATCGACAGACCTGCATCCTGAATTATTAATTTCTGAGAAAACTGTTATGGAAATATTGATCACGGACAGACGGACAAGGAAAACCATTATACGATTTGCAAATTCGTTGTGTGGGGTATAAAAATATGTCAATGAAATAAAGCCAATAAATTTATTTTTGAATTCAGTCTCTTGTTGAACTTGTACAATGTATATGTAGTACAGATTCACACACAAATTGTACACAAAAATACAGTAACTGTTTCTTTTATCCAAATCTAAATCAACTAGGTGGCATTTTTGCACAGGTCGGTAAATTTCTTCGACTTTCTTAAAATATTTCCTTTCTAAAGATATTCCAGACCATCGATAGAATCATGTTGGTTATTGCTGTTTGTTTCTTTAAACATCCACATTTTTCTCTGTGTCTAAAATTCAGATGGAAGGGCATGGACCTATTTGACTTTCGTCTTCTTTAGTGGTCTGAAAAAATAAAATATAGATAATTTTAAATAGTCGGAGAATTATGATCAACTTATTGTATATATATGATGAACTGAAAATGATTTATGTGATAGAGTTAATAGTGATTCTTGTATATCAATGCATATAATGAAGTAACTGTACAGCTAGGGACAAGCACATGTACCTGTTGTGGTGCTCATTTTAAAAGACAGCCTCCAACAGTGACGAATTGAGTTCGAAAGATGAAAATCGAATTCAAACTGTTCAAAAAGTTGAGAATTATAAATCGTAAAGTATTTCAGGCTTTATTTTTTTTCTCTATGTATTTACTTAATTATTTAATTTCATATTTTACATTTAAAAAGAAAATAATTATCAAACCATTTTTTCTAACCTAAATTTTGTTAACAGTTCGTTATTTATTGCTTTACCGTCTAAAAGCAGAACGATTTCGGCTATATCAGGAAGATGAACATGAAATAGGGTGATAAAAACAAACATAACGAGTGTAAGATGAAATGGAGGAACTAGGGACACGAGCCACATGAAAAAGGAAGTTTGGGTTGGATCGGGCAATTTAGCTTCCTCCAGAGGATCCTACGTGTCCTACTCTAATTGATATCTGCAGCAGGGTTCTTTAACGTGTGTTGACATTTTCAAAACACGGTGACCACTTTCATAAGCCGTCAGGTTTTCCGCATTTTATGCTGAAGACACCGGCTTTCATTTTGACAGCCATTCAAGACCATTCAACCACCTGGAGCACATACCCCTTTTTGTAACTTTTGAGCGCTCTTTAGTTTACTTTTACCGACAGGCTTTACGCTGTAGTGGGTCTATCTACAGATATGTGCAAAAGTATTCGGTCACCTATTTTTTTTTTCTATTGACTTCTATGTTAAATTAAAAAAAAAAATTCTGAAGTCATTTCTATACGGATTTTAAAAGTTTTTGCACCAAAATTTCAAGAAATATTTTTGTTTCATGTCCTTATTTGTTGTTTATTGTATGGTTGCACTATGAAATGGTCTCTGTTCAAAGATGAATAAAGTTTTATCAAAATTATTTCATAGAAACACAAGTAAATATTAATGAAAAAGTAAAATTATTATGACGTCGCGCACAAAGTTGGCTCCTCAAACGTAGTTCGTCTTGAATGCGTTCAATAAATATTGACGTTCTGCACGGTGCCCGAATCTCCTTACAATGTATCTACATGTATGTGTCTTCAAAAAAGTCATCTGTACTCTAGATATAATTAACAAGTGAATTATCGCCGGGAGCATCTTATCTATACTTCGTATATGCAAATCGTTAGAAAGTTTCTGTAAATTATTTTAAATCACTTTTTCTAGTCAAGGTGTCAAAAACATTAAAAGCAACAACTGTGACTGCGTCTTTCGGTAACAGAAAATAATATAATATTAGTAATTTTACTGTTTTAATGCTTGAAGTTAAAAAATTACGTAAAATTATTGTTTCTCAAGTGCCTTTTACGGCAGGGACCAGCCATTTAACTTGAAAGGGGGGGCTTGGTTTTTTCCTAAATAATATATTCTGAAAATATTTTTTAATGAAACAAATATTTTTGCAGCTCGGGGTAAGAAAAAAAATTCTGAAGAAGGATTTTTGCCATATAAAATAATGCTATTTATAGTGACTGAGCCTAATAATGAAAAAAATATTCTGTAACAATGCCTTCGAAAAATAAATATCGTGCGGAAACAAAATTTTCTGGCCAAAACAAAAAACCAAGCCCCCCCCCCCTTCCCAAGAAGTTAAATGGTCTGTCCCTAATGTAACCTGTGCGTTGGCAATTTTTCATCTTTTTCATTTTGAATTTCGCATATCTAGTCACATTGAAAACTATTTTTTAAAAATTTAAAAGGAAATCAGAAGAACTTTCGAGAAATTATGAATTAAAAACTATATTTTCTTTTTTTTCTTGTTTCTTGTTACATTAAGTTTCACATGCATATTTTGCGATTAACAGCATAAAAACCATGGAGTGCAAATCTAATTTGTGAAAAGAGAACACAATTTTATTTGAATCACGGGGGGGGGGGTAACTCCAAGTAATTAAAGATACAGATGGCGGCCCAGAAATTTTATATGCACCATATTCATATACCGGTTTTGGCCTGCTTAAGGTTCTTCTAAATGAAAAATGGCTGCCATGCATTGTCAATACAAAATTTTAAAAAATTACACAGATTGAGCAAATGATGTATTTTGTTCAAAACCTGTCTAATTAGATTAGACTTACCAATACCCAGAGCAAGCTAGTATTTAAAATCCCACAATGAGTCTAAATTTGATTATATTTACATTAACATGTAAGGTGCGTCTGATTACTATCCAACTATTCGAGCACACCCTTACAAATATTTAATTTTTTACCTTAAAGACAATTTTTTTTTATGAAATTTTTTCTAGCTTGCTTTAGAAAAGATTGTAAACATTCATTCCAATATAATTTTAGCAAAATACTTATTTTATCTAGGCTGTGTATTTTTTGAAAGTTTTGTATTGACAATGCATGGCAGCCATTTTTCATTTAGAAGAACCTTAAAAGAAAAGACAGCCATTCATATATTTTTAATGCATTTGAAATTGCACAGAATATGCTTAAACTTGACATGTTTTTTTTTAGATATTCTATTGCATTTAAAGTTAGAATGGTAAACGTTATATCAGGGTCTTATCACATGCGTGTTCAATTAGGGTTACAAGGAGGCGTAACGTGTGGCTCTCGCAGGGTTAAAAACGACCTGCGACCTGAGGGCTTTTAAAGGGCGACTTTCGACCTACACTTCATAAAATCGACCTATGCCAAAAAACGACCTGCGACCTCCGCCAAAATATGCCTTTTAAAAGCTACCTTAGGCCCGTTTTAAAAGCGACCTTGCGACCTGTGGGGGGTACCCTGCAGGAGCCCCAAACGTGGATGCTTGGTCACTCTTTTTCTATTGATGACATCAATTTGTGAAAAGTAAACCTTATCATATATGCAACATCTGAAATTTCCCCCCTTTTCACATATTGAGCACCCAAAAAAGCAGAACTTTAGAGCCGCACATGATACATGTATGTACCTAGTGTCCTACCTTTATAATGGAAGTTACCTCCACCCCCGTGATTTGAATTTGTTGATGTTAGTTATTCAAACACGAAACAAATTTTTTTTGAAATAATAGAATTGGTAAAGGCATTTTTATCATATTTAGTTCAACATAAAATCCTAAAATAATCTGCTTGTTGCAATTACTTCACACACAAAAACACCCAGAAACATGTTACAGGTGCCAATTAAAAGTATACTGTCTGACTCGATGTCAACGTTGTACAGTTGTGTACAAGGATGGTGTCCAATAAAAAGTTATATTTATGTTTCACAATGACGTGTATTGGCATCAGTAGGACAGCATCAAAAGTTTATTCATAATATTACTTACCTTTTGACTTCATATGTTGTTTGTGTGCTGAATAATCGGTTAGAAAATCCATCCGTTTTCAATTTGTAACTAATGGCGTAATGTAAATAGTAGTTCGTTGAATTTCTACGCACTATTTTATCAATTCATTTATTTCTTATCATTTAAGAACAACACAATTTTCTTGATCTCTTAAACGTAAATTTTCTAATATACAAAGAGTTTGATAGTTTTAAAATTCTGTAACTACGAGAAGAATTTGCACTATATTTTGTTATATGTAATCGGCCGGGTGGCAGCACGTGGAGCACGAGCTGCTGCTTGACCGTCTTCCACTCTGACCACACAAGAAAAGCGTGCATGGGTACCTGTATTCAATGCTGTCCTGTCTGACAACACTCGTTGACAACAATCTTGCGGGTAAGCGTATATTTTTTTTCTAGTTTCGTTACCATGTAACTTTAGTTGGAGGTGGGGGGGGGGGGGGGGGGGCATCGGTGCCAGCAGTTTTTGGTCATTTCATTTGTGACACATAAACTTGTACGATAAATAATCATTCTGTCCGGATTCTTCTTTAATTATTTACACTTGAAAGTATTTTTTTTTATATTTGGGACAAATTAATCTTGATTCCGACCAGCTGACCAAATTGCACCACCCCGCAAAGAGAAGGATGGTCACCCCACTACTTTCCTTTTCAGCCTATGACATGCAACTTGACACAGATTATTAAAAAAAATTATTATACGATGTCGACGTCTTCTGGGAATATTTCTGTCATAGAAAGCATGAAAATTATCTATATTTAGAATGAGGAAGAAATTTGTACATTTATTTTAAACCAAAATATGTGATTGTATTATTTGTTTGTTATGTAATTACAGCTTTTACACTATAAAATAGGAGCGTTTGCAACTATTCATACTGCCTACTGTGAAAATTATAATAATATTTTTCCCTTTTCATTTCAGTCCGTATGAAACTACGACGCCAAGCTGTCATTCACCTGCCATATATATAATTCATTGGTTAAAAAAAAAAGAAGCAAAATGATATCGTAGAGGAATCCATGAAATTGGATAGAAGCCGGTCTTCCAAGATTTTAAAAAGACTGCACTTAATTATAATCCAAGTGTTATTTTGTAGCACATACATCTTATCAATATTAAGAAAATAGAAGGATCACGTGGCTGAATATGAGCAAGCATTTGTATTTGCATTGGTGTTTCAATTTTGTGACACAATGAATTTGGCTAACATACATTTGTGGACACCGTGTTTGTTATTTTTTTTTTAAATCTCAACCTGTAATATTTTTAACATTAATGACTTTTGTACCGTTAGAATTAATTGTAGCAAACTCTAAATAGTTTCTTTTTAAGTGTCAAACGTGTTATATACTAACTTTATGTATCCCTCAATCTCACTAATGCTATACTTCCAGACTAAGACAGACACTAATATACGATCTCAATAGAAAAGGGAGGTTTTAAAGCCATAAAAGTTTGTGAATATACCATTTCTTTTGAAATGTCAGGACCATTGCGAGCTTCAATTTCTCTGTCGTGTCTTTGCCATGCATTGTCTTTTCGTCTTCGACATTTGAGATTGTATATCCCATGCCAGTTGAAAATTGAAAAAAAATATTGCTAGGTTCGGATACCAAAAACGCTATCTCGTTGCTTGAAATTGAATATTGTTTTATGTTCTAACAAACTCATATACATCCATTCATCTTTAAAAAGGACCACTGACATTGGATACTCTAGGTGGTTCAGACCTCCTTATATGCATGTTGAAACTTTGCTGTCCCACGTCAAAACATCTACATTCAATGTCTCTCGTGATTTAGCACACGCCTAAAATATATCACGTACATGTACTTCTGCGTGTACAAGGTTGGAATGCTACATATGTAGAGACCATACATCAACTGTTTTTGCGTGATTCAGCATACACAAGGTCGGAATGCTAGCCTTTGGACCTGAGAAACAAAAGTTCAATATCTTTAAAAGGATTCTGCATACACCAGGTCGAAATGCTGGCATTTGGACTTGAGATACAAAAGTTCGAAATCTTTAAAAGGATTTTGCATACACCAGGTCGGAATGCTAGCTTACGGACTCGGGAAACCAAATTTCAACATAATTAAAAGGATTCTGCATACACCAAGCCGGAATGCTAGCATACGGACCTGAGAATCAAAATTTCAACAAATTTAGAAGGATTCTACATACATCAGGTCGGAATGCTATCATACGGACCTGAGAAACAAAATTTCAACATATTTAAAAGGATTCTGTATACACCAGGTCGGAATGCTTGCATGCGGACCTGAGAAACAAAATTTCAACATTTTTAAAATGATTCTGCATACACCTTGTCGGAATGTTAGCATGCGGACCTGAGAAACAAAATTTCAACATATTTAAAATGATTCTGCATACACCTTGTCGGAATGTTAGCATACGGACCTGAAAATAAAAAAATCTAACTTTTACTTTCAAATCTGCATAAAAAATTACGAAAAATGCTGACTGGGGTTTTATTTAAACATATCGTGTTCTCAATATTTTTAAGCCCCTAAAACACACCACTTTTGCATACAATGTCAAAACAAATGCTAAGTCATCGTACTTCTTGGTAGGCAAAAAAGATACATCTGGTAACAAAATTACAACTTTATTCAAAAGCGTGTGTTTTTGTCTTGATTATTTGCTCAGCTAAGCAATTTGGGCAAGAATTGATCGAAAAAAGCTGAAAAATGTGCATGAGAATTTTAAAAATTAGATGAGAACGCATTCCTTTTTCAACTCTTTACTCTAAAAAAGACGTTATATTTTATGCCCTAATCGAATTTGTTCATTCACATGAACATGTACCACAGAAAGATTATTCGTTTGCAGTTACGATACTTGAAGAACATTCCCGTAGTAATCAAATATGTTGAATTGATTGGCCCTAATTCCCAGAGAGTATGAAGACCTTCTGTTTATTGTATTGATATTATCTCTTTAATGTTATTGGATATGGAAGCGGCGATTTGGGATTTAGAATGCATTTTTCAACCTTCCTACATGCTTTTTCCATCAATTCTGTTTTCATACTTATTTCATTGATTTTGGTTTGTTTATCTTAGGGTCCGAAAGTAACAGTTCTGACACATAATAGGGACATTGAAGTGATCACCTCAGTACATCAAACAACCGGAAGTAACAGTTCTGATACATAATAGGGACCTTGAGGTGATCATCTCGGTACATCAAACAACCGGAAGTAACAGTTCTGATACATTATAGGGACATTGAGGTGATCATCTCAGCACAACAAACAACCAAACTCTAATCAAAGCAATCACTAACCGGCATTTCGTGCAACATAATTTTGATTTTTTTTTTCACCAGTGGTTAATAACGACGAAAGATTTTTTTAGAGATCATCATATGAGACGTATTATTAACAAGTAAAGTGATGTCGGTGCTACAATTTTTAAAGGGACAATCTTATTCAAGTATTTTGAGGCTTATAATTTAATTAACGTCCAGAAAGGAAGTCTTTTATTTTAAAAGGATCATTTGTATTTGTTCCTAGTCTTGTACATGCATGTTTGGCGTCCCGTATGGCGAATAGGCTCGCAGAAGTCTAGCATGTCGTAAGAGGCGACTTAGGGTCTTGGGATTCCGACGTCGGGTCAGTGCTTAGCCCGCAGAGGGACCAAGTGTGTACCCTAGGTGGCTGAATAGGATGGCCCTCGTCCGCGGGGGTTGTCAGGTCTATAATACAGAAACCCTGACCTCTGACCATAGTGGGTCAACGTGTGGAGAGTATCACGCTTCATGCATGTGAAATACATATGTGTGGACCGCCAAGTAGTGCACCACATAGGCTTAATTTTCGGTCCCTAACCACCTCTCCCTTTTTCCTGTGTTCCTTTGTTTCCCATCCTACCATCCAACCCCCATTTGTCATTATCATTTCATGTTCATTTTATCATCTTTTTCATGTTCATCTCCTTGAAATAGCCTATATAGCGTTGCAAGGGCGTAAAAGACCAACTCACTCACTCACTCACTGTATGTTTGGCTCATAAAATGTTTTGTATTTGGCGCCCGATTGAGAGATGGGGTTAAAACATATTGAAGTTTCAATGGTTTACTTTTTTAAGTATGAGAATCAAACAATTGGTCGTTTGGCGTATAATTAAGATTTGGGTAATCTTTTTAATTTTATTTTAAAACTTCATGGGTCACTCTTTGAGAAAAAAAATTAAGAGACAAGTATTACTTACAGCATGTAGTGCAAAAGTCTTCTTTGTGAAAACAAACTTAAAATAGAAAGAGAAAATAAACCAGAGTTATAATATTTCAATAAAACATACAAGTTAACCCAGAAGGAAGCCATAAAGTTAGTAACCCTATAGGGTACCGATATGATTTGGAAACCCTGTGGCTTACTCACTCATATTGACGTATATTGTTGTATCGTTGACAAATTAAGTTAATAGCAGTAAATATGAAATTTCTGAGAATACATTGTTCGTCATTCTAAAAATGTTTGATTTTTTTCTCGACGCTTTAATAAGTCCCTTCCAAAAATGAATTGCAGTTTATTAAAATATTCTTTTTTAACCCTTTGCATAATAAATCAATGTCATGCAGTTAATATAACAGTGAAGAAAAAGCATGAAAAAAACAATTTTGCATAAATTTGTTTTTTTTTCTACATCCACCTAAATGCAAAGATCAACCTGTGTATCACGTGTCGTGCCAACGAGACAAATTAATCTTCAGACCTGTTTGCTTTTTTTCTTATGTGTTGATTTAGTTTCTTTTTTAAGACGTTTGCAAAATTCCATTAAATGCAAATCAAATATTAATTTAAAAAATGTGACAACCCAATTGTGTTCTGTGTCCCTAAAGTCCTCCGTATGACTGTATTATATAACATCCATAAAAAAAGTTTATTTCCACTTAAAAAAACCTGTCTTGACATCCATTTTTTTATTGATCTTCAAAAGAATAAGGACAATGCATTCGGAATTAAATCAACATTACTAAATTAGGAATTTGTGCAAACATATATATGTATAATATCACTTGCAAGTTTAATTTTGATTTGTTTTAATTATAAATTCATATTCCTCTTTTTTGTTGGTGTATATGGCAGATTTTATGCTTATAAGTAAAATACATTTGCGTCTTACTTTTTCCATTTTGTGACAAATATTAAACTACAAATCGTTATTTGTCAAACAATGTATGCAAACAAATACCCTATACAACAATGCAATGTATTCTCTCTTTTTCTAATTTTTATTCGTTATTTTACATGTAAATTGTTGCAATTATTGAGCAACTTGTGCTTGTTATTTTGTATCTTGAATCAATCGAAGGATTCTTAACGTTTTCAGACTTATTTTTACTACCAGTTTATAACACTGAACACGCTTTGATCAAGTATGCGTCGAACCTCTGTATATACATGTGATGCACTATTGAAAGAATTTCTTTCATCTGATAGAAGATAACGATTATCTATCTACACTCCGGAATAAGTATAAGCGACACAACCAACAATGTAAACGACAATTTAAAGAATCCGCAATGGAAAACAGCCAGCAGACTTCAGTGTGACCAAAGGGCACTGCTCGCTGTAATGCAATTGACCCTAGATTAAAATATAATGCTTATGATAAAAGCCTAGCTCTCAAAATGATGTAAGTTAATAATTATAAAAACGAAATAAGCTCCAGTGCTTTACTAGTATGTAACGATAGATAAAATATTCATACTGATTGATACAGCACACTCATTAGTTAAGCATGGTGACCAAAGAGCTTAACAGGTTATTTGCAAAAGTAATTAGGAAGATACTTCAGATTGATGTATTTGTCAATAAATGTATTTGAAAGAAGAAAAGAAAAAAATCAAAATATTTGTACAATTTGCATGACCAAGATTCAGTTGACCTTGTTGACTATCAATCTCTCTCTAATGTTACTTATTCATTGTCAAGATCACTTTAATTCAATTTTGCACTTTGACGTTGCATTCAAGCTGATGGACACATTTCCTTGAATGGGCACCACGTGTATAACAAATTGGCGACAACGGCAGAGTTCAGAGCTAATCAAAACTATGTTACCAGAGGTAAGACCTGTCAAGGTCAACCCAAATATTCTCAGGGTCAAAAGTTATAATGCTGGTATCTGTATTTGTGGATTTCCTATGTTTGGGTTTAAGTAATGCTGATATGGAATAAAATTCTGAAATGGTCATACAGCTCATTTGGATTTGCATTTGGGGTCTACATATGTGTGATGGTCTCTTCTGTAAAATATTTATTACAGGAGTTTGTCTTTAATGCCATGTGGAGTTTGTAGAGTCAGATGTATGCTCTTTATTTTTCGTAGATATGGTGTACAGGTACATGAGATCATATCTTATGTGTATACTTTGTTTATTACTATTATCTTAATTAATGTTAATTCTTAAACATAAGGTTGAACTCCCTCCATCGTAGTATGTCCTTAGATATGACTGATTATTTGGATTTCATTTGATTTTATGCATTTTCGAATATTTTTTTTCAAATTGTGGTTTCACATGTTTGGATTTTTGTCCTGCGCCATATTCCATATCCTTTTATAAAATATCAACGACACAGTTATCATCTAAACTCAATAAAATAAGACTACTGGGTAACGATTTGTTCCGTTTCAATATTTTAGATATCATATCACCTAATTACTACTGTGGATTCATTTATTTTCGTGGATACCAATTTTTGTGGTGGTTTGATGAAAAATTGTCATTTTGTGGATTCTTAAATTCGTGGCTCTGTAGTTTGCAACATGCAAACCAATATAAAATTTCTTTTTCGTGGAATATCAAATTTCATGGGTCAAGACCACCAACGAAAACCACGAAAATTAATACCCCACGAAGAATAATGAAACCACAGTAATTGTAATTTAAATGTTCCTTCCGATGTTTTGTGCTATAACAAGCAGTTCCGATCACATAGGGCTTAGGGTCCTAAGATCTCTTCTATTTGGTGTCATCTGATAATTTTCGAATTTTTATTCGTTATCCAACATGTAGATTGTTGCAATTATTGAGCACTTTAACACTATAAGTTGAAACAATTGATAAAACCTTTACGTTTTTAATACTTATTTTGACTAAAAAAAGGTTTGGAATACTGAAGTTATTACACATGAACCCGAGTCTATAACACGCTTTGATCAAGTCTGCCTTACATCTCGGTGAAACTATTTTACAAACATCATACTACTTAGAAACAATTTCTTTCATCTAAATCTGTATGGGTTTTAATTAAAAAAGTCATCATAATAAAGTTTGTCATTGCAAAGATCTGTCAATGGAATGTATGCAACTTCAAATTCTAAATTGCCACAATCGAAATACTTATATAGATAAGCATCACTAGATTCTATCCCCTTAACAAGGTTCACCATATTCTGAACTTCCGTCTCTGATATCTGAAAAATGTACTTTTTTGTTTTGAAGGCGGCATGCTTAACAGGCTTGATGGCTTTTTATTAACAAAAAAATTCTATCCTTCTACGCAGATGAAACAGACTGCGTTTATGTATGTATGGTAGTTAAACAAATCATACTCTATGAACCAAAAAATCGCCCACCTGAAGAAAAATGATGCTTTAAACAGTTTTAAAAATCGGTGAAAATAAAGGCATGTATTTGTGTTATATAACTTCCAGACACAACCAAAGATCAAACACTAACCTGTCGTGACATCGTTTACATAATTGATCTTTCTATAACGAATAAGTACAATTTATTCAAAGTGTTTAAACATTTCCAAATAGAAGCATGATAATGTGCATAAACTAATTTACGTTTATGATTTGCAAGTTTAATTTGAATTTGTTTAAAATGCTTTACCCACTTGATTATTGGTTTATTTAGATTTTCGTACCTTCGTGCATTTGCTTCTCATTCACGCCTTTTGATGGCGGATATAAACTGCATTTAATATTTGTTTTCAAAGAAATGCTATGTTTCTATTCTTTTGAAATCACTTGTTTTTTAATTTATTCCTAATTTACATTTAGATATTGCAGTATGGGGTTCATTAATGTTCATTTAATGCTATTTTAGTGAAAGATGTGTTATATATCAATAGGTATTGGACGTTTCTTTGCGTTAGTATGACAGTGTTGTGGGAAAGAGATTAACATTTAAGTCTTTGAGGTTTCACATGAATCTGCTTTCAAAACACTTTTTAACGATGCGTCAAATATTCGCGATGCTATTAAACATTTAAATTGAAAAAGATCTCGCGTGTACTTTTTATGTATGACTGGCCATCATCTTAATCTTCAATTATGATAAAAATATCATTACAATATAGTTATACATTATATTTTGACCTTGGGTCAACAGCGAGCAGCGCCTTCTGGCCTCCTTGAAGGCTGCTGGCTGTTTTTCATTCTTTTTTTTTAATTGCCGCTTGTTTATGTGGGCTTTGTGGCGTACAATTATTCCACATCTCATTATCGTCGAAATTCGGAAAGCCTGACCTTTGTCTATAGTAAGCAAACGTGTATGAGTGCCACCCTTTATGCACTAAAGAGATCACTTTTGAACTACCAAATTCAAGTTGTTCGTCCTTCACCATCTATTCCTTTTCTATTGGTCTCCAAAATTTGACTTTTATTTGTTTTCCATCCTCCCCCTTAATTCCCATCATCATTATATAGTATTATGGAAAGTACGGGGCTTGCCGTTTGCAATGATTTGCTCGAACACAAATCTCAGGTTCGGTTTCTTTTATTATTAATCATCTTGAGCGTTGACAATTCAAATCCCAAATAAATATGAGGGAAGGAAAACCTTTGTAAAATCTTTCAATGGCTGGATTTGATCATATTGAATTTACAAAATTACAACAGTACAAATATTTACAATTATAAACCTATAATTCAAAATATTGCATGACTGCTTACAAAAGTTAAAGTTATAAAAGAACTCTCAGAGACTCTCTCAATCTAGGACATCATTGTACATGACTGTTTATAATTACTTCAATGAAGCAAGCATACCTTCACCTGGAATATATATAGCAAATCACAGAAACAAGTAAGAAAATATGGGGAGTCGTGCTACCACAAAGGAAAAAAAGTGGCTTAAAAATAGATTCCCGCCGAAAAGTAGAAGTAAGTCAAGTGACCAGAATAACTAGAGGCTCCTGAACCACCCAATCCGACTATATATTCGTCGCCATTATGTAATCTTGTAATTGCTTTACTCCCAAGCAGCACAAATTCGGCTATATTTAAGAATTGAATGTTTTTATTTTGATGTTTCATTCGCTTGTAAAACCATTGACCGTTTAGCACATTTTGCAAAGAAGCGCGAACGAAGCGCGCTAGCGTTTCATTTATAAATGTGCGACCGGTCAACGGTTTTACACGCCTATGAAACACCAAAGTACAAACATTTCAATTCTTATAATTACATTTTAATGTTGTTAAAATCATTTCTGATTAAATGTTTAGTTACATGATGTTCGTTTGTGTAATTTTTATTTGCGTATTAGTCATGTTAATATCCAAATGTAAATTCAAGTTGGGAGAATTTACCTAGATAAGAACAAATTTTAATTGTGAGTATAGTAAGGTCATAACCCGGTAACAGCCACGTGACTTAAGCGACATTTCATCGAGGTATGAAAGATTCATCGATTCAATTGTCAAAATAACCAATGGGATTGCCACATTTTAATTAAAGGGAGATAAACAAGATACAAGATATTTTATGGCAAATCACTGCGCCAAATAATGAGTATATAATCATTATTAAAGTATGTACATAAAAATAAGGTCATGAAGGTTAAGAGAACTAAGTAAACTTTAAACATTTGTATGATTGGTAAAATTATAAGTAATTAAAAGAAACATGACAGGGGTGATAAAAAGAAAATGAATTGATAATGAAGTGGATAAAATGGAGACGCAAGGTCAATCGGGAATGGGAGTTTTGACTGTCCATGAAAAATGAGATATAGGTAGGATTCGGACAATATAGACCCCTGTATGGGGATTCTACAGGCCAGACCTGCAGCAGGGGTCTTCAACGTGAGAGAAACGTAGATTTCTTACATGGTGCACCGCTATGGTTTGCGGTTAGATTTTCCGCATTTTAGGCTGGCGGTTTTAGGACTACCGAATTATTATTTTTTATCCTAATCCTGTTGAATGATGACTTCTTTAAATGTGTATAGACAGCATAAGGAAATTAACAGTTTGTTTTACATCCACCTTGGAATTCTGTATGTAAGATACATGTACATGTATATGCACTTATCACTGTGAACAAATTAAAGGCATGTTGATGATATTCTCCCCATTTTTATCCTTCAAGAAGATACTTTTTTGAAAGAAAATTGAATCTAACAGATGTCCAATCCTGCTCATGGGGATAGATATTAAATTGAACTATTTTAAGCTTTAAATTATTTAAAATCAATGCATTTATATTATGTAATAGAAATACAGCTTCTACAACGCGATCGAGTATAATATGGAATTTCTAACATCAACAGAAATAAATATGATTTTTTAATGGCGAGGATTGCGGAGCGATTAAAATATCAAATTTATTTTCCAATATGTTACATGTAGATATTACATTATCATCGAGAATTTAGAGGTAGAATGTTTTTCTCTAATGATGGTAATAACAAAACTACCGAACTTGAATGATCAATCTCATAGTCCAGAGAAAATGACAAAAACGAATCATTCATACCGGAGAAAATGGATCGAAATGGTCCTGACTTGGTACAGGCATTTCAAACGAAATGGTGGGTTAAACCAGGATTTATGGCGCCAAACCTCCCTTTTCCATTGCGATCTTAGGATCCGGTAATGACCATAGAACACAACATAGTTGTGAGACACAATAGGGATATTGAGGTGATCATCTCAGTACAGCAGACCAGTACACTTATTAAAACAATTAACCACCATATCTTTTAACTCAATTTTGAACTTTTCTGCTAGTGGCTGATAACGAAGAAAGAATTTTTTTAGGGATCGTATGAGACGTATTTTCTTATAGCCCTGCTCCAAAAGTCGGTCACGAAGAAATCTGTGTCTGATAAAAAAATCTGTGAAATGTGTGCAAGCTCTGGCATATCGAATAAGTTGTGAAATATAAACACCGTATGCAGGGGAAGTAGGTATATTGCTCTGAAGATTAGGAAAATTAATAATTTGAAAATTAAAATCGTCTCTTTTATTGTAAATTTTTGTACTGAGATGACCACCTGGGTCAAATTCGAGGTGCAAATCCAAGAAAGGCGTGACGCAATTTGATTCGGTGGTCTCTTGAATCTCCAGATATATTGAAGGAATCCATCTACCAAATGAAGTATTATTGACAAAAAGGACATCATCAATATATCTGAATGTAAGATTAAATGACCTTGTCTCTTTAATCTTCTTGTTCTTTACGAGTCCCTGAAGACATTCAGTCTCGTAAGATTATAAAAACAAATCGGCGAGGAGAGGAGCACATTGGAATGCCGATTTGTTGTTGAAAAATATCTCCTCCGAAGGTGACAAATATGTTGTTAATGAGGAAATCAAGCATACTATAAATTTGTTCCAGTGTGTAACAAATTTTATCTTTGAAAGATGTTTTGGAAAAGAATGTAGAGTTATAACACAAAACAACAAAATTCTTAGAGTTTGAAAAAGGCTGTTTCGAGAATTTTTTTTTCAGGCAACATTTGAGTTTTTCGTGTGGCAAGTTAGTGTATAAAGTTGAAAAATCGAACGTTTTTAAAGAGTGAACCTCAGAAAATGATCTAGATTTAAAATGATCTAACAAATCTTTTGAGTTCTTCTAAATCCACATATGGTTGATTCCACTACGATTAGAAATGGTGTCGCAGTATGCTTGTTGACCTTCTCTGACAGCAGACAAGATCCTAGGGGTTCTTATCTCGCTTACTCATTCATCATCCCTGGGACATAAAACATAAAGTTCCTCGTTTTTGATAGTTTTGTATCGAGCCTTCTGATTGGTCGCATTACATTTTTCTAATGCGATTTAAACATGTTTCTAAATTAAATATTATGAAGTTAAAGATCAGATCCTGAACGTGAAACAAACAAAACCATACCAAATATCCCAGGGGTGATGAGTGAGTAAGCGACAAAAGAACCCCTTGGTTTCCGAGGATGCTGCTACAGGGGATAACATGAGTCATTCTATTGTCGAAAACTGCAACAGATCTCATTTCGTTTTAAATGCAGATGATTAAAGTAAAATGTAAGTTTGGTATTGCTCAACTCGCGACTTTTAGTTGTATCATGAAGATGAACATGGTTAAATAATCATGAATTATGAGAAGTTGGTGGGAACACATCACCAATTGGAGAACCGAGGGTAGATGTATAGGGATTGGCAAGGTTGTACAATATAGCCTGTTACATACAATACAAAGTAAAAGAAAAAAAAAGGAAAATGATATCTGATGATAGCTGAGCTTTCGAAAAAATATACTATTTTGGAACAGTATGTTGCAAACTTATCTATTTTGCAACTTAAAGCGAGTACATGTCTGATGGACCCATATCGCACCTCACGATAAAACTCTACTTGTCACCAAAAATCAGCACCCTAATTTATAATGAGTTAGATATGAGTAAATATAAAGTAAGTCATACAAGGATAAAAAGATGTAGTGTTATTCATGTTAAAATATGAGAATATATCAATTTAAGTATTAGATTTTATATATACTGAAAATTTATCAAAATGAAATCAATCGGAAACGCAACATTTTACTAATAATGTGCACCACTATGGTTTAAATTTGTGGCCAGGTACATGTATAACATTATAGCCCGACAATACCGTGATACTAGAGGACAGGGTAACCTCATTCAGCCATCTGGGTGGGCACACATTCGAATTACTCTGTAAGCATTTTTTTCGAAAAAACATCTGCCAATTTTGTTACTTTGGGGTTCTGTTTTAGATACTAATTAAACAAATTGAAACCAGATAGCGATTCAGTTTTATCTTGACAGTTGCGTGAGGATTTTTCCAATTTAACATTGAATTTGTTTTAATTACTTTTTCCCAAATATTTGAGCTAATTTTCTAGAGTTAAATTTTAAATCACAAGATAACTCTAAAACATAAGGTTTTTATAGGGACGTCTTTACTTAAATCTTCAAGGTAAGAGTACGGTTGCTATTTTTTCATTGTTATGAACCATGTCACTGCAAAACCAAATATACTTTTCTTACCAATGCAAGTTTACCCTTCTCTTTTTTAGTTAGAGTTATTCTAATAGGACCTTTTCAAATAAGTATATATATTTATTTATATCATGGAAGTAAAATGAGATTTTAAATCCTTCAATTCTAGTATAAAACCATAGCAAATTAACAAAATTAGTTTTAAATAAAACTCAAGTATTCCTATCTGAACCTGCACGAGATTGTTCTGGAAAACATAAAATATGACACAGTATCTAATATTGATGAGCATAAGATATTTAACTATTTTTGCAATGCAATCCCGTTTTATTATTTTTAATAAAGGTAAAAAAATTACCAAACAGGCATTGGAAATTGAAAAACAGCGAGCATCGACCACTGGTCCCATTGAAGGCTGCTGGCTGTTTTCCATTGTGGATTTTTTAAATTGTCGTTTGTATGGTAGGTTGTGTTGTGTACACTTATTCCACATCTCATTATCTTCTATGATCAATGTAAAATAACCTAGCTAGTCAAGAGGACAGAAAGATAAATACTTTCCGGAGAATATAAATACTGCAATGACCCTGACTTTGTACAAAAATTGATGTCTTTATAGTTGTTTACCTTTTTACCAATCCCACGTTCAAATACTTGGCCAATCTTTGTGGCTTAGATGATACTATATATATTTTTCAAAATGAAACGGGTAAAGCCGTAGACCAAAATCCACTGTTGATAACCCTCGCTATAACTCCTTGCATACAATACAAAGAAAAGCAAAAAAAAAAAAAAAAAAAGAAAGAAAGAAAATGATATCTAATGATAGCTGAGCTTTCGAAAAAAAAGCAAATTTTATTGCCAATTGGTTGCAAAATTAGCTACTATTATTTTGCGAATTATAGAGAGTATACATGCCCGATGGATCCATATCGCAACTCACGATGAACTCTTCTTGTCACAAAAATCAGCACCCTAATTTATAACGAGTTACATATGAGTAAATATAAAATAAGTCATACAAGGATAAAGAGATGTAGTGTTATTCATGTTCAATATGAAAATATTTCAATTTAAGTATAAGATTTTGACATATTCTCAAAAATATGTTCTCGTTTTGTTTCAACATTTGTATATTTATGGACATGAATTTATCTTTACACAATAAGGCTCGTCTGCTCATAAAAAATATTCAATTCAAATAAAAATTACAACAAAGTTCCAAGCAATATTTTAGCGACTCCCGATGCGCCGTTCGACTGTTCAAGACTCACCAGGGACTTTTTTGTTGCAGAGAAACAAACACAATTTGAATATGATGATCACTGAACACCCAACAAAATCGAGATGGAGCTAAATTAAAACTAAGATAAACCAAAGCCAGAAGTGTGAAGATCCCAAGATTTTGACTATTTTGAATGTAAAACTGACATACATGTAGCTTGTATGTATTCATCAACATAAATAGGGCACCAACGTTTCATATAAATTTCCAAATTGTCTCAAAACCTCAAGTTCAATTATCTCTTGTAAAAGATATTCGAGCTCAATGGTATTTCTTTATGTACATCTCCATATATCATTCATGTAAAGTTTCATCAAATCCATCCAGCGGTTTTAGAGTTGCGCTTGCGAGATAAATAGACAGACGGGCGGCCGGATTGTACAGTGATATACTCCTATGGAACTTTAATTGCAGGGGTACATGTATGAAAATTTACAAGCAATAAATCGACGGTCCAAGACTGTTCAGAATCGCTTTACCGTAAGAAAATTTGAAAATGAAAAGTATAGATTAATGAAATAATAAGCATGCAAGTTGTATCATTTTAGGTTATCACAAATCATGTACAATCTTTTGGAATGCTATTTTATAAATATATTGATGCACATTTTTGATTCAGCGTTTGATATTTTATGAAGCATATGAACCAAAGTTCACTTATTTTTACCCATTTAATGACCTATATCAACTGATAAAAAAAAACACCTGAAAAAAAATACCTTCTTCTTTTTCCAGTAAACCAATCCAAAAGTGCCAAGATTAGTACTTCGACTTATGGCACATTTATAATACACTTGTACAAAATTTTGAAATATCTTCAAAGGGTACTCCTTATAAAAAATGTATATATAGTATATAATTAAATAGCCACAAAACTTTGACAAGAATAACATTATAACGTAAAATATTCTTAGTATTTTGGAAATCAAAAAGTTTTTACCTTTCATTGTCGATTGATTATATACTAGTATACATTAAGTTTTCCTGTTTTAAACATGCAATTTTTTAAGGAATTTATAATTTTGTGTGTTTTTTTTTTATCACATATATATAGATGCGTGTATACTCAACAACAAGAAAGTACCAGGCAAGAAATGTTTGGTTGCGTTCGTCCTGGTTTTCCTGTATAAAACACCAACCAGAGACGGAAACAGTCGCAATAAGAATTAACCTTTTTTGTCTTGACAGTTTTTTGTTGTGGTTGCAAAATTGCTATTCACAAAACATGAAATTGAAGAGAAAGCAAGTGATACGTTAAAATGCTTTTATTAAATTAGGATTTTTCTAGGAAAGATCTTGTTTAAACTCATATACGGAAAGTATTTCAGGCAAATACGACAGACAATAACTAAGAAATAAAAAAAGAGTTTTTTTGAAAATTGTCATTTCCTACGTTTCAATTAGTAGAAATTATTATTGGCCAAAAATTTACAGGGAAAACAATATATTTATAAAGAAGGATAAATGTTTTATTTGTAAAATGAAAAAAAAATGTGATTAAGACTTGCATATTTACACAATCTGTCATGTCATTGTTTTGGAAAACCTCTACATTGACCCTTTATATTTCTTACTTTAAACGAAGTGATGTAAATGTTGTAGACATCCCATAATTCAGTTTTTCCTTTTGTCCACATAATTTTCTACAACACAATGCCTTGAGTTCTCTTCTAAACTGTCGACTCAGTGTCACATATATCCAAAAATTAATCAAATAAATTATGAAAACAAGCAAGTTTAGAACTACAGATAGGTAACTTATAAGTTCTGCATTTGAGAAAATGACCTCGGGGTAGAAGACAAACAAGGCAAAAACAATTCCATTTGGAATTTCTACGAACAAGAATATTGACACGAGAACAATAATCATTTGTGAGGTACGCCGAATTTGACGAAAGTCCCTTCGTTCTGTTTCATTCGTTTCATGTTTGTGGAGAAGTAGAATTCTTTTAGTTTCTGACTTCAGCTTTCTCGAGAGCAGTATTGTAGTAATTGAAAGGATTCCACAGGGAAGCAATTGTCCAAATACGCTTCGTAAAATATTTTGAATTTGTTGGTTTGGGTCGTGACTTTCTCCTGACGTGCAGTTACAAATTGTTATCTCGTTTCCATTTTCGTCTAGAATCGTTATTGGTTCATAATGGCGATTCATAAATGATGGTATATACATTAAAAATGACAAGATATAAGTGAGGAAAATTATTATGATACTAGTCTTTATAGAGCAGAACCGGGGTCCCGACATCGGAAATGCGACGATGATGAATCTTTGAATGCCCAGCGTCGTCGTTATCCAAACTGAAGTGGTATGAAACGTAGGAGCTAATGTTGACGTCACGCTATAAAGGTAACACATCGGGTACGGCAAAGGTTTTGTCACGTCCAAAAATCCATGCACATAAACGAAAGCAATGTTTATGATATTAGAAGCCAAAATGTCCGAAACTGCTAAACCGATCAGAAGTGCAGATGTCGGAGATCTCATTTTTCTCTTTAAAAACACAATTATTACTAGCATATTAAAGACCAGTGTAAAAGCTGAAATAATAGGACATATAACTCCATAGATCCAAAATCCGGCAGGATAATTCGTTGCCATACAATAGTCCTTCTTCGTGGAGTTCAAATCCATTTTGTTCTCTATTTCACAAACTCTACAAACTAATTCAGAAAACAAATGAATCTATTTGGCAGCAAAGTATTATAAATACTGTTCCTCAATCAAATTCAAGTACCACGTTATGGGAATATTCTATATCACTATTAATCTAAAGATTATTGTATTTTTGAAACAATATGTATGGTTTCTGTCTAAATACTTTGTAACACGTCAATTTGTTAATCTCGATAAATCAGCATCATATCCATCATTTAACAATCATCCTGCTATGATGTGTTACTTCTTCAATGGTACGGAGGAGAATGTGTAGTAATACTACTCTGAATTGACGAACGTCATATCAATTTTTTCCCAACAGTAACAGCCAATTATATATCACTTTTCATTCAAACTTTACAACAACATTAGCAAAGTATCAGACATGATTGAAAAGTTAAAAAGAAAAAATTCTAAAAGCGTAATGCTTTTTGCCTTTTCAGATATTAACGAAAAGTTTCTGTGATGAAAATAATGCATTAAAAAATCTCCTGCTAATATCATTTATACAAGAAGGTCGTAACAGACGCCGGTCTAGAAAAAAACGTTATTTAACCGGTCAGTAATAACCTTCGTTAAACGTATCACAAATAATAGTCCAACAAAGAATATTAACGATCAATGAGAGCCACTAAAGCTATAAGGGATATTATAGAAGCTTACTCTGCCAGATACAATAAAGGAAATAATTAGAGAAAAATATTCACTCTCCAAAGGATTTGTTTGAACTGTACACAACAATAAAGTTTTTGATTAATTAAAGTTGGACCTTTTGACAGAATTATTAGATATGAATATTTTATATTTATATTAACGAGTAAACTGCCAATAAGTTGTTTGGCCACATGTTACCAAAGCCTTGGGCTAAATAAGGGACAGAATTTTATGTCTCAGAACTATATGAATTGTAAATCTTCCAACAATAATGACTCAAAAGCTGCTTGTGAGAATTTACCCACCATACAAAAAATATATTTATTTTTGTTTAGCATTACATTATTATGGATTCCAATATTGGCACAACTGATTTAACGGAGTTTTTTGCAAAAAGAATGGAAAACGCAGGTACAAATATCTAGTAGTCACCAATAAGTCTAAGAAAAAACAAATATACAGAATAACAAATAATAGACATGCTCAATTTTCTTATCGACAACATATTTGTTCAGTTTGGTGGACGTGTTTTTCAACAAACAATAGGGATTCCAATATTGTGCACCTTTGCTTGCTGATTTGTGTCTTCATGCATATGAAGCGGACTTCTTACAATCTGTTCTTGACAAAAAAGATCGAAGACTGGCTCTCTCTTTTTAGTTCACGTTCCATTATATTGATGATGTCCTTCCACTGAACAATTTTCGATTTAGTGACTTTCTACATCTCATATATTCTCTAGAACTTGAGATAAGGGACACAACAAATTCTAGGAAGTCTGCTTCAAATTTAGATCTTCATCTCGAAATTGACTCTCAAGGAAAACTTTCAACAAAACTCTGTCAAACATGATGACTTCAACATTCCAATTGTCAAATTTTCTCTCTTGTGTAGCAACATGTCGTCCGCTCCAGCTTGCGGGAATTACATCGATTTCCTTGGCAGAGCGTCACGTTTAACACAAAAACAGGTTTACTTTGCTCCTCGGTTGCTGTCGTCCCTCAAGAAATTTTACGGTAGTCATCATGCACTTATAGACAAATATGGGATTACTATCTCTCAGATGAGTGCAGATGTTGGTTTGTTATAGGGGTTTGTTTTGTCTTACTTTACCGGATTTGACACACTGAATCGGAAATTGGCAGTGCGAGGGGTGTGCTATGGCAGCCAGAAACCGCTTACTCTTCCGGACCACCTGTTCAGTATTATTACGACTAAAGTTCGCGTTGTTGATTAATATTCAGTGGTTGACATTCGGACGCCCCATCGGTAACTTTGCTTCTTTCACAAACCTATTACTACAAAAAGGCAACATATTTCTTATATTAAAGATCTTTTTATGGCATGCTTTTACATGTGCGTCAATTTAATTGAAGTTCTTAATCTTTAAAACAATTTTATCTACAACAGTATTATTGTTTTAATGAATAAATTAATCATACTTCATGTAATATTTTTCTTATTTTGTTTATTTTATACTTTATGTTGTTATTCTCTTGAAATAAAGGAAATAATTATCACATACTATATATGTTTTTATTGTATGTGAACACCAATTGAGATAATAACATACTTCTATTTGATGGATGGCAGTGTATATTTTCAAAACTACCCCGACACATTTATGACTCCTGGAAAATTTTCTGAAATTATGTAATTAAATTGTTGTAGTTGATTTTCAAAATGTATGATGTAATATTTGGACCTTTGAAGTTATTGTTTTGAAACTATTTGTTTAATACATAACAAAATATACATGAGAATTTCAGTTCGAAATTGCAAATTGTAGAAAAGTAGCGGTGACCGAGTACTCCATCTGTTACCATACTATCCTACGGTCATGGCGGCGTAACGTGGTCAGACAATATGTTACATGGACAGTTTCTTTTTTTAGCTCGCATGTCATGCTTACAGAAATCATTATACTTGTATATTAATTCTGTTTGATGGGGCTACCATTTAACAAGTATTTGTCTTGTTATATTACTATCAATACCAAGGAGGAATTCATAAAACGTGAATATAAATACCAGTAAAACTAAACTTGATAAATTTAACATGTTTAACAGTAGAAAAAATATAAAGATATTTGGTAAAAGACAATATAGGTCTGTAATGCTAGTACACCTGAGGTAGTGTCCTCGAAAGTATCCTAAAATTTGTCGCTAAGATGTGTCTTAATTCAAATTTTGAGACCAATTTTGGACCATCTTTAGACCATCTTAAGTAATCTGTCTCTCGAAACTATCTTAGATGTGTCTTTTTAAGGACATCTCAATAAAGATTCTAAACAAAATGTTGTTCAAACTAAATAAGATAATAACCCTTTAAAAGAAAATTTCCTCCATCAAAAGTTTTATAATTTTGAATGCTCAAAATAAAAGTCATTGTTTTATTTTTACAATTTTTATTTAAAATCATAACAACTTTGTCCTAAAATAATCTAAATAACCTACAGGGTCATCGAAGAATGTAAAGACATTAAAGTTCAAAATTTAAATACATGCATGTCGACTCGAATACAACTAAATAGGTGATTAAATTTCACTAGGTGAACACATGGAAAAATATTGTAAGTTATGGTGCATAAAATATGTAAAATATAAGATTAGATGGTCTAAAGACGTCAAATTAGCCTTGGTGTCTTTATTATTATCCTTCAATTTTGACCAAGTCTAAACTAAGATTGCTTCAAGAACACGACTTGAGGCTTAATTAGACGAGAACACCACGCCTCTATTTATAGATTTTAAAATTCCCTTATGGTTTGGCGCCATAAAACCTGGTTTAACCCACCATTTCGTTTGAAATGCCTGTACCAAGTCAGGATTATTGCGATCCACCAATTCTCCGGTATGACTTATTCGTTTTTGTCATTTTCTCTGGACTATGAGATTGATCATTCAAGTTCGGTAGTTTTGTTATTACCTTTATTTGATAAACAGCTTATCACGCATCACTTCCGTTCATTTTGATCACAAATCGTAAAAGTCGTGAAATTTTCATTAAACATAGGAGAATATAAGCTTACGGGTTGCATTTTGCAAACATGCAGGGTACGGATGGAAAGGAAAACCATTTGTCAGTTGCATAAAAACGTCATATGTACAAGAAGTAAAGAAAAGAGACAAATAAATCGAATTTGAAGGGAGTGGGTGAAATCTTGCCAAGATGGTGGCTTGCCTCCCTTGTGGGTATTATATAGTCTGAAACCCAAACTCATACTACCAAGGTAGTGAGTCTGGGAAAACACCTATTGATGTCTCGTAACCACTAGGTGGCGATCGTTATACCTTTTAACCTTTACCATGTGCGTATATGACGTGTTAAGCATACAAGATTCATTTCAATCTAAAATGAACCAACTTTAAAACTCAACGTTTCATTGGTCTTCCTTGGATTTAACAACTGGTTCAGCAAAATAGAGAATCGGATTGGTCGAACGTGTATGGTTCTGTAATCAAGAATTTCCCAATTTTTGACTCAAATAAACATAAACAATTTCCAAAACCAGGTAGACGCCTGTGAGTACAATTTAACGATAAAACGATTTTTTATTGTTATCAAAACCAACTTGTGTTCAAAATTGTAAAATAGGATGTCTTATTATAAATTAAGAAATATTATGTTATAAGAGAACAACTCATATCAATTCGAGAAGTTATCTCGCTATTGTATTTGCATGAATTCACTAAAACATATGTACAGAATTCTGAAGATACGGTTGAGTGATTTTCGTCGGACATTATGATAAAGCCTGAAAGTACTCCGAACGTACACATTACAAAATAGGTATTGGGACTGTCCCAGATGATAAGCGTCTGGGTGATCGAGACTAGGTATTATAGAGAAGGGGGTCGATTTTTTTAAGTCGATATAAATGACAAGAATTCAAGCCCCTGTGTCTTAATTCATATCCTAAATATGTGACAAAGTCTAAAATAGGACAGCTTCGAGAACACCGTCCCTGGCTTTCTGCCTCATGTCCCGACTTCCTAGGCATGCAAGATAACACGATAGCTCCATTCAAGACATAAGAGTCAAGCATTCCGTTATTTTGACCACAAACGGCCTTGTACGATGCCAAGCTTCATTTTTGTACTTGGTGCTTTAAGCTGACTTTTTTACTAAATTATTAAGGCTTTAAAGAATTCATTATTTTGTTACCACGGACGTGCATGACCCGCGTCAACAGCAAATCTCGAATGTGATGCTACATGTATGTTATATTCAATTATCTCCCTTCAACACTAAATTAATTTTCACGAACCGTTCACACAATGTTTCTGACATAATGTCATGAATGCAGATGCATATGAACCGTCTTTTCTGAGAGTTGATCTGAACAATTAATTGAGAAATTTATTTTAAACAGAGGGTCACAATTTAAATATTATAACAACCTATGATGCTGGGGCAAAGTTGTCGAAGGTATCTTGCGACTCCGACGTGTCGAAAGATGGTCTTACGGTACGTCGCAGTCTTAAAATGTGTTTTCGAAAGGATCGTAAATTGCAATGCATCGCAAAATTTGTCAAAATCTTACGTCTTCTACAGAGGTGTTGTAAGATGGTCGCACGGAGTTATGATGATCACAAGTATAATTATATTAGAAATACAACGTTTTAAAAGATCTTAAAATGATTGCTGTTTACTTGTATAAATTTTTAAAGACTAAATGGGAAGTTTATAGAACATATGTTACAGAACCACTGAAACTAATAAAATACAATAGGAAATATTATTAAGGACCATTAACTTGAAGAGGGCATATGGTTTTTGCTGACATATTTTAAATCTGAGAAAAAAAGATGTACCAATAAAAGTGGTATTTCCAAGTTAAAAGTCCAAGAGAGACAGGAGAGACAAAGGTTAAACAGCAAACACAAAGAAAACAGCACCAACAAACATTTAACGCATAACCCAGAAACCACAACTGAACAGAGCTGACAATGCGAGCTAAAGTCGTAACGAGAATGAACCTGGCCCCTGATTCTCTAAAATAAATCTTAATGGTTCCTTTGTAAACTTTAAATATTTTTTTCTTTTTTGGTTCATTTATCTGAAAAGCATGGGAGTTCTGTAATCACATTTTAACGCATAAAATAAGGTAATGTTAATGACTGTTTTAAGTACATCTGAACGATTAATAATTACTTCCAAATTAAACGTTTAATAATTGCCACATTATTAAGATGGTGATGCAAACTACTGATGAAAACTTAATTAAGAAATGGTTTATTGCTGTAATGTCTAAGCTTTGATTCCTCATACAACATGTACAATAAACCCAATGAAATGTCTTTATTATAGTAAACAGAAATTTGAACATTGCAGTATTTTTAAAACGTGAACAAACAACTACCCATGGTAGT
Organism: Arcuatula senhousia; assembly: GCA_963971305.1. NCBI lineage: Eukaryota > Metazoa > Mollusca > Bivalvia > Mytilida > Mytilidae > Arcuatula > Arcuatula senhousia. The sequence goes on along the minus strand of OZ020306.1, from coordinate 22,744,687 downwards.
TTTTTTATATCAAACAACTTGAATGAAATTCAATAGTCTTAAAGTTTCTTGAATAGGTTTTTATTATCTTCCTTAAATTAATTACATTTGTATAATGGCTTAGTTAATCGTGATTGACTTGAAAAAACAATACGTTGTAATATCGAGTTGCTTCCAGGTAGCTTACGCCTTAAATCATGCATATGCAGCATAATTAACGGAGATAAAAGTTAAACTGCCACCCACCTTGGTATGTCCTATTTAGAAAAAGAAACTCGATAACCAGTGGCAGATACTTTATGTTCTTCTGAAAAGAATTTGACCAATTTTGTGCTATTAAAATTTTTTCCTAGTTTTCAAACACACAAACAACGACAAGGAATAAAAACCAAAAATAAACCTATTTTTTGTACCCATTTTGTGACAAGAATTAAGTAGCTAAAATTTCCCCAAAGCAGACTGGAAATAACAGAGGTACATTTCTATTACTTTATGTCCCTTTTTTCTAAACAAAAAGAGGCTCAACAAAAAAAAAAAATCAATTATTTGACAAGAATAAATAAACCATATTTTTTTTCAAAAATGAACAAAAATTTGAAAAGATATGGATTCTTGCCTCTTTTGGTCCCACTTTTTACTTTGGCCACTTTTAACCCCTAATTTCTAAGTGAAAAAAAGACGAACCCAAAAATCAATCCATAATATATCCCGAAACGTAACATTTTAGCAAAGTTCATAGTTTTTGGTGAACCAGAATCAAAGTTATTGTGAGAGGAACAAAATACACAGGTATATAAAGCCCCTTTTCCTAAACGAAAATAAGGGGACCCCATAAATCAATGCCGCCATTTTAAGAAACATCACTGTAAAATTTCATGGCTATTAGGTATCTTAAACTAAAGTTATTGTGCATTCACCCGGATAGTGGCATTTATATAACCTCTTTTGGGTTTTGGTCTCCTCGAATATCTAGATGAAAAAAGGGGAGACCCCTTTAAATCAATCTCATACAACCTTTTATGGTAAGGGACATCACTGTAATTTTTCGTAGCAAATAAAGTTTATAAAAGCAACCAACAACATCGACGACGACGAAAGCATGTTACCAATATGCGAACACAGTTTTTTTCCGGTAGTATAGAACACATAATGCAATGAAACTGCAAGCAACAACGTTACTTCAAGTCGAAAGGAGAGTAAACTAGGTAGAATAGGCAGTGTCTATTTGCAATAGAACAACCGTCACGTTGATTGCGATCGATTTAGAGTGGGTCAAATCCGGTAAATTGATGGCGATCGATTTAGAGTGGGTCAAATCCGGTTAGTTGATGGCGATCGATTTAGATTGGGTCAAATCCGGTTAGTTGATGGCGATCGATTTAGAGTGGGTCAAATCCGGTAAATTGATGGCGATCGATTCAGAGTGGGTCAAATCCGGTTAGTTGATGGCGATCGATTTAGATTGGGTCAAATCCGGTTAGTTGATGGCGATCGATTTAGATTGGGTCAAATCCGGTTAGTTGATTGCGATCGATTTAGAGTGGGTCAAATCCGGTTAAGGACGACATTATTACCCTCAATATGTACCCAACATGTGTGCTGGCCTGGAAGATAGAAATCTCGTATGTAAACAAATTTCTTGCGTGACGATAACAACCACAATATTAAGGCATTCGAGTGTCTCAAAAAAGGGCAACGACTAAACCGGTAACAAATTCAACCGAACAGAAATCAACAATGCTAACTCAAGTTTACTTGTCAGGATCTTGTAAAGGAATAACAATATTCCCTAAAGCTCTGAAATACTATTAAACGAATCAGTAATGATATGTAAACTCCAAAAGCTGGAATAAACGGAATGTTGCTACACAAAATAAATATGAAGCGGCCCTTAAAATCTCTCTTTTATCTCAATTTCCTAGGCACAGACGGGATGTAAAAAGTAACTTTACCGAGAATTGCATAGTGAAAGGACATCATCAACGAAAACGAGTCAATTTTGACAGCCGTGGAAAGGAAGGGATGGATACGGTCTGGTAGTTAAGCCTGGTAGTAAGGGTTTCTACTATTGATGGATACGGTCTGGTAGTTAAGCCTGGTAGTAAGGGTTTCTACTATTGATGGATACGGTCTGGTAGTTAAGCCTGGTAGTAAGGGTTTCTACTATTGATGGATACGGTCTGGTAGTTAAGCCTGGTAGTAAGGGTTTCTACTATTGATGGATACGGTCTGGTAGTTAAGCCTGGTAGTAGGGGTTTCTACTATTGATGGATACGGTCTGGTAGTTAAGCCTGGTAGTAGGGGTTTCTACTATTGATGGATACGGTCTGGTAGTTAAGCCTGGTAGTAGGGGTTTCTACTATTGATGGATACGGTCTGGTAGTTAAGCCTGGTAGTAGGGGTTTCTACTATTGATGGATACGGTCTGGTAGTTAAGCCTGGTAGTAGGGGTTTCTACTATTGATGGATACGGTCTGGTAGTTAAGCCTGGTAGTAGGGGTTTCTACTATTGATGGATACGGTCTGGTAGTTAAGCCTGGTAGTAGGGGTTTCTACTATTGATGGATACGGTCTGGTAGTTAAGCCTGGTAGTAGGGGTTTCTACTATTGATGGATACGGTCTGGTAGTTAAGCCTGGTAGTAGGGGTTTCTACTATTGATGGATACGGTCTGGTAGTTAAGCCTGGTAGTAGGGGTTTCTACTATTGATGGATACGATCTGGTAGTTAAGCCTGGTAGTAAGGGTTTCTACTATTGATGGATACGGTCTGGTAGTTAAGCCTGGTAGTAGGGGTTTCTACTATTGATGGATACGGTCTGGTAGTTAAGCCTGGTAGTAAGGGTTTCTACTATTATCGAAGCTAGTGAAGCAGTGTTTAACGTGCAAGGAACATGCCATTTACAATCAAATGATAAAAACATGTAAGAAAAGAGAAAAAAATAATAAAAATGAGTAAAAGTTATACTGATATACCAGAGCGATGAACATGAAAAGAATAACATGAACATAATGACTTTGCCTTATAAGTGCAAGATGCGATCGCAACACTAGTGTATGATCTCGGGTTAATTTTTCTGTGTTACGTATGACCTGACAACGATCGGCCAAAGTAAAACTATCATTTCTGGTCCATTTTTTGCAATGTTACTTGTTCAGCCTCTTTTTGTTTAAAATATAAGGGGCCCAAAGAAATAAAAATGTACCTCTATTATTTCCAGTCTGGTTTTTGCTAATTTATTCTTGTCTTGTCACAAAATGGGTACAAAAATAGGTTTGTTTTTGATTATTATTCCTTGTCGTCGTTTGTGTTTGAACACTTGGAAAAATTTTAATAGCACACTTTGATCGCTCTTTCGGCTATCAGAATCTCAATCGAGAGCGTAAATCGTCTCCTTCCAAAAAAAGTTAACTTCTAACAGTTAAACCCACCATTTCTTTTGAAATACCAGTACCAAGCCAGAACCATTGCGATCTTTAATTTCTCTGGTGAGTCCCTGCCTTATTTTGTTATATGAGATCGATCATCCCAATTCGGTAATTTTGTTGTTATTTTTATTTACTGATTTAGTGTGCTATCAACTCACAAAGCGGCTTAACACAATGCCATGAAAGAAGTCATATTTTAACGTAAATCAAACTGTCATGATTATTATAATAAGTCTTTCAATTAAAAAAACTTAAATATAAATGTCAATTATGGAGTCACCAATCTGATAAATTTCATATTGCGACACCTTTGCTACAAGTAAATGAAAAAAATGGGCTAGGACGGGCAATTCTACCCAATTGTGGACAAAGCGGTCTTAGACGACAGCCATGCCACTGGGAGCGGTTCGAACTGATTAAGGCTTAGTTTTATCAGCTTCTATGGTTACAAATGTACTAAAGCTTAACTAAAGATGTATCGAGTTGTCTTTAGATTAACCAGAGAGACGTCACTTTTCTTCCATGGTCCAACAATAGAAAAGTGGTGGTTCCTCTGGTAGAAAAATGGCGGCGTAAACGGGAAGGTCTTTAAAAATACCAGCACAAATTCACCGACTGATATTGCATGGGTGTTTACTTTTTCGACGTTTTTGTTATGATTTAAAGAAATTTAATTCCGAAAGCACTTAAATGTGACCATCATTACAGTTTTATGTAAAGGGATGCTATTTTAATAATATTGTGCTTTTAAAATATCAGGACATTTTTTTCTTTCATAAAAAACTGACCTTTAGACTATTGACAAACAGCGATTTTCGTGTCTATTGTAGGAAACATATATACTTTATCACTTTTTGGTAATGGCATAGATGTATAGTAATGGTAAATAGAGAGGTTTGAAATTTCTGTTACTGCAGAAATAACCCAAGTGTGAAAGAAGCAGAGGTACCAATGGGGTATCCGAATGTCAAAAGTCGAAAGGACAGAGACAAAACCAGTAAACAGAAACAAGAACGGGACAAAAACAGCCAACATGTAAAACATGGAAACACAAAACAACTGAATATCAATCAACAACGCGAACTCCAGTCGAAACAAGAGGGAACTCAGGTGCTCCGGAAGAGTAAGCAGTTCCTGCTTGCTATAGCACACCCGTCGCGTTGCCAATAGTCCATTCAGCGTGTCAAATCCGGTAAAGGAAGACAAAACAACACCCTATGACAAACCAACATCTGCACTCATCTGAGAGATCGAAATCCCATATTTGTCTATAAGTGCATGATGTCTTCCGTAAAATTTCTTGAGTGAAGACAGCAACCGAGGAGCAACATAACCCTGTGTAAGCAATTTTTGCGTCAGACGTGTCGCTCTGCTAAGGAAATCGATGTAAGTCCCACATGCTCTGGAGTAAAGAATCAATTGATATACGTAAACTCCATAAGCTGGAGCGGACGGAATGTTGCTACACAAGAAGGGGAAGTTGACGATTGGAAAGTTGAAGTCATCACGTTTGTCATAGAGCCTTGTTGAAAGTCTTCCTTGAGAGTCAATTTCGAGATGTAGATCTAAATATGAAGCAGACTTCCTAGAATCAGTTGTGTCCTTTATCTCAAGCTCATGTGGATATATGAGATGGAGAAAGTCACCAAATCGAGAATTGTTTAGTGAAAGGACATCATCAATATAACGGAACGCGAGGTTGAAAGAGAGAGCTAGTCTACGGTCTTTTTTGTCTAGAAGAGATTGCAAGAAGTCTGCTTCATATGAATGAAGAAACAAATCAGCAAGCAAAGGTGCACAATTAGTGCCCATTGGAATCCCTATTGTTTGCTGAAAACACGTCCACCAAACTGAACAAATATGTTGTCAATAAGAAAGTTGAGCATGTCGATTACTTGGTCTTTTGTAAATTTGTGAACGTGGGAAGTTCCTTCAACATGTTCAAATGTTGAGGAAGTTCATTGATAAGTTCGTGAAAAAGTTCCATTTTTAGTAGACAATGTTCATAGTACATATTTGTATTCATGCTCAAAACAACTTTTATTTACCAGGAGACAATACAACAAAAGTTGACAGCATATCTTATGAACATATTATGTAACTTTTTAGGAACTTCTAAAAAGAACCACTTCAAAACATGAAGGAACTTCCCAACATAAATCGTTCACACTTGGGGATACTTCTGCAGTAAGAATGCATTACAATTAATATTTTCTTATCAAAAATCGGTATCAACCAGACTGCTACTAAAATACGTTCGATCATTCTGTAAGCAGACTGCGCAAAGATAGTAGCAAAGTTTTACAATGGTTCGTGATCGAACTATGCCTTTATCAAGTCACTTATGTCACTGACATTTACCTGTAGCAGTGGAAATTCGTTTACTCCGTTCGCTTTATCTCATTACACCACTTCTTATATCATTTATGTTCATTTATCACACCTTTCGTGTTTATTTTCCGAATATATTGGTAAAAAAGAATAAAATTAGTTACAAATCAAAATAAAAGATTTTAACGTGTAGGCCGTTGTCTCATTAGCCTGATTGTTGTGAGTTATTTTCAGAATTCAAACACTTTTTTCTTTTTTTCTAATACCCTTTCTGTGTTTGAAACCTTTGAGCATATTTATTCGATACAATTGGCTTTAAATGTTGATAATGAGAGGTTCCACTTTCATATATGCATTCCGAGTATAGCTTCATTAGGCTAATTCTTGAAACTTTTACAAACACTATGCTCTTTGATGATGTTCATTGGACTTAGTCTTAAACAAATTTTGACAATATTAAAAAAAAAATCCATCTAAAATCAAAACTGTTAAAAACATCTTCTTTTACTATAGAGCACATGCATGTCTGATAATTCGGTGCTGGATTATGCTTCAGCTTTTGAAGTGGCAATGTGGTGTATCTTTACCGATACATTTGCCTATTAACCTTACATTGTTTAGGTTTAAATGCTATACTGACAAATGTTTCTTTTGGTTAAATGTACATCATTTTGCGATAAATGAGGTTCATTGATTCAATTATTCAAAGTTTCACGCGAGTTTGTGTGAAACCATTATTTCTATGTTAACATGGCAAACTTTAATGTGTAATTAACCTAAAAACAAACTTCCTAACAGATGACCACAATATACAAACTGATGTATTGATCCTGAAAAACCAGTAACTTGCAATGGATATTTGCAGAGAACAGATTATAGAAAAAGGGAATTAAATTTTAATATAAAACATGTTTTCAATTAGTATCTAATAGCTGCATGTTCTTAAACCGTATATAGGGATCTTATGCAATCATACCGTAAGCCGCAAGCCTATATATTTTACTGAACTAAAACTGCTGAACGATACTCTGTAGTACATAAATAAGTGATTCTATGCCTTGTATACCTTTTAAATGATGCCTTAAAACCAAACATTGACGCACGTTTTTCCATTGATTAAAAAATGACGAAAATTTCCAAAAAATTCTTCAACCTTTACGTGACAAATAGCTATTCTCTAATAGAAACGTTGGATGCTGTATAAACTCCGTTAGTAATTTCATAATTTTGTTTTGACCATTGAATTTTTTTTCGCACATGAGAAAAAAACCTAGAAATTCAAAATATTTAAGCAGAATCAAACACGTTGGAATCATTTTTTCACGAGAACTTTCACTCAGAAATGTCACAATTTGGTATATTATAGTTCCAGATGCACGGTGAACGGTATATAATTGATAGCAAAAAATAGCGTGTTTTTTATTCTGTGGCTTGTTTGAAAGTTGTTTATCTGTCTTCCGATTTTGTCTAAGCCTTTTTGGACATCGGAACATGTAAACCTTTTCTTCTTATCAAATAATTACCAACTTGTAATGGCTATTTAAAATTCGATTGTCATAATGCATCAACATCTTAAGATCTTTTATGTTAAATCAGGGGTTTACTCTTTGATATCACCTGCAATACACAAACCAAATGGCCAATTTAAATTGACTTTTGGCCTTTTCTTCAGAAACTAAAACGTTCTATGATTTTAAACATTTAAGCACAGGTTTATTATCAAAGATTTGAAGCATTAAGACAACATGAATTAATTTCAACGGAGTCAATAAAAGTAATTCGCATAAACTTACAACACGTGTGAAGCACAATTAAGGCCCTTGATTTATGCTGTCTTATGAATGGCAGAGAAATCTAACTATAGATACAAGTATTAGGTTTCCAAAAAGCTTGTTCGGCCCGGCATTAATTTAAGTACAATATCAGTGTATTGGGTGTACCTTATTGCAAACTGTGTGGTGGGTTTATTTGATTGTGGCTCTGGAAGCTGTCAGAAGTTCGCTAGATTTTAACTTATTGCTCTCATTAAAACATTACCAATTAAGAGGCTTATACAGAAGAAGATAAAATTTGGAATAATCAACGAGGAGTTTATAGTCGTGACTATAGACTGAAAGCATCTGCAAGGAATGTTAACTAAAGACTCGTTGTGTGCCACAAGTCTTCCATGGCCAGCTCTTGACACACCACGACCCGAGTTGGTTGCTCCAGTTCCAGTTGAACCGAAGACCGGATCAGTCTCCCATCGCGTGGTCGTAAAACGGCATTTGTGACACAACACAATAAGCAGCACTTCTAATCTAAGCGCTAAAGCGTTAAAAGGCAGAGCTAAATCTAAGCACTAAAAATAAAGAACGATCTGTGTTTAATAAACTTGAAACATAGCACATCAGTTTTGTTTGTTTCCTACACACACTTACACATTTGTTAAGAAATTTGTAATTTAGCTCCGCCCAATTGATCAAAGGTCAAAGGTCAACAATACTTAAGTAAACGTCAACGAGTACTGATACACGATATGTAGTGCACATTTATATCGCATTTATGTTGCGGTATAAATATGTGCCTCTTATTTTAGACAATCCGTATAACATTTAAAATACAATACACGATTAATGTTCTGTAATATATCCTCTGGTAGCAATATTGACTGACCGATTTACCCTGTCTAGACGATAAAAAACCTGCGAAAATAAGATAATTATATGACTTCATAAGGCTCTGCCTAAAAATCCGTAATAGAAAACAACAAGCAAAATTTAATTTTCGATTAGTCTTTGTGCAGAAAGAAGCACAGAGTCATGAAAGAATTCGAGTGTCAAAAGTCCGAAAGGGAAACGAAAAATCCAGTGAACACGAACGAGAATAGCACGAAGAATCAAAAACATTAAAACTCAAAAAACAAATGAACAAGAATTAACAACGCAAACTCAAGTCGTAACGAGAGTGAACTCAAGTGCTCCGGAAAAGTTTCTTTACCACACCCGTCGCGTTGTCAATAGTCGATGCAGCGTGTCAAATCCGGCAAACGAAGACGTTACAAAACCCTATAACAACACGCATCTGCACTCATCTGAGAGATAAAATTACTTATTTGTCTATGAGCGCATGATATCTTCTGTAAAATTTCTTGAGTGAAGACAGTAACCGAAGAGCCACATAACCCTGTGTTTGCAATTTTTGTGTCAGACGTGGCGCTCTGCAAAGCTTAAGGAAATCGATGCTATTCCTGCAAGATCTGGAATAACGAATCAGTCGAGATTCGGAAACTCCATAAGCTAGAGCAGACAAATGTTGCTATACAAGAAGGGTTACCGGTAATTAACCGTTGGAAAGTTAAAGTTATCACGTTTGTCAATTTTTGTTGAAAATTTTCCTTGAAAATCTATTTCGAGATTATGATCTTAATATGAAGCAGACTTCTTAGAATATGTTGTGTCCTATACCTCAAATTCCTGAGGATATATGAGATGGAGAAAGTTACCGATACGAGAATTGTTCAGTGAAAGGACATCTTGAGAAAGGGTCTTGAGCAGATCGTGAAGGTCCGCCATGTGGCCAATCTTCACATGCTGTTAATCATACCAGTCTGATAGGTGGTGACAAAATATAATCTCCCCTGTAAATATTTTTTTGTGCTCATAGACGAATATAGGTTTTCATTCTTTCAGATGAGTGCAGATGTTGACTTGGCATAGGGTTTTTGTTTTGTTTTTCTTTACTGGATTGGACACATTGTATTGACAGTTAGCAGTGCGACAGGTGTGCACTAGCAGGCAGGGACTGCATAGTCTTCCGGAGTACCTGAGTTCACTTTCGTTACAATTTGAGTTCAAGTTGTTGATTGTTATTCAGTTGTTTTTGTATTTATGTGTTTTATGTTGTCTGTTTTTTCGTACTGTTCTCGCTGTCTTATACTGGTTTTGTCTTCCCTTTTGGATTTATGACATTCGGATGCCCCATTGGCACTTCTGCTTCTTCAGACGAAATACACATCATTATTGAGTGACGCGCTGAACTTAATTTTTAAATTATGTCGGTATGTTTATTTATGTCCATAGTTACTACGTATACAACCTAGATAAAATTCTATGTTATTTACTAAAGAGCGCATATTCTATTGTCTCGTTTTAAATCATTCTCATTTACATTTTAGTACGGACGGACATGAGTAAAACAAGCCTTAGAAATAAAAAAAAAATCATTAGAAAATAACTAAATTTACATTTGCAAGCTTATATTTCTTGACCAGTAATAAATCCGACTTTTGAACACATGACAATTGGCCCATAACAAAAGTTGGAGTTCTTTACTTATTTCGATTATCATATAACTTCCATTTTTTAGCATTAAACTTTGACATTTAACATTAAAAATTTTGGGTGGTTAATATCAGTCTTTCAAACAATATTACATATTGGCCTTTCACAAGATTGAGTAAAGGGAACATTATCAAGGCTGCCTTCACCATAACACACACGCTGTTATAATGGGAAAATAAATAGACTTCAGAATTTTCTTAACATCTACGATGGTATCAAGCATTTAATGAATTTAATACCAATTTTCAATGATATTTAGTATTGATGTTGTTTTTTAACACTATAAAGCTTATACACTTCATTGTTCAGGCGTCGGAACTGATGCTGGCTAAAGGAAAGACTAATAAAGATAATGACATCCTGAACAAAGATTAATTTAACGGTAATTTGAATTAGATATGCAAGGTAGGTGATACTGAAGCAAAATTTATATAAAGTGAAATAGTCTCATATTTGAAACTTAGCAAACGATCAAATAATGGAATTATGCAAACACTTTAGGTTGCAACAAAGACGGGGTTTAAAATCGATTATTTCATGTATATACAACGACTTCTTTGTCATCAATTAATCTAAGAAAAAGAACAAATTTACAGAGTTCCAAATGATCGGCATGCTTAGCTTTTATATTGACAAAATATTTGTTCAGTTTAGTTGACGTATATTTTTCAGCAAACAATTTGGATTCCAGTAGGCACTAATTGTGCACCTTTTTTTGCTGAGTATATTCTTCATTCATATGAAGAAGATATCTTGCAATCGATTTTAGATAAGAAAGATCGTAGAATAACTATCTCTTTTACCTCACGTTCCGTAATATTGATGATGTCCTTTCACTGAACAATTCTCAATTTTGTTAATTTCTTCATCTCATATATCCCCAAACACCTCAGACAAAGAACACGCAACGGATTCGTGGAAGCTTGCTTCATATTTAAATATACATCTAAATTGACTCTCAAAAAAGACTTTCAACAAAGTTCTTTGACAAAGTGATAACTTCAACCTTCCCTTCCTGTGTAGCAACGTTCCGTCCCGTCCGCTCCTGCTTTTGGGGTTTACATATTATAACTGATTCGTTACTCCGTGCTTGTGGGATCTAAAATATAGATTCGATTCCCCTGGTTGAATGTCGCGTCAGACACAAAAATTTCAAACAATTTAGGGTAACGTTGCTCCTCTGTTATTGTTTTCATTGAAGAAATTTTACGGAAGTCATAGAGCTTTGGTCAAAGACTTCCTTGAGATCATTTCAACATAAGTATGAACTTATGTAAGAGCCTTTAAGTCCTTAAGGGTAAAGATTTGAAAAGATTTTCATAATTAAAAATTCAAATAGTAAATAAAGAATTTTCCGAACTCCCACTCATAAACATCATTTCGATTTAATATGATTCTTCAGCCATCTGTATCCCTTGTCTGATGGTTCACCCTTTTTAACCCACCATCTTATACTTCGCTCCAGTGGCGAACTAACTTTTCTTTCAAGCCAGTGACCTTTGCTGTCAGAGCACGACTAGGGCATATGCAGGTTGGCCTTGAGGAATCTGTACTTGTTCCTTGAGTCGTTTGAGAAGTTTGTTCTTTGACAGCATTCGTGTTTTGGAGAATATGGAGGTTTGGTTTATCTTGTTGATATCGTAAGTTTTGGCAATATAGCAAGGGACATCCTTTGTGATTGGTGCAATGTTCAACGAAATGTAAGGGTTTGGTTTATCAACAGGATGGATCTTAAAGTTGTCAACAATATAGCAAGGGAAATCCTTGCTGATTGGGATTTGGTGTTGTACAAAATGACGTCTGGGTTTACGCTCGGTGTTATTGTTTAGGTAAAGTGGGTTTTTGTTATGGGGCAGACACGCGGCTTGACGGCGTGCCTCTTACATCGTCTTCTTCTGTGGTTCTGGCTGACGTCTGATTAAATGTTTTTTAATGATGGATGGTTCAAATTATCTAAGATTTATTGTGATTTTAATTCTCAAATTTTCCTCTCAGAAAAAACACTTCTACTTTCGGCTCGTGCTCAGGCCCTGTCTCCTTATAAAAGTTAGAAGTAGAATAAAAAGAATATTGAGGTGGGGACTTTAGGTGACCCTTCATAAAATTAAATAAACAAAAAACATCCAAACTACTGACTGTTGTTAAGTGAAAGAATTTCCAGCTTGTTAAGTACCAGCATTTGCAGCTGAAATAAATGTTTTATAAATATCCTGCAGAATAATTTGATAAAAGTTATTTATTTCTGGATAAAGACGACTTAAGACCGGTTGAAACCATAACCAAATATCTTTTTCTATATAATCCATAAAAAGGTACACTGTGACATTGTGAATGATTATTTATAACAAAAGATTTTTGTTATACAATTTTCTGGTCATTTACTGACCCGATACATTGTTTTTGTCTATCCTGTTCTTTAAAAGTCTCATATGAATTGATATATGATATTGAGAAATAAAGTTCCTTTTAGTTGTGTTTTTCCCTTGAGACGATGATTCTGAACTGGCCACATTTAGACGTCCAGTTTGTAGGATCGGATTCTTCGTTTTCTCCGTTGTAAGAATTTTTAGTAGGAATTATACAAGAAAAGACCTATAAAATAATTAGTCCATTGTTTCAAAGATCAATAACCTAAGGAAGAAGTTATTGTTTCCAAAAATATTTATCATGGATAAAACAGTGTAGAAATATTTGAACAAATGATTGATAACTGTTTGTTTTATGCCCATTTCAAACGATTTCTGCGATAGAAATCCAAACAAGATTAAAATGATGAATTCAATACAAAGTTTGAAATGCACAAATGTTTTATTATTAGAAAGTTCCCAGATAGACGATAAAGAGATGTGGAATAAGTGTACGCGACACAACCAACATTAAAGAAACGGCAATTTAAAAAATCACAATGGAAAACAACCAGCAGTCTTCAACATGACCAGAGGTCACTGCTCGCCGTCTTGCATTGGCCCAAGACTAAAATACAATACATAAGATTCAAACAAATCCCTAGAATATCAAAGAAAGACCCATTTCTGGACATAAAAAAACCCAAAAACAGATAGTAGACAAGAACAAACAAAAGCTTTGACAAGGATTCCTGGCTTAGGACAGGCACATATAAAATGTGGCGGGGTTAAACTAGTTTTTTGGGCCCAAGCTTCCCCCTATTGTTTATCTTGTACAAAGCACAAAACATAACACACTTGAAAAATGTAATCGACAAAAGTTCAATTCACTAAGAGAGAACCTGAGACAAGAGTACTATACGAGAACAACGAAACGTAAAGGAACTCCCTTGAGAATTCTCGCAGTTACTGACAGCTAGCTAAGAAGCATTTATCGATTGATGTAAAAATATCAAACATATCGATTCTAAATCCAACATAACACTTCAAACAACAAATGATTTAGTATCATATCATCATACAAAACCGGCATATTTGATCGCTGTAATGCTTCGTAACAATGCAATAGTCAAAAAGTAAAAGATTAATGTTTTAGAGTTACTATCAAATTATCAATATTTCTACCAAAAAAACCCACCAAATTTAAAGATTTTACTATAACTTCTAACTTGTATCCTTTCTTTAATAAGTTTTAAGCCAAATTACCATGTCAAGAGGATTGTTTTTGAATTTACGTGCCTTATAAACTACATTTCCATAGAATTCGGGATGTGATATTCCTTTTACTATCAAAAACCAACGTGTACAGTTAAATTCTTCAATAAGATACTCATATTTATGAACGAATTTAGTAAAAGATTTGACTAATTTGTGGTATCGATAACCTTGTTTTAGCAATTTTTCTGTAATGAAACGGTTTTTTAAACCTAAAAATAAAATAGGACGGAAAAAATATAACATGTTCGACCCCATGCCTGTTCATGCTCTTGAAAAAGCGTGTTGAAATCTAAAAAAAAAGTTTAGGTAAAGTTGTTTTCATTCAAACGCTGCTGATGAGAGTTTACTCCTTGAAATATGCACATACCTGCTTGATTGTTTAGACTTGTCTGACACGAATTTGCCAATAAATTTTGATACTTTTTTGTCGATGAAATTTCTTATTGTTAAATTCAAAGCTGTTTAAAACACCAGGTTTCTTTTCTTGTACTGCTCATGGTCGATACCATCGGTGCTGGGTTCGGCTTTCCCTTTCGTTTGTTTTGGTTTTGAGTACTAGTTCAATACTTTTGTTTTTTTTACCTTCCAATGTTTTTATTCAAATGCTGTTGAAGAGAGGCTTTTCCTTGAAATATGCATAATTAGATTACCCGTTTTGGTATTCGTATCTAGCAAGGAGCCTTGAAGTGTGTTTTATTAAATCAGTTGTTTTGTATGACAACGTTTAGTCCATCATCCGCGGTTTAGCTTCCCCAATATTATTTTTTATGACAACGTCTCTCTTGTCGATTTTTTTTCTGTAAATCCTTGACCTAACAACATATCTACCGGTACCTTTGGAGTTTAGAACTTAGAAGAATTTTACAATCTCATATATATTTTTTTATAATACTTGACTCTTCTATATTGCCGATAGATTTCCTATGCAAAACCCTAATACAATTGGCACAGTTTATATGAAATGTAGATTATTCGGTATTAATTAATTCTATTAGTTTAATAAAAAGAAAATGATAAAAGGCGAACAATATTTTTTTACTCATCTTTGTTGCGCTCTTTAGTTAATTTGAAGCAAACAATTTTTGTCAAAAAGGACCACATGGCTGCTTAGTACTTATATTATCATCAGTCGTTACAGTTGTATATTGAAGATACCATTTATGTTGTTAAAAAAATTGAAATTAAGGATTTTGACGTTCAAGGTGTAATTTTGTACATGTATTCATGACTTCAAATACTTGGTTTACTCTTTGTATTTCGTTGCTTTCCTTCTATAGTAGTGTACACCTTCTAGCATAACTTTCAATGTTCGCTTAACCTGTGTTCTCGCTCATGACTTTCAGTCTATATTGCTATTTAAAAACCAATGTAAATATGATTCATTGGGCTTTTACATGTACTGTCGTACATAATTGGTACTCATCGTACATGTAGCATTTAATTTAGCTCAGGGTAGTATATCAAACATTATACTTCTTAATTTCAGATCAGTACACTTTAAAGTGCAGTCATCTTGACAGGTGCATTATTATGCTGTAACGAAATCACTATTTATGAACAATAAACTTTCTGCAGTGTCCGTTTTGCTCTTTGTCTAGACCAACTTTGACAAGATATCCATTTTCTTGATAATACGTATCTTTAAAAAATAATTCATTCCTATAATCATATACATCAGTGTTTTGATCAGTCAGAACAATTGGTAAATGTGTTCTTTGTTCATTGAAAGATGTAAAAGCTTTTCATTAGTTTTAAAGGCATATTGTCTACGGCAAACTCTTTTTTTTACCCTCCATTTTTTTGGTGTCAATTAGACCGAAATGCAATAAAATGAATATTGAAAAACAAATTTGCCACCAATTTTGCCTCAAAAGTACTTTATTTTGATCAAAATAGCTCGACAATATTGATTGATATTTTATTTACCTGAACTCCGTCACATTGACACATATTTAAACTGAGTAGTTTTAACACGGACATCGGTTTTTTTTCCCCAAATACATTGATATGTTGAAAAAATACCAATATTTTTTGGTGTTTACCTTTTAAATCACATTCAAAACTTAATACATGCAATAATTGTCAGTTCTATTCGTTTAGTAGCTCTAATATTCGGTTGTCGTTTTAATTTTCTTCCGAGCTTAAACTTCGAAAAACAGTTTATGCACCACGTACAAGAACTATGGAAGTTTTCAATCAAAGAAAGTATAGTGCGCATGCTTACAGCTCATCTACATCTCATGAATATGAATTTTTGTAAAGCTTTACAAATATTATATATTTTTCAATTTTTAATGTAATAAGGTACCCTTGTCGTATTTTGAACGTTTGTATCTTTCTAAATAAACAAAACAAATAGTCTGACGACAATTTTTTGGTTTTACAAAAAAATATTTTTTCGTAGACAATATGCCTTTAATTAATGGATCTAAATTTGAATTGTAAACATGAAAATCATCACGTAAAAAGTTTTAAATATATTTTTATTGTGCGTGTAGAATCTATCTATTGTATTTTAACATTTGGAAAGTGCACTAAGACAAAACACTGTAAAACAAGAAGCAATGATGCAGTTTCTTCTGGCATGGTAAAACTATAATGATCTTTATATACCTTGGATACCATTGACAGTAGGCAATGATATTTAATACACATTATTCGATACTGCAACTTTCTCGCCTTTTTCTATTTGCTTGCTGATGCAGTAGTATTTAGGATCCCATCAAGGTAGCATGTTTTTGAAAACCACTTGGAAAAGAAGGTCATGGCACGCGACAAGAAACCTGCTTAACATGGTTTACCGACCGTAAACTATAGTTTGCAGTCGATAAACTGCTGGATATTCGCTCGGAAACTATAGCTAGCAAACGCTTATGGTAATTTCGGTAATAAAATGTGTTTATCGACCGCAAACTATAGCTAACAGTCGATACATGCTGTTTTGTGTTGGTAAACAAGCACTTGCACTCCATAAACTACAGCTATTACAAGTAAACTTGGTTTCACGACCGCAAACTATAGTTAGCGAGTGATAAAACTAGTTTTCGTTCAATAAAGAATACTTTATCAGATTTTTGTTACTATCGCCTGCCATAAATATATTATAATATCCTTCGCAACAGTAACAATAAAGGGCCTAAGTGAGCTAGATTACATTGTACATACCCCACGCATTCCGCTTTTAAATGTGAAATGCAGAAATCAGAATTTTTCTGTAACCGTCAAAGTCTAAATGACCATAACTCTCTAAAAAGTTTACATGTAAAATATTTCTAGTAATACAAAACTTAATATGTTTAACTTGCATATCAAGTTCGTTAATTTCAGTTTAGAATTTCAGAAGGTGTTGCGTCTACAAATGAACACTTGGAAAAAAGTTAAGCACCCCATGATTTTTTAAAGTTACACATTAACCATTATTTTAGTGAAAGTCTTTGAGAATTTGTATTGCAAACTAAAATATGCACAATTTAATATGTTTGTAAGAAACAAAAAGACATTTTTTTATTTACATAACATGACATGGCAAAAAGATGGCTTTTGTACATAAAAATGGTCTTCGAAAATAGGTCGCCTGACGCTTAAACATGTTAAAACTGTTATGAAATTGTCAAATCGCACTTGAAAATGTTAATCATAATCAAAATATTGTTACTGTATCGTCAGAGTCAATTTCTGATATGAGCACCTTTAGCAGGAATAAATGCTGGAACCCTTGGTCTCATACTACCAGTTTGGCGTCTTATTTCCTGAAAAGTTATCTTCCGCTTTTCGATATGAAAATGTGCTTTTAACCGAACGCTCATAGCCTTGAAGTCACATATAAAGGAATTAAAACTGACCAAAATCATAAACAAAAAAAATAATTTCAAATCATCGAAAAGCACAAATTGTCTAGGGGTTTTAATTTTTTTCCAGGTGAATACAGATGGACGGACTGACAGGCTAGTCAAAAACAACTTCGTTGCTCGAGTTCGTGGACTTTAAACTATAGTTTGCAGTTTATAAATTGGGTTTATCACTCGCAAACTATAGTTTGCTACGCTTTTGATAATTTTGGTTGTTTGTTAAATATCATAAGCGATCGGTAATTTTGGGTATCAATGCTAATTAGCGTTTCTCGATGATGAACTATTTATCGATCGCAAACTGTAGTTTGCTGATTTGTCTTGGTAAACTAGCAGTTGCTCATGGTAAACTAGTATATGGTTATAGCGGATAAACTGGGTTTCACAAACGGAAACTATATCTAGCAAGTGATAAAACCCATTTTATCAATCGCATAGAGTTTACGGTCGATTAAAAATAGTTTATCAGGTTTTTCATGTTTTTTGTTACTATTTTGGGCCAAAGAGGGACTAGTAAAGTCGGACATTTCAGCCTATATTTCCCTAGACCTGTGGCACTGGTCTTTAATGTGAAAGGGAAAATTACACTTTTCCCTAATGTTGGTGCCTGGAATTTATACATTTTGGCATATGGGCTGAGCACAGTGGAAACTTCAAGTATATAAATATCTACCTTGACTTTGAAACTTTGGTTAAAAATTCTGGGGCATTTTTTTTACTTTTTTCTAATTCGTTGCCTGGAAGTTAGGGGGCATTTATTGATAGGTAAAATAATATACATGTTAGTTGTGATAACACCCTTTGTGTTATTTTGATAAATGACATTAAAAGTACTCAAAATTGAGCATAATCGGATGAATAGACCCGCAACAGCGGTAAAAGTCCACTGAAGTGACATCGGAACAGGCAACTTTGCTCACAGAGCAAATGGGAAGATTGTTAAATGGGAAAGCCCTTAGCTGTCAAATGATCTTTGTCAAAATGAATGTAAGACTATTATGCGGATGACCTAAAAAAAACTATGGTGGTGCACAATGTTGAAAAATATGTCACGTTCTGCACACGTTAAAGAACCCTACTGCAAGAAGATATGTAGGATCCCCTGCATGAGGCTAAATGACCAAATTCCACTCCTCCCTCCTTTTCTATGTGTTGTCTGTATCCAATCCCTGCTTGGGTTTGTGTCCCGATTTCCTCGACTTCATCATCTTTCACGATCATTGTTTCGCCCCTTTTATGTTCATTTGCCTGATATAGTCGAATTTGTACTGCAAATTGAAAATTGAGTTTGCACGCCTTATTTAAAAACTACATTGTATCAAAGTCATGAAAACTGTGACGATGGTTACAGCTGTATATATTATGTAATACATGTTTCATGTAATAAGCTGTATCTATTATATAATACATGTTTCAAGTAGTAAGCTGTATATATTATATAATACATGTTTTATGTAGTAAGCTGTATCATAAATATCTATACCTTATTGGAAAATTTAACTGTACACGACAACTTTTGATTGTAAAGGGAATAACCCATCCAGATTTCTACGGTAATGTTGTTTATAGAGCAAATAAATTCAAAAACAATCCCTTGGGAATGCAAAATTGGCTTAAAACTTTATTAAATAAAGGTTATGAAATGGATATTTTAGTAAAATCTTTGAATTTAGTCTTCTTTGGTAAAAATATTGATAATTTGATACTTACTTTAAAATATTAATTGCCTTTTTATACTTATGTCATTTTTGAGCATTACAGCGGTCAAGTGTGTCGGTTTTGTGTGATGATGCATCATCAAATCATAAGTGTTTGACGTGTTGTGTCGGATTTAAAATCGACATACTTGATTTTTTTACATCAGTCGATGGATGCTTCTTAGCTAGCTGTCAGTAACTTCGAGTGTTCTCAAGAGAGTATCTTTACGTCCCGTTAATTACTTGTTGTCTTTTTGTCTCAGATACTCTCTTGTTGAATTGAACTTCTATCGATTTGATTTTTACTGTGTGTTAGTTTGTGCTTTGTTATTGGTTATCATTAGGGGGAAGGTTGGCGCCAAAAAACTAGTTTAACCCCGACACATTTTAATGTGCCTGTCCTAAGCCAGGAATCTTTATCAAAGCTTATGTTTGTATTTAGTCGAATTTATGTTAATTGTTTTTTTTGTCAAGAAGAGGGTCTTTCAATGCACTTTGGGATTTGGCTTGAATCATATGTATTTTATTTTCAATCCAGGGGCCAATTGAAAAACAGCGAGCAGCGACCGCTGGTCACATTGAAGGCTGCTGGCTGTTTTCCATTGTGGATATTTAAAATATACGTTTATAATGTAGGTTGTGTCGCGTACACTTATTCCACATCTCATTTTCTTCTATATATTATATAAAACATGTTTCAAGTAGTAAGCTGTATATATTATATAATACAGGTTTCAAGTAGTAAGCCGTATATGTTATATAATACATTTTTCATGTAGTAAGCTGTATATATTATATAATACATATTTCAAGTAGTAAGCTGAATATATTATATAATACATGTTTCAAGTAGTAAGCTGTATATGCTGTATATATTATATAAAACATGTTTCAAGTAGTAAGCTGTATATGCTGTATATATTATATAATACATGTTTCAGGTAGTAAGCTGTATATATTATATAATACACTTTTCATGTAGTAATCTGTATATATTATATAATACATATTTCAAGTAGTAAGCTGAATATATTATATAATACATGTTTCAAGTAGTAAGCTGTATATGCTGTATATATTATATAATACATGTTTCAAGTAGTAAGCTGTATATGCTGTATTTATTATATAATACATGTTTCAAGTAGTAAGCTGTATATATTATATAATACATTTTTCATGTAGTAAGCTGTATATATTATATAATACATGTTTCAAGTAGTAAGCTGAATATATTATATAATACATGTTTCAAGTAGTAAGCTGAATATATTATATAATACATGTTTCAAGTAGTAAGCTGTATATATTATATAATACATATTTCAAGTAGTAAGCTGAATATATTATATAAAACATATTTCAAGTAGTAAGCTGAATATATTATATAATACATGTTTCAAGTAGTAAGCTGTATCTATTATATAATACATTTTTCAAGTAGTAAGCTGTATATATTATATACAACATGTTTCAAGTAGGAAGCTGTATATATTATATAATACAGGTTTCAAGTAGTAAGTTGTATATGCTGTATATATTATAAAATACATGTTTCAAGTAGTAAGCTGTATATATTATATAAAACATGTTTCCAGTAGTAAGCTGTATATATTATATAATACATGTTTCAAGTAGTAAGCTGTATATATTATTTAATACATGTTTCAAGTAGTAAGCTGTATATATTATATAATACATGTTTCAAGTAGTAAGCTGTATATATTATATAATACATATTTCAAGTAGTAAGCTGTATATATTATATAATACATGTTTCAAATAGTAAGCTGTATATATTATATAATACATGTTTCATGTAGTAAGCTGTATATATTATATAATACATGTTTCAAATAGTAACCTCATAATCAAAATAATTTCGAGATCGAAATTTTAAAATTAGTTAGTGATTGCTTTAATAACAATTGAGTGGTTTCACAAATAGTATCTTAATGTTATGAATTAAATGTAACGAAAGCAAATTACAAAATAAAGTTATTAGCTGTCAGCAATGTACGAAGCCTGTATAGGGACATACAAGAAGAAAAAATTATGTTGTGCGCACATGATATTTTACAGTGCACACATATATTATTTTGTGCAGCCAATTTAGTATGATGTATGCACAATATAAATATAATGTGCGCACAACATATGATAAAATGTGCGCAAAATATATATATAATATTATGTGCACACAATATAATATCATGTGCGCATAATATTATATTACGTGCGCTAAACATAATTTTTATTTCTTTGTATGTTCCTATCAGGGCTCCGTAGCAATGTACGTAAAAAACAATTCACAAAGAAAACAATATTATGTGCACATGATATTTAGTTTAGTTTAAAAATATTTATTTAGAAATGACATACATACATCTAAATAGAACATATTAATCAAGAGGATATAAGCATAGAGTGCTTATACAAATCTGTCTCATGATACTTATTACAACTTATAATTTATCATATATCAAGATAAAATGTTCTAAATGTTCCATAACAAATATATCAAATATATATTATTGAAAGAAAGAAATCAACAAGTAAGCAAAGGTGCGCACATGATATTTTATTATATTATGTGCACATTATATTAGTTGTTGTGCGCATATCGAATTTTATCATACATTTAGCTTTGATACCTTTAAATTTGTCCGTGTGTAACAGCCGTAAATTCATAAACCATATCTTGACAGGGGACTTTTTTTGCCATATCAAACCCTCGCGTGCATAAAAGTAGGCATATCAAGAACTCGCGTGCTGAAAAGTGGGCTTATATGCCATTTCAAGGTCTAGAGCCTCACTTTGAAATTTGATGTCACAGTATTTTTATATCGTCTGCTATTTTTTTATTTGTTTGCTGAAAATGTATGATAAAAAGATTATGGCACAGGGGTTTCCATATCAGATCCTATATCATTCCTCGACCCATATTAAGTCTCGGCTGCCGCCTCGACCTAATATGGGAGTCTCGGAATGATATGGGACTTGATATGAAAAACCCTATGTAATAATCTATATATATTGTCATGTGTGGTAAAAAAAAATATCATGTGAGCACAACATGATATCATGTGCGCTCAATATAGTATCATGTGCGCTCAATATAGTATCATGTGCGCAAAATATGATATGCTGCGCGCTCAATATAAAAATGATTTGCGCAAGATAATATATTGTGCTCACAGTATAATATCATGTGAGCACAAAGTAAATATAATTTGAGCACATTTTTTTTTCTTCGTATGTCCCTATCTGGGTTCCGTAGCAATGTAACATATCAAACAGTGATCTGGCAACAGTCTGAGATTTTCTTTTTCACATCTGCATGGTAATAGTGAGGCTGTAAATAAATATCAAATGTTTCTCAAAATGCTCGGATAAAAAATGTTTAACTATATAATAATCAGTAATAGGACAAGGGGTAGAAAATTGATAAGTGATAAACTTTAAGAATAATGAAATCATGAGATCTGAAAAGAAGATTTAGAACAAAATATTACCATCAAATATAAAAAAGATCTATATAAAGTTCTTACTAACCCAGACATAGGTTGATTTGGTTCCCGAGTTTGGTATTTTTCAATTTACTGTTCTATTCTCTTCTTAAGTATATATAGTGTTTGGCTTTTTCAATGTTTCTGGTAGATCGCCTAATAGAAGAAACGCACGTCAGGCGTAGCAAAATTTATTGTCTGGAACTTTGTTGTCATTTTAATTTTTAACAGCCGTGAAAGGTTATGCTGGTGGTGGAGTTTTAATTCTTGGCACCAACACTTTTGTGTTGGAGAACACAACAAGCTGAGGCTTATTACTGCACTTAACTTTCTTTTATATAATATTGACATATCTGTATGTTTTGGAAAACAAATATATCGCCAAGTTATTGGTATTCCCATGGGAACCAATTGCGCCCCACTTATAGTAGATCTTTTTTATATTGTTATGAATTACAATTTATGGCCAAACTACAAATAAAGGTAATAACAAAATAACCGAAATACAAATGACAACAAAGTTCCAGACAATAAATTTTGCTACGCCTGACTCGCGTTTCGTCTATTCAAGACTCATCAGAGGCGCTCTACCAACAATATTGAAAATGCCAAACACTATATCAATATGAAGAGCATAGAACAATAAAACCAAAAAATACCAAACTGGGGAACCAAATTATTACTAAGATAATCAACCCATGTCTGGGGTAGGAAGATCCTTAGGGTTTAAAAATTTTGAAATTTAGACGGATAATTTAAAGCTTTGATGTTTTCTCCAACTCAAAAGCGGGATAACCTCGGGGAATTAAAACTCCACCAACAGTGCTAACCTTCACGTGTGTTCGAAATGCAAATGACAACAAAGTTCAAGCGAATTTTGCGACGCCTGACGCGCGTTTCGTCTATTCAAGACTCATCAGAGGCGCTCTACCAAAAATATTGAAAATGCCAAACACTATATGAATATGAAGAGCATAGAACAATAAAACCAAAAAATACCAAACTGTGGAACCAAATTATTACTAAGATAATCAACCTATGTGTGGGGTAGGAAGAACCTTAGGGTTTAGACAATTCTGAAATTTAGACGGATAATTTAAAGCTTTGATGTAACTTGGAGAATCAATCTCAAATGTCCATTAGACAACACAAAACAAGGAAGACATAACGGAAAAATCGAAGACCGCAATGGTCCTGACTTGGTACAGGCATTTCAAATGTTATGGTGCGTTAAACCAGGTTTTAAGGCGCGCCAAATCACCCCGGTAGTTACACAAAACACATCATAAAAAAATCTGAAAAATGTGAACAAGCCCCGGCATATCGAATTAGTTGTGAAATATAGACACCATATGCAAGTGAAGTTGGTATGTTGCTCTCCAGTTAAGGAAAATTAAAGATTTTAAAACTAAAATCGTCTCTTATATTGTAAATTTTTGTACTGAGATGACCACCCGGGTCGATCTAAGAATGATGTAAAACAGTGGATTCGGTGGTTTCTTTAATCTCTAGCTTTTGAGGATATATTAAAAGAATCCATCTACAAAAGGATACAAGTCATGTAAGTTAGAAGTTATAGTAAAATCTTTGGTTTATTTTGGTAGAAATATTGAAAATACGATAGTAACTCTAAAATGTTAATATTTTACTTTTTGACTATTGTATTGTTTTTTAAGCATTACAGCGATCAAATATGTCGGTTTTGTGAGATGATATAATACTAAATCATTAGTTGTTTGAAGTTTGATGTTGGATAAAGAATCGATATGTTTGATTTTTTTACATCATTCGATAAATGCTTCTTAGCTAGCTTTCAGTAACTGCGAGTGTTTTCGAGAGAGTTCCTTAACGTCTCGTTGTTCTCGTATAGTACTCTTGTCTCAGGTTCTCTAAGAGCCTAGCTAGTCGTAAGAGGCGGCTATGGGTCTTGGGATTCAGTGCTCAGCCCATAGAGTGACCAAGTGTGCACCCTAGGTGGCTGAATAGGGTGGCCCTCGTCCATGGGGGTTGTCGGGTCTATAATACGGAAACCCTGACCACTGACCATAGTGGTCCAACGTGTGTGGAGAGTGCCACGCTGCATTCACGTAAAAGACCCCTTTATGGACCGCCAAGTAGTGAACCACATAGGCTAAATTTTCCGCAACTACCCACCTCTCTCCTTTTCCTGTGGTTCTTCAAAATTTAGTTCCTTTGTTTCCAGCCCACCCCCATATTTCATTTATCATCATCATATCATGTTCATTTTAAAATCCTTTTCATGTTCATCGCCTGTAAATAACCTATACAGTGTATAGCGTTGCACGGGCGCCAACTCATTCACTCACTCACTCTCTTGGTGAATTAAACTTTTATCGATTTGATTTTTAGAGTGCGTAATTTTTGTGCTTTATACATGATTAACAATAGGGGAAAGTTGGGCCCAAAAAAGTTTAACCCCGCCACATTTTATATGTGTCTGTCCTAAGCCAGGAATCCTTGTCAAAGCTTTTGTTTGTCTCTGTCAACTATCTGTTTTTTGTTCTATGTCCAGAAATGGGTCTTTCGTTGATAATCTAGGGATTTGTTTGAATCTTATGTATTGTAATTTTAATCTTGAACCAATGCAAGACAGCGAGCAGTGACCTCTGGTCATGTTGAAAGACTGCTGGCTGTTTTCCATTGTGAGTTTTTTAAATTGCCGTTTCTTTAATGTTGGTTGTGTCGCGTACACTTATTCCATTATCTTTATCGTCTATGTAAATTATCCGTTTAAATTTCAAAATTCTTTAAATCCTAAGGTTCTTCCTACCCCTGACAAAGGTTGATCATCTTAGTGCTAATTTGGTTGCCCAGATTTTGGTTTTAGTTTTCTATGCTCTTCTTAACTATATAATGTTTTGCTTTATCAATAATTTTTGTAGAGCGCCTCTGATGAGTCTTGAATACACGAATTGCGCGTCAGGCGTAGCAAAATTCATTGTCTTGAACTTTGTTTTCATTTCAATTGCTATTTTTTTTTCAATTCTTTGTATTTAAAAAAAAAATGCTTATTTTCAAATGTTCTTTAGATGGGAAGCAATTCTCTTCTTGGTATGGATTTGTCCTTGGGGTTATCCTTTTTCTTAATATAAGTTAGTTAGTCCTTGTAGTATTATTTCTAATTTCATGGATTAGTCATTAAGATATTGTTTTTCTTGTATTGGTGAGTAATTGTTTTAGTATTCTTCTTGACAAGGGTTAGTCGCTGGAATATAAAGTTATTCTAATTGGTATGAGTTGGCACTTGAAGTATTTATTGTCATAGGTTAGTCTTACATCTGAGATCCTTTGATTTTATTACTAAAGAAATGCTCTGGAACCTTGAGCAAGACCTACCATTAGGCTTAAGTAAAGATGTCTACTGACATTGTGATGTCTAATTTTAAATATTAAGCTTTGTTATAATTTATTTTGGTAGATATCTCAATAAAATTAAGGCAATGCCATTATTTTCACAATTTAGTTAAGTAGTGCATGGTTATTTTGTACTCATTCATACATCATGATAACCCTATTAAAACATCTATTTAAGATGGCTTTTATTTACATATTATGCTTTTCTTACTACTCGTGTGGCGATTAACGTGAATTCTAATGTAGTATTATATCAATCTGCACTAAAAGCTTCTAGTTAATCAAAACAACATTTGCTCCATTGGCAGTGTTATAAATAATTTAAGATATGGATTTACAGAGAAAGACGTTCTAAATCTTTCTCTTCAAGCTTACTAAATATATGTCATTATAGTTATATGGCTTTCCATGGACAAATGCCATGGCCAAAGTAAAACAATTTAATAATAATTATTATTATTCTATAATATAAATAATTCTTTTACATATTTTATTATAATCAACCAAGTGAATAAAAAAGGATATTCAACTGGCAAAGTGATATTCACCTAAAAAAAAGGCGGGAAAGGTGATGACGTCGTTAAAGTGGTTTAATTTTTTTTAAACTTCAAATACATATTTCTGTCACTTCGGGCTCAGTGAATATCTGTTTTTCAAAAATCAATAACACTGCACATTTACCCCAACAAAAGACAGTAATTGTATAATATTGAAGCGATTGATATTCAACAGAGTAATCAGCAGCGACGTGGATAATAAAGTTACAGAAAAAATCTAAAGAAGAAGGTATGAAAAGAGCCCAATTTGGCCCCCAAATTTAAAAATAATTAAAATTATCTGAATTATGCAATATATACTTTAAATTAGTTAAAACTAAATGCATCAATATGGTTCTGTTTCAAGTTGTCAATTGTTAAAATAATTACCCAAAACATCTTTGCCCGAAGTAATTTAGAAATAACGATTTTGTGAAAAAATGTTAAAAACCTGCAAATTTTAAGTGGTGTTTGGCAAATTAAACAATGGGCCACACAGAGTACCACAACAACAGTTTTTGTACATGTAAAATGTCATTCAAATACATTACTTATGGTGTCAGAGGAGTTAATGTTTTCAATGTAATCAGGAAATGCTATGAAAATAATCATTTTTGATGTTCTAAGGGGCAAAATACCTAAAAGGAAGGGTCCTACAACGTTGTCTCTATTACATATTTTGAAGATCTTGATGTGCTTTTCAATATACAATTTAAAGTTCTCAAATATCTTATGTATTTGTCAAGATATTGCAAAAATTTGCAAAATGCAAAAAATCCACAAAAAGGGCAATGACTCCTACATGGGTTATTGGATATTCTTCAAAATTTCTGGGTATGTTGATCTTGATATGCTGATTACTATTATTCTTTTCCAGAATTTTGATATCTGTAGCCGCTTTTGAGTTAATTGCAAAAAAATGCAATTTACCCCTATGTTCTATTTTTAGCCAGGATGGCCACGTTTTGCGCAAATCAAAAATCCCCACATCAGTTCTAAGCACCATATCAAGTTTGGTTGCAATTGGACTTATGATGTCAGAGGAGTTCACGTTTTAAAAAAGTAAACGGACGACGGACGCCAAGTGATGACAATAGCTCACATGACCCTTTGGGTCAGGTGAGTGAAAACGGGTGTAAAACGATTTATTTGATTATGCTGTATATCAATATTTCAAGGAGTAACTTCTCATCAGCAGCATTTGAGTCAAAACAGTGGTAGATCAAAAACCAAAAATATTGAATGAAAAGTTCTCAAAACCAAAAAGTTCGAACAGGAAAGCCAAATCCAGCACCGAGGATATCGACCATGTGCATTACTAGGAAAGAAAGCTGGTGTTTTAAACAATTTGAATTTAACAATCGGAAATTCAATGACAAAAAATATTAGAAATTTATTGGTTAAATCGTTTAAGACAAGTCTGACGACCAGGCTTGTGATTACCCTCGGGAACCTCTGGTCCACCAGCAGCGGTTATCGACCCAGTAGTTTTAAAATACAATACCAAAAACGGGCCGGGTATTATACGGTTAATGTGGTTATGCTGTATATAGATATTTCAAAGAGTAACCTCTCATCAACAGCATTTGAATCAAAACATTGGAAGATCAAAAACAAGAAATAAAACAACGAAACAAACCACAAAAATATCTTTGTGGCACACTATGTGACTTATTAGATTGCGAAAACCACTCAATGATTTGCATGATTTTAGCACTTGCTTTCACAAAAACGATGTTTCAAAGATTTGCATGACGTCACTGGGATGCAATAATTATATTTTGTTTAAAATACATTATTTATACTATACCCTGTTCATCTTCAATTGAACTAGAATAATTTTACCTCAAAAAATAATATTTTGAAATTTGTTGAATTTGGGGACCAATTTTATCACACCTTGCTTGTCCTTTAAAATATGATTCACTATTGGTTAGATTTAACCAATTAACTTATTCAAAAATAGATCAAAGTACAACTGGCTATTCGAAACGTAAAATTGAAGAAAGTTCTTCAATAACATTAAGATTTTTTCTCAAAATCAAAAATGACGTAAAAGACGAGCGGATAAAATTGATTTTTTCAGAAAAATATTTTTCATCGTGATAAAAGGATAATTTTTTTTTTGCACAGTCATGTATACTCTTTCAAATTCATATTTGGACATAATAACTAAATTTTAGAAAATTATTACCTGTATTTGCATTGAAAGAAAATTGGGTTCATCTTCTGGTAACCTTTAAAAAAGTCAAACGAATTTTATTGGATTAAGGAGCATTAAAACTACGCCTAATATTGTAAACAAAGTATTATCGATCCATGCAGTTTATACCGGAATACAACAATGAAGTTTATTTACACTTTGCAGTTGCACGGACGCCATGTGCAATTTGATTGACAGGTGAAAATATTAATAGGCCGATTTAATTAACCGAATTATAAATAAATTCATGGAAAAAAAATATTTTACTAAATTTTCACGAAAAATATATCATGACTTTATTTATAAGTATTAGCTGTAATATTGTTTTGTTTATAGAAGCCATTAGCTAATTTTTAATGGTGCACATTTTACATAATCCGCTTCAATTTGCACCATAAAAAATAGTTTATGGTTCAATAAACCAAAAAAAAACATTACAGTTAATTCTTAATTGATATCTGCAATTTTTAAGATGATTGTCACGAAATAAAAATGGCACCATTTACATGTATTAGTAGTCAATTGTATAGCAATCATTGCTTTCTTTTATCATTTTCTTTTTAAGGAGGTACATGCCACATGCATCAAATTTTTCCTGGCAATGAATTTTCTTTAAAATTTGTTGATGAATGCACTAGGACATGCTCTTTGAAAATGCAATTTAAAAAGGACATGCTTCCGACTTGGTTTTTGATATAAATGACTCCAAAGTCGGGTTGATTTTCATTGGAATGTTAAAGAAAGTTACCAATTTCAAAGGAATATCGTGTCTGTATAAAAAAAATTGTTAATGAATTTTTCTAATTTTTTTTGGATATCATATAGGGCTTGTATAATGCATTAGAAAAATGAAAAGAAAGAAGGGTGCTACCCATTTCGTTTAATCTGATAAAGAGAGAAGTATGCCAAAAAGTGCCCAAAAATGGAACATTTTGACACAAATTATCTTCCTTTGCAAAAATACAGAAATCATGATTTTACTTAGTTTTATGATAATAATCATCGAAATAAAACCAAAATTTACTAAAACATACTATTTAAATAATTTTCAAATCAAACTAAAAGTCTTCAGCATGTACTTAAGAAAATTTTTGAAAATATTTTCAATTTAATAAACCTTGTAAAACAAAGTAATGCGGTATTTTGAAGTTTAATATTGGCTGATCATGTGACGACGTCGCTGCAGACCTATATATAGGTATAGTCACGACGTTAAACTCCCCAGTCAGTCAATCATGTGACCGTCGCTGCAGACCTATATCTATGTATTGTCAGGACGTTAAACTCCACAGACAGTCAATCATGTGACCACTGTCATGCACCCCCTTATGAGTGTCCCTGCATTTAAAATAGGAAAAAAAAATAATTTGATCATTTTCTACTGTGGACATTGTATGCGAAAAAAACTTGCATTCAAAGTTTTAGTATTGCGTTTTATCGGCCTTTTATTGATTTTGTTTATATAGAAGCAAAGGTTTACCAAAGGGGTAATAAAAAAAATATTCCGAAAAGACAAAGACAAAATATCACATCACAACGAAACAAACCACACAAAGAAAAACACAAATAACAACTAAACCAAAATTAGAAACGTGAACTCAAGTCGAAACGAGAGTGAACCCAAGTGGTCCGGAAAAGTTACAGTAAGCAGTTCCTGCTTGCTATAGCACATCCGTATGGTTGCCAAAGATCGATCTAGCTTGGTCAAATCTGGAAATGATGACATTACTACTAGTAAACTCTATGTCAACTAACATCTGTGCTAAACCTTTTTTTAAACATTTTGTTAATCTAAAATCCCTTTTAAACTATATCCAGTGCCGGTTCTTGGTGGTAAAAATGCCTGCAGCAGCGCTTAGCTTGTCAGTCAAATCCCACCAAAGAACATACAGTACCTTGAGGTAGGTCAGGCCACATTGCCTGCAGAGCGACTGAGATTTGTTATTTATTTTAATGGGGTCACAATGTATTCTTGCATGCTTGGACACCAGCTTATAATATGTTACACCCGGTCTTAAACCATAGTAGTGCACCGTGTAGGCTGTCTCATTAATAAAGTTCTTAATATACATTGTAACAAAATTTGCATTCTACATGTTCTAGTCAACATATGGTTAAAAGAACGAATATCTTAGATATTATGAATACTTTTAGAAAATTCAAAGCTTGAATTTCATAACTGACACTGCTTGACAAATAGTGCAGATATTGTGGATTTTCGTCATTAAAGTCTATTCTAAAGGAACATCTCATAGCGACGTTTATGGTTTGCGGTATGACACACTGAAGTATACGTTTGAGAAAAATATTGCCCATACGCAGTGGTTAAGACTTAAAATTATTTGAATATTATCTTGTTAGCTTGATATCAACTAAGAGACACATATACATGCCATAAAAGGTTAAAATGACAAGTAACCATTCAGTAATAATATCCAAATTAAAACAAACGATGCCATGTTCAATGTCATGGCGTCCATCTTGAAAATAGGCAAAATTTAAATCGTCAAACATTTCATCTAAATATTAAATAGTTATAAGAAGATTTTGTACTAAATTCAATGATTTTATCACAAAATGAAATATTTTACCCATACATCCGCCCCACTTTAATACTTCATCGGAACAAGGTAAACCATTAATAAGATGTATTCTTAATTGCACAATACACACATCTTAAGAATTTCCTTGCTTGGATATCAGATTAAAGAAATCTTTTGTTTGATTTTCATGTTTTCTATCATCGTACATTCGCAAACCACGTGTAATTAGTAAAAGCTTCAAAAATATAATTATCTAGCATCATTAATGCAGATAGAGTGGAAAGCTTTTAAGTTGTTTCGATTGATTCCTCGTGTAGAATTGAACAACTATAGACGATTGTTTCGTACTAAATTTATCTGTAATTCCGTTTCATAACTCCATATGCTCCATTCAGTTTAAAGTACCAAGTTCCTCTTCAGATTTTTGTTATGGCAATTTAATTTCAATATTTGACAATTCCTTTCTTGTGAATAGCATCACTTTAACTTCCTTCCTTTGAATTAATATCAAAATACATTTGAATTACATAATTTAATGGATTGAGGTTACAAAATGCATGTTGATTTGCACTTTTTTCACTTAATAATGCAAACATGGTTACCATTTCGTACTGATTTATGAGGAGTATACCGTCATGAACTGTTGGAAGATGATTTAAATCTACAATTTATTTAATAAAAAATTGTTAAAATATGGTATTAATTTTACACTTGAGAGTCCATTGTATAGTCTTTACTGAGCCAGTATTTAGATGCCCTTCAAGGTAATAAATACACTATCTTCCCAGCAGGCACAGAATGTTGAATCTAAGTTGATTCAACATTGAGATATGGTTGAGACGTTGATCAACCTAATTTCAACGTTTATTCAACGTTTGTCTGTCAACGTTGAACTGCTTACATTGAATCAATATTTATTCCACGTTAGGTTTTACAACGTTGAATTGACAACCTTGATAAAACGTTGAATATATATTAACAGATACAGTATTTTGACCCGTATATTTAAATATACTTATAGTTATTAGGAACAGAAAGGGAGCATCCCCGATGATCATTATAGCAACTACAAAAATATCATTGTTTAAAGCTGGTTTCATCAAATAATATAATTATGATAATAACATTGAGTCAATGGATTATAAATTAATTTTGAAATTAATATACTTTTAATTTGAATGTTCTTTTCCATATATTTCCCAATCGTTACCTCTACGGCGCATGAGCTTTCAAATTGTGGACAAGGAAATGGAAATGAATGGTAAGTTTTTCATATGTATTTATTTTGAACATATTGTTTCAGTTGGTGGTCCATTTAGATTTTTCAAAACTTATTGTTCATTAAGGGGTTTTTAATATACTATGTTATCATATATAGTCAACATACACATGGTTACAATTAAAAATGGTACTTAATTCGAAGATACATTATGTTATGTACACATTTCTGTGCTATTTTATGTATCTATTTTGATGGTGGTAGTTTATAATACACTTGTATAAATAGACATACAAAGAGATAATTACAAATTAAAGGAATGGCAGCTGTAATCATCAATCATATTATCATTCTACACGTGTACACACACAACCATTCAATTGCAGTCTTATCTTTAAAGTAATTTAGATCTGATACTGATATGTGTCTTGGTGTATAATTTACAGCTGTTGGATTTTGAACAAGATGTGATGATGAATTTGTTTCACTGTGGAATAAGACAAAAACAATTAATGGAAATGAAAAACAAAAGAAAAAAGTTTAAAATGGTAAGTTGCATTTAATTATTATTTTGTTAGATAACAAAATAAATGCATTTTGAAAATGAACAAAGTTAATGGGTGAAATCCATCCTTTTGTTAACATATGGGTGAATAATATCGTTGTGGATAAATAGAAACACAAACCAAAAAGAATGAGGCTTGTTTTAAGTTTGTATTTATAGTTAGTACCACACGACTATATATAATGTAAATAATGTATTGTGTTGAATGTTGTACTGCAACCCAAATATGGGTTCAGAGAATTTTGAATAAAGAATATCATCATGCTATGAAATTAATAAAATATGTTATATTTTATTAAGTTTCTATATGCCAAGTCCAGCTAGTTTATCAATTTTATGCAATATCATTATTCCGTGCTACACGATGCTAATGATCAGTTAACAGCCCTCGAGAATCCTTAATAGATTAGAAACAGTAACACTTTGTTAAGATGGATTGTTTCATAAATTAAAATCACTAAATTTAAGAATTTCAAAGTTTTGTTTTTTAAAATTAAGTTGCCAGGGATATATATACAGTTATTTTGAAACTTGAAATTACATTGGAGATAATATTCTTTTTTTTTGCAGATGTAATCGTGAAACTGAAGGTTACCAAAAAGTTCAGCAGAAGACAGTAGATTTCTTACAATTTACAACAAACAGAAAGAGTCGAAAGTGTGACGGATGAAGAAATTTCAAAAACTGTTGTGAATAATCTGTATTTTAAGTGTTTGACTCCCTTGTTCAATGTTTATATCACTTAAATTCTTTTCAACATAGCTCAGAACTTTGAATGCTTTTTGTATCGTATTTGAGCTGAAAGAGACACATATGATAAGCAAACACGTACATTGTTTCCAGCTTGCAAGAGTGAAAATATTTTACTGCAAAGTAATTTGTTGATCAAACTAGTATGTACCTTTTTTAATGACAACTAAACTCAATTTGCAATATACTAAACATTTTGTTTAATATATACGCCCACTTTTTCCCATCAATATGGTAAATGTACAAGCAAGGTGTCAATGGTTTTGGGTTTAGTTTCATATCATCAAACGAGTTATTGTTGGTACACAGCTTTTATTATATGTGTTTTATGCTGTTAGTTGTTAATGTTTGTGATATCAATTTCTGTTTGGAAACTTTTGAATCACTATTTGTACATCTTTAAGTATGTTTCTTGCGTATACGTACATTAAATACATTTCTACTGGTGCTTGGTTTTGGAGTTAAGGTTTTGGAGAACTATCCATTTGTATGCATACAACATGTACACCAATATATTTTCAACATGTTTTCAATGTAGAATCAACCTTGAGTTTATGTTGAGACAACGACTGCTAATGGTTAATGTAGAAAACAGGTTGAAATCAACTAGGAATATACATTGATATTAGGTTGATTCTACATTGACTACGTTGAATCTATGTTGATTATACATTGAAAACGCATGTTGAATCAACGTTAAGTATCTACGTTTAGTCAATATTTCATTTTCTAATATACAATCTACATTGATTCAACATTAGGTAAAAACGTTGATTCAACATTGAATGAAGATTGCGTGCCTGCTGGGTTAAGGCTTGGTAAATACAACTTTTGATCATACTCTTTTCGAAAATAAAAAATCGATTGATATTATTTGAATCCTTGTTTCCTGTTCTACTATTCCTAAGTCCCCCACATTTATTATCATCGCTTCGTTTTCATTCTATCATCCTCTTCATGGTCAGTTTTTTATCAGACGGTGAATGTCATAATCCCAAGCCAAAATATACATTATGATCTTTTGCTATAAAAATGGCATTTTTGCTGTATTGAGTATTACCTTTATGATGTCATCGGTCGCTTTGAGATTCTTTCATATTTATGATTATTGGCCAATTTTCTTGGAGTTGGTGAATGTCTTATTTCGGTTTTGGGTGAGGGACGACTTTCTATCGAACTTAAGGAGATGATATTTCCAAGTTGTCTTTCTTTTTATAGTTAAAGTACGTTCCGATTTGTTTTTTCATTTATCATCATTTGAATTGACAGTACTCTCAATTTACATTTAAAAAAGTTAGGATTTATTTTACATTATTAGTACCTTTAGATCAACAACTAGGAGATATGCTAGATTGTATTGCAGTTTGTACTCTTAAGGTTAATACAAACAGATGTCACATGACTTATGTACCTTTAAAAATGCAAAATTTAAGACCAGTGTCTATAAAGCCAATAATATAAAAAATGGAATATTTGAATTCATTGAAAAGAGTAATAAATATTCAATTGTTTAACAATTGCATCAATCATTTCTTGAATAACGCAATTTTTGACAAAAACAAGGGAGATAACTCACTTCAAAATTACCATAAATTTACAATGGAATTGAATAGTAGACAAAAATCTAAGCTGGTGACCCCCTGTTTTCTATGTTTTATTTTAATATATAGGTAAAAATATAACTTTTGACAAAATAAAAACACGATCCTAATGTAAGGAATTTTTCAGAGACATAATTTTATGCCTAAAATTTGGCCTTTCCTATATAATATATTGTAATTGAGACATACTTTAACCACTTATATTGCAAAAACAAGCATGGTGACCTATCCTTATTTTTATTTTAAATAAAGGATATTAATAACATGTTTCATTTTAGACCATAAAATCAAATGTTTATTAACATAATTTTTTTCAGTATAGGTGTCCACATTAACATTCATGACATTATTGGTACCTTTAGATCAACAACTAGGAGATATGCTAGAATTTATTGCAGTTTGTACTCTTAAGCACAGGGTTTTGTATGTTTTCTAAATTTAGATTAGAAGACAAGAATCAACTCCCGCAATTCAACTAATTGGTTTTTCTTGTCTAGTTAAGAGATTGCTGCGCTCTTTGGCCCGATCCAGTAACGTTTCAGAAAAGTTAATATAACGTGATTGTTAGGACGTCATGTTTAATTTGTAATTTTGCACCATTGTTGATATATGGGTAGTTTAGGATCTGTAAAATTTAAATTTTATCTTAGGTACATCTTAAGGTTACGAAATACAATGTACTAAGTACAAGTAAAACAAACTGTATGAGGCAAACGATTTGTGTGTGCATTTCAACATTCAATCAGTGATACTATACGAAATCTTTGAGATGGAACTTATAGACTGCAGACTTTAGTTAACTTAATTATCATATTTTTTTCTTGGCGTTCGATTTCTAATATTATCTTCTGTATAACGTTCGCTAGTTGTTTTCATCTCATTGTTCCCCTTTTGCCACAGGTCCTATTACCTTTAAGATTCAAGGTAGCCAAGTCATAGTGAATGGCAGGGTTGCCAGGCTATGATGCGGAAATCCTTACCGCTAACCACGGTAATGCACCGTGTATGGTTAAATGTCACGTTCCCTGCACGTTAAAGGACCCTGCTGTGGTTCTCGATAAGAGTTGAACCCGTATGATCCTATGAAGGGGCTCGAGACTGATTTTTCCTATCCTAATCATCACCCCCTTTTCAGTGACAATCAATTCTCTCAACCGCGATAGGCCTTGTGTCCTCATTTCCTCAAATTCACCATTTAATACTATCCTAATCATCACTCCTTTTCAAGTGACAGTCACTACTCTCATCCGCCATTGTTCTTGTGTCGTCGTTTCCTCAAATTCGTCATTTCCTATCCATATCATCACTCCTTTTCAAGTGACAGTCAATACTATCATAGTGACAGTCAATACTATCATCCGTGATTGGCCTTGTTTTCCTCGATTTCCTCAAATTCATCATTACTTAAAGTTCATTCTATCATCCATGTATCTAAAATGTATTGTTATACCCTTTTTTGGACCATGGTGTCAAGTGCAATGAAGTCCGTCTTTGGTAATAGCATTTTCCTTATCTTTCTTTTTTCATTGTGTACTATCAACCATTTTGGTCTTCTAATAGGTCCTTTTCTTATATTCTTATATTCTCATAAGTTTCGGATCAAATAAAATCAACTTCATCTGTAATTCTCACCGCTGGCCGATTACGGATAAAATTAATAAGGTAATTTGCATTATTCAACTGAGGCAGTAATTCAGCAATGAAGTGAAACAATCGACCACCTATCGTGGTGCCACTTACATCAAATTATGTACGTGGGATGTAGGGGAGCGTCAAATTTTCAACAAGCTTAAAGACTCAGAAGAAAAACTTCATCAACTAAAAGCACATGAACATATGAGTCAATATTTCGTGGCTAAACAGATGTAGTTTATTTTCATTTATAAGACTTGTGAGATACAGATAATAATTATTTTACTAATCAATGGTTAAAGAGTTGATTATGTGTTTCAAGACGATTTAAGATATGGATTCAGCTAGGTTCAAATGTGTTATAAGTGACTCTACTGGAGAAGAAAATGAATCCTTTAATATGTTTGCTACTCAGCAAGACGCCTTTCGTTTAGACATAAGACCACGGCATGAAGGTTTGATCGGAATAAGGGAAACACACAAGGATTGACAGAATAAGAATATTTCCGAATTTAAGGGTCACACTGGCATTCGTCTGTCTGTCATGGACAGGGTTGCGAAGGATGCTCTTCGAAAACCAGTTTCCAAATATTTATTTATTCGGATTGTAGAAATACAATCCGAATATATGTTCAGAGTTTGTGGGATGAGGTTTGGGCTGCCAAAGAGCACAACAAACCTCACGAGCTAAAACCACAGCTTGCGTAGAGTCGTGCTCCATTTCGATTCCGTCGAGGACAGATTTAGTTATCACTAAATGTTACATAGGTCATTCTAGAGTCATCCATGGCTACCTGGTGACACAGGAGAAGGAGGTATCAATATGCATTCCTTGTGACTCGTGGTATTATTTGAAGCATGTTCTCCTCGAATGTGACAATGTTGCTCCAGTTTGAATGAAATTCTACAGTTGTGCTACTATGCACGATATGTTCAGCGGCTTCCCAGCTGATGCCATTTTATCGTTTTTAATGATGAGTGAGTGAATGAGATGGTGTTTTACGCCCTTGCAACGCTATATAGGTTATTCAAAGGCGATGAAAATGAAATGAATGGTCAAATTACATTAAATGATGATGATGATGAGAAATATACGGTTCAGAGACTAAGGACGAAGACCATAGGAATAGAGGAGAGTTGGGTAAAATCAACTGAATAACCTTTTTGCCAGTCTTCCCTTGTTCTTACGTTATTTGTGTTTTTTAGGTTATGTTATTGTTGTGATTAGTTTCATATCTGATATTAGCTTTATACTTTAGTGTGTTCTTTTTTTTATTTTTGTTTTTTGTTTTATTTATTTATCTTGTCATACCTTTTGCTTTTGTTTTATATAAAACTTTTATCTATATATTACAACTTGTTTGTGTCCCAATTATGGCTGATATATCAACGAAAAAACAAACAATCAATCAGTCAACCAACCAAATTAAGGCCCTTTAAGAGCACAACATAGAAAAAAACCAAACAAATAATTACAGAATGAAGTGTGCCTTGAAGGAAGTCAGTGGACAAAGGAAGATAATTCGTGTAGATTGGCGTTCACCAGTCGCATATCATTATAATTCTTAAGCAACATTAAATAGATATGGATATTTTCTAGTTTAGTTTAGATGTAACATGTTTATTTATCCTGGATTTGGAAGCAAGCTGAATACTTTTGTGATTCCCTCCCCACTTAGCGAGTGTGGCCTTTGTGGCGGCCCCGATTGATCTCACTCTTATCAAACTCGACAAAGGGCTATTTAAAGTGCATGGGGCAGCCCATTACTCTCCCAATACTCCGGGCAACCCTTCTGTAGGATTACCATCGGTTTTAGACCATCATCGCAAATAGTGTCAAGAGAGGGTAGGAAAATTGGTTCATAAAATTTTCACCCAAGAATCAATTAAGGTTTTTTTCTAATAAATCTTTAAAAACAATAATGTCCTCTGTTTTAGATATAACTTCATTCTTTCCATTTATTAAAAGTGGCCGTCATCTTCATTGGATATTTTCATTTGACAAAAAAATTATTTGATAAAGAAGATATATTTTTGTTAAATGGTAAATGTTGTAAATAGAATAAAATAAAGTAAGTGAATTGGATGTTTACATTTATATGATAATAACGTTTGTTTCGTCAAAACTATCTTACCTTTTAAGGCGCTAACTCCTAAAAATTTTACAGAGCAAACAAAAAATGATAAAAGCGTTGATGAATTATTAGTTGTCGAAAGAACAATTTGAACAGAATTATATACATTTTGGTGTAAGCAAACTCTATCGGTATAGTTATCAAAAAAGTGAGAAAAAAAAAACATCTTATTCTGTGAAAGGTGTCAGCAATAAGCATAAGTGAGTGAGTGAGTGAGTTGGTGTTTTACGCCCGTGCAACGCTATATAGGTTATCTACAGGCGATGAACATGAAAAGGATGATAAAATGAACATGAAACGATGATGATAAATGAAATATAGGGGTGGGGTGGGAAACAAAAGGAACGGTAAATTTTGAAGAACCACAGAAAAAAGGGGAGGGGTGGATAGGCCTAAGGGGCGGAAAATTTAGCCTATGTGGTGCACTACTTGGCGGTCCACAAAGGGGTCTTTTACGTGCATGAAGCGTGGCACTCTCCAAACACGTTGGCCCACTATGGTCGGCGGTCAGGGTTTCCGTATTATAGACCTGACAACCCCCGCGGACGAGGGCCACCCTATTCAGCCACCTAGGGTACACACTTGGTCGCTCTGTGGGCTGAGCACTGATCCGACGTCAGAATCCCAAGACCCTTAGTCGCCTCTTACGACAAGCTAGGCTCTGCTGCAGGCCTATTCGCCACCCGGGCCCCGCACGGGACGCAATAAGCATAAGCATGATATCATAAGAAGATATGAAAACAAAACCTTACAAGTGTTGCAGGTTATTAAGCATTCTGATACATGTATGTCAGTAGAATAAACATGAAAGGTGTGACCAAATAACCTTAAAGAATTATGAAGAAATAGAGGGAAAGGGGGCATGAGGCATAATGGGAATTAGAGTTTAGACAAACCACTGGAAACAGGGGGCATGGTTAGGACTTAGAAATTAAGACTCTTACTTGGAAGATTACAGGTAAAACTGCAGTAGGCTTCTTTTACGTGTGTGTAATTCACAATCTAATTAGCTATTCTTTACTCCCATGCTGCACAAATTCGGGTATATCAGAGAGATGATCTTAAAAGGGGTGATGAAATGAATAAAAAATGTTAATGAATTATAGAATATGTGGACAAATGTCGAGAGTTACAACTGCCATAGGAAAAAGTAGCGAATTCTAGGATCGGACAGTTAAGTCGAATGCAGGGATTCCGGCATACATTATGACATGGTACCTAATTCAATCGCTTGAGGCTCACATCGTAGTCGTCCTTTCGGAAGAGCGGGTTGGCTTGACGTCAGATTCTGAGCGCTCTTTGGTGGACTTTTACCGACAAGCCTCATGCTGTTGCAGGCCAATTCGTCGCCGAGACCGTACCGGATTAAATGATGAATTGAGAGAAATGATAATTAGATAAAAAGAAGAAAGAGAGTTTAATTTTAAACATTATAGCGTTCAAGTAAGTCGGTTTTAGGTGGTGATTCTTCACCAAATCATTAATTGTTTGAACTGTCATGTTGCATTTAAAAACAATATTTTTTTACATCAGTCGATGAATGATTCTCAGCTAGCTGTCAGTTACAGCGAGTGTCCTATAGACAACTCCTACACGGTTCGTTTGTCCTTGTTGTCTTTTGTCGAACCTTCTCTCTTGTTGAATTGAGCGATTTGATTTTTATTGTGTTTTAAGTATTGTGCTCAGATAGAGATCGGAAGGTTTGGCCCAAAACAACTAGTTTAACACCGCAACATATTTTATATGCGTCTGTCATTAGCCAGCAATATTTGGAAAAGCTTTTGTTTGTACTTGTCGTTTTAATGTTTTCTGTTCCTTGTTTTAGAAGGGGGTCTTTCTAAGACTATTTAAGGACTGAATTTAAATTGTATGCATTTCATTTTGACCTTGGGCCTATCGCAAAACAGCGAGCAACGCCTACTGGCCTCGTTGCTGGCTGTCTTTTATCATGTTCATTGTGATTTTATTAAATTGCCGCTTGTTGATTTGGGCTTTGTCGCGTACACTTATTCCATCTTATTACTAAGTATCTTCTATTGGACTGCCACTGAAATAATGATATCTGTAAGATTATGCAATAGAGCAAGGTTTTGGACTTTAAATTAACCGACCAACAGCACTACTTCTGCTGGTGGCCTTTTCGTCAACAGGAAATCGCACGATTGTTTCGCAAATAAATAGGATTAACCAATTAAATTGAACCAACTGTATCAAAATTGTCGTATAGTTGATAAATCAAGTGAAAATATAACCCACAAAATATTGTTTAATATATTCGATGTGTAATATATGACACTTACGTTGAGTTTGTTAGATATTTACTTAGATTTAGCGTAACGGAATCGGATAAATAACTGAGATGAACATGAAATTGATCATAAAATGAACATGAAATGATGGTGAAGGAACACAATGCCAATCGGGTTAGAGAGGTTTGTCTGCCACTGAGGGATGGATAGGACCGGGCAGATAACTTGCAAGGAACATGTACACTTTGGTTTTGATGTCAGATTTTTCGCATAACCGGACGATTCAGGCATTCATAATTACAAGGATGCCGCATACAACCGCAAGTTTGTTTCTTATAACAACAAATAAAGCTTGCTTATCATTTTAAACCAATACGTTTATTATAAAAGAAATATTTAGACATAGTCTTCTGAATAATAAAAAAAAAACATTCTTGAATATTTATGACTAAAGGATAAGAATAAATTTGTAGCCAGTTTAAAAAAATGTTTCCCATGTTTTCATTAAGTTGTCTGTCGATGTAGACATTAGACGGACAAGTTTAAATAAAATATCTTTGAAGTAAAAAAATACAAGTTTTAAATATGCTTGTCAGTAATACGATAATACCATGTTTTACCACTGACAAAAGCTGCCTCATAAAGTAAACATATATCGTTTTAGTTATTAAGTCAAATGTCAGAGAACACAATGGTATTCTATTTATCTTTATGCAAAGTCCAATTATATCAATTCCTCTATGAAAACCAAACCAGAAAATCAATTGGTTTTCTGGTGAGTGATTTGAATCATCACGCAATCTGGCTTCTGTAGCTACATAGTTCCCTCTTTAGTCATTTGACAATGTCTTAAAGCTTTTGTCACATTTGGAAACATCGTTATTAAATATAGCCATTCCTCTGAAATATCGCGACGCTTGACAACTTTCAGAGAGGTTTTTCTATGGTTTCGATAGTTGTGTAAGATAGATAAGAAGCTTTTTGTTTTTGCATTCTATTGTTTTTTTTCACGAAGGCACCAATATGGCGATGTTTGATGGGCTTTTTGCGCCGCCGGACTATTATACTGACTCTAATTCGATTAACAAAACTACTAGTTTACTTGATAATGTTACTTCACAAAATGTACATTTATGCTATTCCATTGACTATCCAAGTGGCGATGATATTCTATATGGATACAGTTTACCTTTCATGGCATGTGTGTCTCTCTTGCTTAATTCTCTGGCAATTATGGTGTTTATGACAACAAACCGAACATCACCGACCAATCTGATACTGACTGCACTGGCGTTATCCGACCTTTTGGCTATATGGGCTCTATGTCCCATGTTTTTCATTGTGTACGGCCTGGGCAACAAAGCAAAAGCAATGAAATATCCATTCTGCGTTTACCATGATTTTTCGTATTATTTAGCTGGAACGTTTCATATACTTTCTATTTGGTTGACCACTTTACTTGCGGTGCAGCGGTATATAGTGGTTGCTTTTCCACTGCGTGGACCAAGACTGTGGACTAGGCGAAACTCATTAGTGGGAATAGTAACTTTGTTTTTAATTTCTTTCACCATGAATCATATTCCCTTTCAGTTGACAAAAGAATATGACACAATCACTCTTTATGAATACTATACTGGGAAAGAACATACCGATTTGTGTATCTGTCACCACAGCACAGGAGGACCTACTATAGAATATGTTAATACCGTCTACACTTATTTAAAACTGTTTCCAGGAACGATGATACCTTGCCTCTTGTTAACGGTAACAACCGCTTTGTTGATATCTGAATTAAAAACCGACACAAGACAAATTTTGCAGTTACATTCGGAGCAGCATTTGGCAGAAAGACGAGACCTAAAGCAAATAGAAAGGACTTCACGCACAATCATAATCATTGCCGTGTGTTTTCTATTGATGGAGATGCCCTTTGCTATACTTTATATTTGGATTTTGATAGAACCCTATCCATCCCTGTCCTATTTTCATCAAGAGGCTAGATATTATACTGCAATGTTTCTTAATTTTCTGCTTTACTTTGGAAGCATGGTGAACTTTTTCATCTTTATAACTATGAGTAGAAACTTTAGGAAAAAACTTACACACATAGTATGTTGTGGATGGGCA
Organism: Arcuatula senhousia; assembly: GCA_963971305.1. Lineage (NCBI taxonomy): Eukaryota > Metazoa > Mollusca > Bivalvia > Mytilida > Mytilidae > Arcuatula > Arcuatula senhousia. Next base: position 22,701,016 of record OZ020306.1, on the reverse strand, counting down.
TCGTTCAGGAAAACGCGTAAGTTGATGCGGAGTGGGGTTCAGGCCAGGGAGAGCAACCATACAAATACAATAAATACAATTATTCTAAAGGAATCTACATTATGATGAAAGGGCATGTAGCAAACATACTAACGTATTAAAGAACAATCTTATACAATTTTATGAAAAAGTGCACGATTGTTTATTTTGTTCAGTAACCTTTATTTAAGAAATTGTTCATGTAGTGGAATGTTTATTGAAAAAAATAATGAAAAAAAAGCAGTTACATTTTTGTAACGAACGCATTTTAAATAGTCAATGTTCATTGTGTAATAATAAAGCAAAAACATACATTTTATAATAAATCTTTGTTTATAGAACCTTGACTAATTCTCTGTTGGATAAATTTTAAGGAAGGCTATGATATTATGAACTACTTCGAAAAAATAAGACTCCATCGAAAATGTTATGTACATGTATAACCAAGTATTACCAGAAAAAAACCTTCTAATTGCTGGTTAAAGTAGCAATAGTTTGCTCCTTGAAAGAAACAAAGGGGTTGCAAAGGGCCATTTATAAATATCGTCACAAATGGACAACTTAGACAAAAAATGGAATGCATTACAAAACCAAAAACATCTTCCTGTGCGGGACCCGGGTGGTGAATAGTCCGATAGTAGCGCTAAGCAGGTATCGATAAGAGTACGACACGTAGGATCCCCATTAAGGAGGCTAAATTGAAAGTTCCCATTTATCACTCCCTTTTCCAGTGGCCTCCTATCCGATTTACCTTGTGCCCAATTCCCTCCACATCATCATCATGGTATCACCCATGTCATGTCTACCTCTCGGATATAGTCGAAATCTCGCTGATCGGCAGTAAAGCGTTTTAAGATAACTTCCTAACTAACCAAAAACATCAAAAACGGATTTCCTTGATTTCCCGACGAACGTAAAAAATTCTAAGTCCACTTTCTTAAAGTGGCATAACTTACATAAAAATACTCGTAGGTATTCAAATTTTAACTTGTCAAAATATTTATAATGTAACCATTAGCCATGTATATCGTTGATGCTAACAAGAGTGTGACGGACACACAGACGGATGTTCGGCATTTCTTTGTCCCCACTCCGCGGTATGTCGGGTAGTAAAAATGAAATGCGGTCTGTTGTGATATTTTTATTATCCGGTATGCCATTGCCTTGCTTGGTCTTTATATTGGACTTTTAAGACTGACCATTCCTATTCGATATATTTTCATTACGTTAGACTTAGATGATCGCCTGGACCATTTCTTATGGAATGTCTTTACAATCATTAGTTATTTTGTTAATACATTTGTATCTTTATTCTTTATGGTTTACAATGAATACCAAGAAAGGATCTTTCGTCTAGATTTGATTCAGCTACAAGCAATTCTGCGACGATTTTCGTTTGAAACCTTCCAGCTTTTCTTTATTGCAGGTTTGTCTATAACTGTTGTGCCTTATAAACCCATCGACAAAATAAGCATTGATATGCCCCCCCCCCCATCTAGGACACACACGGGGCGTTCTCACCATGTAAGACTTGAACATATTAATTTGAACAAAAAACATTGAAATCAATCCTCCTCGTCATGGGTGAACATTTCATTGACCATTTTCCGACTCTCTTGATACCAAATGCATGGTTGGCCTCAAGTGAAGATGCAAGTTAAGTTCTTAGTAAATGACAGAAGTGGTTTTCCTGTAAATAGGGAAGGGGGGTCTATACCTATGCACGATAAAGAACCTTTTGAAGAGTTAGATAAGGGTAGAGTCAAAAGGTAGGGTCGCTACAAAGGGCAAACTGCAAGCAAAAGGTTTTACATGATGTCATAAATCTTGTCTCGATGTTAATTGATATCCAGTGGTATTTGTGTTTCCGTGTTTTATAGATGCATGTTGTTTGGTTTTTTTTCGTCCTGCCCTTGTCTGTCAATGTCTGTGTTTACTGGTCTTGTCTCTCCCTTTTTGGATTTTGATATTCGAATGCCCTATTGGTATCTCTGCTTCTCTCAATGCAGGCTAGAAAATTAGTTTAAAGTAAAATTACATGTATGCAATAAATAAACAAAAAATGGAGAATAACCTGAAAAAGTTTAACACCAACAAATCACAAGGGGCCAATGATATTCATCCTAGAATCCTATGTTTTGAGAGATGCCTAAATGTATTTCAATCCCGATTATTTTCAATAGGAACTAACATGTAACTGTACAAGCTTAAACTAATTAGAAAAATAATACTCGAGTCGAATTACGTATCTGTCTTTCTAAGAATCATGTGGGGTATTATGATAATGGTGATTTATGGTAAAAAATAACACATGGGTTTCTTTACATTTTCTGAAGCAAGATAGAGTGTTATTGTTGAAAATCAAGTCTGTTTTCCACAAAGGTCTTGGTCATTGGAGAAATCAGTGTTTTGAATTATAATGAAATGCGCAGCAAGAAAAGAGTTATCTCCCTTGTTTACCGTATTTTTAATGCAATCTAGGTAAATTTTATCTCTCATGACCAGCATCATAGAAACAAATGGGTGTTGTTTTTGTTAATAAGTGACCATTCTGTATTAGAAACCATGTTCAAAGCCATGTGTTATTTTTTACCATGAATCACCCTCTGCATGATTTTTAGAAAGACTGATACTTACAACCAAGCTTGAAAGAATTATTATATCAATAGGTGTTCGTTAAAAGAAAAGTATGATTGATGTGGAAAATTTGAACTGGAAAAAAATTATCTTATCAGCGAAACTTCTCTAAAACTTTTTCTTATTCAAAAATATGTCCATCGAATATGCACTTCACAATTTGAACTTAGAATTTTGCTGAAAATCCTCTCGTATCGCCTTGTCAGCGCAACTCCTCTGAAACTACGGAATCAATTTCAACGAAACTTGGTATGTAGAAAATTGTGCATATTTCCAGAAATTAAAATCCTCATTTATTATGGGATTAATAAATGGACCTTTTTAAATTATAATTTTTTGGGGAAAACGGGGGAGACATCGTTTTAGCAGGCAAAAACAAGCTTTAATTTTATAGGGGTAATTGTAATTTTTTTCTGGTCTTTAGACCTATATGAATAAAATATTCTAAATACAAGCGTCTGAATGAATCGGTGAGTGAATTGGTGTTTTAAGCCCTTGCAAAACAATATAGGTTACATGTATATTAAAACGATGAAGATAAGAAGGATGATAATATAAACATGAAATAATGACTAGAAATAAGGGGGTGGGTGGTAAACAAATGCTTGATGAGAATTATTTAAAGATCAAATTAGTAATTCAGACTCTGAGGAATCAAGTCCATTATACAAAGAGAAAAGAGAAATGGCAGACAACGCTTCTATTGCAAAAAAAAAAAATCAAACACAACACTAGGAGATAAACTTGTATATTCAGAATTATTATTCATTTGAAAGGTTTATTTAGTTTTTTCTGTCTCGACAATGGCCTTCATTATCACCAATACAGGCTGCGTAAGCCGCTGCATGAGCAATAAAGTTTTGCTCGTATGTTCCCGTCAATAAATATGACATCGGCCCCTTTGCATATACTGCTACATCCTCGCCAGAATGGGTCTCTCGATCACGGCGAGCAAAGCTCCCTTGTTGAAACTCGAATGTCGCTAGAAAGGAAAACATTATAATTCTTAATTTTAAAGAACGTAATCATAATTCATGACAGGAATTGAGAAATATATAATACATCGTTTAGTGTTTGCGTGTGGTTTGATTTGTTATGTGTTTTCATTCTTTTTTATTTGTCTAGTTTTATGCGTCACAACTATATTCACACTACATTAAAACTTAAAAAACAACCAGTATAGTGTCTCTACCTTATCAATAAATGATAGGTGGGATGAACAGAACAGTCTCTAGATGGCATTTTACTTGCCAGTACCCCTTTTCCCGACGATTTCAGAATGATTTACCTTTTTCTGAATGACTGGGGAGTTTAACGTCGTGACTATACCTAGATATAGGTATGAAGCGACGTGCTTTATCTTTTTCGAGTTTAGAACCAATGTTATATCTACCGTTTACAAAATTATAAGAAAAATACCAGAGTTATTTTAAAATCAAACAACTGAAAGTACTGGGATAAACTTAAAAAAGTATCAAAAAGCTGTTTATAGTTTGCATAATATTTTTTTAGTAGAGTAGTAATTGGATATTGAAAAAAAAAGAACTACATTGTATATTGCGAGTGTGTATTGATATGTTAATTGATATGTGATAAGGCAATCCGACCATCAGCTAGCTTTTGATTGATCAGTTACTGAAAGGCTACCGTACCTATAGCCGTGTCTAATCTCTACAGCAATTATCCCGACTAATACATTCACTTACTCGTGTCGATGCCATTTAAATCCCGTCTCCCGATTGGTCCATTTGCATATGACAATGTGGTAAACGGCAAACCATTAGAATCATTTTCAGTGTCAACAGTTCCTAAAATGCAACGACAAATGCTTAACATAACAGAAAATAAGAATACGTTCTCGAATGCACTGAGCACGTTTTAAATCAAAGCGCTAAAGCGTTAAAAGGCAGATCTGAATAAAAGGTCAACAATGCTTAAGTGGACATCAACTGGCCATGGTGTATCGATATATAAAATGTAGTGCACTTTTATATCGTATTTATTTTAGGGGTATAAAGATGTACCTCTTAGTTTAGACAACATGTATAACATTTTTACATTGAAACAATAATCATACACGATGCACATTCTATAATAGATCCTCTGGATAAAATATTGGCTGACCGATTTACCCTGTCTAGACGATAAAAAAACCAGAGAAAATCAGATAGCTCTATGACTCCATAGGACTCTGCCCAAAAACGACGCAATTTTAAAGGTCATTTTGAAGGAGGACTAAGTCCATGTTTGGAAAATCAAAATTTTATTAAAATCAAAGTAGTCGCTTCACATTTTACAATAGCAATGTGTAAAAGTTTCAAGGTAAAGTGGTTTATGAGACGTTTGTTACTGGAGGATGCTGTAGTACTGGAGTGCATAAGCAACTTGTTGACAGTCACTCCAAACGATTTTTTTTTGTAAAATAACTACTGGGTTCACAAATATTTATGGTAGATCAGTGCAATAAATCGGTTGTTAACAAACATAACTTTCATGTGCGCTGTCCGGGTGGCGAATTGCCACACAGAGGAGCCTAGCTTGTCGTAAGAGGCGAATTCTGACATCGGGTCAGTGCTCAGCCAACAGAGCAAACAAGTGTGTACCTTAGCTGGACGAATAAGGTAGCCTTCGTCCGCAGGGGTTGTCAGGTCTATAATACGGAAACCCTGACTGCTGACCATAGTGGGCCAAGGTGTGGGGAGTGCCACGCTTCATGCACGTAAAAGACTCCTTTGTTAACTGCCGAGAAGTACACCACGTGCACATAGGCCATATTTTCCGCCCCTACCCACCTCTCCCTTTTTCCTGTGGTCTTCAAAATGTACTGGTCTTTTGTTTCCCACCCATCCCATATTTTTCATCATCATTTATTGTTCATTTACTTATCCTTTTCATCTTCACTGCCTTTATAAATAATCCAAAAAGCGTTGTAAGGGCGTAAACCAACAACTCATTCTTTCACTTATATTTCTAAATCAAGAAAGTATCTATATATCGATTGTTCTTAATATTTCAGTTTTAAGCTTACCTGACCCGAAGATAGGGTCAGCTATTGTCACCACTTTGCGTCCGTCGTCCGTCCGTCTGTAAACTTTTTAAAACATTAACTCTTCCGACACCATAAGTCCAATTGCAACCAAACTTTGTATGGTTGTTCATTAGCATTTGGTGCTTAGAACTGATGTAGGGAATTTCGAATCGTTATAAAAATGACCGCCGTTGCTAAAAAAGATCATAGGGGAAAATTTCAGTTTATTGCAAATAGTTCAAAAACGGACACAGATATCAAAATTCTGTCGAAATTAAAGTAATTAACACTTCAATATCTATCTACCCTGAAATTTTGAAAAAAGTCCAACAATCAATGAAGGAGTTATTGCCCTTTTTATGGATTTTTTTTCAAATTTTGCACCTGTTTAGCTCAATATCTTTAAAAACTATGCAAGATATTAGAGGAATTTAAATTGCAAATTGGTGAGTGCATCAAGATCTACAAAATATGTATAGTTTGTCAACATTTTAAGACCTTTCCTTTTATGGGTTATTCCCATTAGAACGTCAAAATTGACCATTTTCACAGCTTTTCCTCTTTAAATTAAAAACGTTTACTCCTCTGCCACCTTAAGGCCAACTGGAACCAAACTTGTTATAGTTATTTATTAGCAAAAGATGTAGGTAAACCCCAGTTACCTGAGGTATCCTATAGATACCAGGGTTTTGGTTAAAATGGCGTGCCATATGTATGGAACGTATGTGGGGGATTTTTCATTAAATGTTTAACATGGCCGCTGTGACTAAAATAAAACATAGAGTAAAATTGCAGTTTTTTGGCAAATAACTCAAAAACAGTGACAGATTTTTAAATTCTGAGGGATAACAAAGGTAATCAGCACCTCAGGATCTACCAGCTCGGAAATTTTGAAGAAGATCCGACCCATGAAAGAGTACATTTTGTAATTGCACTTTTATTTTAATTTTTATGTATTTTGCGCTTACAAAAATGTGTTAAGCGCAATATGAGACATTTAAACAATGTTAATTGCATATTGTTAAGCACATCATGATCTACAAAATATTTAATAAGGTCAACATTGTAAAACTGTTCATTTTAGTTTTTTTTTCTCTTACAATGTTGAAAGAATAATTAAATAATTAAAAGGTTTCAATTGCTAAAATATTACTCTGCATAATCATTAATTCATTAAGTTAAACCGTATTGTCAGATGACCCCCTTATTAAATTATGACCCTTTTCAATGTTTGATAAATTTTGCACAATAGCCTATAAGTCAGGCTCCTAAGAGCCTCTTGTTTATGTTATCATTTTTTCAGCAAATGGTAAAACATGAATAATCATTTACAAATTGATAATAGTTAAATCATATAAAACAAACCTAAAATATTGTTTCCACGTGTTGTAAACCCTCCAATGGTCATTGTATGCGAGTGGTCTGCTGTTACTACCATTAGTGTGTCTTCCTCTGACGTCATCTTTGATGCAGACGATATTGTGTCATCAAACATAACAGCTTCTTCAAATGCCAGTCTTGCTCGAGTAAGATGATGGGCTTCGTCCAGTCTGCCACCTAAACGATGTCATAAATATGTAAGTTGAATATTCTATGAAGAATGCCTTTTTGACAAATAAAAAAGTGCCATATGCATGCCTTATAGCTTCTTCGTATTTTGTATTCCTTCTTCTTGAATAAAAGATAAGTGCACAATTTGTATACATGTCGTATTACTCTACTTAAAACCTCAACATTTGAAATCTGTTATTTACATATTCACGTTACTCTTACACTTCCGGAGCACCTGAGTTCACTCTTGTTACGAATTGAGTTCGCGTTGTTAATTTCCGTTCGGTTGAATTTGTGTTTTGTGTTTCTTCGTGCTGTTCTTGTTCGTGTTTACCGGTTTCGTCGTTGCCCTTTCCGACTTTTGACACTCGAATGCCCCATTGGTGCCTCTTTGCTTCTTTTCTCACATAACCATTACATACTTTCTACGAATAAAAAGAATCCGTTCGGGTTTTTCCTCAGTATTTCAATGGCCTTTTCTGTCATCTCTTGTAATGATGGTTCGCCGGAGGCAGATTTGTCACGTTCAGCCTCGAACTGCATGTGAGAAGATTCAAATAAGCCTATTCCATATAAAGAAGAAAACAAACATCTAGAATGATAACCAGCAATGTTTACATGTACTACAAATAATGTTTCTTATTAAGATTATGTGCTGAAAAGTTCATTTGAGGTGTTTCAAGTTTTTAACAGATACTAATTAAGTGGAAACACACGGCGGACGCCACCCGAAGAAAACAGACATAAAATATCAAATACCCTGCCAATTTGTGTGACAAAATTAAACTAGTGTTGACTGTGTATGGGATGCCCAACACAAAAATATCACCCAAACGTACGCATATTGTCATTCTACCTTATTTTTGACATTATTCCTATTTCACCATCATATAAAACCCCTATATACCAATTTTTTTTAGATTGAAACATTTTGACAAATTGCTCATTTGGACCTAAAATATCACATTTTGGTAAATAACTCGAAAACCGTAAATATCGCTTCCAATTTTTTTACACCTTTTCTCTACATGTAGTAACCTACAAAATTTCAGAACCCTACGCACCTAGGTTACCGAGATATATGAAATGTCCTATATTATGACTTTTTTCATGTTTCCATGGAAACGGCAGCCATTTTCTAAATTCTGATTTTTGCATGCACACCTTTGAGTGCCACTCTATCACCATACAAAAATTCATTACATTGTACGATCCATTGAGTAGTTTTGAGAAACTGTGCGGACAAATTCATGAACGGAAGAATTTTTAAAAACCCTACAGTAAAAACAATATAGTGTTTGGAAGTTGCGCAAAACTTAGCAAATCAAAATTAATATCTATACAAATAGACATAAAACAACTTTAAAAGATTTTTTTCGATATCTCTTGGGCGTTTCTTTTGGCCAATTTGGAACTAAAAATGGTATCGTTTCAAAATGCATGTCAAGCAGAATTTTGAATGTATTTGTATTAACTTTTTTATCACATTAATTAAGTTAAATACAGCAGGAAGAAGAAATTCATTTGTTCAAATCTTCATTGCAAACTATATAGTACCTCTGCCTTCTATTCTATTTATTTTGTTATGTTCAAACTATCTTTAGACATGCAGTGTTATGTTCGGGGCCAAATTCTGGTACCAAAAAAAATCTAGACTATGGTACAAACATCTATTAAATACCACACAAATAATGCTTTACAAATGTAAAATATTGTTTAAAATGTTTCATAGGATTTTGGTATTTTTTTTTCATAACTATATTACCCCTTTTCGGCGGTGAAATAATACAATATTTGATTTGACAAATTAGATTTAAACGCTTAGTCTGTTACCTAATACAAAGTCAGTACTGTCTGGGTTAATGGCATCAAACTGTTGTTTGTTCCAAACATATTTATAGGAAGCCATACGGTTCTCTTTGTCTTTTATCCATTCCTGTAGAAATGATGTGACAAAAAGCCATTATGGCAATGGTAAGACTCGTCATTTGTCATTGTTCAGTAATGTGATAAAGTTAATGTTAAGGAAGAACGATGGACAATTTCTTGTCAGAAATAAAACGAAAAACAACTAAATCATTGTCTATGTGATAAAATATGTAATTTGATATAAAAGAAGATTTTTTAAATTAACAGACTTCTTTGTGTGTGTTTTCATGCGAAAAAAAGATAACGGAATAAGATTTGATACATAGTATTTTAAAGCCTTAAAAACTTTATCCACAGAGCTAACATTCAATTTGGTTGAAACAATATTTAACAAAAAATTAGTCATTAATTATTTGGACGACCGAGTAATAGTGATTCACACACCCGTGTGAGTCCCGGTGGTGAAAACGCCCAGTGCTAGACTTGTCGTTATCACTGTATGGAAAGAGCGAAAGGGAAAAACGGTTGATTTCTGTGCCCCGATGTAGTTTATTGCTGTGCTCAAAATAAAGTCGTCTGTTTTTTCTGCCTTTTTACTTAATTATTGAATAATTACATATCCTGCATTGTCGGTGATTTCAACATTAGATAGTAACGATTTAGTTTATTCAAGTTTTACTTGCATTTTTATGTCATAAGCTATTTTGATCACAAAAAGTCATCAATTTATAAATAAAACACGTTTTTTTGGAAAAAATACATAAATAAAACACTTGCAGATGAAATTAAAGTGAACAAAATCAGTTCATCGTGTATTTAAGTATATATAGAACTTTATTGTTGATAAATAAAGTTAAATTATGCAAAGGTTCAAGACAGGTAGATGAAATAAGAGTAGGTGTTAAAATTTGCACCGCGAATGTATATTTCTGTGCTGATTTTCCACATGCGAATGTATATTTCAGAGCCCGCGGAAGTTTATTTGTGTGGTTGCGAATGTTTCGTTCTGAGTTATAAATACTTGGCCATAGAAAATCAGATCAAATAATGGAAATATAACTTAAGTTCTAACTCTAAACCAGGGGACAGGTTAATGAAGCTGTCCTAAGCTGTATACTAAACAATGTCTTATGACTTAAAATGGGATGTAGAAAGAATCATCCTTAGACGCGTCCAAGGATGTTAAACGAAACCATCTTAGGATAACCTTAAATAGGACCATCCTTATACGAATTTAGGATAATCCTGAATAGCCATATATCAAGCATTTACGCCGATGTGAAGGCGTTTGAAGAAAACTTGAAGTTTTTTGTTTTACATTTTCAAATGTAAAATGTATTTAAGCATTTTTATTGCAATGCCTTTGTTTTTTTTTAGAGAATAAAAATAATGTATTGCACTATCATTGCATTTTTTCATTCATTTTTTTTCTGCGCGTTGCACTTATCACTAAAACCAAAAGTAAATCCCTAGGTTTGGGAAGCAAAAATCCACATGAACTGTTAAATGTTAATTTCAAAAGTCTATTACTACATATATTAGAATATCGTCAAAATGTAACTGGTAAAACGCCAATATATGGGTCACTTTTGGGAAAATTTAATCAATGGCAAAAATATCTTAGTTTGCTAAACGTAGAAAGTAAAATATCAAAAATGAGAGTTTGGCCACATACAACTCTAATTCAAGGGGATAAAACCTATTTCAGACACTTTTTTTGAATTTTAAGTCACAAGGATGGTCCTAGGACAACAATTTTTACAACCTTGATTAAGGACCAAATTTAGGACATGCCCTTTTTTTAGGATGCCTTCAATAACACGACTTAGGACCGAGACATGTCCAAAGACCATCCTTGGACATGTCCTAATCCTAGGACACCTTCGTTAACACGGCTCCAAGATAATTTAAAAACAAGGGTTCATTTACAATACCTGTCTAAACCATCTAATGTTTCACTTATTCTATAAATTACAAAAATAATATATAAAGCTCTTTTAAACAAAGCACGACAAAATTTATTGGTGATAAAATCTATATTTATACAGAATAGAATAGAATAGAATGTATTGAGTTATTTTTGTAGGCTGTAAACCTAGGATTTTTTTCGCACTTTCTTTGCTTTTCTTGGAAGGACTACTGACTGAGTTTTAGTTAACACAGTCTTAAATTTGAACAGTAATCGTATTGTCCATTTAGTCTAAAATGGAGGACACATATCGCGCCGTGTACTTTTTCAATTTAGGTGCAGTAATGTCAGTGCGAAAATTGCAAAATTAAACTGTCTCAATAACTTCCCGCTATACAGTAGTCAGTTTGTTTATGATTACATTTCAAAATAACATTTCCGAACAATAAAACTAACAGTTTTATACCCAACTTCAATAGACAATGGGGGTTCCAAAACATCACTAAAGTCAACAACGGTTATTGTAAGTTTTTATTCATCTGGTACAATGTTTTTTTTCATTTGAAATTTCATCTTCTGGTTTCAAATCAATTTTTTTTAAATGTTTAAACTTGCTCTTTTTCTTATCCATTATAATTTTGATATTTACTTTTTCCTTGGGATGGTTATGGACAAAACGCAAAATTGTGTCGTTGAATATGCCAGAAAAAAATTTTCACAATATTCGCATTTTAATTTATCCATATTATAATTCTGAAATTGAAAAAAAAAATATTTCCATTAGTGCCTTTAGTCTTTATTTAAAGCACATTCATGTTATAACATCAAACAATAAAAAATATTTAATTGCAATAAAAATAAAAAGCACAGAAATAAACTACAACAATTTTTGCTGCACAGGAATCAACATTCGTAAGCTCGGAAATAAACGACAGCATTTCTTCAACCCTTTTTATTGAGTGTTTACAAGCAACAAATCAGTTACTTATTGTAGGTTTTTTGTTAACCTTTCATAAGATATACCATCAAATAAAGATAAAAAACGCAAACTGCTATTTAGAAATGCGTTTTTCTATAAGTTAAAGGCTTTTTCTATTCTGATAAGTTTTATCAGAACACATAAATAAACTTTCGCTACTTTAAAAACTGCTCTCAAATAAACTACAGCGTGCACAGAACTTAACAGCAGCAGGGCACACAATAAACATTCGCCTCATAAATTAAAAACAGCTGTAAAATCATTTGAGAGGACAATTACTAATCTTCGACAGCAGAATATGTTCTTAAGTATTATAAAGAATATGTACACTTACTAATTGCTTACAGATGTACCAAAGAATTGTGCGATTTTCAACATTTTTACTTTTTGTTTTTTCATTGCGATATTTTTTACATTATTTATCTATTGATTTAAAACTTGTTAGAAAACAATAGAGTGATAAGTAAGAAACTACAAATGAACCTCAACAACACTAGTATATCTATTTTTCTACCTAAATGACATATTTTCATCTTCCTGATGTTTACAATCGTCTGTTTTACCCACAATACAACAATGACACAGGAGTAAACTACACCGGGGCACAGAAATCAACCGTTTTTCCCTTTCGCTCTTTCCATACAGTGGTTATGAATCCATTTAAAAGCATTCAGAACGTTCAACCTGACGTTGGGTCAGGCCTCGGCTTTGGCCATAAGCGACTTAAATGTATGACTCGTTTGGTTGAATGGGGGTAGCAATCTCACAATGTTTACCATAACGTGACTATCGGGCTATATTGCGGAAAACCTGACAAACTATAGCCACTTCCTTCCCACGTTAAGACCCTGCTGCAAGTCACGATAGGAGTATAATGGCTCGTGCAGGTGGATCCTGTTTTTTTTCCATGGACAGTCAAAACTATCCGATTTGCCATCAATCCCCATTTCCTTCACGTTTTATGTTTTTTTATCACACTTTCAAGTTAATTTCCCTGATATAGCCGATTTGGTGCTTTATGGGAGAAGGCAATAATTTACTTACAAATCATAAAGCAATGAGAGTTGGCGCAGAATATAATACGGGTACATAGAATAAAATACTCAATTTTTAACTTTGAAAATCGCAAAACATTTACCTGAACCCAAAATCAAAATGTTTGTTTGTAACTCCGTTACTTATAAATTGAACCAACGAAGTTATTTTTACCTGAAGCAAACTCATATCTTTTCTCTGATCAGGATGTTTCGAATTCAATTCTGGGTCAGTTTCATTCTCAGACAAAATGTACCTCCTACCGCCTCCAAATATAACCTAAAATAGAAAAACAAATGATAAACCTCTATACTTCCTTTTTTTAGCTCACATGATCTATTGCCATCACTTGGCGTCCGTCGTCGTCGTCGTCCGTCGTCGTCGTTAACTTTTCTTAAAACGTCTTCTCCTCTGAAACGGCTGCACAGATTCAAACCAAATTTGGTCTGGTGATACTTTAGGGTATCCCCCACAGAACTGATGTGGACTGATTTTTGATTCGTCGAAAAACATGGCCGCCGTTGCTAAAAAAAGACCAGGGGGTAAGACTACTGTTTTTGGCTTGTAAATCAAAAAGTATAGGAGATAGATGAAATCCGATGCCTACTGCTTCAGCATCAAAAGTTCTACAAAAGTCTCCATAGGATCGAAGTTGTCAGATGACCCCTTATAGGGGTTACAGCCCCTAAAATAATAATTTTCATGTTTTTGGCCTATGGAATGAAAACTTTTGCAGATACAGAGAAGCTGTTGCTTGCTTAAATGTTCAGCTCATTTAGCTCTACAAAAGTCTCCATAGGATCAAAGTTGTCAGATGACCCCTTATAGGAGTAACGGCCCCTTAAATAACATTTTTTTATGTTTTTGGCCTATGGTATGAAAATGTAGCAGATAGAGAGAAGCTGTTGCTTGCCTAAGGGTTTAGCTCATTTAGCTCTACAAAAGTATCCATAGGATCGAAGTCATCTGATGACCCCTTATAGGGGTTATGGCCCCTTAAATAATGTTTTTCATGTTCAGGGCCTACAGAATGAAACTATAGTAGATAGAGAAAAGCTGTTGCTTGCTTAAACATTCAGCTCATTTAGCTCTACAAAAGTCTTCAAAGGGTTGAAGTTTTCAGATGACCCCTATAAAGGGATTATGGGCCCTAAATTAACGTTTTTTCATACAGAATGAAACTATAGTAGATAGAGAAAAGCTGTTGCTTGCTTAATAGCACTACAAAAGTCTTTATAGGGTCGACATCAAGACCAGGTGAGCGATTCAGGCTCCTGGGAGCCTCTTGTTTAGAAAGTGAAATCATAATGCAGTGAAAGATCACAAAATGTATGTGATCCAATGTTTGTTAGCGTCTTTTTTTAAAAAATATTTTATCGATCATTTACTTTCTTTTGATCCGGCACCAACACTTTTGTGATTGAGAACACATCAAAGCTCTAAATTATTCGTTTAAATTACAAAATTGTCTACATCTGGGTAATAATTTTGTTTCCCAGTTTAGTATTTATTGTTTAATTGTTATTAATTGTTTAATTGTTCCATGCTCTTCATTATCATAAAGTGTTTGGCATTTTCAATATTTTTGGTAGAGCGCCTTTGATGAGTCTTGAATAGACGAAACGCGCGTCAGGTGTAGCAAAATTTATTGTCTGGAACTTTATTGTCATTTTTATTTTGACTTTGTTATGTACAATGTATCTGACTTTTATTTATACAATGTATGTAACAATTTGGTTATGATCCGTTCGTTTGTTCTTGTTGTCTTTTTTCTAAGGATTGAACTTTGATTGATCTGATTTTTGTTGTGTGTTTAGTTTTTGTGCTTTGTCTGGGAATATTGATATGGGGAAGGTTTGGCCAAAAAATTGTAGTTTAATAACCCCGCCACATTTTATATGTGCCTGTCCTTAGCCAGGAATCTTTGACAAAGCTTTTGTTTGTTCTTGTCTTTTTGTTCCTTGTTTAAGAAGGGGGTCTATCTGTGACTATTTCAGGACTGGATTTGAATTATGTGCATTTTATTTAAACCTTGGGTCAATTGTAGAACCGCAAGCAGCACCTACTTGCCTCGTTAAAGGCTGCTGAGGGTTGTCCATTGTGATTTTTCTAAATTGCCGCTTGTTATGTGCGCTGTGTCGAGTACACTTATTCCACATCTCATTATTTTCTATGTCCTAGAAAGGACAACAAATTTTACTCTTTGTCCGCTGTTGACATGGCTGAAAGAGTCTATTGAATTACATGCAACTGTTTCATGATTTGTATATTGTTATTATTCCATAAGATTAAAAGTGTATGCATGAGCACTTCATTGATTCTTTGTCTTATTGTCGATCACAATTCGTCTTCAGTAACTTTTTTAAAGAAACGAATTTTCTTTAATCTTATATTATATATAGTAGTTATTGTTCTTAGACCATCGTCACGAAAACTGGTTCAAGTGATCCAACTTCATGCAAAAATATATATTTTTAGTCTCGTTCTATCTTATTTGAGGTGTCATGAGCAACTTTACTAGTTAATGTCCTATCGTTGCATTTTTTTTTGTAGAAGGAATATTTTGCACTAAGTCCTTGTTAATCTATGCAAAGCTTAATTTGATATATCTCCCTTGAATACGTGTGTAGTATTTAGTGTTTTCGTTTATGAACTATAGAGAGTTTACCTGAATGTTTGGATTTTCCATAACCAATTGAAATGCTATGTCTTTACATTCACGTTGACTTGGATCAACTAACGTATCACCTTCCCAGTTACGATTAGGTGTATGGGCAAAAGTGGCAGCTGGTGTGGCATGTGTAACACGTGTGTTTGTAACAATCCCAACAGATTTTCCTTTCTGAAGGCTCCAATCCAGTAAGGATGATACTTTCCTTCCCGTTCCACACTCACCAAAGACAACCTTTTCGTCTAAACCAAGGGTTTCATAATTTGTTTTGATGCCGGAAACAATAGCCGCGGCCGTAGGAGCTGAGTCGGGAACTTGATAGTCTACACAGTAAGTCTGAAAGGATATTTTACTTTCTTCTTTTATATTTTGTGATTTAAGTAAAAAAAAAAGGTGGTTCTAACTTAACTAAATTGTAAGAGGTTTATAAAATTTGGTTTCACGTTTGTTCCGAGTTTTAAATACTATTGAAAGCCTTAGGAGAGGTTAAAGCAACGAGTTATTAGACAAGTAAGAGGGCTAAATATTTTTGGGTACCTTTTTTTCAGAAGTCTAGTTACAAGGCGGAAGACTTGGAGCCTCTTTTTGTTATGTGTTTTAAAGAAATACATGTCCAGCTTATAACATTCTCGTGTCTTTTTACTTTAATCCTTGGTTGAATGCACTGTTTTCGATTTTGTGATTGTTATCCTTTTTGTTAAGTTCGCGAAGTTCAAATTAACTTTTTGAAAAAAAAATAAGATTGGAACAGAATATAAACTATCTAGAAATCAGCATGAAAGACTCACATACCCCCCTAAAAAAAATTACACGTATACGTGATTAAAAAAAAATGCGGAAAACTGAGGTGTAACAGACAGGTGGTAGGAGTGCAGACCAATAGTGCCTTTTGACTTGATGGAAGAAAACAAATAAAAATACTTTTTCCGCTTTATTACCTTTGCCAATCCGGTGTATGGGAATTTGTCAATGAAGAACTCTGTTTCCTCCCCTGTCTTTCCTTCCTGTTGACCTTTGTATATCCTAGCAGCTGTGACTGTAGACACGCCCATGCCGTCCCCAACCATCATAATAATGTTTTTAGCAACATTTGTGTTTACATTTTCTTCGAGTTTTTCATCCAATGTTTTCTGACCTTGACGAAACCATGCGTTTCCTGTCATACAAATGAATACAGATAATTGTACAGGACAATTTTTTTCTATACTGTTCCACAATATAAACGAATCCAATTTAATTATAAATTCAGTGTGATCAGTGTAAAAAACAACAACACTTTTTTACAGTTGAAGATAACAAACAAACGCTTGGCTACAAGAATTTTGGAATAATCACCAATACAGGCATTTGTAATGGTCTTAAGAGCGCAATCTAAATGTAAACGTTTAGAGATTAAATCCTTTAAAAGTTAAAACGTCTAACATGCAAATGTTATTATCGAAATCTTCTCGCATTTAGAAAAAGAAGCCGAATATTTACTTGTACAAACAAAAAGTTGTTGAATTTGATATTATTTCCATTTGTATTTAAACCAATATTCGTGCCAAACAACAAAAAGAAAAAAATAATTTAATTTCGTTTGTACGATTTATTAATCCGTTAGAACGGTTTATTAAACCGTTTAAACGGTTTATTAATTCGTTTGTACGGGTTATTAATTCGTTTGTACGGTTTATTATTTCGTTTGTATGATTTAATAATCCGTTATAACGGTTTATCAAACCGTTTAAATGCTTTAATAAACGTTCTTACGGATTAGTAAATCGTATAAACGAATTAATAAATCGTACATACGATTCAATGAACCGTTCTAACGGATTAATAAATCATACAAACGGGTTAATAAACCGTTTAAATAAGATTTTTTTCTTTTTTTTTGTTTGGCCCTAATAAGCCGTCGTAATTTAATGTACCCTTTATTCGCAATGACTACTTATGAACATTTTTATTGAAAGAAACATTAATTCCCAACCCCCAGCCCCAACCCGATTCTGAGCTCAATATTTCTATATATAAATGCTAATTAATTTTGATTAATCACGAAAAATACTTCTGCTCTAATTTTAATTCCCATAAAATCTAAGACCTGCTTAAAAGTAAAATTCAGTACATGTACAGTAATAAAATGTAGAGTGATTGTGCGAGAGAGTCTAATTTTAGATAGAAGGTAAAACATGTGAAAGGTCAGCAATACAAAGGTGCATGTGTCAACAGTGATTTCCTTATCGACAATTTCAATTAGCAGTTTAGATACATTTAAATAATCAAAAAACACAATCATATAAGCTATACCTTTATACCCATAACATTAGGTTATATCTTTATATCCATAACATGTTGAAAAAAAATTAGTGCAGCAAAACCGGAAGCCAAAGAACTCAGTCTAAACTAAATATCCCCACCAAGTCAGCAGAAATCCAACAATTGCATTAGTCAATTAAGTTTGCCTTAAATTGACAGCTATTTATTGTTCTACAAAAGTACTAACCTTGTAAATTACTTTTGCGAACATAAGAAGATTCACTGACCACAAGTACCAGGAATAGAGGAAATGACTAAAAAAATGATAAGAATAATTGTATATTACAGAGCATGTGGGAATCTGTGCATGTAAGAAGCAAACTCTTCATCATTAAAATTTGTAGTTGTAAAATAAGTCGTTGCGGGTAGCTTTAATGTTGCTCTTCTTCTTACTTATTTCCAATTGAACAACAATGATAACAGCTACTTACATTCAAATGTAATCATTTCTGGTGACATGAATTTTTAATATCAACATTTAATTATATTTCAAATCCCCTTATGATTTAAACCATGCTATTGGAAATTATTTTACTCTGCGACACGTAACATGGACATACAAAATAACTTGCAGGGCTAACGTCCGACAGCTCTTTTAAAAATTTGTCTTTCGCCCTGTGGTCTGTCTATTTTCCAATGGTAATCTTAAATCGTGTAACTGTTTTCCCTTCTCGTTTTTTGTTCGTTCTTGGCAGTTGTAACACTTGTCAACAGTTTGAACCGCCAAGAAGTGCACATTGTAGGTTTGATATTCCGCCCCTACACACCTTTCCCCTTTTCCAGGGGTCTTCAAAATTTACTGTTACTCTTTGTTTCCCCATCCAACCATCCCCATATTTCTCATCATCTTTTCAAGTGCATTTAATCACCCTCTTCACGTTCATCGCCCTTATATAACCAACTATATATTTTTGCTAGGGCGTGAAACAAAACCCACTCGCTTTACAATTTGGCAAAGTCTTTTCCGGGGGTTAAAACAGGTCATAATTTGAAACAAACTCCTTCGCAGTAGGTACTTATCCTTGCCGACTGAAAGTAGTACCGGTTAATCCCCACTGCAATTTCTTGTCGAAAATTTTAATTTCAATGAACTGTATAATTTTTTTTTTTATCCGGAAAAAGTCCGGAAAATCTGGTGCAGTGATTAGTGTATGGACTGTGGGACAGGAACTGGAACTGTGAGGAGTTTGCATTTGAAAGTGATAAGTCATACGTACACAAACCTCATTTTTAATAGGCGAGTTTCAAAAAGTTTAAATCACCCCAAAACCTCATAAGATATTTGTGCTCAATCGAAAGATGAAAGGCGGGTGTGCTATTGCATGCAGGAACTGCTTACTCTTCCGGATCACCTGAGTTCACTCTTGTTTCGACTGAAGTTCGCGTTGTTGATTGATATTCAATTATATTGTGTTTCCATGTTTTACATGTTGTATGTTTTTGTCCCGTTCTTGTTGGTGTTTACTGGTTTTGTCCCTGTCCTTTCGGACTTTTGACATTCGGATACCCCATTGGTACCTCTGCTTCTTAAAAGCTTTTAGAAAATATTTATGGTACGAAGACAGTGCTATTAGAAGTCAAAGGTCATCGCCGTAAAACTGAGTTCCTTGAAATATTTCAAAACTACATTATTTTTTTATCATCCTAAAACTTTTACAATTTATTCTTTTATTTGTTTTGGATATATCTTACAAAATACATAATTGATGTTATGTATAAATGGAAACCGTAACTGGCGTCATTTTGTCTAATTTTAGCAACAGTTGAAAAAAATCCTTTTAATTTAAGAGTTCAGATTTTGTAATTATACAACATTGACATAAGTGATTGTTAACAAATGCATCCTGTAAACAAAAATCCTTGAATAAAATCCAATGTTACAATTTTCTTGTATAAGCGAAGGTATTGCCGAAAACTAGCTTTTTAGCCAATAAAGTCACTATTTCATTCTTCCCTGAATCGATATTAAAATCCAAAACCGTTTATGAAATTATAATACATATACATATGCACCATTGAAATCATCAAGACATATCACAACATATGTTAACTGAATATGTAAACATGTACATGTATATTCATAAATAAAAAAAAAAAATGTCTACATGAAAGTTTAGAGACTTGCTTTCAGCAAAAATCTGTCGGTTGGGGACAGTTTTGAACTTCTAAAGACCCTAAGTCGCCTATAAATGAATAATGTTTTTATATAATTTTGCACAATTTTCTACAATCTGCAGAACCTTACCATTTAAAGTCGGGGTTGAGTGAGTGAGTGAGTTGGTGTTTTACGCCCGTGCAACGCTATATAGGTTATTTATAGGCGATGAACATGAAATAAAAGTAGTAACAAAACTACCGAACTTGAAAAGGATGATAAAATGAACATGAAATGATGATGATAAATAAAACATGGAGATGGGTTGGAAAACAAAGGAACGGAAAATTTTGAAGAACCACAGGAAAAGGGGAGAGGTGGGTAGGGGCGGAAAATTTAGCCTATGTGGTGCACTACTTGGTGGTCCACAAAGGGGTCTTTTACGTGCATGAAGCGTGGCACTCTCGACACACGTTTGCCCACTGTGGTCAGCGGTCAGGGTTTCCGTATTATAGACTTGACAACCCCTGCGGACGAGGGCCACCCTATTCAGCCACCTAGGGTACACATTTGGTCGCTCTGTGGGCTGTGCACTAACCCGACGTCAGAATCCCAAGACCCTAAGTCGCCTCTTACTACAAGCTAGGCTCTGCTACGGGCCTATACGCCACCCTGGCCCCACATGGGACTTAAAGTCGGGGTAGGGGGTCTCTTAATAATGTGTCTCTTAATAATGTTTGTTTTTGAAAGTTTCAACTGCAAATAACGAAATTAGACAAACATTTCATTATGTGATGTAAAACTTATTTTTATAGTGTGTGTGTAATTTAGAGGAAAAATAATTGAAAAATGAAACCATTTGAGAATTTTATAGGGTACCTATACAACACATTATTTTCAAAATATTGTGACCACATATTTTTTCATGTAGAATAATCAAACTTTTAATTAGACGACTTTTTCGATATCCTCCGTTCACCTACCAATGCTACAGTGTTTGTTTGTTTAACATTGAACCATATATAAACGTATATGAGAAAAAAGCAGCTGGTTCTTACTCCGTATTCCTAAAGGCGCATTGAACATTTATCTAATTTCCTTCTGCCTTACTTAGTTTATTTACAAGACTTTTAATGGTTTGAAATGTTGTTGTTGTTGTTTTTTTCAATAAAGTTCACCTTCAAACATGATGTAGACTAGATAATAATGTTTTATAACAAATATTTTTCACAAAATGAATATAAACCGTATTATTCACGACATTTCTGTAGTATCTTAGGTTTGCACCACTAACTTTTAAGCGCAACACCTTTTAGTATATTATGTATATTTACGATATGCAAACTGTTACAAATGTAACGCGCGATAGTGAAACCGGAAATGACCGTGTAATTATAATCGGTTAGGAAAAATGTAAACAAACGAGAACATGCAAATTGACTATTTCGGGATTTTTTTTCAGAGTCAACATGGATTTGTGCTAACAAATGAATTAAATTTTAGAGGATATTCATTTCATCATTAAAGAAATAATTTCGAGTTAAAGTGGATGTTTGACAAATATATTTTTTTTCATGCATTTTCAAAATCTTCCTCTGTACCCGGTCAGAATCATGCCCAAATATCAGGGACTCTTTATCTATCATTCCTGCAGCCACTCTTCACGTGCCATTCGTCAGATTTTCGTAGTTTGACGGTGATTTTAAATTATTGAAACATGGAGCAACAACAAAAAATTAGCCGTTGACGCGGTTATTGTTATCGTTTAAACCGGTTGATTTCTTTATTTATTCTGTTTTTTTTTAGGGGGGTCGAGGTCTATGCATGCATCCGAGTGTTTCTAAGGGACTTCGAATTCAACACCCAGTATTAATACGTTTAATTTTTCAACATTTTTGAACTGGGTAAAGTATTTCAGTGGTCATGGTCTAAATCTTGAAACTATAGATGGTATGGCATTGGAACTTCGAATTCGTGTTTTTTATTAAATTAATAAGTTTAAAAGTTATTAAAGATCCCAAGACCGAAAGGCAGACGAACACGGACAAAAATCACCAACACTATATACCCGCCGCTTATTCAATATTGCAAATATAATGGTAAATGCAAATGTACGAACAATTATCTATGTTAAAAAATAAATGTGAATGAAAAAATGGTCGGGTTTTCAAATTCGGAAAGTATACCGAGAGTGACAGACCTAAAATCAATTCCAACGCTTTAGAACTACATGCTTATATAAATTGTAGCATGCATAATATCAAAAGGCTGCGATAAGAAGATGTTAAGAAAACTGTTACGAATGTTTTTTTTTCGCTGCATGACATTGATCGGTTTATAAACAGAATTTTCACTTGTGTGTGGAATCCGGCAAAAAAAAAGGGAAATTGGCGGCCCTTAATATGTACTTTAAAAATTTTAAATTTCTTGTCAATTTCATGGAGGCCGTAAGGTACCGACCATTTAACTTGAGAGGGAGCTTGATATATTTGTCCTGTTTCCCGCGAAAAAATAATTTACAGACATAATGTTAATATATTTTTAGCCGGGATAAGCGATCAGCCACGGCTATAGGTACGATTGCCTTTCAGTAACTGAACAATCAAAAGCTTGCTGATTGTCGTAGTGCCTCATCACATATCAATTTACACATCAATATACACGCTCGCAATATAGTTCCTTTTCTAATATCGAATTACTACTCTTACTTTTCTTCTAAATATAAAAAATCTTTAAAATTTGTAGATTATCCTGGCTATCTGTACTTTCAGTACTTTGATTTACTGTTAGCATTAGTGTTTAAATAGCAGAAACTCTATTTCATTTTTTTTTCAGGCAAATATGAAATGTGACGGTGTTAAACTAGTTTTTTTTTGTCCAACACTATCATGTATTACACCAAATACGAAATAAATATTTGTGTTGTATCCAGAATTTTAGCATATATAAAGATCTTACCTTGTACATAATTATACCCTTTAACTTTGGTCGAATCATTTAAATTATATCAAACTTACAATTGTCTTTTATACTCTTTTATGTAGATTGCATGTAACATTCCTCGCTTTGTTTTTAATGAATCAATATTAATGCATGTTGAGATGGTGAGCATGTGGCGTGATCATCAGGGACTATCCAACGTAAGCAAAATTCCAATGGAAATTTCTACACACTTAGACGATATGTATGCCTTTTATGCCAGTATAAGTCCCCCCCCCCCCTCTGTCAGAGGAGCCCCTATAAGGATGAAATGTAGGATTATGGGCAATGTTGTATTGGATGGTTGTTGTGTCCATGCTGGCACACCCCCTGGCATGAGCGATAAAAAAAATGAAGAAGGAACTCAACTTAATTGTACTGTTTGAAAAAGATAGTTAAACCAATGGAAGCAAGATAGAAGTTTACAATATTCTCGTGTTAAGTTATTTAAAGATGTAACTGATAGTGCGACTATAAAGGACATGCATGTTTATGCCAAATCAAAGATTTACAATTTTCGGCAAAAACGTAAGTATGGTAGCATATAAATACTAAATGTTGTAGTTAGGGGCATATATAGAACACAACGAAGAATTCATTGTAATAACGAACACTAAAGTATGTCAATAGCTTATATCCTCGATCACAAAAAAGTATGTGTGTTTCTGGTATTAAGCACGAAAAAGTAGGGTGGGTAGGTAGACATTATTTTTTATCAAATTTTTTTACATTGAGTTAATAGGGAGTAAAGGTTTAGTTTAACGGCGCTTAAGCAAAAATGGCAATAAAAAGTAAGGGTTGGCATAACAAAACTAGGGTAGGTAGGGAAAGCAGACACACAAAGTTTTGGTCCATCTAATCATTTAAATATAAATGTATAAGATGTCTTAATGTTCAACGACGTAGTAGGTCTTCAGACAATTTCAGTTTAACGGATTTTTGTAGCGCTCAATCAACTGAAAATAAAAGCGAGAAAATATCATTACTCTTTATCAATATGGTTTAATTCTAACTGACAAAATTACCCCCTCAAAAAGCTATTTTACCCACTTCTAATTGCACTTCCTGTCTGCCGACGTTAATCTTCCTTTTGCATAACTCTTAAACTCCTCATTATAACTCTGCAAAGGTTGGCATGCCCGTTCCTTAGCGTCATGCATAGCAATGATTCGATTCTATATGCTTCTTAAACTTGCCTGGTATGGCAAAAACATATCATTAAGGTTTAAATTGCAGTTTTAAAGTTTTTAGATTTTGCTTTTGAGCTCTCCTCACCAAAAGCCATTTTAACTATAGTCAGCACTTTGCATATGTCGTCTGTCCGTCCGCTCAACCTTTCAAAATTGTTCTTCTCTGTTCAACTCCTTGACCAAAAGCAACTTAAATGATAAGTTTCCTCTATAAAACTATCATCTGGATTTTTAAATCGACAAAATCATGGCCGCAGTTGTTAAACTAAAGTATTAGGGTAATTCACCCTGAAAGCATTATTAAAAGGTATATCGGATACAGCAAATTTGATGTATCTTGGGCTCTTAAAAATTAAAATCTTTACAAACGTCGTTTATAGTCGAAGTTGTCAGATGCTAATGTGAAATGGTCCGTTTTAGGTAAACAATCGTACCCGTGAAGGTTTCGGGTGGAGAATTAGGCCAGCAGCATCACTTAGTTTGTATAATTGTAGTGATGCACAGTGTTTCATCGGAAAAATGTCACGTTAAAAACATTGCTGCTTTCTCGATAAGAGTAGAACTCGTAAGATACCCGATAGGAGGCTAAATTGTCCAATCATTCCCATGCCCCGTTTTCCAGTTAGTCAAAACTCTCCTCCTCGTGTCCCCATTTCCACCACTTCATTTTAGTTTTATAACCTCTTTCATTGTAATCTCCCTTATATAAAGCCGAATTTGTGCTGCCCGGGAGTAACTTACTAACTGAATAATTAACCAACTACTTTAAAGGATAAAGATTGTTCTTGCGGGGGCCAAGTGGCGTAAAAGCTCCCCACAGAGCCTAGCTTGTTGTAAGAGTCGACTTGGGACTTTGGCTTTTGATGTCAAGTTAGTGCTTAGCCAACAGTGCGACCAATGTGTGTCCCCTAGGTGGCAAAATAGGGTGGCTATCGTTCGCTGGAGTTGTTAGGTCTATAATGGGGAAAGCCTTGCCGCTGACCATAATGTGAGCTTACGCGTGTGGAAAATGTCGCGCTTCATACACTTAATTGAAAGATCTCTTTGTGGACCTCAAAGAAGTGCACCACAAGCTCTATAACATAGTCTATTATGTTGCTGAAAGAAAAAAAAACATCAAAACATAATCACATGTCAATAATAACTTTTTTCACGTATTTGTCTGGTATAGTAATGAAAACTTGAAGATAGAAGAAAAGGTTTTGCTTACTTAAATAATCAGCTTGAGAATCCATCAACTTTTTAGTTGTCAGACGATCATTTTCAGAGGTAAGGCCTTCAAAAAGTACAAAACTTATTTAAGGTTTTGTTCTAAGCTAAATATATAATTAAAACTATCGCTGGTAGAGCACAGTTTGCTTGCTTAATTAAATGTTTATCTTGAGAGACTCCGCCAAAGTAATCATTGTGTTGAAGTAGTAAGATTTTCCCTTATAGATGTGATGGTCCTTCCTTATAAGAGACTTTCGCTTATAGAATAAAAACTATTGCATATACAGAACATTTTGCTTGCTAAAATATTCCGTTTGAAAAGCTCTGCAAAAGCACCCAGTGGGTCGAAGTCGTTATATGACAACTTTTAGGGGTATTAATCTTTAATACGTAAATGTATTGTGATTTTTGCCCACAACATAAAAACATTGCAGATTAAGAATGCTTTTGACTAAATGTTCAGCTGCCTGTCTATAAAAGTGTCTTTTGGTCAAAGTTCTTAAATATAAACATATTTTAATAGCTAATCATTAACAAGATTGATACATGTATAAACAATTTACAGTTAAAATCATCAATAATACAATTAATTGATAGGATTCGGACACAAGACCCATGTTAATTCGTCTCCTGACAGATTTTTAAATTGTCAAAATTTGAGTTAATTGTGTGCATTAAATATTGATAATATTGCAGAATGTTGACTCGTTTCCATTGTAGCTCTTCAAAAGTATTTAAAGAATATAATCAAGAAGTTTAAACAATTCTAGAAATGCTGCTACCATTCTTGAATAATAATTCTGGTGCATGGAGATAAAGTCTCTTGAAAGATACAGTGAGTGAGATGGTGTTTTACGCCCGTGCAACGCTATAGATAGGTTATTAACATGAAAAGGATGATAAAAATGATAAAATGAACATGAAATGAAGAATTTAAATGAAATATGGGGTTAGGGTAGTAAACAAAGGACCAGTAAATTTTGAAGAACCACAGGGAAAGGAGAGAAGTTGGTATGGGCGGAAAATTTAGCCTATGTTGTGCACTACTTGGCTATTCAGCCACCTAGGGTACAAACTTGGTCGCTCTGTGAACTGAGCACTGACCCGACGTCAGAATCCCAAGACCCTTAGTTGCCTCTTATGACAAGCTATAATTAGGCTCTGCTTAATATTTCAATGTGCCTACATGTATATTTCAAGGACCAGGGGCGGTGTTCTAGAAAGTATCCTAAAGTTTGTCTCAGACGCGTCTAATATCAAATTTTGATCATCTTAATCTGTTTTTCGAAACTATCTTTGGACGCGTCTTTTGTTATTAAGTCATCTTAATAAGGATTAAATAAATTGTAAGTCGATAACAACTTTTTTAAGAAAATCTTCCTCCATATTTACACCAAAAGGTTTATGATTTTAAATGCTTACAATAAAAATCATCGTTTCATAAGCTCCATAGATTTATTAAAAATCCTAAAATAATCAAAATAACATAGCGGGTCAGTTTAAATCAGGCATTTCGTAAAACTAGTAAATCGATGATTAAATTCATTAGGTGAACACATGGACAAAATATGGTAAGTTATAGTGTATGAAATATGTAAAATTTAAGATTTGATGGTCTAAAGACATCAAATTCGGTGTCTTAATTTCTATCCTTAAAATGTAAACAAATCTAAAATAGGACAGCTTCGAGAACACGACTTTAAAAAACAATCCATTGGAAATGAAAATTTGGCTTCAAAATTGATAACGGAAAGGATATGAATTGAATATTTTGATTAAACCTTTGAATTTAGTGTTTTTTGGCATAAATATTGATAACTTGATACTAACTTTAAAACTTCCATGAGGTTTTTTACTATTGTCATTTTTTAGCATTATAGCGATCAAGCTTGTCAGTTTTGTGTGATGACACTTCACCAAATCATTATTGTTTGAAGTGTTGTGTCGGATTTAAAATCGATATGTTTGATTTTTTTAACATCAGTCGATTGATGATTCTCAGCTAGCTGTCAGTAACAGCGAGTGTTATATAGAGAGTTCCTTCACCGTCCTTTCGTTTGTTTTTGTTGTCTTTTGTCTAAGGTGCCCTCTAGTGGAATTGAAGACCTTTTATCGATTTGATTTTTATTGTGTGTTAAGTTTTTATGCTTTGTCTAGGAATATTGATAGAGGGGAGGTTGGGCCCAAAAAACTAGTTTAACCTTGCCACATATTATATGTGCCTGTCTTAAGCCAGGAATCTTTGACAAAGCTTTCGTTTGTACTTGTCTTTTTGATGTTTTTTGATCCTTTTTTAATAAGGGGGTCTATCTGTGACTATTTCAGGACTGGATTTGAATTATATGCATTTTATTTAGACCATGGGCCAATTGCAGAACCGCGAGTAGCCTACTGGCATCGTTAAAGGCTGCTGGCGGTTTTCCATTGTGGTTTTTCTGAATTGCCGCTTGATTGTGGGCTGTGTCGCGTACACTTATTCCACATCTCATTATTTTCTATTTAGAATATGACGAGTCCAAGATGGTCTATAGACGCGTTTAAGTCCTAAGATAGCTTCGAGAACACCGCCCAGGTTAACTAATCATTACATTTGGCTTTAAAATAGGAAAAAAAATAAACTTTGTTTTAATGTGGATTAAAAAAAGCTGATATATTAATTTGAAAAGCATTATATTGCTAATATCACTATATTTTAAGTAATACTGTCATAAAAAGAGGAAATTATACAAAATTTAAGATAATTGCCAAAATGAACTCATTTTTTGGGGTTAGTTTTTGGCCTTTTAGAGGTGGTGCCACCTTTGGTCATCATATTTTTCTGTCAAATTTTACTAAATACACAAGTTAACATTAGTTAAATCAGAAATCTCTTGAACGTACATTTCCCTCTTTTCGTATATAGTGAGTTATCTCCCATTTTCAGATTTATCTTCTCTTTCCAGAAGGCATTTTATACTAGTTACTGTGGGAAAATATAAGTTTATCTGCATTTATTTTTTATAGTTGGTAAAATAAATTCTAAAAGTTAATTGTAGTTATTTTCAAAAATATATTTAACATGTTTTGTAACATAACTAGGTCCAATAAGTCCATTGAATAATATATAAAAAAATAAAAATCTAATTTTTCCCATTCATTGCAATGTAATATACATGTACCTACCGTAAAGGAGGATAACTCTTGCAAATGGGAGATAACTCAATAATTACAAAAATAGGGAATTTGATTCAATTGCTGCTGACGAGAGGTATATAGTCTTGTTTCATATGTTCACACTAAAGTAGTGTTAAGATTTAAAGTTCAATAAAGTTCGATTTCAGTATTTTACCTTCAAGGTAGGTCCAGTGGTGGCCAGTGTATTAACCCTTACTTTACTGGACACAATTTTTATTTTTATTGATTTACTACAAGAAGAAGATACTGAATTTATACTGATTTTCATAAAATATTGGACACTTTTAGAGTCCAGTAAATATACTCGATGTCAGTTCCAGTAGTGGAATCTTCTACTATTATAATTACATTTCAAGAAACAAATGTGTGGTCAAAAGGTGACACCACCCCTATGTTTCTTAAAAGACTAGACTAAAACTTGCGAATTTTGATGATTTCATCATTTTTCAATTTTTTAAAAAAGGATGTGAGTATTTGAAATTGTTTATAACTAATAGCCCAAAACTGTTCAAATAAACCAATTTTTAAACTTCTAAATAAGTTTTATAGTGTCATATATTGTACTAAGTGTACCAGGTCCTTTCTTCAATCACAATGTACCCGTTTTACCTATAACATATATTTGAAGAATACTAGTACTAGACGAGACGAAACGTTAGTCATGTACACGTAACATGTTTGATGTTAATTGAAACAAAAGAGGCGATCAAAGCAAACTTTTATTTACGCATTATAACGACCTATTTCATTAGAATGCATCTAAGAACAAACGTATCAGCTTGCAAGTTCATAAACGTATGAAGACAAAATAGATGATGTTTAAAGTTTATGTATGCCAATCAAAAAAATCTAAAATAAAATAGGGTGGCTATCGTTCGCTGGAGTTGTTAGGTCTATAATGGGGAAAGCCTTGCCGCTGACCATAATGTGAGCTTACGCGTGTGGAAAATGTCGCGCTTCATACACTTAATTGAAAGATCTCTTTGTGGACCTTGAAAGAAGTGCACCACAAGCTCTATAACTTAGTCTATTATGTTGCTGAAAGAAAAAAAAACATCAAAACTTAATCACATGTCAATAATAACTTTTTTCACGTATTTGTCTGGTATAGTAATGAAAACTTGAAGATAGAAGAAAAGGTTTTGCTTACTTAAATAATCAGCTTGAGAATCCATCAACTTTTTAGTTGTCAGACGATCATTTTCAGAGGTAAGGCCCTCAAAAAGTACAAAACTTATTTAAGATTTTGTTCTAACTTACGCTAAATATATAATTAAAACTATCGCTGGTAGAGCACAGTTTGCTTGCTTAATTAAATGTTCATCTTGAGAGACTCCGCCAAAGTATTCATTGGGTTGAAGTAGTAAGATTTTCCCTTATAGAGGTGATGGTCCTGATAAGAGACTTTCGCTTATAGAATAAAAACTATTGCATATACAGAACATTTTGCTTGCTAAAATATTCCGTTTGAAAAGCTCTGCAAAAGCACCCAGTGGGTCGAAGTCGTTATATGACAACTTTTAGGGGTATTCATCTTTAATACGCAAATGTATTGTGATTTTTGCCCACAACATAAAAACATTGCAGATTAAGAATGCTTTTGACTAAATGTTCAGCTGCCTGGAGAAGTCTATAAAAGTGTCTTTTGGTCAAAGTTCTTGAATATAAACATATTTTAATAGCTAATCATTAACAAGATTGATACATGTATAAACAATTTACAGTTAAAATCATCAATAATACAATTAATTGATAGGATTCGGACACAAGACCCATGTTAATTCGTCTCCTGACAGATTTTTAAATTGTCAAAATTTGAGTTAATTGTGTGCATTAAATATTGATACTATTGCAGAATGTTGACTCGTTTACATTGTAGCTCTTCAAAAGTATTTAAAGAATATTATCAAGAAGTTTAAACAACTCTAGAAATGCTGCTACCATTTTTGAATAATAATTCTGGTGCATGGAGATAAAGTCTCTTGAAAGATACAGTGAGTGAGATGGTGTTTTACGCACGTGCAACGCTATAGATAGGTTATTAACATGAAAAGGATGATAAAATGAACATGAAATGAAGAATTTAAATGAAATATGGGGTTAGGGTGGTAAACAAAGGACCGGTAAATTTTGAAGAACCACAGGAAAAGGAGAGAAGTGGGTATGGGCGGAAAATTTAGCCTATGTTGTGCACTACTTGGCGGTCCACAAAGGGGTCTATTACGTGCATGAAGCGTTGCACTCTCCACACACGTTGGCCCACTATGGTCAGCGGTCAGGGTTTCCGTATTATAGACCTGACAACCCCAGCAGACGAGGGCCACCCTATTCAGCCACCTAGGGTACACACTTGGTCGCTCTGTGAACTGAGCACTGACCCGACGTCAGAATCCGAAGACCCTTAGTCGCCTCTTATGACAAGCTTTAACTAGGCTCTGCTTAATATTTCAATGTGCCTACATGTATATTTCAAGGACCAGGGGCGGTGTTCTAGAAAGTATCCTAAAGTTTGTCTCAGACGCGTCTAATATCAAATTTTGACCATCTTAATCTGTTTGTCGAAACTATCTTTGGACGCGTCTTTTGTTATAAAGTCATCTTAATAAGGATTAAATAAATTGTAAGTCGATAACAACTTTTTTAAGAAAATCTTCCTCCATATTTACACCAAAAAGGTTTATGATTTTAAATGCTTACAATAAAAGTCATCGTTTCATAATTAGCTCCATAGATTTATTAAAAATCCTTAAATAATCAAAATAACATAGCGGGTCGGTTTAAATCAGGCATTTCGTAAAACTAGTAAATCGATGATTAAATTCATTAGGTGAACACATGGACAAAATATGGTAAGTTATAGTGTATGAAATATGTAAAATTTAAGATTTGATGGTCTAAAGACATCAAATTCGGTGTCTTAATTTCTATCCTTAAGTAGCAGTCCACCTAAGAATCATGCAAAATTGAAGAAAAGTGATTCATCGATAAAAAGGCTACAGTGGTTTATTTTTAACAAAAGATAGTTCAAAGTATACAAAACAAGAAATAAATAACAATTTGCTCATAACTGTCTGGTCCTGGGAGAAATCTTGCCATTTTGTTACAATGGTTTCTATTGAAATTATTGACAGTTTTAAGAGTTATCTCCCTTTCTTACAATTTTCCAATGCATTCTATATATTTGTTTTTCTCTCAGGACCAACGCTTGTTTGGATAAATAGTACAAAATATCGAATCAGGGTGCTAGTAGGAGTAACATATCAAAAATGTGTAGGCTTTCCACCCATGAATCGCTTTTTGCA
This sequence comes from Arcuatula senhousia, assembly GCA_963971305.1. Lineage (NCBI taxonomy): Eukaryota > Metazoa > Mollusca > Bivalvia > Mytilida > Mytilidae > Arcuatula > Arcuatula senhousia. The sequence continues at coordinate 22,669,066 of OZ020306.1, read as the reverse complement.
TGGTTATTATAAAAAATGGTACTTAAAATGTAAACAAATCTAAAATAGGACGGCTGCGAGAACACGACTTTAAAAAACAATCCATTGGAAATGAAAATTTGGCTTCAAAATTTATAACGGAAAGGATATGAATTGAATATTTTGGTTAAATCTTTGAATTTAGTGTTTTTTGGCATAAATATTGATAACTTGATACTAACTTTAAAACTTCCATAAGCTTTTTTACTATTGTCATTTTTAAGCATTCTAGCGATCAAGCATGTCGGTTTTGTGTGATGACACTTCACCATATCATTATTGTTTGAAGTGTTGTGTCGGATTTAAAATCGATATGTTTGATTTTTGTACATCAGTCCATTGATGATTCTCAGCTAGCTGTCAGTAACAGCGAGTGTTATATAGAGAGTTTCTTTACCGTCCTTTCGTTTGTTCTTGTTGTCTTTTGTCTAAGGTTCTCTCTAGTGGAATTGAACTTTTATCGATTTGATTTTTATTGTGTGTTAAGTTTTTATGCTTTGTCTAGGAATATTGGTAGGGGGAAGGTTGGGCCCAAAAAACTAGTTTAACCCAGCCACATATTATATGTGCCTGTCTTCAGCCAGGAATCTTTGACAAAGCTTTCGTTTGTACTTGTCTTTTTGATGTTTTCTGTTCCTTGTTTAAGAAGGGGGTCTATCTGTGACTATTTCAGGACTGGATTTGAATTATATGCATTTTATCTAGACCATGGGCCAATTGCAGAACCGCGAGCAGCGCCTACTGGCATCGTTAAAGGCTGCTGGCGGTTTTCCATTGTGGTTTTTCTGAATTGCCGCTTGATTGTGGGCTGTGTCGCGTACACTCATTCCACATCTCATTATTTTCTATTTAGACTATGACGAGTCCAAGATGGTCTATAGACGCGTTTAAGTCATAAGATAGCTTTGAGAACAACGCCCTGGTTCACTAATCATTACATTTGGCCTTAAAATAGGGGAAAATTGTTTTAATGTGGATTAAAAAAGCTGATATATTAATTTGAAAAGCATTATATTGCTAATATCATTATATTTTAAGTAATACTGTCATAAAAAGAGGAAATGTTACAAAATTTAAAGATAATTGCCAAAATGAACTCATTTTTTTGTTAGTTTTGGCCTTTTAGAGGTGGTGCCACCTTTTGTCATCATGTTTTTTCTGTCAAATTTTACTAAATACACAAGTTAACATAAGTTAAATCAGAAATCTCTTGAAAGGACATTTCCCTCTTTTCGTATATAGTGAGTTATATCCCATTTGCAGATTTATCTTCTCTTTCCAGAAGGTATTTTATACTAGTTACTGTGGGAACATATAAGTTTATCTGCGTTTATTTTTTAGTTGGTAAAAAAAATTCTAAAAGTTAATTGTAGTTATTTTCAAAAATATATTTAACATGTTTTTCTAACCCAACTAGGTCCAATAAGTCCATTGAATAATATATAAAAAATAAAAATCTAATTCTTCCCATTCATTGCAATGTAATATACATGTACCTACCGTAAAGGAGGATAACTCTTGCAAATTGGAGATAACTCAATAATTACAAAAATAGGGAATTTGATTCAATTGCAGCTGACGAGAGGTTTGGTTTCATATGCTCACACTAAAGAGGTGTTAAGATTTAAAGTTCAATAAAGTTCGATTTCAGTATTGAACCTTCAAGGTCGGTACAGTGGTGGCCAGTGTATTAACCCTTACTTTTTATTTTAATTGATTTACTACAAGACGAAGATACCGAATTTATACTGAATTTCTTAAAATACTGAACTTTTAGAGTCCAGTGTATCCAGTCGTTGTCAGTTCCAATAGTGAAATCTTCTACTAGTATAATTACTTTTCAAGAAACAAATGTGTGGCCGAAAGGTGGCACCACCCCTATGTATCCTAACAAAACTAGACTAAAACTTGCGAATTTTGATGATTTCATTATTTTTCATTTTTGAAAAAAAAGGTGTGAGTATTTGAAATTGTTTATAACTAATAGCCCAAAACTGTTCAAATAAACCAAGTTTTAAACTTCTTAATAAGTTTTATAGGGCCATATATTGTACTAAGTGGATCAGGTCCTTTCTTCATTCACAATGTACCCAATTTACCTATAACACATATTTGAAAAATACTAGTACTAGACGACACGTTAGTCATGTACACGTAACATGTTTGATGTTAATTAAAACAAAAAAGCGATTAATTCAAACTTATATTTGCGCATTATAACGACTTATTTCATTAGAATACATCTAAGAACAAATGTATCAGGTTGCAAGTTCATAAACTTATGAAGACAAAATAGATGAAGTTTAAAGAATATGTATGCCAATCGAAAAAAGAGATAAAACGTATCTGCAAAATTTCTGTTTTCTTTTTTAAATGTCATAAATTGTTTGTTTTAGAACATATTTTACATGAACGAACATTGTTTACACTATAAAAACACATCGGTAAATAAACATAGATGTATACAAAAATATTATATATCATATATCAGCAATGCAATAATTAGAGAAATGGTGGGTCACTGTCAAAAGGAGGTTTTGTGGTATTCAGACATTTTGTGTAATTCAAAATGACAGAGACAGAATAAAAAATAAAAAATAAAATTTCAATAAAATTTCATTTTTGTCAACATAAATTGAATATAAAAGTTAATGAGTAAATAATGCAGTAGAAATCATATGACAAGTTTTTCAATTTGTTGTGAACTTTCCCTATAAACTAACTTCTGAAGTCTTCTCCTTTTGTAGACAAAAAAACAATAAAAAAGTTGAGGGAAAAAGAAAAGAAAAAAGGATGCGTGGATGTGCGTGGGTTGGGGTGTGTGTTTTACACAATTAAGAATCGTTTTGACCCATTTATAAATGAAAAGACACTATTTAGTACAACTTCATTTTCATGTAAAGAAAGCTGTTCTGTTCCAGATAACAATAAGTTAAGATCTATGTTACAGCCAGTTGGAAGTCATTGAAGATTTTGAAAAAAAGTATCGTCCTTTCGTCTCTATGAGGTTTTCACTAAAAAAAATAGTGAAACGTGTAGGAGGGATCTGAAATTATATAAACTCTAAAAATGCATTGTTAAAAGACATAGAACCTATCAATTTCGCAATTTTTTACATTGAATAAAAAGTACATATATTTAACATATACTATCTAAAACTTACCTTTACCAACATAAAAACTCAATGTTTTCTATAAAATAATCTTATTTTAATTATTTGCGTTGATTAAGTATTGTCCAGCATAAATATTTACTTTTGGTAAACTGGGTACTGCTAAACTGAGAAACGAAATGTAACCAAACGAGATGAAGAGGAAACGAAATCGGTAAATTAAGAAAAACGACTGGTGTCGGCTATAATCGATTCAGTTTTTTTTACCAGTTATCGCTCGATTTCTTTTCCTTTCATTACAGATTTCGGTTGCTAATTTTACTGTTTACGTTTCCTTCTTTACCGATATCGTTTTTGTTCCGCTCCGTTTTGTTTGGTTACTTTTCGTTTCTCAGTTTACCGGTACCCGCAAGTATTTACATTCTATAATTAGTTTGTCCTCTTTTTTGACACTGGGTTTTTTTCTTCAGTTTTCCGTCGAAAAGAATACTTTCTGCTAGGTTTTTTGACAATTTAACAGTTTCTACAAAGGTTTTACAATGTATTCTTCAAATAGTGTGACTTTCATTAATTTTTTAAAATTGCCAAAATGATAGGTTCTATGTCTTTAAGAAATGATGTTGACCATCTAAGTTTGATGAGAATAACATTAAGTTTTCTTGATCCGTTCCGTAAGAAAAATATTTTGGAGATGTCTTTAATTCCATTTTGAGCTCATCTGATCTGAAGGTCCAGGTGAGCTATTGCCAGCACTTGGCGTCCGTCGTCGTCCGTCGTCGTTAACCTTTTCAAACGTTAAAACTCTACTAACACCATAAGTCCAGTGGCGTTTAAATTTGGCACAGGAGTTTTGATTCGTCGAAAAACATGGCCGCAATGGCAAAAAATAGAACATAGGGGTAAATTGCAGTTTTTTGCAAATAACTCGAAAACGGTTACAGATATTAAAATTCTGACAGAATCAATAAGTGGTCAGCACCTCAAGATCTACCTGCCCTGAAATTTTCAAGAAGATCCAACAACCCATGTAGGAGTTATTGCCCTTTTTCTGGATTTTTGCAAATTTTGCACTTATTAAGCTCTTTATCTTAAAAACTATTCATTTCAGAAATTTAAACTGCATGTTTTTGAGCACATCAAGATCTACAAAATTTGTTATTAGGTCAGCGTTGTAGGACAATTCCTTTTAGGAGTTACTCCCCTTAGAACGTAGAAATTACCCATTTTAACAACATTTCCATGTTACATTTTAAACGTTAAATTCTCTGACACCTTAAGTCCAATTGGAACCAAACTTAGTACAAAAGTTTATTAGCATTAGGTCTATAGAGCTGATGTGGGGATTTTTGATTGATTGTAAAACATGGCCGCCATGGCTAAAAATAGAACATAGGGGTAAAATGTAGTTTTTTTGCAAATTACTCTAAAACGGTGACAGATTTTTAAATTTGATAAAAAGTGATCTGCACCTAAAGATCTACCTGCCCTGAAATTTTGGAGAAGATCCAACAACCCATGTAGGAGTTATTGCCCTTTCCTTGATTTATTTTATAGATTTTGCACTTATTAATCTCAATATCTTGAAAACCATATGAGATCATTAAGAAATTAAAATTGCATGTTGTTAAGCACATCATGATCTACAAAATATGTAATAGGGTCAATGTTGTAGGGCTGTTCCTTTTACGGATTATTCCCCTTAGAATGTCGCATTTGACCATTTTTACAGCTTTTACTCATTACATTTAAAATGTTAACTTCTCTGACACCTTAAGTTCAATTTGAACGCAACTTGGTATAGTTGTTTATTAGCATAAAATGTTCAGAACTGATGTGGGGATTTTTGATTGGTTGAAAAACATGGCCGTTATGGCTAAAAATAGAACATAGGGGTAAATTGCTGTTTTTTGCTAGTAAGTTTTTTTGCTTCAATGTTAAATAGTTTTTGCCTAATAACCTATAATCAAGTGAGCGATTCAGGCTCTTGTGAGCCTCTTGTTAAATTTGGCTACAGAGTCTGGTTGCCTAATTTCTAAATCAAGATTATCCCAAATTAAAGTTTTGGGTTTGACGGGATGTAAGAATTTTATGATATAGATGATCTACAGAATGGAATAATCAGATCATTTCCATTGCGAAGCGGGTACAATGTAGTAGTTTGAATCCTGGGGGTATGCGATTGTACATATATTCGGGGACATTTTCTTTCTGGATGTTGTATTGAGTTTTCGCTTTTCACGTCTGGATTTAAGATTTTAGCATTCAAGCTCACTAAAGATTTTTTCCGTTGAAGCGAAGACCGGAAGACCTGTAACAATCCTCGCTGCCTCAAATTGGACATGTTCAATCTTGCATTTTGCAGAAAAATTAAGGATCTAACAGTTATACCAAACTTCGCTTGCATATTCGAGTAAGGATTTTATTAAAACAATGCATATTTTTTCTTAGTAGGACTTAGTTTGAATTTAAGTTTTCTCAAGATATTTTTATGTTTCATCGCAGACGATACAATATGATCTACATGTTTATTCCACGTTATCATTTAATATGGGCTGGCCTTTTGTGAATAATTTATGAAAGGAAGTTTTATCTCTTATTTAGTTCTTAAAGCCAAATATCACACATATACTGCTTTTAGTGGCACTGATTTTTCTACGTCTAACATATTGTAATTTAAGTCACCAAGAACTAATATGTTATCGTAGTGTTCTGATTCCTTGTCGAAAGTGTTCGTAAAGTCATCTTTAAACTCATATTTCATCGATGGTCGTCTATAGGTGCCGCATATTAGCCCCTCTTTCTTCTTTCTTTTGGTAAGCCCCTCCAAAATTAGGAGCGCTTTCAATTCTTAGACTGCGATGAAGAGTGAATATATAACTATGTGAATAAAATATCCTCCACCGCACAAAGATTAGTTGTCAATCAATAGCAGTTGTGCAATTTATTGTACAGTGAAAAGTTTATACGGCTATCAAATCCTTTAAGCTAACAGTTCAGTCAGGAATACGTTTAAATCTGTTATCACAAATATAAAATAGATATCATAGAGTGCTACTGAACATGCTACCTCACATCATGACATCAGAATTATCACTTCAAATGAAATGTTCGTCTTATGTAATTCATAGCAGTCAAAAGATCTGGGTCATTTGCAAATAGCTCATGTTGTAGAAGCAATTGACCAAGTTTTAGCAAAATCTCAACATTTCTGAAATCTTTACACCAATTTTCTTCCAATCTGCTTTATCGTTAGGTCTTAAATTTGTTGCATATATACTTTTCTGTTGTCATTATATGCTGGACATCTGCATATAAAGTGCTGTATGGTTTCTTCTTCAATTTGGCATAGCGGACAGGTTTTGTCAAGTCAACTTCACTCTTATTTAATTTTACTTTGTGAATTTGCAGAATGTATGTTCCTGCCAGAATTCTGGCTTTGACAGTGGCCTGACGAACATCGTTTACTGAATTCTTTGCGGAGTTTCATACTAGATGTGTGGTGCCTATTTGCAACTTCTCAATTGAAAGGAAATTGAGGGTGGATTTGTTCAGACAATCTTCTTGGATATCGTTTGTCCAATATTTATCAACAGCAGTTTTGACAGTTCTTTTCAATATTTTCTTACTAAATAAAGGTACATTTGTAATAACAAAACTACCGAACTTGAATGATCAATCTCATAGTCCAGAGAAAATGATAAAAACGAATCAGTCATTATGGAGAATTGGTGGATCGCTATGGTCCCGACTTGGTACAGGCATTTCAAACGAAATGGTGGGTTAAACCAGGTTTTATAGCGCCAAACCGCCCTCTTCAATTGCGATCTTAGGATCCGGTAATGACCATACAGCACAACATAGTTGTGAGACACAATAGTGATATTGAATTGATCATCTCAGTACAGCAGACCAGTCAAACATTAATTAAAACAATTAATCACCATATCTTTTAACTCAATTTTGAACTTTTCTACTAGTGGCTGATAACGAAGAAAGATTTTTTTAGGGATCGTATGAGACGTATTTTCCTATTGCCCTGCTCCATTAGTCGGTCACGAAGAAATCGGTGTCTGATAAAAAAAATCTGAGAAATGTGTGCAAGCTCTGGCATATCGAATAAATTGTGAAATATAAACACCGTATGCAGGGGAAGTAGGTATATTGCACTGTAGATTAGGAAAATTAATAATTTGGAAATTAAAAAATCGTCTCTTTTATCGTAAATTTTTGTACTGAGATGACCACCTGGGTCAAATTCGAGATGCACATCCAAGAAAGACGTGAAGCAATTTGATTCAGTGGTCTCTTTAATCTCCAATTCTGGAGGATATATTGTAGGAATCCATCTACCAAATGAAGTGTTATTGACAGAAAGGACATTGGTCTTGTACGTTGTCAGATGATTGTAATTGGTATAACTCTAAAATGTTGTTAATGCGTTGGAAAAAGCTACATGGGTTTCCTATTGCGTGCTGTCTTTTGGCCTTTTGTTAGTTAGTTAGTTATTCTTGACTCCCAAGCAGCACGATTTCAGCTATATCCGGGAGATGAACATGAAAATGATACAATGAACATGAAATGATGATGAAGTGGAGGAAATGGGGACACAAGGCCAATCGGGTAAGAGTGTTTTGACTGCCACTTGAGAGTTATTTTTACTGTTGAGTATAGCAAACAACAGGCTAAGACATCTTTTGTGTAGAAGTCCTTCTATTGGCAATATTCCTACTAGAAGATACGCAGCAGCTGAGGCGGTTCTAGTGGGAAGTCCTTGTAGCTGTTTAATTGTGCTGATATGGAATGCCGATACCGTATAGCGGGTTCTTTTCGCTGTTTTTGTTTTAAAAGGCGTCTACAAAATTTTTGCGGGTTTTATTTTCGCGGTTTTTGTTTTAAAAGGCGTCTACAAAATTTTTGCGGGTTTTATTTTCGCGGTTTGTGAATGTGCTTTTATAGATATGCATTAGATAGAAATTTTTGCGGGATTTATTTTCGCGGTTTCCGTCGTTCCGCAATAAACTACGGTAAACCACCGCGAAAATAACCCGCCATACGGTAGTTGTTTTATATCTTTCTGTTGGAGGTTGAGTGTTTCAATACCATATAGTTGTCTTGGAATAATATACGTTTCTAATCTTAATTGATGTTCTTGGATTTAGGCCAGTTGTACCATGGTCATAAAAATTTTATGGTTGACTATATCAAACGCCCTCTGACTATCAAGGGTTGTAACAAAGAGTGCTTCTTTTCCAGTATTCTCCGAGTATGCCTCTGACAGTAGTAATAATGGCATATTTGGTGATAACCATTCAGTAAAACCAAATTGTAGGTTGGACTGTCCAAATGATTCTAAATTTGATTTTGATATCAGGATGTATTGGAACATTTTCCCATGGATTGATGATACTGTAATCGCTCTGATTTCCCGCTTGATTAGGATCTTTTCCTTTTTCCAATATTAATGTTATAACTCCAGTTTTAAACATATTTGGGAACTTTTCCTTCTTAAAATATTTGATTAAAAATGTGTTGATATATTGGTAGTATGGACTCTTCTGCTCTTCTGCAATACCATATTCGTCTTGTGACTTTCAATTATTCAGGTGTCTAATGGCTTTTCTGATTTCATCTATGGTTACTGTAATAGGTTTGCCTTTTACCTTATATTGTTTTATGTCTTTGATTAGGTTACATTTAGTTCACTTATTGTTTTTGATCAGTGTTGAAGATTTCCTCTTGTTGTGGATCAGAAAGTTCATCAAAGTATTCTGCAAATATGCATCGAGGTTGTATTTTTTCCTTCTTTTCCATACATAAAGGAGTTGTATCTGATATGGGATTTTGATTTCTTTTTATAAGTTGAAAGAAGGTATAATCATTTGGAGAAATTTAAGGCCGTCTATTGCTCTTTCCTTTCTTTGCTGTTTCCTTAATTTCTCTCTTGGCTTCCTTTTATGCTTGGAATAAGTGGTGATCATTTCTGGGTCTGCCAGCCAGGTCCCATTGTCAATGACAGTTCTTTCTAGTCCCAAGTAGTTGTTCAACTTTTGGGGAAGCTTTTCGCTTGAATCAACAGTTTTATAGCTTTTTTGGTACAGTGTATTTCGTTGACTTTTTCAGAAATCGTTGAAAAGTCGTTTAATAGATTATAATGATATGTGGAATAAATGTACGCTACACAGCCCACAATCTAGCGGCAATTCAGAAAACCACAATGGACAACCGCCAGCAGCCTTCAACGAGGCCAGTAGGCGCTGCTCGCGGTAATGCAATATGCCCATGGTCTAAATAATATGCATATAATTCAAATCCAGTCTTGAAATGGTCACAGATAGCCCCTTCTTAAAGAAGGAACGGAAAACATCAAAAAGACAAGTACAAACGAAAGTTTTGTCAAAGATTCTTGGCTTAGGTCAGGCAAATATAATATGTGGCGGGGTTAAACTAGTTTTGGGGCCCACCTTCCCTCTATCAATATTCCTAGACAAAGCACATTCAGTAGGTTGTGTATATGTTCTCCTGTTGTGATCCTCTAACTGTGAAGGCTCGTTTCCATGAGTTGAATCGTTTCATCTCTTTCTTTGATCTATAACGTATCTTTTCTGTGAGTCTGAATTTGTACTTGCAGTAGCTGTCTTGTTTGATCGTTTTAGTTCCTTTACCTTGCATGGTGGTTTTTCCAGTATAGCTCAGGGTAATAGCCCGTGCTGACTGGTCTAGGCCGATGCACTGTAGAGAATTAACTTGTGAATTCACTTTTGGTAGGCATTTGTCTACTTGAGTGAGAACATGATTATCCATATCTTTTGAAGAATCAATATATGGATTGTTATTTCGATCTTTGTCTTGCAAGTTGTTTTTTTTTCAGTTTAGCTCGGGTTAAAAGCCCGTGCTGACTGGTCTGGCTGGATTTGCTGCAATGCGTTAGATGAAATATCGTGTATGTTCACCTTTGGTAGGTTCATAGCTGCCATGGGTGTAGATTTAGTCATGTTTTCTGTAGTTGAGGCATTTTTGGATGGTCTTCTTGTTGTTCCTCATCTACTTCACAGGCTCTGGTGTCGAAATCAGGAAATCTATACAGTTGATTTTTCACACATTATTACAGACGTATGGAATTTTCTCATTTTTTTAAATGTTTTGTTTTGACAGTCCAATGCCTGTAAAGTTGTACCATTGATCACACTCTTCACAGGCAATCTTTTGAGAACAGATTGGACATGTGTAATATTCTACTTGCATGTCTTTGCTGTTTTGTATCAATAAGAGATATGTCTTACAAGCATGTTCGTCTACTTTTTTCAACTGGAGTATCCTTCCTTTCTCAATTTCTGATGTAGTTTCTATTCCTTTTATTGTGTCATTCATGTCACCTAAAGTATGTAGATTCTCCTTAATTTCATTCTCAATGATAGGAAGGATGTTCTCTAGAAAGAGAACTCTAAGCCCATTTACTAGCATTGTGGAACTGGTATGTTAGCAGTTTATTGTAAATTTTAGATGCTGACCTTGATTTCCATTCTTTAGTTGAATGAAGGTTTTGTATCTTACTTTTACTTCAGCTTTATTTTTGTCGTGTCCATTTGCCACGACTATATATAGCATATCCTTAACTTGCTATATAGTTTTGAAGTATCAGATGCAATGTAGTTTTCTTATATGCTTCTGTGCTTAGGTCAATACGCAGATTGTTCTTTTGTTTCATTTTAGTTGTAATATGTAAAGCATCACAGTTGGATAGTTTTTCAGATATGGCCTTTGTAAAATTTAGTACATGGGTTTTGTTGTTAGCATTTTTTCTCTACACCATTATCTTGCCTCAGGTTTGAAGATGAAGTCCTCTTTTACGTAATGGTTCCATCATTTCCATGACTATTTATCTTTTTGTTTAGATATACCCAGTTTAACTCGGAAATAATTGTCCTGGGTGGCGAATAGGCCCGCAGCAGAGCTTAGCTTGTCGTAAGAGGCGACTAAAGGTCTTGGGATTCTGACGTCGGGTCAGTGCTTAGCCCACAGAGTGACCAAGTGTGTACCCTAGATGGCTGAATAGGGTAGCCTTCGTCCGCGGGGGTTGTCAGGTCTATAATACGGAATCCCTGACCGCTGACCATATTCGACCAACGTGTGTGGAGAGTGCCATGCTTCATGCACGTAAAAGACCCCTTTGTGGGTAGTGCACCAAATAGGCTAAATTTTCCGCCCCTACCCACCTCTCCCCTTTTTCTTTGGTTCTTCAAAATGTACTGTTCTTTTGTTTCCCACCCCATCCCATATTTCATTTATCATCATCATTTCATGCTCATTTTATCATCCTTTTCATGTTCATCGCATGTAAATAACCTATATAGCGTTTCACGGGCGTAAAACAGCAACTAACTCACTCACTCGCTCGGAAATAATTCCCGTGCTGACTGGTCAGTAATCAGTGATTTTCTATTTCGTCCAGCAGTTCTTCCGCACTTCCTCACCTATTTTCTTGAGCCAACACTTTGCGAGTTGCTGTCCTGGGTGTACACCGTCCAGATATAGACTGAAGTTGAGGTACTTTCTGTTTTCCGGGTGTTTCTTAGGTTTAACTTTTATATAAGTTTGAATATCTACAGTAAATTAGGGACTTGTTGTATTCATTACTCTATTTATGCTTCTAATACTTTGGTTTAGTGATGCTACTTGCTGGTCAAATAATTGACCCCGTTCGTTAAATGCTTTTGAATCCTTGGGTTGCAACTTCGTATTGTGGATGACGATGGAATACGCAGGAATGATGACGATGGAATACGCAGGAAGTTGTAGGACTGTGATTTTAATAGTGGGATAATGGCGATTGATAAAGTCATTTATTTTCTGTATGTAGCTTTCTACATGCTCAATTGAAGAATTATCGGTTTTCCTCAGGTCAATATAACTACCACTCTTGATTGTTAGGTCGCATGTGTCTAACCAAATAAATAACCAAATGTTTGTACCAATATGTTTAATTTTTGAAGCTATATTTTTCTTGAGTCAGATGCAACTTTGTTTTGTAGTTGAACCTCTTTACACCACCATAGAATTTGGCTGTCTACGTTATTGTTTGAGAGTATTTGGTTTTTAAAGGAGTAACCTTTACTATTACTCAGTACTACAGGGGTATACAACTTATTCCCAACTGGAGTAGCCTCTTTTTGTAGGTATTTGTTTTACTTAGTTAATGACATCAGCTTTGTTATAAAAAATTGTACTCTGTATGTGAGACAGGTATGTTCATTAACTCTTCACTCAGAATGCTATTTTTGGGGAAATTGTTATTTTGCTTAATTTTATTGTCACTATTGCGGGAATATCAATTCACAACTGTAGACAACTGTTAATGAGTTTATATGGATCAAAAAGGGAACTGTCAAGAGTTTGTTCTGTTTTGGTATTTTGTTGCATAGAATTCCAAAATGGCGGATGGTTTGGCGGGTCACGAATAAAAAGTTTATGGAAGATATGGATTAAATATTAGAGCTAAAACATCTTGGTCATGGTAAAACGATAAAAGTATGTAGGTATATAATAAAAGCAATAAAAGTTAATATTGAACACAATAAAACGATAAAATCTTCAGAAAATCACTTGCACTTCCGTTGCATTTAGCAACTTTTATCGTTGAAATTCACTTCTGTAAAAATTGACTCACTCTAATTTTGTGTTTCTATCGCATGCAAGGTCAGATCTTATATACACAAGCATACCTCATCCATTACATCTTCTGTCTGTCCTACAAAGGTGATAGTTTTCAACTTGTAAATGTCTCATCAAGTTTTGTTTCCGCTATGATCATGCATCATATATGCTATATACCCTCCGATAGTAGGTCTTTAATCATGCAGAATTTATATCGAAAACTATGACTCTTGATGTTTAAGTACGAGCACATAAAGGTCTGGATTGGTTTTTCGAAGTCTACAGAGTTTATCAAAAATATTTGTAGTGTTTACCCCGGACCCCGGAAGTTTCTGGTGATAAAGGGAGATCATCTGTGGTTGCTTTCTTCGTCTTCTTTGATGTTACTGAAGAACGGGTCTAAATTGTGGCAAAGTGTCAGTCTTTTTCTGAATAAGATCAATGATTGTAATCATTAAAGTTCTTGTCAATACATTTCATGTGATGCCAAAGTAAACATTCATAACATCGGATGCCTTTTTAATTTGATTTTACGGGTTTTTGACATTTTTCATAAGGATACTTAATATATTTCACTGGACCAGGAAATTCAGACACATCTCCGCTAAGTAAAACCATTAAAATAAGTCTAAATGCGTTAGGACTTTTCAAAGATCTATGCAATATTGTTGACTTTTTCCCTCTCGGAAATTTGTTTACAGCTATGTCCCTCGGGGTCCGGCAATTAGATTTAAAACATCATCGTTACTTGGAAGTAAGAAGGGTAAATTATTGGAGAAAAGTTGTAGTTCATTTATCATTTGTCATAATGAAAAATACTGGGTGGAAATAAAATCAATAGACTTCGAAATAGAAAAAAAACTAGAAAATGAATCGTGTCGACACAGACTATAGGGTCGAAGCTACACGTAAGTGATAACTTGTATGGTTTATTTGAACAACACCCTTCATTATACAATTAAATATGTATGGATGTAATTCATATGTATTTGATTCTAGTATAGATTAAAAATAATTAAGTTAAAACAATATTTTACGCAAAATTTCAATCAAAAGCTGAACTGTCCCAAGCTCATTTTAGGATGACTAAAAAAATGAAAAAAGGATATCTTAGATTATCTTTATACGAATAAATTCTTACCAGAGTGTTGAAGTATGTGCTGTATCGCAGACGCCATAGAAATCAATTAAATAGTGCTGCCCTCAAACATTTCCAAGGTCCAGAAATAGGGGCAGCCAGCAGCCCCGTCCCCAATATTTTCACTGTCTATTGTCTGAAAAAAAAATAAAGGTAAAATGACATGAGCCAAAACTTGATCTGAAAAGGGGGAGGGTGGGACAAGCAGCACTGGATCCAGTATCTGAGCATCCTATGCCACCCCCCCCCCCCCCCAAATAAAAAAAGCCATTTTACTATTTTGTTACATTTTTATTGATCAAAATTATCTTACCATGACCTGATTGAACTCCCTCCTTTACAGGGGAACTAAGGGTATGTGTTCCTACATGCCTTACTCCCTGCTGAGTGTCAGCAGTTTGGCAATAAGACCGAATTCTAGCTTATGAATCTGAATCGTTTTTAACAGTCTTATGGATACTCTTCCTATTACGAATAAGGACAGGGAAAAATGTATTTAATATATAATAGTTATATTTTTTTTTGTAGGATGGCAAAATTAGAGAGGAAAAAACAAGTGATGCCAGGAGGGTCCGTGAAAGGACATCCCTATTAATAGAGACGTTTAAAAAGGAGAAAAACGTTTCATTAAAGAGGTAATAAGGCCAAATAAAAAAAGTTTGTTTCTGGTTCCCCTTCCTACATACCTACATTTTTCTTCAGTTAATTTTCTGTGAAAAAAATCACATATAGACTAACAAGAATTTAAAAAAAATACACGTACAACTACATTTGAACGTGAAATTTCATACCTCAATCAACCTTCAACAATTCTAAAGCATTTGATTTATTTATATTTTTTTGTAAAGAATTTGAAACTTTTATGTCTAATATGTCCTGTATCTTAATTTCTAATATCTAAGCTCAGGAATAAGTGAGGAATATGGGGAAAGGGATGACCTGCTGGAAGAAGTCCTTCAACTTAGGGACGAGGTAGGCGTTTTAAGAGAAAAGGAAAAGGAAAAGAAAGAGAAGGAAGAGAATTCAGCTAAAGATATTAGGAAAAAGAGCATAAGAATCCTTAACACCCCAAAAAAGTTAGAAATGTTATTTACAGGTTTCACAACTACAAGTGATGAGATACGGATTTTTATCACATCGAGTTAGATATGTGTCATATTAGGAAACGAGCATTAGCGAGTTTCCTTTGACAAATATCTAACGAGTGTGCTAATTATTCGTATCTCATCATTTGTAGTTGTGAAACCTTTTTCTCTGACTGTCTAATGTAAAAGTATAGGCCCCAAAATACTTATTTATTTATAACTCATAGGAAAATAATACTTTATGTATTTTGTTTAGCAAACACGTGGAAAGAGTTGTCAAATAAAAAAATGTTTCCTTTTTTATTATAAATTTTGATTAAAAGTAGACTTTATAACATTATAACATAAAAAACGTTTTTGTGCATTTTTGAATATGTTTTGTTTTTCTTGTTATTCAAGCGAGATCAAAAGGTGTTCAAACAAAAGTAAGCACGCTTTCCGCGAAATGTGTATCTAACTGCGTTGTCTCACACGGAGAGCCAATCAAATTTCTTGAAATTGAATATCACATCGTGTGGAGTGTGATACGCAAAATGCAGGTGGTTGCACAAATAACCTGTACGGTAAGTTAACTTAAGAAGCAGACATCAAATTAACTTCAAGTTCACTCGCGACTTGTCATGCAACTGCTTTGAGCAGACGCACGACTGGTTTCAGGTTAACTTGAAAAGCAGTCAAAATTCCACGTCTGCTTTTAAAAGCAGTCACATAATTTTGACAGGTCTGGTCAAGTTAACTTCGTGAAATGTCTGCTTTTGTTGTTATTTGTATTTAAAACTGAATGTAAAAGGAGAAACGTAATGTTCTTTTGCCTAAACTGTATTTGAAACTCATTTTTTATGTTAAAGACAGTTTTTATATTAAATTAAACCCTTGCATTATTAAACATGTCTGATAAGAGCAGACTTGTTGCAATGACTGGTCTGGTAAAAACAGTCATGTCTTTGTGACTGGTTATGACCAGTCATAAAAAAAACTGTCACAAGTCTGCTTTGACCAGTCATGAATTTACGCAAGTTTACTTGAATGTCTGCTACAGCAGACATGAGCAGACGTGGAAAGCAGTCACAAAGTTAAATAAATGTTAACTTCCGTACATGTTACGTGTGCACCTATATTTAGTCTCATCTCGCAAGAACTTGATAATATTGCACAACAGTTAGAGAAATAATATTACACAAACCAAGTCAATCAAATAACGTTAACAACAAAACTATCGTACTGGGATGATCAATCTCATATATCCAAGAAGAAATTACAAAACAAGGCGAAGACATAACAGAGAAATTGATGATCGCAATTGTCCTAACTTGGTACGGGCATTACGAAAGAAATGATGTGGTAAATTAATCTTGGTCACTCATAAACCTGTAATTTAGTCTAAAACATTAAACACACATACATGCCATAAATTATTGTGTACTTTTTCTTGCCTGACCGAAATAATTTTGTAGGACCTTCATATTATTTTATTTATTTTGTGGATTTTTTTGAGTGATGTAAAAAACTCTGCTTAACTGAATGAAATTTATTTGGCTATAACATATAGGATAGCACAGGCAGTCAGCTTAAGTTCGTCAAGAATGAAAAAATGAATGAAAGTAAAAGGTTTTCTTTGCGTAGTTTAATAACTTGTTTATATCTAATTTTAATAGATGGTGGAGAGGAAGGTGAACTTTGTGTAACGCCTGTCTAAGGATCCAACAGCCAGGCCAATCTTATAGTAAACTATCTTAAAAACGATAAAGAAGTAGATATCCAAAAGGATGAGTTGGATTTTCAAAACTTGAACTTCAAAAAGAAAGGTTCGAGTTAGAAAGACGGGAAAGACTACAAAGAATGGAAGCAGAAAAAGACGAAAAGAAACTGATGCTGCAACTCATTTCTAAGTGTCTCAATTCCAAGTCCTAATTTATGAAACTGTTATAGTATACTATGTTTATATCTGTTATTTTTGTGAAACAAAAAAAATCATTTTCGTTGATTGCATTGAGTTGTTTTTGTGCTGTCCGTTTCATCGTTCTGCTCCTATTTGTATTTATTGTTAAATTTGGCAAAACACATATGAGTCTTGGGCGGATTTGTATAAAAGGTCTAGATAATTTATATTAGTGTGTATCTTCAATCACCTGACTTGATTTTTACGCGGTTTGAATCAGATGCTGCTGTGGCAGATTCAGAAAGGGTTTCGTAGTTGGAATATTCTCCCTTGCTTTTGGGTTATAAAAGAGTAGCGCGGATTTTGGACAAGCCCAAAATTGCTATGTCATGCTAAAGCATCCCTATTACGTGTAGTAACTGCTTACTTTAATACTCGTTGTGTGATTAAGTCGTCCAGCTCATGACATACCACCACCAGAGTAAGCTACTCAAGTAACAGTTGAACAAGAGCCAGAAACCTTTCCCCACTACTTGGCGGTTGTTCGGGAGACGCTCATTGGCAGCCATTTCAATATACATGTACATCACATACCATCTTAGATACCCCTTAATTACATAAAGCAGACTTAATTACCCACCCATTCGAGTAGTTGTGAAATTAAATAAAGCTTGCAAAAAATCACGAAGTTGAATTCTGCAAAATTAGACCTTCCATTTTGCTTGAAATCCGCAAATTTGGCTCCCGCAAAAAAAAAGAACTCGTTTGGTATACAGGTATATTGAATTTCGAATCTCGTATATCGAATCTTGCATTTCGAATCTCAAATCTCGTATGAGCTTTCTGGGATTTCGTACATTTCTTCACGTGGAACATATGACACCTCACTTAATTATATTTAGCACAATCGCTTTATCAGTGAAATTTTGTCGGATGTTGACTGAATGACCGGAATGAACGCGAAACTGATAGTGTTAATGATAACTTTTTTGTTAATCTATATGACATTTAATGACTGTCATCAATTAGGCTACTTTAAGTTAATGCTAGTGGTATTTCCTAGCTTGGTATTCCTAAAACGGTACTTAATCTATCTCTGTGGAGTTATACATGAAATCGTCGAAAACAGTGATTTTCTTTTAGGCACAAGGTACTTAAATACGATTCCCATATCCAAATGGTCCGGAATTTCGTCCATCCCGGAAGCCCATTAAAATAATAAGTAAAATTTCGCAATATAGTTACGAAATAAGCCCATTAAAAGAATAAGTAAAATTTCGCAATATA
Organism: Arcuatula senhousia; assembly: GCA_963971305.1. Taxonomy (NCBI): domain Eukaryota; kingdom Metazoa; phylum Mollusca; class Bivalvia; order Mytilida; family Mytilidae; genus Arcuatula; species Arcuatula senhousia. Next base: position 22,650,896 of record OZ020306.1, on the reverse strand, counting down.
GTTACGAAATAAGCCCATTAAAAGAATAAGTAAAATTTCGCAATAAAGTTACGAAATTTAGAGCTTGTGGATTCCTTTTAGGTTATATTTGTATACCAATCGAGTCTATTTTAAACTTCCACAAAGTACATTGTATTTCTCTTTTTGCTTGATAAAAGTATGGCTTCCCATTTAACCTGTATACTTTGTTAGTGCACCTAAAAAACCTATCCGCCCAGTGTGCAAAAGCTGTCCTTTCCTACCACTTTATGTCATATCATTGACGATAGTCGATTCACGTAATACTTTTAGTGTAAGGTAAGATAAGTATAGGACATTGCCTCATATTTTACTTCAGATTTCTAAGCTTCTGCGAATCCTGAAGGGATTGATTCCAAATTTGCTGCACGGCATTATGAAATTACAGTTTTTCCCCTACCAAAGTTGATAAGCTTATAGATTTTTTGTGTACATATCGACATTTATTATGCTATTAATTGATTCCATTTTATAATATAGATTAAAAATCTGATGTAGAAATTTTCTTTTTGTTTGGTCAGTTTAAAAAGTCACTTGTGAATTAGTTATTATAGCATATAATGAACATTTCCAAAGTCTTCATGTGGAATAAGACAATGTACTTGAAACCCTATTAAGTCGAGCAAAGCCTTATAAATATGATATGTGACACATCCCTTTTATTATGTTTAGCACGATAGCGTTATTAGTGAAAGTATGTCGGATAAATTTACTGTTACAGAATGACCAGAATGACTGCGAAACTGATAGTGTTAGGGATATTATTCTTGTTAATCTATATGATATTTGATGACTGCCATCAATTAGGCTACTTTAGGTTAGTTAATGCTACTGATGTAATCAGTAACATTTTGGGGTATTTCCTTGGTATTCCTGAAATTCAATACTTGAATTTGTCGAAAACAGTGATTTTCTTTTAGGGACAGGGTCCTTGATTACGCGAATAAGTTCGTTTTAATTCGATTCTCATCTTCGAATGTGTCCGGAGTTTTGTCCATCCCGGAAGTCCCCTAACAGAATAAGTAAAATTTTGCATTAGAGTTACGTAATTTTGATCTTGTGAATTCCTTTTAGTTTGTATGCCACTCGAGTCTATTTTATACAACAGACGTTCTTCCATAAAGTATTTCTCTATTTGTTCAATAAAAGGATGGCTTCCCGTTTAACCTGATACTTTAAAATCATTATATCGCTCAGTGTACAAAACCTTTCCTACCGCTTTATGTCATATCATCAGATAATACGAAATCTAGAATTCTTGCGTTCATGCATTTTTAATCCATTTGAGATGAAATACACAAATGGAAGTATAATGATTTAATGTGAAATCGTTATGTAAATACAAAACATCGTATTAGACGTACAAGACGTATATTCGTAACCTTGGTCTTATTATGTTTTATAATTGTACAAAAAATTGTAATTAGACAGGGTTTTTTTTATTTCAAAGAAAATACTTTAACCTAAAATACAATAAGGTGCAACAATAACTGATCAATGAAAATTGTCAAACTTTTAGAAAATCAAACGTGAAAAAAAAGCTTCTATCCGCTTGGTGTAGAAAAGCTGTCCTTACCTTTATTTGAAGAAAGAACATGAAAAGTTACCATATTTGTATTGGATACCTAAACTTACAAAGACAGGTATAAAGCTGGGTTTAATCTTGTTCAACTACACCGATCAACTTACTAAGATCTTGTCTGTTGTCAAAGAAGGACAACAAGCATATTATGACACTATGTATAATGGTAGTGGAATCAATCACATGTGGATTTTTAAGAATTCAAAAGATATATCCTTAATCCTGATCATTTTCTGAGGTTATTTCTTTGAAAACATTCAATTTTTCAACTTTGTACACCTCATTGCAACACGAAAACCTTAAGCGTCGTCTTAAAAAAACTTATCGAGAAGACCTTTTTCAAATTGTAGGAACTTTGTTGTTTTATGTTATAATTCTGCATATTTTTCCAAAGCATCTTAGTCAGATAAAATCTGTTTCACATTGGACCAAGTTTTCAGTATGCTTGATTTCATTATTGACAACATTTTTGATACATTTGGAGGAGATTTTTTCAACAACAAATTGGCATTCCATTGGGCACTCCTCGCCCATTTGTTTTTATACTCTTACGATAAAAAGAAGACGAAAGAGACAAGGTCTTTTAATCCCACTTTCAGATATATCGACAATGTCCTCTCTGTCAACAACGTTTCGTTTGGTAGATGGATTCCTTTGATATATCCTCCAGAATTATAGATTTAGGAAACCACCTAATCTAATTGCTTCACGTCATTCTTGAATTCGCACTTCGAATATGTCCAGATTGGTCATTTCAGTACAAAAATTATTATAAAAGAGACAACTATAATTTTCAAATCATTAACGTCCTAACCTTGAAAGCAACATACCTAGCTACTTCACCTGTATGTGGTGTTTACATTTCACAACTTATTTGTGTGCCAGGGCTCGTAAAAAAAAATTCTGATTATTTGATACGACACCGCTGTATCCGTGACCGACTGTTAAACCAAGTTTAAAAGAAAATATGTCACATGCCGTCCCTAAAAAACTTCTTCCTTCGTTATCAGCCACTGGTGGAAAAATTCGAAATTATGTTGAATTATATTACGGTAAGTGATTGTTTTTTTTAGCATTTTGCTGAATGTTGTACTGAGATCATTTTATTGTCCCTATTATGTCTCGTTTTGTGTTACTACCGGACCCTACGATCACAATGAAAGAGGGGGGTTTTGCGCGCCATAAAACCTGGTTTAACGGACCATAGCGATCTGTAATTTTTTCCGGGTGTCTTGCATGTTTTGTCTTTTCTCTTGGACATTGAGATTATCCTCCAAGTTTTGTAATTTTGTTAAAACCTTTATTTATGTCATATCATTGACGATGGTCGTTTCACGTGATTACTTTTAGTATAAGATAAGATAAGTATAGGACATAGCCTCCTATTTTTACTTCGGGATCCTGCAGGAATTGATTCCAAATTTGATGCACGACATAATCATATTACAGTGCCTTCCCTTCCAAACTTGATTAGCTATTTACTTCATTTTTAACAAGCCGACTAAAGCTTTTAATAGAAAAAGGGAAGTATTTTGTCACAGCTTTGTCTTCTTCTACTAAAAGTATTGATTTCACACAACTTGGACACAATTGTATGGTGTCTCACCTTTCAACGTCAGTCATTCATGCTTTTTTTGCTTTAGGTCGAAAATGGGAGTATGGCACGACTCAGTGAGTGTTACCTCTTGTTTTCATATTTTAAACTTAAACACTTTGTCCGCTCTCTTTGTTACAGATTAAATTATTTAAAGAATGCAGGCAAAAAAGTTGAAACAAAAGAGACTACGAAATCTAGAATTCTGGCGTTCGTGCATTTTTTTTTATCCACTTGAGATCAAATGCACAAATGGAAGTATAATGATAATGTAAATTGTTAGGTAAATACACAATATCGAATAAGACGTATATTCTCATTAATTTGGTCTAATTATGCTTTGTAATTTTAAAGAATATTGTAATTAGGCAGATTTTTATTTCCATGACAATATTTTAACTCAATCAAATAAGGTGCAACATTAAATGATCGATGAAAAGTATTAAACTTTTAGATAACTATACCTACAAAACCTTCTATTCGCTCAGTGTACAAAAGTTCCTTTCCTTACAATTTAATTCCTACCATTGACGATGTTCGAATCACGTTATAATATATATAACTTTTAGTACAATGTAACATAGATATAGGACATTGTCCCCTATTTTATCTTCAGATTTCTAAGCTTCTTCGGACCCTGAAGGGATTGATTCCACATTTGTTGCACGGCATGCCTACCCTTCAAAGTTGATTTGCTATTTACTTACTTTTTTATCGAACCGACTTAAGCTTTCAGTTAAAACGGGATATAATTCGTTGCAGCTTCCTCTGCTTCTACTAAAGGCATTGATTTCACACAGCTCGGGCATAATTGTATGGTGTCTCACCTTTTCGTGTCAGTCATTCATTTTTTAGGTAAAAAATGTACGTATGTTTGAGTGAGAATATAAGCACGACTCAGTGAGTACAACCTCTTATTTTCATATTTCAAACTTGAACACTTTAATTGTCATTTTCCTTTGTAACAGACCATAGTTTTCAACGAATGCAGGCAAATAAAGTTGGAATTAACATAAGAAACTATGAATTGTAGAATTCTGGCGTTCTTGCATTTTTAATCCATTTGAGATCAAACCAATTCACCGGTATGACTGATTCGTTTTTGTCATTTTCTCTGGACTATGAGATTGATCATTCAAGTTCGGTAGTTTTGTTATTACCTTTATCAAATACCCGGTATGCAAAAGTATAACGATAATGTAAAATCGTAAGGTAAATACACAACATTTTCAAGAAAATATTTTAACCTAAATTACAATTAAGTGCAACATTAAATGATCAATAAAAAGTATCAAACTTCATTTTTAGGATTCAATTTGTAAACTATCAGGCCATTCATTACGTTTTTGTCTCGCTTGCGAAGCAGAGCGGGACATCGGTGTTACTTTACCGGCGGCGGCATTAACTTTTTGGAAAAGTTTTACGAGCACCTCCATATCTAAAGAACTATAGGTCATGGGTTGATGAAACTTGGTATGCATATTCCCCAGTAGTAGCTTAGCACAGTTACATCCCACTTCTGACCTTGACATTCGGTTGAGTGATTTTGACAATTTTCAATACAAATACATTTAAAAGCAATTTTAAGATTTTGCAAACACCATGATCATATCTCAAGTATTATTGGTCCTAGGTTGATGCAACTTGGTATGCATATGCCCTAGTGATAGCTTAGCACGGTTGCATCCCCATCTTTTGACCTTGACCTTGATTTTCTGGTTGAGTGACTTTGATTATTTAATTGCATATATTAGCAATTTTTAAGTTCTATAAACATAAATTCAAAATATACTGGAAGTAAGAAAGAATAATTGTCTCTCATTGTGCCGGCAGGCGAGACATACTTTAGTGTTAACGCTTGTTTGGTTATGTCTTGACATTGATATTGGGTTAATTTTGTCGATATTGTAATGTATTCAATTAACTGTGTACTAGTGATAAATTCACTAACAATGTATATCTAATTCAACTTTCTCTGTCACTCATGATACAGGTCGAGTAATTTTGAGTGAAATTAACCAATTTTACTGCAAATTTGGCATTAAATGTATATGTTAATATTTCTTTTACTACATTTCGGCCTGTAAGACACCCCAAAAAATAGGGATAAAAAATCATTTTCAGACCAATTGCTTTAAATACACTGAAGCTTTTGAGGTTTTTTTTTGTTCTCGCTGTTGTCTTTACTTTCAACTTGTTTGTCTTGGCTGTTTTCGGCATGCAACTTTTATGGAACAGCACTTTAATAATAATATTTATAAAAGTACTTTTATGAAAAGTACTTTTACAGATAAATAATGTTTTGCAGATTTTTTATTAATTATTTATTTCTGTCAATGCAATTTATCATATATGACACTTTATTAACATTTAACTTAAAACTTCTTTGACTAACTACCTGTTTCAAAACAGAAAAATTTTAAAGTGCAATCTTATTAGACGACAACAAAGATGGCCTGCCGAAAGGAAACGACATCAGTTATGAAAGAATTAATGGTATAAGGATTGGTACTTTTGAGTTGGAGAAAACATCAAAGCTTTAAATTATCTGTCTAAATTTCAAAATTGTCTAAACCCTAAGGTTCTTCCTACCCCAGACATATGTTGATTATCTTAGTAATAATTTGGTTCCCCAGTTTGGTATTTTTGGTTTTACTGTTCTATGTTCTTCACATTCATATAGTGTTTGGCATTTTCAATATTTTTGGTAGAGCGCCTCTGATGAGTCTTGACCAGACGAAACGCGCGTCAGGCGTAGTAAAATTTATTGTCTGGAACTTTGTTGTAATTTGTATTTCGAACACACGTGAAGGTTAGCACTGTTGGTGGAGTTTTAATTCCCCGAGGTTAGCCCGCTCTGGAACCAACACTTTTGAGTTGGAGAAAACATCAAATTTTTAAATTATCTGTTTAAATTTCAAAATTGTCTAAACCCTAAGGTTCTTCCTACCCCTGACATAGGTTGATTATCTTAGTAATAATTTTGTTCCCCAGTTTAGTATTTTTGGTTTTACTCTTCTATGCTCTTTATATTTATATAGTGTTTGGCATTTTCAATATTTTGGTAGAGCGCCTCTGATGAGTCTTGAATAGACGAAACGCGCGTCAGGCGTAGCAAAATTTATTGTCTGGAACTTTGTTGTCATTTGTATTTCGAACACACGTGAAGGTTAGCACTGCTGGTGGAGTTTTAATTCCCCGAGGTTAGCCCGCTCCGGCACCAACACTTTTGAGCTGGAGAAAACATCAAAGCTTTAAATTATCTGTCTAAATTTCAAAATTGTCTAAACCCTAAGGTTCTTCCTACCCCAGACATAGGTTGATCATCTTAGTATTAATTTGGTTCCCCAATTTGGTATTTTTGGTTTTACTGTTCTATGCTCTTCATATTCATATAGTGTTTGGCATTTTCAATATTTTTGGTAGAGTGCCTCTGACGAGTCTTGACTAGACGACACGCGCGTCAGGCGTAGCAAAATTTATTGTCTGGAACTTTGTTGTCATTTATATTTCGAACACACGTGAAGGTTAGCACTGCTGGTGGAGTTTTAATTCCCCGAGATTAGCCCGCTCCGGCACCAACACTTTTGAGTTGGAGAAAACATCAAAGCTTTAAATTATCTGTCTAAATTTCAAAATTGTCTAAACCCTAAGGTTCTTCCTACCCAAGACATATGTTGATAATCTTAGTAATAATTTGGTTCCACAGTTTAGTATTTTTGGTTTTACTGTTCTATGTTCTTCATATTCATATAGTGTTTGGCATTTTCAATATTTTTGGTAAAGCGCCTCTGATGAGTCTTAAATAGACGAAACGCGCGTCAGGCGTAGCAAAATTTATTGTCTGGAAGAAGCAGAGGTACCAATGGGGTATCCGAATATCAAAAGTCCGAAAGGGCAGAGACAAAACCAGTAAACACCAACAAGAACGGGACAAAAACAGACAACATGTAAAACATGGAAACACAAAATAACTGAATATCAATCAACAACGCGAACTCCAGTCGAAACAAGAGTGAACTCAGGTGCTCCGGAAGAGTAAGCAGTTCCTGCTTGCTATAGCACACCCGTCGCGTTGCCGATAGTCCATTCAGCGTGTCAAATCCGGTAAAGGAAGACAAAACAACACCCTATGACAAACCAACATCTGCACTCATCTGAGAGATCGAAATCCCATATTTGTCTATAAGTGCATGATGTCTTCCGTAAAATTTCTTGAGTGAAGACAGCAATCGAGGAGCAACATAACCCTGTGTGAGGAATTTTTGCGTCAGACGTGTCGCTCTGCTAAGTAAATCGATGTACGTCCCGCATGCTCTGGAGTAACGAATCAATTGAGATACGTAAACTCCATAAGCTGGAGCGGACGGAATGTTGCTACACAAGAAGAGAAAGTTGACGATTGGAAAGTTGAAGTCATCACGTTTGTCATAGAGCCTTGTTGAAAGTCTTCCTTGTGAGTCAATTTCTAGATGTAGATCTAAATATGAAGCAGACTTCCTAGAATCCGTTGTGTCCTTTATCTCAAGCTCCTGGTGATATATGAGATGGAGAAAGTCACCAAATCGAGAATTGTTTAGTGAAAGGACATCATCAATATAACGGAACGTGAGGTTGAAAGAGAGAGCTAGTCTACGGTCTTTTTTGTCTAGAAGAGATTGTAAGAAGTCTGCTTCATATGAATGAAGAAACAAATCAGCAAGTAAAGGTGCACAATTAGTGCCCATTGGAATCCCTATTGTTTGCTGAAAAACACGTCCACCAAACTGAACAAATATGTTGTCAATAAGAAAGTTGAGCATGTCGATTATTTGGTCTTCTGTAAATTTGTTCTTTTTCTTAGACTCATTGATGACAAAGTAAGTCTTGGTATAATCGACTACAAGAAATTTGTACCTGCGTTTTCCATTCTTTTTGAAAAAGCTGCGCTTAATCAGCTGTGCCAATCGTGATTTCAGTTGTTCATGTGGAATAGAAGTGTAAAGTGTGGAGAAATCGAATGTTTTGATGCTGTTACAAGATGAAACTGATTTAGAGTTTAGAATCTCCATCAGTTCTTTCGAATTCTTCAGGATCCACATTTGATTGACACCATTTCTAGAATAACAACAATCGTAATATTTCTGGAGGCCAGATTTTATTGCCGTAAGTATTGAAGTTAACAGAACTGAAAGAGGCTTAGTTGTACATTTGGATAAACCTGCAATGAAGCGCTGTTTGTATGGATTTTTATGAAATTTAGGAATCCAATACAGGGATGGAATGTCATCATTACTGCCACCAACAGAAAGGCCGAAGGAGGAAATGACAGATTTGTGATTGTCAATGATTTCCTCCTTAGACAGTGTTGTAGCCGCGTATGTGGTACTATTGCTGGTACAACCAACCCCCAATTCAGCTGTCAAACAGTCAATATAGTGTTTCTTGCACACAAAAATGATGTTATTTGGTGCTTTGTCTGCAGGAACAACAACATATTTGTCATGTAAGGTGGACAGTGTTTTGGCAACATCAGCGTTGCTGAAAATGGATGTTGCCTTAGTGCTCATTGAGCCTTTCAAAGAATTGATTCTTTTCAAAACCAAAGACCTCACAGCTTTTACCCATTCTGACAAAACGTCACATTCTTTCTCCTGTTCTTTTTTTGGCCCATTTTCTGGCATAGTCCTCAACTGAATCCATAATTGTTTTGAAATTATAGCTCCAGTTGATTCGTCTTGGCTCACGATATTTAGGTCCTTTAGCCAAAACATCGCGAAGTAAGTCATTTTCCACGATGTTGAGGTCACCAGTGATAACGTGGCCAGAGGGACCATATTTGAATGGGGACTTTTCACAGGTACAGTCTGGAGGTTTTGCTTTGAGGTCATTGATTTGGAAATCCCGCAACACTTGTTTATAGTTGAAAACCTTAGGTGCAATGGTGGAAGTGTAGGAATAAGAGATAATTGGAATGCTTTTATCTTTGAAGTAAGGAGGAATATGTTCCGTTATAGATTTGTGGTGTAAAATATTTCCTAAATTAATAGCATCTAACCCCTTGTTTAAAAATGGAAGTGAAAGAAAGGAACGATTGTCTTTACTGTTTTCATGTGGAACTCCAACAGGTTTGAATAAGCGGTTGTAACCGATATCAAGAACGATAGCAGTGAGTCTATAAATGTTAGACTTAGGGTCAGTGACCGGATTTCCTAGACATTCCTTGTACAAAGTATTGAGTTTAGAAAGGGGAATAGAATACAGTTTAGTTCGAATGTGATGAATCCCTAGAGGTTTTTGGACAAACGGAAGCAATCCACTGATTGATACATCGCAAAGCTGGAACTTTGTTGTCATTTCGAACACACGTGAAGGTAAGCACTGCTGGTGGAGTTTTAATTCCCCGAGGTTAGCCCGCTCCAGAAGATGTTAAATTGCTTGTCTTTTATCAATCAAAATGTACAATATAGATTATCAGTAATTCTTACAAGAAGCAAAGGTGTACCAAAGGGGTAATCAATATCATAAAACCGTAAAGACAAAGACAAAATCGGTAGACAAAAAATCACAACAAAACAAAGCAGACAGCAACATAAAACACACAAACACACATAACAACAAAACCTCATTTAGCAACGTGAACTCAAGTCGAAACGAGAGTGAACTCCGGTGCTCCGGAAAAGTAAGCAGTTCCTGATTGCTATAGCACACCCGTCACGTTGCAAAAGATCGATTCAGTGTTCGTCAAATCCGGAAAGGATGACATTACCTAACTCTATGTCAAACCAACATCTATGCTCATCTGAGAGATAGAAATCCCGTATTTGTATACAAGCACATGATGTCTTCCTTAAAATTCCGTACAAGGTTTGAGCAAGAACAAACCTGTAGAGTTCTTCTGTGCCTCTTTGAGGTTTCGGTGTGACATTTTAACGAAAGTGCTTTAGTTTTGATATGCAGATATTTGTTATTTTTATACATTTTTAGTGCTACATTGCTTTTAATGGAAAACACTCATTTATATTATAAATCTCGATAATTTACCTGTATTATTGGCACAAATGAAACATTTAAGAAAAGGCGCAAATGAAAAAATATTTTTGGCCCATAAGATGTAGTAATTGGCGCAAAAGCAATGCAACGAGTTGTAATCTTAATTAGGGGTCATTTGACAAACTCGATCAAAATACAAATGACAACAAAGTTCCAGACAATAAATTTTGCTACGCCTGACGCGCGTTTCGTCTATTCAAGAATCATCAGAGGCGCTTTACCAAAAATATTGAAAATGCCAAACACTATGAATATGAAGAGCATAGAACAGTAAAAACCAAAAATACCAAACTGGGGAACCAAATTATTACTAAGATAATCAACCTATGTCTGGGGTAGGAAGAACCTTAGGGTTTAGACAATTTTGAAATTTAGACGGATAATTTAAAGCTTTGATGTTTTCTCCAACTCAAACTGAGACTTTGAAAAGCATGAGGATCTGTGTTAAAGTAGGCGAAAGCTTTTCTCTATCTGCAATAGTTTGAGGAGTTTTCTTATAGGGCAAAACATGGGAATAGAAAATAATGAGATGTGGAATAAGTGTACGCGACACAGCCCACAATTAAACAGCAATTTAGAAAAAAACCACAACGGACAACCGCCAGCAGCCTTCAAAGAGGCCATTTGGCACTGCTCGCGGTTCTGCGATTGGCCCATGGTCTAAATAAAATGCATATAATTCAAACCCAGCCTTGAAATAGTAACGGATAAACCCCCTTCTTAAACAAGGAACAGAAAACATTAAATAGACAAGTACAAACGAAAGCTTTGTCAAAAATTCCTGGCTTAGGACAGGCACATGTAATATGTGGCGGGGTTAAACTAGTTTTTTTGGGCCCAACCTTCCCCCTATCAATATTCTTAGACAAGGCACAAAAACTAAACACACAATTAAAATCAAATCGATCAAAGTCCAATTCCACTACAGAGAACCTAAGAAAAAAACTAGAACAAACAAATGGACGGTAAAGGAACTCTCCATAGAACACTCGCTGTTACTGACAGCTAGCTGAGAATCATCAATCGACTGATGTAAAAAAATCAAACGTATCGATTTTAAATCCGACACAACACTTCAAACAATAATGATTTAGTGAAGTGTCATCACACAAAACCGACATGCTTGATCGCTGTAATGCTTAAAAATGACAATTAGTAAAAACCTTTATGAAAGTTTTAAAGCAAGTATCAAGTTATCAATATTTCTGCCAAAAAACACTAAATTTAAAGATTTAACCAAATTATTAAATTCATATCCTTTCCGTAATAAATTTTGAAGCCAATTTTTTCATTTCTAATGGATTGCTTTTAAATTTGTAAGCTCTATAAAAGACATTACCATAAAATTCAGGATGTGATATTCCTTTCACTATAAGAAAACGACGTGTACAATTAAATTTTTCAATAAGAGATCGATACCTGTGGAAGATTTTAGAAAAAGATTTTACTAATTTGTGGTATCGATAACCTTGTTTTAAAAAATTTACAGTAATAAAACGGTTTTTATTATTAAAATCAGAAACACCACTGCAGATTCGAGCATATCTTACTAACTGTGAAATGTAAACCCCGTATGACGGCGCTAGTGGAACATCTCCTTCAAGAAAAGGGAAATTTATAATAGGGAAGGTAAAGTCGTCGCGTTTATCATATACTTTGGTTTGTAATTTTCCGTCAATAATACTTAAATCTAAATTCAAAAAAGGACATCTATCAATTGTGACGTTAGATTTGTTCAAGGTTAATTCAAAAGGATAGATATCTGTAATAAAATTAGAAAATGAAGGATTGTTGAGTGCAAGAATGTCATATAAATATCTAAAAGTATAATTGAAAGTTTCGATTAGGTTCTGTTTGTTGGGGTCTTTTTGTAATTTAGCCATAAATTGTGATTCATAACAGTATAGGAAAAGGTCGGCTTTAAGTGGCGCACAATTAGTACCCATAGGAATACGAATAATTTGGCGATAAATTTGTTTACCAAAACGTATGTAAATATTATCTAATTAATAATTTAGAGCAGTAATAGTTTCTGCATCAGTCCAGTTAATGTAACCTTTTTGACTCTCGTTACTAAAAAAATATTTACTAAATGATTTTGAAACTTTAGAACAGATATAATCACTTTTAGATTTGTCAAAACACCATTTAACCAAATATTCAAATTTCGTTTTAATCAAATTATGCGGAAGGTTAGTATATAAAGTTGAAAAATCGTAACTATCAACGGTATGGAAAGTATTTTCAAATGCACGAAGCTTGTCCAAAACATCAAGAGAATTTTTAACGCTCAAAAAATAATTAATTCCACTATTTTCGAATACCCTTTCATAGTATTGAATAATAAATTCCTTCATAGAAGTTAAAGTAAGAGATAAAACTTTGGAAATATGAGTTAAAGAACACTTACTTGAAGCAGAGATAAAACGAGATTTATATGGATTTTTGTGCAATTTAGGTATCCAGTACATAGAAGGTAACTTTAAGTATGTCGGGGCAACTCGAAGTGCTGTGGTGGCTATGATATGATCGTCAATGATACCCGATTCTGTCGAATGCACGGGAACGAAGGTGTTAGAATTTTTTATTTCATGCATTAAAACCTCAAGGTAATACTTTCTTCATACCACAACGACATTGTTAGCTGCTTTATCGGCGGGAACAAACACGTATCGCAAACCAAGTAAACGGATTTTTGACTTTATTCGATTAAGGTAAGTATTAGGCCTAAAATCTATGAATGAAATTTGAAATTGGCTGATTCTGAGTTGAACAATTGTCATAAATTTATTAATAAAACGGTCTAGAGATTTTGAGTCGGCCCCTTCTCTCCTGATCAAAGATTTGCAATAAGAGAGAAGGGAAGTTTTGATACAGTTTAGGCAGAAATTCCAATTAATTTTAGTGGGTGGTCTAAACTTTGGTCCTTTTTTCAAGAAATTCATAACCTCTAGGTCATTGACGATTGAAAGGTCTCCGGTAACAACATGATCACAAGGAGCATATCTGAAATCAGATTTAGCACTGTCGCATGACAAAGGAATATTCGTGTCCAGTTCTTCATCAATTGTAGTTGTTGTATAGTTAAAAATAATGTTACGTGTAGGTTTCTTATAGTTATAAGATACAATAGGCGGTTCGGTATTAGAAAAATAAGGTGGAATGAGATCTTGAATATTACGGTCCATAAATATACTAGATATATTTATAATGTCAAGTCCTCTATTAATGTAGGTTATAAATGTAGGAAAACACCTTTAACAAGAATGCTACGCAACACCAATGTCCTCGCCGCCGTTTTAATATAATAAGATCAACCACATATCATTACAAACAATCCTACAAAATTTCATCAAAATTTGCTGAGAATTTGCTCTGAGCTGTCTCAGAGGAGATTTGTCCACAAAATGGTGACGCACGGACACACGTACGGGCGGACATAGACTATTGCTAGGTGCCTTCGTCTGAATACTAAGACCTAATTGAGACTTTTGTACAGCTTTTGATTTTGAAGAACCTAACAACATACACGTTATTTTATCTGTCAAAATTGCTGGATCAGTGATTTTGTCCTATGATCTATTTTTTAGTAACAAAGCCATGTTTTATCGAATAACTTCCAAATGAGTAAAGTTAATTGATAACGTCAAATATCATTCCTGAAAAGTTTCTATCGAATTGGCTAATCTGGTTTTGAAATTGCTTGCAGAAGACACACGACAACGGACATATAGTAATAGCTAATGGTCACCAGGCCTTTTTGCTTAAAAAACAAATATTACAACCAAACCGCCATTAGCAACGTGATTTAATACGAAACGAGAGTGAACTCGGATTCTCCGGAAAAATGAGCAGTTATACATTTGATATAATATAACATGCATCGTTTAATTATAACTTTACAGACAGATCCTCTTCAGCGGCATAGATCAAACATTAATAACAGGTTTGTGAACCAGACATGCTTTGTAATGAACCTGACTAGGTAATAGTATCATGCAATATTGTTGAACTTTTTAAATCTTTTGGACTATTTTGGTGAGGACATAAAGTAAAGGTTCATTTTTACGCCTTTTTTCAGCCTGTGTGAAGTCTAAACTACAGATTAAATTGCTAAATAAGGCATAGCAGCGTCTAGATAAATATACTTTTTACATAAAGTTTTTGTATGTTTTACGTGTGCTCTTGATCGGTTTGCCGGGGCATTTTCTTTGCATTTTCAGTTCACCCAAATATAACCGAATATCAACTCCGCGTTCAAGGTTATTTCATTATTGTTGTTATTAAATGTACTACCTAACATTTAAATGGAAGGTTATTTAGGGGCAATTCATGCTTCAAGGTACATTGTACAACTTACTAGTAATTGAATGGCAAAAAGATAGAAAAAACAACAATAGTGATCATGTAACACGAAAGAGAAAATGACCTGCGAATTTTATATCTAGACAATGCTATACCCTTTATTTTTTCACATCTGTATGTAGTTTTAGCTCCAAGTAGGCTATAAATAGAGGTAAAATATCAACCAATTTATTCGAAGTGTAACCATTTACCTTAATCAATGTTGCTAACGTTCACTTAGAATAGAAACGAGATACATTTATTATGAACTGCATAGAAACTTTGTGTGAGTATTTCAAAATTCTAAACTGTATTAGAATTTCCATTGAGTTTTTGATTTTTTTTTAAGATCTTGACAAAATACCAAATTTCACCAAATATGTAAAGTGCTGCAAACAACCTTCTAGCGTGCGGTTGACTGGTACCATGTTATACTTACAGATTCAATCGGGTCAAATACCTATTAAGGAACTTCGTAACACCGTCTGTGATTGTAGACTTTACAGTTTATTACTCGACTTAACGCCCTAAGATGTCAAATTATTTATCAAAATATTAGTTTGATACGATCTATATCTATTGTCAGTATTCCATTTTTTTAAAAAATCAATTCTGTTTGAAAAGTGACAAGCGAATTAGTTTTCTTTATATCAATTTGAAATGAACTTTTCAATTCACTTTGAAGTTTATAAGACTATTTAAATAGGGTAATATCTTACTGTGTTACAAAATAAGTTTTTTTATGCGGCTGTATAGACAATTACATCAGTCTGATATAAAAAAAAATGCTTACACGAATGGAATCTTGGCAAAGCTTTGGCGCTTAACTTTTCTTTTCTTTTAAATTTGGTTTTATTCTTAAAAGGGTGAGTGGGTGAGTAAGTGAGTGATAAAGGTATTAACAAAACTACCGAAATGGAGGATCAATCTCAAATGTCCATGAGAAAAGACAAAACAGAGAAATTGAAGATCGCAATAATTGTCCTGACTTGGTACTTGCTTTTAAAAAAATGGTATTTTAAACAAAGAAACAAAGTTTATTGTGCCTAAGCCCCCCTCTGCAATAGTTTTCATTCCATAGAACCAAAAAAAAAAAGGAAAAATGCAATTTGGAACCCTAAAGAACCATATTCCTTATAATGGGTCATCTGAGACTTTTTAGCTTAAAAAATGTAGCTGAAATTTTAGTTAAGCAACATTTTTCTCTCTATACATGTAATAGTTTTTCCTTCAGAGGGCAAAAAAGTCGCTATTATTTACCTTTAAATGGTTGTTACCCCTATTAGGGGTCATCTAACAAATTGAGACTTTGAACAGCATAACGAACCGCGGTAGCGACAGCTTTTCTCTATCTGCTATGGTTTTGGGAGTTTTCCTTTTAAAGGACAAAACATGGGAAAACACCATAAACAAGATTTCTACACAAACCAATCCCCGCCGCCATATATTAAAGTTGAAAATTTATTAAAATTCGTCGAGCCAAAATGGTGTTGTTATATGATCAACCACACATAATTACAATCAATGATTTCAAAATTCTAATCTGTGTTAAATTTTACCTTGACAAAATACTTTAACCATATATGAAAAGTGTTACAAACAACCTTCTAGCGTGCGGTTGACTGGCACCCTGTTTTACTTACAGAGTTAAATCGGGTCAAATTTCTAACAAGGAACTTCGTAAAACCCGTCTGTGATTGTAGACTTTACAGTTTATTACTCGTCTTGACCCCCTAGAATGTCAATTTATTTATCAAATTAAACTTTTAAATTGTACAAATCCTTGCATATATCTAATAATTTGTGAAATATTAACAACGTATGCAGGTGAAGTATGTACATGTATGTTACTTTCGAGGTTAGGAAAATAATAATTGAAATTTAAAGGCGCCTCTTTTATCGTAATTTTTTGTAGAGATGACCACCTTTTCAAATTCGAGTCGCTAATCAACGAATGACGTGAAGCAAGTGGATTCAGTGGTTTCACTTACTCTGGAGGATAGTCTATCAAACGAAGTGTTGTTAACATAGAGGACATAATCTATCTATCTGAAAGTAATATTAAAGAAACTTGCCTCTTTCATCTTCTTGTTCCTTGCGAGTTCCTGAAGAAATCCAACCTCGTAAGAGCATAAGAACAAGTCGACGAGGAGACGCAAATGAGTGACGAGTGAATTACGTCACGTTATATAATCATTATGGTTCGTCCAAACAAATGCTGTTTTTTTTTAAGTAGTGACTATTAAAGACGATCTAATAAATTGAACAAATAACCACTGTGCATGCACTGACAGGCAATGAAAATCATTATTATTTATTTATGGAATATCTTAGTCCGACGTCAGAGCAATCTCGGAATTGGAATATCTGTGTTTTGGGGGATACACCAGACAGTCTCATCAGGCAAGAAAAAGATTATTGATGTCGCACAGCAGTTAGAGAGATATTGTAATTCAAAATATTTTGATAGGCAAAATGAGAGCTATTATTGTTTTAAAATATTGTGATAATGTGTATATCAAGTTAGCAAGGTTTTATTTCAAATACAATTGTTTTTAATATATAATTTGTCAATTTCATTTGGAAATATTTTCAAACATTATCCTCAGTTACCTTATTTGATGGTATCAATTTGTTTTCTTATTTTCAAAAATTATTCTGAGAGGTCTTATATTATGATGTCAAAAAGAAAACAAAATTCTCGCCTCTTTTCTTTGGATAGCAGTTACTTCTGGTATGTTTTAATGGCATATTCCTAGGTTGATGTCACAGGCACTTGTTTCTAGAAAACAATATACTTATATACTAACAATATAGTTAGTATTTAAGTTTTCTTCTAGAAACAAGTGCCTGTGGTTGATGTCAATAAAACTGTTAATTGCATTTTGCAGTATTTACACATTTCAAGACGTAAACTTTATTAAAAGTATTTTATTCAAAATTATTGGAAGGTCGAAAACAAAAGAATGTCAAAAGAGACTCTACCAATAAGTTCGAACGAGTCAAGACCAGCACGGAGGATATCGACCATTACAAGAAATGAGACTCGGTTGACAGATTTTTTGATCAGACACCGGTTTCTTCGTGACCGACTTTTGAAGCAGGGCTATAAGAAAATACGTCTCATACGATCACTAAAAAAATTCTTTCTTCGTTATCAGCCACTAGTAGAAAAGTTCAAAATTGAGTTAAAAGATATGATAGTTAATTGTTTTAATTAGTGTTTGACTGGTCTGCTGTACTGAGATGATCACCTCAATATCCCTATTGTGTCTCACAACAATGTTGTGTTCCATGGTCATTACCGGAACCTAAGATCGCAATGGAAGAGGGAGGTTTGGCGCCATAAAACCTGGTTTAACCCACCATTTCGTTTGAAATGCCTGTACCAAGTCAGGACCATTGCGATCCACCAGTTCTCCGGTATGACTGATTCGTTTTTGTCATTTTCTCTGGACTATGAGATTGATCATTCAAGTTCGGTAGTTTTGTTATTACCTTTATTTATTGGTCATCTCAGGTCATAAATACACGAAAAAGAGGCGATATTTGTTTTCCACCTAACCTGTAAAGTAACATACCTATCTCACTTCCATACACTTGTTTATGAATTAAGACTTATTCGATATGCCAGGGATTGCAAACATTCTATCTTTTACCACAGCCACAGTTGTCTCCGTGATCGGCTTTTAGAACAAAAGTAAACGAAAATAAGTCTAACAAGTATTAACTGTGATTGCAAGCAAGTCACAAAGTCCCCCAAACGACCGGTATTTGCCACTATTCTCTTCAGCATGTCAAAAAAACCCTAAATATAAATTTTCATGTAAATCGGGGGACTTTGAAAATTTCGACCCGATTATCTCCCTTGAGAAATCACATTTTTATTTATATCTCGAAAACCGTAAATATCGCTTCAAATTTTTTTTTCATATTATTAAAGAGAATGTTTTGCTCTATCAACCTACAAAATTTCAGAACCCTGCGCACCTAGGTTACCGAGATATTGCAATGTCCAATATTTAGTCCATTTTCCTGTTTCCATGGAAACGGCGGCCATTTTGAAAAGTCCGATTGTCAACGAAGCTTCCTTTCTTTACTATCTATTATCCTGCCAAGTTTCATATTGATATGTGGAGTCGTTTTCTCTTGGATCTCCGGACAAGTTCACGACTAAGTGGAAGAATCGGAAGAAGAAGAAGAAGAAGAACAAGTATTAACTGTGATTGCAAGCAAGTCACAAAGTCCCCCAAACGACACGTATTTGCCACTATTCTCTTCAGCATGTCAAAAAACCTCTTAATATAAATTTTCATGTAAATCGGAGCACTTTGAAAATTTCGACCCGATTATCTCCCTTGAGAAATCACATTTTTATTTATATGTCGAAAACCGTAAATATCGCTTCAAAATTTTTTTTCATATTCTGAAAGAGAATGTTTTGCTCTATCAACCTACAAAATTTCAGAACCCTGCGCACCTAGGTTACCGAGATATTGCAATGTCCAATATTTAGTCCATTTTCCTGTTTCCATGGAAGCGGGGGCCATTTTGAAAAGTCCGATTGTCAACGAAGCTTCCTTTCTTTACTATCCATTATCCTGCCAAGTTTCATATTGATATGTGGAGTCGTTTTCTCTGGGATCTCCGGACAAGTTCACGACTAAGTGGAAGAATCGGAAGAAGAAGAATAATAATAATAAGAAACGGTGCAAAAACAATAAGTCCCCAAACGTTGTTTGGGGGACTTAATAACAGGTATTAACTGTGATTGCAAGCAAGTCACAAAGTCCCCCAAACGACCCGTATTTGCCACTATTCTCTTCAGCATGTCAAAAAACCCCTAAATATAAATTTTCATGTAAATCGGAGCTCTTTGAAAATTTCGACCCGATTATCTCCCTTGAGAAATCACATTTTTATTTATATCTCGAAAACCGTAAATATCGCTTCAAAATTTTTTTTCATATTATGAAAGAGAATGTTTTGCTCTATCAACCTACAAAATTTCAGAACCCTGCGCACCTAGGTTACCGAGATATTGCAATGTCCAATATTTAGTCCATTTTCCTGTTTCCATGGAAACGGCAGCCATTTTGAAAAGTCCGATTGTCAACGAAGCTTCCTTTCTTTACTATCTATTATCCTGCCAAGTTTCATATTGATATGTGGAGTCGTTTTCTCTGGGATCTCCGGACAAGTTCACGACTAAGTGGAAGAATCGGAAGAAGAAGAAGAAGAAGAAGAAGAAGAAGAAGAAGAATAATAATAAGAAACGGTGCAAAAACAATAAGTCCCCAAACGTTGTTTGGGGGACTTAATAACAAGTATTAACTGTGATTGCAAGCAAGTCACAAAGTCCCCCAAACGACCCGTATTTGCCACTATTCTCTTCAGCATGTCAAAAAAAAACTAAATATCAATTTTCATGTAAATCTGAGCACTTTGAAAATTTTGACCCGATTATCTCCCTTGAGAAATCACATTTTTATTTATATCTCGAAAACCGTAAATATCGCTTCAAAATTTTTTTTCATATTATTAAAGAGAATGTTTTGCTCTATCAACCTACAAAATTTCAGAACCCTGCGCACCTAGGTTACCGAGATATTGCAATGTCCAATATTTAGTCCATTTTCCTGTTTCCATGGAAACGGCTGCCATTTTGAAAATTCCGATTGTCAACGAAGCTTCCTTTCTTTACAATCTATTATCCTGCCAAGTCTCATATTGATATGTGGAGTCGTTTTCTCTGGGATCTCCGGACAAGTTCACGACTAAGTGGAAGAATAAGAAGAAGAAGAAGAAGAAGAAGAATAATAATAAGAAACGGTGCAAAAACAATAAGTCCCCAAACGTTGTTTGGGGGACTTAATAATAAGAAACGGTGCAAGTTGTTTGGGGGACTTAATAAGATTTATAAAAGAGATTTTCTTTCGATTTAAATCATTTTTAGTAAAAGTACAAATTATATCAGACGAATTGGTTTTTGTCCTTTCTGGTTCAGGTGTACCTTAACTTTGTTATGGCTGTCTTTAATTTTGATTATTTTCTACCAGTGGCTGATAACGTAAAGGAAAAACGTTTTAAAGATCGAACGCGACATATTTTCTTATAACATTGGTCTAATTGTCTGCTACAGAGAGAGAGGTGTCGGACAAAAATATCTGAAAAAGTTGTACAAGCCCTTGCATATATATATCGAATAAGTATGCAGGTGAAGTATTTCTGTTACTTTCCAAGTTAGGAAAATAATAATTTGAAAATTAAAGGCGCCTCTTTTATCGTAATTTTCTGTTGAGATGACCACCAAATGCGAGATGCCAATCCAAGAATGACGTGAAGCAAGTAGATTCAGTGGTTTTGCTTAATCCGAAGGATATATAAGAGGAATCAATCTATCAAAGGAAGTGTTGTTGACATAAAGGACATCGTCTATCTGAAAGTAAGATTAAAGAACCTTGTCTCTTCCATCTTCTTGATCTTTACCAGTTCCTGAAAGAAGCAGAGATACCAATGGGGTATCCAAATATCAAAAGTCCGAAAGGGACAGAGACAAAACCAGTAAACACTAACAGGAACGGGACAAAAACAGACAACATGTAAAACATGGAAACACAAAATAACTGAATATCAATCAACAACGCGAACTCCAGTCGAAATAAGAAGAAATTCTTTCTTGTAAAAGTATAAAAACAAGTCGGCAAGGAGAGAAGCATAGTTTGTTCCCGATTACTGTTGTTTTAAGCACAAAGATGCATACTGGTTACGTCATATTATCTGTAAACATAAACTAATTATTATGGAGGACAACAATGTTGTTAAATCAAATGTTGTTTTAAAGTAGTGACTAAGAAAAACAAATAACAACGCACCACGCACCGACAAGCAATGAAAACCATTAATATTTTTCTCTTGTAATATCTTTTTGGGAGGAAAGCGACAGACAGTCTCATCACGCAAGAAAAAGATTATGGATGTTGCACAACAGTTAGAGGGATATTGCTATTCATAGGAAAAATTAGAGCTATTATTTAAAAAAAAGATATTGTGAAAATTGTGTGTATATCAAGTTAACAAGGTTTTATTTCAAATAAAGTTGTTTTCAATACTTAATTTGTCAGTTTCATTTGGAAATCCTCAGCTACCTTATTTTATGGTATCATTTTGTTTTGATATTTATTTTGTCAATTTCATTCGGAAATATTTTCAAAAGTTATTCTGAGTGACCTTATTTCATGATGTCATTTTATTAAAGGAAACAAATTCTCGTCTCATTTCATTGCAGTTACATCCGGTTTGTTTTAATGACATATCCCTGGGTTGATGTCAATAAAACTGGTAAATGCACTTTGCAGTATATACACATTTCAAGAAGTAAACTTAATTAATTTGCGAATACATTTTTCAAATATTGAACATGAGACAATGAGACAATAATGAGGCGATATTTTTGTCTCCTAACCTGGAAGGTAACCTACCTACCCCACTTCCATACACTTAATTATTAATTAAAACTTATTCGATATGCCAGCGATTGCAAACATTCTATCATTTAGCACAGCCACAGACTTTCGATTTCAATCATTGTTAGTAAAAGTACAAATCATATCAGATGAATTGGTTCATGGAGTTTCTGGCTCATGTGTGCCTTTACTTTGTTATTTTTGTCTTGGACATGTTTATTTTCCAGTGGTCTTCAAATGTACAGCTTCTTTGTGTCCAACCCGAACCCATGTTTATCATTATCATTTCATGTTCATCTTGCCATCCTTTTAAGGTCATCTGTTCAAAGGCCATGTGAGCTTATGCCATCACTATGCGTCCATCGTGGCAATCGTCCATCGTCGTCCGTTAACAATTTTGAAAATCTTCTCCTCTGAAACCACTAAACCAATTTAACTGAAACTTTGAATGATATATGACATGTTGGCTACAAACTATTTTTATTTTATATTGATCCGATAAAACACATGGCCGCCCTTGCTAAGAATAGAACAGGGGGTAAAACAGCAGTTTTTTTTGCAGATAGCTCTAAAACGGTGACAGATACCAAAATTCTTGCGGGATAAAAGTATTGAGCACGTCAATATCTACTTACAGTAACATTTTGAAGAAATTCCAACAAACCAAGTGGGAGTCATTGTCCTTTTTCTTGATTTTTTCTGAGTTTTGCACTTATTTTGTCTTATTTCAAGAACTATATAAGATATTGACGTTTTTTTTAATGGCATATTGTTCAGCTAAGTAAGGTATGTGCAGTGGGTTGAAATTGTCAGATGATCCCTTATGGGCGTTATGGCCCATTTCATGCCAAAATAGTGGTTTCAGCCTTATTGGTTGTGAACGATAGAAGATAGGAAAAAGGTTTTGCTTGCTTAAATGTTCAGCTAATTGAGATCTACAAAATTGTTTATTTGGTAAAATTGTCCTTTAGGCTGAAATTTTCAGATGACCCCTTAAATAGAGGTTTTGGCCCAGTAGATTGTGAACCATCAAAGGTAGGGAAAAGGTTTTGCTTGTTTAAATGTTCAGCTAGTTTGTATATTCATCGCTCTTATAGATTTCAATCAACCAATCAATTTTTATTAAATGGCAAGTACAAATGAAACTAAAATTTCTCCTTGCCATGCCCCCCCCCCCACCAAGTGGTTTATTGTAGATTTGAACATGGATTGCCATTGTTTTCGTTAAACTTTTGATGTTTTTGTGCACAAAATATATTATGACGTCCCTGGTTTTAGCGTTAAAGCAACTGAGGTCGACCCGGTGTATATTTGAAATTTAAACCCGACTTGTTGTCATGGTCTCCTTTGTTCAGGGGCATGGTCTACATTATAATGATATGAAATATATTAATTGAAAAAAGATCCCAGAAATTTCACTTGTTGACTTATTGTTGGTTTAACAATTTTAAAATTTAGCTTTACCTCGTTTTTTAAAGAAGAATCAATGTCAATCAATATTAAAATATATTTTACTGCAATTTTCGGTAATTCTACAATTTAATAAAGGTAATAACAAAATTACCGAATTTGGACAATCAATCTCAGATGTCCATAAGACAAGACAAAACAAAGAAGAAATATCGGAAAAATTGAAGATCGCAATGGTCCTGACTTGGTACAGGCATTTCAAAAGAAATGGTGGGTTAAACCAGGTTTTAAGGCGCGCCAAAATGAAAATGAGTCTTATCTGTAATCATGTTGCACGTTTTGCAAATTCTGTCTTCTCTTTGTATTTTCTTATATCTCCAAATTTCTATAGCTACATATACGTGTATAACTAGTGGTCACTTTAAGTGATTTATTTTCAGGGTTTGAAAAACCAGAAACAGGGGCACCAATGGGACATTCCAGTTTAAGAAGTCCACAAACACGAACAAGAACAGCACGAGGAAATACAAAAATGAAAATCAACTGAAAAGAAATCAGCAACACGAACTCAAGTCGTAAGTAGAGTGAACTCTGGTGCTCCGAAAGAGTAAGCGGTTCCTGTCCGATATAGCAACCCGTCGCATTCTTAATTTCCAATTCAGTGTCGAATCCGGTAAAGGAAGACAAAACAAAACTCTACGACAAACCAACACCTGCACTCATCTGAGAGATAGAAATCCCATAATTGCCTAAGAGTGCACGGTGTCTACCGTAAAATGTCTTGAGTGAAGACAGCAACCAAGGAGCAACAGAACCCTGTGTTTGCAATTTCTATGTCAAACATAACGCTCTGCCAAAGAAATATATATGTAATTCCTGCAAGCTCTGGAGTAACGAATCAATTGTAATACGAAAACTCCATAACCTGGAGCGGTCGGTATGTTGCTACACAAGTAGGGAAAGTTGACGATTGGAAAGTTGAAGTCATCATGTTTGTCTAGGAGCTTTGATGAAAGTTTTCCTTGATAGTCTATTTCGAGATGTAGATCTACATATAAAGCAGAATTCCTAGAATCTGTTGTGTCTTTTATCTCAAGTTCCTGAGGAAGTATGAGATTGGGGTGTGGGTGGGTGGGTGTTGGTGTTTAACGCCCTTTTTCGACGCACCTGGCCATGTAGGGCGGTCAGTTTTACTGGTGGAGGAAACCGGAGTGCCCGGAGGAAACCACCGACCTTGGGCAGGTATCTGACAAACCTAATCACATACAGGTGGGAAAGTCCCTTTTTTTTATTATTACAAACGGGACTCGAACACCTGAGAGGTGATCGGCTAGTGATCAATAGTGTGGTATTTAAACCAGCGCCTTAGACTACTAGCCAACCAGGCCCCCGATTCTGTATATGAGATGGAAAAAGTCGACAAATCGAGAATTGTTCAGTGGAAGGACATCATTGATATAACGGAACTTAAGGTTAAAAGAGATAGCTAGTTATTTGGTCTACGATTTTTTGTCCAGAAGAGATTGTAAGAAGTCTGTTTCATATAAACGAAGAAACAAATCAGCAAGCAAAGGTGCAGAACAAAATTAATGACCATTTGATTTACTATTGTTTGCTGAAAAACACGTCCAACAAACCGAACAAATATTTTGTCGATAAGAAAATTGAGCATGTCAATAATTAAAATTTCTGTAAATTTGTTCTTTTTCTTTGATTCATTGACGACAAAGTAAGTCTTAGTATACTAGACTACCTGATACCAGTATTTGTACCTGTGTTTTCGTTTCTGTTTGAAAAAAACTGCGTTTAATCAGCTGTGCCAATCGTGATTTGAGTTGTTCATGTGGAATAGAAGTGTAAAGAGTGGAGAAATAGAAATAGAAAATAATGAGATGTGGAATAAGTGTACGCGACACAGCCCACAATTAAACGGCAATTTAGATAAAGTTTTGATGCTGTTGCAAGATGAAACTGATTTAGAGTTCAGAATCTCCATCCGTTCTTTCACATTCTTCAGGATCCACTATTGCTAGTACAACCAATCCCTTATTAAGCTGTCAAGCATTCAATATATAGTGTTTCTTGCACATAAAAATAATATTATTTGGTGCTTTGCCTGCAGGTACAATAACATATTTGTCATGAAAGGTGAACAGTATTTTCGTAACTTCAACATTGAGAAAAATGGATGTTGCTTTAGTGGACACTGAGCTCTTCAAAGAATTGGTTCTTTTCAAAATCAATGACATCACAGCTTTAACCCACTCTGATAAAGCGTCGTTGATAAAGAATCCATAATTGCTTTAAAATTATAGTTCCAGTTTATACGTCTAGGCTATTTGGTCCTTTAGCCAAAACATTGCGAAGTTAGTCATTTTCCACGATGTTCAGGTCACCGGTGATAACTTGGCCAGAGAGACTATAATTAAATGAGGACTTTACACAAGAGCAGTCTAGAGGTTTTGCCTTGAGTGAGTGAGTGAGTGAGTTGGTGTTTTACGCCCGTGCAACGCTATATAGGTTATTCATGAAAAGGATGATAAAATAAAAATGAAATGATGATGATAAATGAAATATGGGGTGGGTGGGACACAAAGGACCGGTAAATTTTGAAGAACCACAGAAAAAGGGGAGGGATGGGTAGGGGCGTAAAATTTAGCCTATGTGGTGCACTACTTGGCGGTCAACAAAGGGGTCTTTTACGTGCATGAAGCGTGGCACTCTCAACACACGTTGGCCCACTATGGTCAGCGGTCAGGGTTTCCGTATTATAGACCTGACAACCCCCGCGGACGAGGGCCACCCTATTTAGCCATCTAGGGTACACACTTGGTCGCTCTGTGGGCTGAGCACTGACCCGACGTCAGAATCCCAAGACCCTTAGTCGCCTCTTACGACAAGCTAGGCTCTGCTGCGGACCTATTCGCCACCGGGTCCCTTACGGGACGGTTTTGCCTTGAGGTCATTGATATGGAAATCCCGCAAGGTGCAATAGTGGAAGTATAGGTATTTGAGATGATTGGAATACTTTTATCTTTAAATAAGGAGGAATATGTGCCATAACAGATTTTTGATGTAGAATATTTCCTAAATTTATGGCATCCACACCTTGTTTAAAAGGGGAATGAGAGAAAAGAACGGTTGTCTTTACTATTATTATTTAGTTTATGGTTCAAAAAGTGGGAAATGTGGTTTCTTGAAAGCTAAAAAGTTTGGCTTTATGCTTCATATCATCCAGGAAAAAATTAAACAATGACCTAAACTATAAATAGTTATAATAGTGTGGAGAATTTCTCAAAATAAAAATGTGTTTTATGTTATTTCTCCATTTTTTTTTCAGTTCCGTCTAAACATTAGGCGAAACTGTAAGTTACACAAATACGATTAAGATGTCTGCTTCATATTTAGATCTACATCTCGAAATTGACTTTCAAGGAAGACTTTCAACAAGGCTCTATGACAAACGTGATGACTTCAACTTTTCAATTGTCAACTTTCCCTTCTTATGTAGCAACATTCCGTCCGCTCCAGCTCATGGAGTTTACGTATCTCAATTGATTCGTTATTCCAGAGCATGCGGGACTTACATCGATTTCCTTAGCAGAGCGACAAGTCTGACGCAAAAATGGCTCACACAGGGTTATGTTGCTCCTCGGTTGCTCAAGAAAGGAGTAGAGTCACGAAGGCCATAAATCGGCCCGGTATTTTCACTATTTTTGCAAGTATTATAACTTGTCAAAAATTTTACTAAAATATGTTAAAGGTATAAACAAACTTTTCATATCTGTCTCGACTTGAGTTCGCGTTGTTGATTGATATTCAGTTATTTTGTGTTTCCATGTTTTACATGTTGTCTGTTTTTGTCCCGTTCTTGTTGGTGTAAGATTTAGCAAAATATTTACCCCACAAGTTTAGCCTTGAGACTTTAAACAGGCCATAAATTTGAAAATTCCTATTATTTCACACATTTTCACTGGCTTCTCTGCATATTTCATAAAAATTAGTGTTGGCCACATTCCTCGACCATCGTAATTTTTTGATAATAATATAAAATATC
Organism: Arcuatula senhousia; assembly: GCA_963971305.1. Taxonomy (NCBI): domain Eukaryota; kingdom Metazoa; phylum Mollusca; class Bivalvia; order Mytilida; family Mytilidae; genus Arcuatula; species Arcuatula senhousia. Next base: position 22,623,393 of record OZ020306.1, on the reverse strand, counting down.
ATAATACACATTTCTACATGTATCACAAAATAATTTTGGTCGACAGGTGTGGCCCATTTCATTTTAATCGATTTATACATGAAATTCAAGGAAAACTGTCATAAATTGTTATTTTTCACAAAATAGTCTATTTTTTATCTCACTGCTCTCATTATTGATAAATATTTGAAGAAAAAAGATATTGCAATTCATTAAATATAAAGACTAATGAATATTAATGCAGCAACTTCAAGCGGATATATCAAAGTTGATTTTTTGGGCCATATTAGGGCTTTCGTGGCTCTACTCCTTTTACGGAAGACATCATTCACTTATAGACAAATATGGGATTTCGATCTCTCAGATGAGTGCAGATGTTGGTTTGTCATAGGGTGTTGTTTTGTCTTCATTTACCGGATTTGACACGCTGAGTGGACTATTGGCAACGCGACGGGTGTGCTATAGCAAGCAGGAACTGCTTACTCTTCCGGAGCACCGGAGTTCACTCGACTGGAGTTCGTGTTGTTGATTGATATTCAGTTATTTTGTGTTTCCATGTTTTACATGTTGTCTGTTTTTGTCCCGTTCTTGTTGGTGTTTACTAGTTTTGTCTCTGCCCTTTCGGACTTTTGACATTCGGATACCCCATTGGTACCTCTGCTTCTGCAAATTTAGAAACAACTGATTTTGCTAAAAAACAACAGCTCTACAAAAGTCTCCACTGGATCGAAGTTGTTAGATAACCCCTTCCAGTGATTATGGCTCTTTAAAGGTAAAAAATTCAAGTTTTTTTCAAGCTTGCATATACTGTTCATTGGGTCGATGTCAGATGACCCCTTATAGGTTTATGGCTCTGTTGGCAAAGCAGTCTGGCCTAATTCATGAGGCAAAATGCGTTTCAGTAAACCAGAACCTACAGGTTTAATTAGCGCTGTTGCTGATCTATACCTTTAATTGCCCCAAAGGTTCTTCCAAAGGGAAGGTTTTGTGGCCCTAGTATAAAATCAACGATGAACACTAAAGAAAGTCTTAGTAAAATAGATTGTGATCAAGGTCGGAATGGCTACTTGAAGCTCATGCCACGTTATAATTTATTATTTAGTATATTTAATTGATGATTAGGGAAGTTTGTAGACAAGCGTGCAAAATAAGATAAACGAAAAACTTAATGACTGTGCGAAACCAATGATAAAGTACTTGTTTTGATTAAGATTGACATCTTGTCGAATGAACGTAACAAAATAACACTCCAGTCAAGAACATTAATTATAACCATCAAAACAATATATTATCGTCAACTCATATGTCAACTGTACATCTAAAGCTTAATAAATAATCGTTATAAGGTGTTGCTGGTCACGTCGGTATATTATGCTTGTCACTTGTTTCCTATTCAGCTTCATTATCTATGGAAATAAAGACACGTCTCCATCTTTGATCTACACCATTATTATTTGTTATAATGCTGACAACTTGTTTTTTTACGTTTGAACCTTTTTGTAAAATAGAATACAGAGATTCCCCGTAGCAATTATGGAATATCGTAATGGGCTTTAGTCTTATAATTCATAATATATTCATCAAAATTTAAAACATAGTGCTTATCATAACATGAACTGTTTAATATGTTCACACATGCAATAGTGGCCCCGTCGTGCGGTTTTTCTCAGTATAATTTTCTCAAATGCTAGTTGAAATATTGTGTGCAGGCTCATGATTAGGATAGTGGGTGACGAGAAGTACCAAATCGTACCGTGTTCGCGATGTATTCTCCCACTAGCATTAAAATGTATTGATAGAAATTTCTGTTTTCTCCCGTCGTCGATAAGTGATGGCGAACTTTAAAGGTTAGGCATGTGGACAAGGCCTAAATTAATCGCTGTAGATTGTATCATTCTGGCAGTCAATGAGGAAGTCTCGTCGGATCCGCAGTCACACTTTGGTGTTAGGGCGAATCCTATTTGATGTCTATACTTGTTTAGGCGGTTGTAGTCCGTTCATAGTTCTGAAAGAATGTGACAAGTGTGAAAATAAGAAAATACAGCAATGGTGGTTGTGCTACTTTTTGCCGTAGTTCATGTAGCAATATTCCCGTGTTTTCATTATCCCAACGGGGTTGCCATTTCTTTTGAGTGGAGTTCTTGACTGCTACTCGTATGTCTGATTTTGTGACATAATTGAATTATCTTCCTACCCCAGACATAGGTTGATCATCTTAGTAATAATTTGGTTTCCCAGTTTGATATTTTTGATTTAATGTTCTATGCTCTTCATAATCATATAGTGTTTGGCATTTTCAATATTTTTGGTAGAGCGCCTCTGATGAGTCTTGAATAGACGAAACGCGCGTCAGGCGTAGCAAAATTTATTGTCTGGAACTTTGTCATTTGTATAACGATTACACGTGAAGGTTAGCACTGCTGGTGGAGTTTTAATTCCCCGAGGTTAGCCCGCTCCGGCACCAACACTTTTGTGTGAGAACACATCAAAGCTTTAAATTACCCGTTTAAATTTCAAAATTGTCTACACCCTAAGGCTCTTCCTACCCCAGACATAGGTTGATCATCTTAGTAATAATTTGGTTTCCCAGTTTGATATTTTTGGTTTAATGTTCTATGCTCTTCATAATCATATAGTGTTTGGCATTTTCAATATTTTTGGTAGAGCGCCTCTGATGAGTCTTGAATAGACAAAACACGCGTCAGGCGTAGCAAAATTTATTGTCTGGAACTTTGTTGTCATTGGTATTTCCATATTGCATGCGTCTGTTGCGGCTTGTTTAACAATCATGTCAGCGATCTCATTCCCGGCTTTATTAGCATGGCCTGGGGTCCATGAGATCACTACCTCCAATCAGCTTCTGGATAACACATTAATATGTTCCTTTATGTACCTAATGAGGTCTGCTTTCATTAGGAACTTGATTTGAGCCAACTTCCATTCTCCTTTCTTCCAATTCACATTGAGGAGCTCTTTAGTTGCTTCTGTGAATTTTAAAGAACTCAATTTTTTTGAAGTACTGAAAGTCTGGTCCTAGGGTTATTACCTCTTTGAGATTTAGTACTGCTGCCATTATATCATCTTGTTCGATCTCTCTGTCCATTCTTACAATGTTTTCTGATGTGTCATCATTGACCTCCAGTCTTAAAATGTCAGCACATTCTTTCGACACTCTGTCAAAGAATTTCTGGTCGAAGTTGTTGGGATCTATGTATGCTCAATCAAAAAAAAATTCTCAAAAGTTTTGGATTTTTCATCCTTTTAGAACTGTACTCCATGGTTGACTTTAAGGGGCAAAACTATATATTCTTTGGTCTTTTTGGTCATCCTTTAAACGGTTTTCCAAAATTCTTGGGAGTTGTAAGCGCTATTCAATTGCTCTACTAGTCAATTGTATTTTTGCCTCTACTTTCATTTTCTCTAGTTCCTCTGAAGCTGCTACTAACTTTTGTTTACGATGGTGCTTCTTCTTTTACATTCAATAATGCTGTTCTGACTGAATGGTTCCACCAGCAAGTTTTTTGGTGTTTCTTTTTTCTTTAATTCTTTATTGGGTACAAGTTATTTTCTTGAAGTGTCTATTAACTCTGAGTAGCTCTGATACCAGTCCTCTACACTATCACTCCTGCTTGGCTGAAGCCTTACATCTGGTACATTTCCTGGCAGTGATGGTAGCTTCTTCGGATCATGCATCTAGTTCTGTTAGTAAACTGACATGATATTACATAATAGGCTCGTGTGATAGTGTGTCACAGCATACCATATGTGTTTGAAAGGTTGAGTATTCAAGAATTAGATCTTGAATTAGACTGATTTCGAGCTACGACGTGTTGGTTGACCATCATTTATGCGCACCATACCTGTACTAGTAAAAAGATATTCTATGATTTCTCCACTTTTTGTTGTTGGTGGTTTTGTCATTCCACTTTTGGTATTACAGTCTACTGCAATGGTTAGTGGATTGTCTAGTTTATTGTATTGATGTTATTGCTGAAAATTTCCATTTCATCACTTCTATCTGGGGTGGGCTGTATGGGCATAGAATTATGAATGTTTTTCCTTTGTTATATTCACTCCAACCGACTCATACTGTTGGCTCTGAAATTGGGTATTCTCCATCGCTCTGAACTTTCAAGAGGTATTGTTAATGCAAACGGCGAAACCTCCTTACTTTTATCCTTTCCTTGGTTTGTCAAATATTTCCCAGTTTAAAAATCTTAATGAACAGTTTCACCTTGAAAAATTTCATTAAAACAAACAATATTACCTTGGTAACTATATACAATATTTACAATGTCTTTAGTGTTTATCAGCAGTTAAAGCAGTTTGACGTTGCAGGGCACCTCAATACCTTGCCTCTTTGGCTCCCACAGTTTACACAGCTACGATTGAATACACAACTTCTAGCAGTGTGTAGAAAAAAACACTTGGGTACCGTACCCTTTCGCGTATAAGGATTATCTCCCTTTTCACTGTAAAGAATTTGTTGCAGTTGTAACACCGAACCACTTTGTTAGTTCTTTCTTGTTCATAAGCAATTTGTAGGTTCTATTCTTGAATGGATGTGCCAGCCGACTTTGCTGCAGCCTCTGTAAATATGGGGCTATCAAACACTATTTTGATAACTGGGATAGGCTTTCTTGTGTCGTTGTAGTAGAGTTTCTCTTCTTTTTCAACTATCAACGTTTTCCTGAGATTGCTAGCTATTGTTTCTGTAGCTACATGTGGTCTAATGTGGTGACAGAAAACAGTTCTAAATTTGTTCTCTTCTTCAGCCTTGGGTAAGTTGGCGACTTAGTTACCTCCTAGATTATCTTCTTTCCAGTTTCTGATTAGCTCTTTTCTGTCTTTTTGGTTTTTCAGATGGATAGCGATGCCCCGTTTGGATGACTGTAAGTGGCTTCTACTATGTTGTTTAGTAATGGTATTTTATTTAGTTCTGCTTTGATGATTCTGCTGGATGATGTCTCCCCTTTCAACAACACGGGGCACAAAGAGACCTAATCCAATGTATAACCTACTGTAACCATTTACATTTTTTTTCAACATAAAAGGGGTCAAAAATCTTTCGGAGTACCTGTGTCCACTCTCGTTTCGACTTCGAATTTTTCTGGTCTTTTGGCTCGTTCCGCTGCGCTCCACTCGCAAAAAGACTGAAAAATTTGATCACTTGTGAAAGATCAGCCAGTCTTTTCCAAGAACTTATGTCAGAGCCTATAAATCTTTTTAAATAAAGGTAATAACAAAACTACCGAACTTGAATGATCAATCTCATAGTCCCGAGAAAATGACAAAATCGAATCAGTCATACCGGAGAATTGGTGGATCGCAATGGTCCTGACTTGGTACAGGCATTTCAAACGAAATGGTGGGTTAAACCAGGTTTTATGGCGCCAAACCTCCCTCTTCCATTGCGATCTTAGGATCCGGTAATGACCATAGAACACAACATAGTTGTGAGACACAATAGGGATATTGAGGTGATCATCTCAGTACAGCAGACCAGTCAAACACTAATTAAAACAATTAACTATCATATCTTTTAACTCAATTTTGAACTTTTCTACTAGTGGCTGATAACGAAGAAAGATTTTTTTTAGTGATCGTATGAGACGTATTTTCTTAAAGCCCTGCACGAAGAAATCGGTGTCTGATAAAAAAAATCTGTGAAATGTGTGCAAGCTCTGGCATATCGAATAAGTTGTGAAATATAAACACCGTATGCAGGAGAAGTAGGTATATTGCTCTGTAGATTAGGAAAATTAATAATTTGAAAATTTAAATCGTCTCGTTTATCGTAAATTTTTGTACTGAGATGACCATCTGGGTCAATTCGAGGTGCAAATCCAAGAAAGACGTGAAGCAATTTGATTCGGTGGTCTCTTTAATTTCCAATTCCGGAGAATATATTGAAGGAATCCAACTACCAAATGAAGTGTTATTGACAGAAAAGACATCATCAATATATCTGAATGTAAGATTAAATGACCTTGCCTCTTTCATCTTCTTGTTCTTTACGAGTCCCTGAAGAAATTCAGGTTCGTAAGAGTATAAAAACAAATCGGCGAGGAGAGGAGCACAGTTTGTTCCCATTGGAATGCCGATTTGTTGTTGAAAAATCTCTCCTCCGAAGGTGACAAATATGTTGTCAATGAGGAAATCAAGCATACTGCAAACTTGTTCCAGTGTGTAACAAATTTTATCTTTGAAAGATGTTTTGGAAAAGAATGTAGAATTATAACCCAAAACAACAAAAATCCTAGAGTTTGAAAAGGCTTTTTCGAGAAGTTTTTTCAGGCAACATTTTAACCATGACTACGTTTGTGTCTACCATTAGGGTCAAACAGTTTCATAACATTCACCTCACTACATTGTGGGCTAGAAAGATTTTCTACTCCTTTGATGTTATCATTACATCCATAAGGCATTGCAGTACCTAAAGTTTTTATCCAGTGAAGCTCTCGTTTTTTATGGTGAGGTGTACTAAGATTTGGACTGTTGGTGTCGTGGTAAATCTTTTCGATAAACCGGACTTTCATGTTCAAACATTGGTCATGATTAGGTTGATTAAAGTGGTTATACAAAACCCGATAATCAGAATTTTCGGTGTCCTACCTATGACCATTCATGCGAGAACGCAATGAATTTTTGGTTTCACCGACATACAACAATCCATTGACTTTTTTTTTCTATTGGGTCAAACAACTTGAGGGTCTATTATAATAGTGTCATGAATTGGGTTGCGATATTTTGGGGAAAAACGTAAATTTATAAAACAAAATGTTTGTTTATCTATTATTTTCGGACGACATATTATGTTATGGTGATGTCGTCATCGTTGTTGTTGTCGTCTGTGGACCTTGCGATAACTTAAGTTTTGGTTGACCAATTTAAAAAAAGTTTTGTATGAGGTTTGTAACCACTAACGGATGGTTGGTATTGCATTTGTGTTTTGTGGTCCCTACCGTTTTAGAAAGAAGGGACCAAAAAGGGCAAAATCGGTGCTTAAACAAACCTGTTGCAAAAGGTTTGTTCTTCATATCATATTTTCATCATTCCTTTTTCTTTGTATTCATATGAAAATTCTGTCAAAAATAACTACAGTTTTGATTAATCTTGCACCGTTACATTGATATGAGGGTCAAAAAGGGGTTACTTAAAAAATCGACGTTTTTTAATTTATGGTCTGATTTTCAAAATCTTTTTTTCATTGGAATCCTTGTAAAATCCTCAGTAAACGAAATGATGGAAAACCACGTAATATTATTGCTCGCTTTGCAAACTATTCGGACCATGAGAGGGTATTGAAGGCAGTCCCTACAGCTCTGAAAAATAAACACCAATTCTCGGTAAACCAACAATATCCTACCGAGATCGTAAACCGAAGAAGGGAACTTATACTGGACCTCAAATACTTGCAGCGACAAAAAGTAAAAGCAAAACTAGTGTACGATAAAATCTATGTTGACGGCAGACCATATGAACCTCCGCCCCGTGATGTACCCCACAGACACAACAACCGACAAGAACCAGTTCTCCACAGATAGGACAGTCACTCAGACACTACCCAATACACATCACATTTGTTTACAAATAAACTTAATGTCACCTATTTAAATCTGTGTGGACTTAAATCCAAATTACTTAATCCTGATTTTATATCTATTATTAAAAGATATGATGTACTTGTATTTGTAGAAACTAAATTAGATAATTTAGATGTTATAGATTTACCTGAAGGTTATTCTTATTATTGTAAAAACAGAAACAAGTGTAAAAAAAAGTCTGGTGGTATTATTATTATTTATAAAACACTATTTTCAAAACAAATTATTTTTTTAGAAAATGATTCTGACTTTATACAATGGGTTGAATTAGATTTGAAAAACCTAGAATCAAAACTGTTACTGGGATGTGTATATATTCCCCCTGAAAACTCGAGATATGCCTCAGAAAACTGTTTTACTGAGATAGAGAATGATATAATTAATTTTTCACAATCTTTTGAAAATATTGCTTTGGTTGGAGATTTCAATGCAAGGACAGCTAAGCTGCCTGACTACATTATACCAGACGAAAATCTTCTTCATGATATACTTAATATTACTGATAATGAAGTTAATGAAAATATGTATACTTACCAAATACTAGAACAATTTAATATTCCTCTTGATAGAAGCAATAAAGACACTGGTAGAACAAATTCCTATGGTAATAAATTACTAGATCTATGTAAAAGGTCTTCACTTTTTATTGTAAATGGTAGACTTCATGAAGATAAAGATATTGGTCAAACTACTTGTAAAGACACTAGCACTGTAGATTATTAAATTGTATATCCTATGTTATTCCAATATTTGAATGAATTTTCTATATGTGAATTTGACCCTATGTTCTCAGATGTACACTGTAGAATTCACTTTAGTATTTCAGCCAAGGTCGTGTCTCATGAAAATCGTGCCATAGGTAACTCCAATAGAAATTATGTCAAGTGGAATTCGGCTAGGAGTGACCAATTCGTAAATTTGATTGTTAATGATGAAAACAGTTCTATAAATGATTTAGATGAAAAATTGGACATTATTATCAACAGTAATAATGTCACACATGACTGCATTAATAAGGCAGTTGACGATTTAAAATGTATATTTGTAGACACGGCTAAGTCCGCATTCGGCTATTATTCTTCAAAAAAGAAGACAAAAGATCATGATACTAAGCCTTGGTTTGATAAATCATGTAAACAAAAGCGTGATGAGTTTCATAAAGCAAAAGAGAAATATAAATCAGACAAATCTGATAATTTAAAAAAAGTATTTAATACTAAAGCAAAAGAATTTAGAAAGCAAATGAATACAAGTTTTAGAAAGTTTCAGGAACAAAATTCGATTAAACTTCGTGAGGCTTCTAAAACTGATCCAAAAAAGATGTGGAAAATTTTAAATGATATGAATGGGTACAAAAAAGAAAATGTTGATATACCTATTGATACTTTGTATGATTATTTCAAAAAGTTAAATGAAAATGACGAAACTGAAGATGATTCGAGACATTTTCTTGATAATATGTGTGAAAACGAAATTTATGATAATATCCTAAATGGAGAAATCACACACGATGAAGTGTCAAATGCCATTAAAAACTTGAAAAATGGAAAAGCTGCAGGTGTAGATGATTTTGTTAATGAATATTTTAAGCATTCGACTCCTCAGCTCGTTTCTATTTATTGTAAATTGTTTAATATAGTATTCGACTCCGGTATTATTCCAGAGACATGGTTGAGTGGAATTATTCGGCCAATATACAAAACCAAAGGCAATGCAAATGACCCCGACAACTACAGAGCGATAACGTTAATAAGTTGTCTTGGGAAACTATTTACCTCCATTATCAATGCTAGATTGACCTTTTTGTCAAATGAGTTTGATATTATTTCGGGATGTCAAGCTGGTTTTAGAAAGGGATACTCTACCACTGATAACATTTTTATTATGCATGCCTTGATATCGCTGTACTTTACTTTTGGTAAAAAACTGTATTGTACATTTATTGATTTTAAAAAGGCTTTTGACACTGTCTGGCGTGCTGGTTTGTGGCAAAAACTACAAAACAGTGATATCAAAGGAAAATGTTTTCGAGTAATCTACAATATGTATGATAATGTTAAGTCTTGTATTGTTTGTAATGATAGACAGTCAGATTTTTTTGACTGCATGAATGGTGTGCGCCAAGGAGAAAATTTGTCCCCTTTTCTTTTTTCTATTTTTTTAAACGACTTAGAATAATATTTTGAAGATCTTCATGTTCTTCCTTTGGAATTAGTAAAAGAAAAGATTCAAAGTTCCCTCCATATTTTCATTAAGCTTTTTGTTTTGCTTTATGCCGATGACACGGTAATTTTTGCTGAATCATTTGATGATATGCAGAAATCATTAAACATTTTTCAAGATTATTGTGATTTTTGGAAATTATCTGTTAATACATCAAAGACTAAAGTGATCATTTTTAGCAAAAGAAAATATAGAAATGGTAATGATTTTAAGTTAAATGGCGCAAACTTAGAAGTAGTGGATTCATTGACCTACCTTGGTATAGTTTTTAAATATAACGGAAATTTTAATGAGGCAAGGAAAAAATTAGCGGAACAATCACAAAAGTCTTTGTTCGCAATATATAAGAAGATAAGAAATCATAACATTCCAATTGACATTCAATTGAAACTATTTGACTCACTAGTTGAGCCTATTTTGCTATATGTTTCTGAAGTATGGGGGTATGAAAACATTGATATGTTGGAAAGAGTACATCTTCAATTTTGCAAAAGAATACTCAATATAAGACAGTCTACCCCCAACTTCATGGTATATGGTGAGTTAGGCCGTTATCCTCTTTATATCAAGGTTAAGCTGAGAATGATTTCTTTCTGGTGCAGATTAGTACAAAATGAAAGGAAGCTTAGCAGCATCCTGTAGAGACTAATGTATGATCTGCAACTGAATGATAATCAAAACTTCAAATGGATCTCTAGTATAAAATCTGTCTTTGACAATGCAGGTCTTGGATATATTTTTGCTAACCAAATCCAAGTAGAATTTTGTACACTGAAACCAATATTATTTGAGCGTCTTAGATACCCGTTCATTCAGAAATGGTTCTCAGATATTGAAAAATCATCTAAAGGTCAATTGTACTCGTTATTCAAAACAAACTTTTGCTTTGAAAAATACTTATTAAGGTTAACTGAGTTTGGAAGAACTTGGATATCTAAACTGAGAACTTCCAACCTTAAGTTGCCAATAGATACTGGGAGATGGTCAAACATTCCCAGAGAAGCAAGAGTTTGTACACTTTGTAGGGATGGAATCGGCGACGAATTCCACTATTTATTTAAATGTCAAAGTGACTATGTTCAACAATTGCGACAACAACATATACCAAGGTACTATTGTATGAATCCAAATAAAAATAAGATGAGTGGCATGTTGTCTCTCTGACATGTCAAGCTTCTAAACAACATAGCATCGTTTGTACATAAATTAAGTTTGTTATTCTAACTTTACTGTCTGACTAGCTCATTCTGTCATTTGTAATATATGTTATTTTGTTGTATGTCCTCATGTTACACATGTATGTGTCTGAGTGTCTCAATAAAATCTGAAATCTGAAATCTGTAAAAATCCCTTCCTGTGTGTTTAATCAGATTTGGAATATCTTCTACCGCTCTTTGGGAACTTAGGGGTCAAAGAGACCATAAGCGCCATATGATTTTTCCCTAAACATGCTAAATTTTGTTATAAAAATATTTAAAAATCAAAAAGTCCACCAAAGAATTCATGTGTCAAAAAGCTTTGTAAGTCCACCATACGCTGTATGTGTACAATGCATTTGACAGTCTATATTGGGCCTCCAACGTACAGAGTTCGACATGTTGGGTTCGTATCATGCTGCACTCGGCGTAGTGCATTTGCGTGCGATTAAAATCTGATATAAAAATCTTGCCTGCAACGTCTTTTATGAATGTAGGAATGAAGGGCAATTTGAGTCCTGTTTGCCAAATTATTGACATTGTTCTTGATTTCATGCTAACTCAATTTTCTTACAAAAGGTAGTTGATAGTTCCATGCTTACAATTTATTAAATAAAGGTAACAACAAAACTACCGATCTGGGATTTTTAATCTTTTATGTACAAGAGAAAAAACAATTCAATGCAAAATTACCAGAGAAATTGAATATTCTAATGTTCCTGACTTGTACAGGCATTTCCCCCCAAAAAATGTTGGTTAAACAAGCCTTAGGGTTTATGGTGCACAACCTCCTACTTCCATTGTTATCATGAGGTGCATTCGAGACGGTTGTTCTTGAAAGTACGAACGTATTCCCGGGTCACAGAAACACCACTCGAACGACATGAACATAAGAGATGCGAACAACACCCTCGAACACAAAGAACAGATGGCCATCTTGATCGAATCTGTCCCAATCCAGTTATATCATACATTTTTCACAAAATTTGATACAATCCTTTCAAATGTTCCAATGTTTTGATTGAAATGCTACTGATGAGAGGTTACTCTTTGAAATATCGATATATAGCATATCCAAATTAACCGTTAATACCCGAATTTTGGTATTTGTAATTTTGAAACGACTGGGCGATAACCGCTGCTGGTGGACCAGATATCCCCGAGGGTAATCACAAGCCTGGTCGTCAGACTTGTCTGACACGATTTACCATAAAATTTCTAATAGTTTTGTCGCTGAAATTTCCGATTTTTAAATTCTAAATTGTTTAAAACACAAGGTTTCTTTCCTTGTAATGCACATGGTCGATATCCTCGGTGCTGGATTTGGCTTCCTTTGTTCGAACGTTTTGGTTTTGAGTAATTTTCGTTTTCAACAGTTTTGGAATTTGACCTTCCAATGTTTTGATTGAAATGCTACTGATGAGAGGTTACTCCTTGAAATATCGATATATAGCATATCCAAATTAACCGTTTATACCCGAATTTTGGTATTTGTAACTTTCAATTTAAGGTAGAGCGTGGCACTTGGGTCCAGAATTAATCCGTAAATAGATTTTCTTCCAAATTGGCGTAAATGTCCAAAATGATGTACTCTTTCATAATTTGATTCAAAATTCATGGGTTTCTTCCCTACTTTTCGAGTTATATCAAGTTAAAGTATCAAAATCTTATTATGAATTATATAGGAAAACCCATAAAAACACAAAGAAATGTTCAATTACTTTTTTTCCTGTCAATAGATTTCCCTCATTTTATAACATTTTATAGATCTTGCAACAATTCATCATTTTAAATCAATTTTAAGTGGGTTTCTTTCCTTGATTTTTACTTACAAGCAAATAAAGGAGCCAAAAACGATGATTTTTCATGATTTTTGCCAAATTACCCCCCTTGTCCATATATACTTTAGCTAAGAATTTATTCTACTTTTAGGATACAAAATTTAAACATATTGATTAAATGTGCCTAAACAAGGTCTAAAAATTCTAAAAACAAAGTTCAACTTTCATTTTATTTTGGGCAAGTCACATGACTACTGTCCTTCTCCACCTCAATATTATTCATACATTAAAAGAAAAGTAAACACCTTATTCTTTTTTTAAATTTTGAATGTTTGTTCTTGGATCTCACACCACCTCCTCACAGGTGTACGTACTCGGGAAAAATCATTCCGGGTGTTGTGTTCTAGGCGTTCGAGAATATTAATTTGTTCCGATAAAATTCACTCGTATCAAAAACAACCGTCTCGAATGCACTCTTAATTAAGAGTGCACAAGACACAATACAGTTGTGCGACATAAAAGGGATATACGAAGTGATCATCCCATGCACCAATTATAAAATCATGGCAATTAATGCCATAAATAACAATGACAACAAAGTTCCAGACAGTACCCCTTCAGCAATAATCAAGTCCAAATTTCTTGATGATATTTTGACCACTGATGATAGAAAACACAACTTTACCATGTTTTATATTTGATGTAATCCAAAATATCTGCATGTTGCATTTCTTTTGTGAGTGATTTTAGTTTATTAGAGGGAAACCACTTAAAAACCATGACAATTCCAAATAAACAATTATGTTACCACAGCTGGTCTTATCAAACTACTCATATGAATAAAGAAGCAATAATCTTACAATTAAAGGTCCTTATTCGTCTGAATTTAATGATAACATTACATGATGACAATATTGGCATAATGTTATATGACAGCTTACCCAACCCCAGGTTTTTAATAATTTTTCTTAATAAGTCATAGATAGCTTATTCTTTGTTATTTAATGAAAAATAAATTACACATCAAAATCAAATAATACAACTAATGTAAAACTACTTTGTGAAATATTATGGAATCATGTGGAAGAAAATGTGATATTTTCATAACTGATGATCAATTGAAATCCTCTTAAATTAGTCATTATCTGTTTTGATATGCTTAACTTTACATAATGATTTTTTTTTGTATTGTTGCCTGATTTTTCTCGATCTTAAGTTAAACACTGACATTGGTAGACTGTGATTATTAAGAAACCGATATAACATATATTTGGCCCCCCTATTAAAAGAAAATCAAATCCAAAGTAAATGATTTAAATATCATTAAATGTTTCGAGTAAGATGATTAAACTTTGTGACAATGGTAAACATTTTCCATCATTTACTCAAATATCAATTTGATAGAGGCTTAAAGTAGTGCAAAAATATCAAAATCGTCGAAATATGTCATTTTTCATGCTTAATTTGTTATTTTTAATGACCAGCGACAACGTAGACCGTGGATTTCTCAACTGATTTATAATCATTTTATAGTGAAAATTAAAGTTCATAAAAAATAACTGTGGTCTAAGTAGTCGCTTGCATCTAAAAATTGAAAATATTACCCAAATATTGTCCATTTTCCACAAATTTGAAAGAAATCATACATATTCACCATGTTTTGACAAGCAATTTCAAATAATAAACATGAAAAATTCTGATAAATTTAGTTGTTTTATCTTCTTCATTTATTTGACTTAATAAATAACAAAAGGACTTTTCTCTAGATCAGTTTTCTATTTTTCAGTTTTTTAGGGGGCCAAATATGGGCTTAATGCATTATTCCCAAGCAGCACGAACTTGGGTTTATCAAAAAGATGAGAATGAAAAGGTGTTAAAATTAACATTAAATACATGATGGTGAAGTGGAGAAAATGGGAATACAGGGGATGAGATGTTTAACTATTAAAAAAAAGTAGGAACAATTTAGCTTACTACATGTACATCGAGTTTCTCTCAAGCATGGGGAAATGTAAATGTGTAAATTAAGGTAATCCATTGCAATCCATTACATTTTTCCAAGTTATTATGTTTTGCATTACATGTAATGATAATTCAATGCATTTCTTTCTCGAAAATGCATATAAATAATGAATTACAATTGAATAATATTGCATTATTATTACTTAATGTAAAAATGAAGGAGAGTCAGAAAATTTTCAACATTTTATGGCAGGTTTATGAAATTATGAAATCATAAAACATATTGTTCTAAAACAAAATGAAGTGAAGCCATAAAAACACAAAATAATTAAATATTTTTTGTGACACTGTTGTAAAAACAACTTAATCAGAGTTTCAAAATTAAATGGCTTCAAGTTAAAAATATTAATTAAATTATTTATTTTTATTGATCATGTTAATAGTACAAATATTTAACAGAAGAACCAAGAGAGTTGAATTAGCAAATACATTTCAAATTACCAATCAAAATATGTAAAAATGACATATTCCCAATTCAGAAATTCTATGTTATCTTCATTGACAAAAATAATTAAATATTTATAATTATTTTAAAAATGCTTAAGATTTAACTTTACAACTGCTTTGATTAGCTTGTTTTTGTACAGATCACAAGCTGGCTTTTCAATTCATGATCTAATCTTTAATATATGAGCTATGAACATATTTTTTTTATGAATTATAATATTTTCAATATCATGAACAATATTCTTTAATATATGAGTTATAAACAAATATTTTTTAACTCCTATTTTTCTATACATTTGTTTTGGTCATGGCACGATGTATAAAAATATACATTGAAAAAGATGTTTTTTAGTTTAGTTGGAAACAAACCTCTTGCTAGCTTGGCATTATTTTTACTTTTCTGTTTTGTTTTTGTGCCAAGACATACAATGTATCAGCGTACAAAAGTTTATGAAGTTCTGATTTTAAGTTTTTATTAGAAATCGTAAAAAAAAAGTTAACCTAGGTATGATGGATGTTGCAAACAAGTTAACAGAACTTAAAAATGTAATGGTAATTCAATGCATTACTTAGCCAAAGTAATGGTAATTCAATGCATTTCTTTTCAAAATCCTTGTAATGGTTATGGTAATTCAATGCAAGTTTTCTCAAAGTAATGGTAATTCAATGCATTACATTGCAATGTAATTCGCCCCATGCCTGGTTTCTACGTGTCTTTTCCTTACCAAGTCAGGACCATTGCGATCCACCAGTTCTCCGGTATGACTGATTCGTTTTTGTCATTTTCTCTGGACTATGAGATTGATCATTCAAGTTCGGTAGTTTTGTTATTACCTTTATTTATAGAAACCAACACAGGATCCAAGCGCTCTTTTTGCGAAGTTTACGTATCACAACTGATTCGCTTTTCCAGAGCCAGGGACTTTGTCACCACAGGATTTACGTTGCTCCTCGGTTGTATTCACTGACGAAATATTGGGTTTCTATCTTTAAAATGAGTGCAGATGTTGGTGTGTTATAGGGATTTGTTTTGTCCTCCTTTAGCGGATTTGACAGACGTAACTGATCATTAGCAGTGCGATACGTGTGTTATAGCAAGCAAAAACTGCTAACTCTTCCGGAGCACCTCGGTTTCTTCTCATTACGACTTGAGGGTTCGATTTCTTTTGTTTTTCTTTTTTCTTTTTTTTTTCTCTTTCGAATAAGTTTTTATTTCCTTTTGGAATTTATCAATTCTTCTCGAAAAAGCCTTTTTAAACTCTAGGAATTTTGTTGTTTTGGTTATAATTCTACATTCTTTTCCAAAACATCTTTCAAAGATAAAATTTGTTACACACTGGAGCAAGTTTGCAGTATGCTTGATTTCCTCATTGACAACATATTTGTCACCTTCGGAGGAGAGATTTTTCAACAACAAATCGGCATTCCAATGAACACAAACTGTGCTCCTCTCTTCGCCGATTTGTTTTTATGCACTTACGAGACTGAATTTCTTCAGGGACTCATAAAGAACAAGAAGATGAAAGAGGCAAGGTCATTTAATCTTACATTCAGATATATTGATGATGTCCTTTCTGTCAATAACACTTTATTTGGTAGATGGATTCCTTCAATATATCCTCCAGAATTGGAGATTAAAGAGACCACCGAATCAAATTGCTTCAGGTCTTTCTTGGATTTAGACCTCGAATTTGACCCAGGTGGTCATCTCAGTACAAAAATTTACGATAAACGAGACGATTTTAATTTTCAAATTATTAATTTTCCTAATCTACAGAGCAATATACCTACTTCCCCTGCATACGGTGTTCATATTTCACAACTTATTCGATATGCCAGAGCTTGCACGCATTTCTCAGATTTTTAGCTCACCTGGACCGAAGGTCCATGGGAGCTTATACCATCACTTGGCGTCCGTCGTCGTCGTCGTCTGTCTGTCGTCGTCGTCGTCGTCGTCTGTTAACAATTTTTCAAACTTTAACTTGTCAGACACCATAAGTCCAATTGCAACCAAACTTGGTACAGTTGTTTAGTAGCATTATGTGTACAAAACTGACGTTCGGATTTTTGATTCGTAAAAAAACATGGCCTCCATGGCTAAAAATAGAACATAGGGGTAAATTGTAGTTTTTTGCCAATAACTCAAAAACAGTACCAGATATCAAAATTCTGGCAAGGGTAAAACTAATCAGCACATCAAGATCTACCTGCCCAGAAATTTTCAAGAAGATCCAACAACTGATGTAGGAGTTATTGCCCTTTTTCTGGATTTTTTCAAAAATGCACTTATTTAGCCTATATCTTGAAAACTATACAAGATATTTTAAAAATTCAAATTGCATATGATTAAGCACATCAAGATCTATATTTCATGTAATAAGGTCAAAGCTGTAGAACCATTTCTTTTAGGAGTTATGTCCCTTAAAGCATCAAAATTTACCATTTTTCATTACTTTTCCCCTGAATTTCATAGATTAACTTGTCTGACACCATACATCCAACTTCAACCAAACTTGGCACAGTTGTTGAATAGCATAAATGCTACAATTCTATCGTTCGGATTTTTGATTCATAAAAAAATATGGCCGCCATGGCTAAAATAGAACATAGGGGTAAATTGCAGTTTTTTGCTAACTACTCAAAAATAGTTCCAGATATCAAAATTCTGATGGGAGACAAAAGTGATCAGCATCTCAAGATCTACCTGCTATGAAATATTCAAGAAGATCCAACAATCGACATAGGAGTTATTGCCCTTTTTCTGTATTTTTTTCAAATTTTTTCACTTATTTAGCCCTGTATCTTGAAAACTATACAAGATATTTCAAAAATTTAAATTGCATATGATTTAGCACATCAAGATCTACATTTCATGTAATATGTCAAAGCTGTAGAACCATTTCTTTTAGAAGTTATGGCCCTTTAAACAACAAAATTTACAATTTTTCATTACTTTTCCCCCGAATTTCAAAGATTAACTTGTTTGACAAGGTAAAACCAACTGCATCTTAACATGTCACACTTGTTTAATAGCTTATATGCTACAACTCTATCGTTCAGATTTTTTATTTGTAAAAAACATGGCCGCCATGGCTAAAAATAGAACAAAGGGGTAAATTGTATTTTTGTCTAGTAACTCAAAAATGGTTTCAGATATCAAGAATCAAAAGTGATCAGCATATTAAGACCTACCTGTCCTAAAAATTTTTAAAAGATCTCACTGCTGTAGTGGGAGTTATTGTTCTTTTTCCTAATTTTTGCCAAATTTACACTTATTAAGCCCAATATCTTGAAAACTAATCAAGATATTTCAGAAATTTAAATCGCATGTTGTTAAGCACAATAATATCTACAAATATATGTACCTGTGAAGTTCAGGTGAGCGATTCAGGCTCTTGGGAGCCTCTTGTTTTATCAGACACCGATTTCTTCGTGACCGACTTTTGGAGCAGGGCTATAATAAAATACGTCTCATACGATCCCTAAAAAAAATCTTTCTTCGTTATCAGCCACTAGTAGAAAAGTTCAAAATTGAGTTAAAAGATATGGTAGTTAATTGTTTTAATTAGTGTTTGACTGGTCTGCTGTACTGAGATGATCACCTCAATATCCCTATTGTGTCTCACAACTATGTTGTGTTCTATGGTCATTACCGGATCCTAAGATCGCAATGGAAGAGGGAGGTTTGGCGCCATAAAACCTGGTTTAACCCACCATTTCGTTTGAAATGCCTGTACCAAGTCAGGACCATTGCGATCCACCAATTCTCCGGTATGACTGATTCGTTTTTGTCATTTTCTCTGGACTATGAGATTGATCATTCAAGTTCGGTAGTTTTGTTATTACCTTTATTCATGTACAATTAATACAGTACATGTACAGAAGTTTTAAAGTATAGCACAATAAAATTGTTTTTCCTTTGACATTGGGTTCGCTTTGTTGATTTATTTTCTGTGTTTTCGTGTTGTTTGTTTCTTCGCGTGGTTCTCGTGTTTGTTTACTGACTGTCTTTGCCATTTCGGAGTGTGGACATTCGGATGCCCTATTGGTACCTATTTACTTTAAAAAGAAAATTATGTTTTATATTCTTGATTTGCTTTGAATACAAAAAGAAATAATTGATATCGAAATCAAAAATACAACAAAATTTTGCTATGCCTGTCTCGTCTATTCAAGACTCTCCAAAGGCGTACTCTACCAAAACTATTGAAAATGGCACACACTATATATAATTATATATGCAGAGCATAGAAAAATAAAATAAACTGGAACTTAAAAAAATGACTAAGAAAAACCAATGACTTTGAAAGGAGAAATATCAAACGGAGTATATGACGTTTTACATTTCGTTTGATATTTAAAAAAAATGAATATCGAATATTTTACTAAGGCCATTGTCGTTATATACAAATTCAATTAATTTGACTGCATACAAACATAACAACAATTGTATCAGCGGATAACAATAAACATCAAGTTGAACATATGATAATGTCAGGTGGCTACTTATTGATTATGTTCAAAACTTAAGTTAAATAAACAATTAAATATATAGTGAAACCAAACACCACATTGCCAAAGAAAGGAGGAAAACGTTATTTTGCAAATAAAAGTATAAACAAAACTGTCGAACTTGAATGATCAATCTCATAGTCCAGAGATAATGACAAAAAACAAATTAATAAAGACTAGTTTTAACCAGTAAAATACTTAACCTTATATTGATAGAAGACCTATAATTTAACATATATTTTAAATTTGACCATGAACAAACATCTAAAATATGAAACTGCCTGCTATATACTATATCAGAAGTCAAAAAGAGCATGAAAAATGCGTTGGTATACATTGACTGAGGGTTATAATTAAATACATGTATATTGGAAAGCATATTGTCAGAATCTTAATGGAACTTGGATTTGGAATGTGAAATATAACCCCTGTAATAAAATCAACAAATAAAGAAATAAATATTTGGTGGTGCCTTATTTACACTTTTCAAGTACATGTAATAATTTAAAAATAAATTCGATTTATGTCGACAAAATATTTGTTTAGTTTGGTGGACGTGCTTTTCAGCAAACAATAGGAATTCCAATGAGTACTCATTGTGCACCTTTGCTTGCTTATTTGTTTCTTCGTTCATATGAAGCGGACTTCTTACTCTCTATTCTAGACAAAAAAAGGTCGTAGATTGGGTCTCCTTGTTAACCTCACTTTCCGTTTTAGTGGTGAAGTCCTTTCACTGAACAATTCTCAATTTGGTGACTTTCTACATCTAATATATCCCCAGGAACTTGAGATAAAGTACACAACGGATTCTAGGAAATCTGCTTCATTTCTAGAAATGGACTCTCAAGGAAACTTTCTACAAAGCTCTATGACAAACGTGATGATTTCAATTGTCAGTTTTCCCTTCTTGTGTAGCAACATTCTGTCTCCTCCAGCATATTAAGTTAACGTATCACAATTGATTTGTTACTGCAGAGTTTGCGGGAATTACATGGATTTCCTTTTCAGGGCGTCAGGTTTGACACAAAAATTGTTAACACAAAGTTATGTTGCTCCTCGGTTACTGACGTCACTCAAGAAATTAAGCAATATACATCATGCACTCATAGACAAATATGGAATCGCACAGATGAGTGCAGATGTTTTTTTGTCAAAGGGTTCTGTTTTGTCTTCCTTTACCGGATTTTTAAATGTCTCCCCTAAAAATAAGTCATTGGGAATTCCATCGTTGGGGATTCAGGGGATAGAAGAGATCCATAGCAGTCTTAAGTTCGAGTAAGTTTTATTTAGGAACATTCAAAGGACGGAAGTAGCTTAGGAAACAGTAAAAGGATGATAACCTAGGGGACCTTCTAATTAAAGCTCTATGAGATCATCCGTATGGTCTGCATAAAAAGTGCAACTTTGTGATTTTTGTCTACAGAGTGAGGAACTTCTGGCTTAACTTTGCCATATTTAGAAAAATACAATAATCTTTTTATCATACTCAAAGAAATGACTTTTCAACGAATCAATATTCATAGTTGAAGGCACCTGTACTCGAAAGCCTTTCAAATTTGGATAACCTGATTGATATATAATATTATCTCAGAGGGCAACCAATAGAGAGACCAATTGGTCACAGTTTTATTATCAATTTAAAAATATTTGAATAAAACAATATGAATAGACTTCTGATTTGTTTTTGATATATTTTCATTTCAAAAGATCAAATGTTATATATGTTTGAAGCCAACAGCCCCGGATACGAACAGCATATGCCAATTTCGTGATATGGCAAACCGTATATATAAATATCTGTAATAAGCTTAATATGAATTGTAATATCCCTGGAAATCATCGATCAATGCCTGAACATTTTAAAGATCGTACAAGATCTAGATTATTCAATATGGCATGGTCGCCGATATCGTTATATGGCAAAACATAAAGGTATATCTATTTCTAAAACTTACATAAATTGCAATGAGCCCTAGAAATAAGCGACTTAATGCTAAAAGTATCAATTATCATTCAGATCAACCAGATAGAACCTTAGACAGACAAAAGACAACAAGAACAAACGAAATCTCAAGCGACTTAATGCTAAAAGTATCAATTATCATTCAGATCAACCAGATAGAACCTTAGACAAAAGACAACAAGAACAAACGAAATCTCAAAAGAACACTCGCAGTTACTGACAGCTTGCTCAGAATCATCCATCGACTGATTTCAAAAAATCAAAAATATCGATATCAAATTCGGCACAACACTTCAAACAATTAATGTGAGTTATTTATCATCACACAAAACCGACAAACTTGATTCTATGACAACTAGTTAAAAACCTTTTCAACGTTTCAAAGAAAGTATCAAGAAATCTAGATTTCTACAAAAAGGCCAGATTCAAAGATTTAACCAAAATATTTTACACGTATCCTTTGCGTAATAGATTTTGAAGCCAGTTTTTTTTAATTTCCAATGAATTGTTTTTAAATTTGTGTGCTTTATAAACCACATTACCAATAAAATCAGGATATGATATTTCTCTTATTATCAGAAATAAACAGAAAAAAAAACAAATTCGAGTGATCCGAGTACCGTCAAATGCATTCCGACATCAGGTATGTATTCTTTTGAAGGTTTAATATTTGGGTACTTGATATAAACTCGCTTCTATAAATCATATGACTATCCATAGGACATTACGTTATCTACATCCATTCAAGTTTATTCGACAAAATTAGTCTGGGTGAAATTTAGAAAAATACAAGTGTGAACCGGGGCATTTTCTTTGAGAGTCATGAGAAGATTTTTTTAATAAACCGAACCAAGCACCAAAGTCCAACATCTCCAATATCTTTGCAACCAATAGGAAATACTATAAAATCGGGTGGATTTCCAACCTGTACTAAGGTCCTATTGTACTCTTTAGACTTTCTAACAGTTAAGTGCCTTTGTCCTGCCATCAAACTGAAGCATTCTGGCAATTTAATTTTAAGTTAATTCCTCTTGCGTAATTTTAAACTTAAGACCCAATTATCCACACCAATGAAGGTCGCCCTGGAAATTAAGATAAAAATTAACAACTCAACTTGAATCTTAAAAATGTCAACTTTAACTGAGAAATGTCAACTTTGAAGTAAGAAATGTCAACTTGGAACTGAAAATGTCACATTGAAACTGAGAAAGAAGCTACAATCGAGAAATGTAAAAGCATTTTTATATAATTTTTCATAACTGAGAATATAGAGCTGACACCATGTCAATCAATAAAACTATTAACGCTTAGGTTAGGATAAATTGGTAATTTCTAAGACTTCTCAACAATTAAATCCGATAGCGGAGATCATTAGATTAGAAATAAGTTTTCTTAATAATTGGGCCACTCGTACGACCTAATTCGACTTCTTTTTATAGTAAGCATTAGTTTTTATTCTGTTTTTTATTCTGCCGATACTAAGTTATTTGAACCAATTGACAATTGGGTCCTGTATATTGAAAACGAAAACCCTCTTTTAATCCAGGAATCAAATGTTCTCTTTAATGAGACCAAGAAGAATTTCCAATCTTATAGGGGTAGTTCCTAGAACCCATATCTTTAACGGACAAACATAATTAATCACAGATACCTGCAAATGAACAAGAAATGAAAACAAACAAAAAAAGTAATAAAGTAAACGAACATTTGCTAAAACTCTATAAGAAATTTATTAGAAGTTCCTTAAATATTTGCAAACCACATGCCAAAAAACTTTTAACTACGATTTATAAGGAGGTCTTTTACTTTGCTAAACCTCCCTTTGGTGTATATGAAAAACAGGGACGGAGGGATTTGTTAACCTGTGCTCTGGTGTAGACACAACCCTGTTTTCATAACCATGCTGAGAAGTTCTTACCACTTTTTTCATCAAAGTTCTCTTTTATTTTTATTTGAACAGGTGGTAAGCAGAACACCTTAACAATTCTATTTACAAGAATAGAATTTTGTGTTTGCCGTTAAAAATTATACAGTCCATCATCTTCAGACCAGAATTTAGAACCGAGATTTTCTTGGATGGATAGAAAAATAATAATGCATTTAATGCAGCAATGTTTCAACAGACAGTTTGCTTTAAGACAAGTTCCTTGAAGTTGCAAGCATAAAGATTGTTTTTGTACTGTTTGCAGATTATAACCTGTTTTTAATTTCATATCTATTAAGAGACCATTTATCACCAAGCCTTATTTCATGGCTGCGTGTATTTAAAAAAAAGTCGTTTATTTATTAGGATGCCCAGACCCAAAAGTGCTAGCATGTATACCGTAATAAAAGCATCCGTCCATTCTTCAACAGAATTTAATTTTGGCTAATATACTTAAGGCTGAATAACTAATTCACCTTTGACGAATTTCACCATTTTTTTATTTCATAGTTTTAGCTATTGAATTTACCAAAAGCTATGGTAAGTCAATATATCTATTCTACTGCCATTTTTTCGTTTTAATATTATATGATGAACAATTTGTTCTAAATAATCCTATGCTTTTGAAATAAACATTGGTACATGACACATACTAGTGCCTGAATTAGAACGTGCCGAAGAAGTGCTTAAAGTGGCTAATGAGCTTTGCCCCGAAACCGGCGCCAAGGCTGGTGTATCTGGCAGCATAACCGTCCGGCTACTTTTTGTCGTCTGGTACTCCGGAACTGTTACAACCTGCTCATTGGCGTGATTAAATAAAGATTTTGCATTTGGTTTTCCAGTTGAAGGCCGTAAAATGTTCGACATTATCTAATATATACTCGGAGTGGTCAATGTTTTAGAAATAATCAAATTATGATGTCGAAAACTGAATATCAAAAGCCAGATATTTTTTGCAAGCCTTAGAAGCATCTTGAAATCAAGTAAAATCCAGAAAAAAAACAAAGATGAGAATTTTCAAAACGAATATAATTACTGTCCTCCTGTATGGCCTTGAGTCATGAAAAGTAACCAAGAACATAATCTTCAAACTTTACAAAGTCCGTCCAAACAAAATGTATGCGTCAAATTTTGAAAATACTTTGATCAGAAAATAACAAACAACGATCTGTATCAAGGAACTAAGACTGTCCCTATAACATCATTGATTAAAGAGAGGAGAAGGAAATTGTTGGCCATATGTGTAGAATGGATACTTCTGATATACCCAAAGCGCAATGAGATAGACACTGCCTGAAAAACGAAGTAGAAGAAGATCAAATGTAACATGGCGGAGGCAGAATAATAAATCGAAGGATGATGTATGGACATGTGAAATGGTCTAAAGAATGGCACCAGAAAGACAGAGTTGTCGGTTCTGGGTCAAGCCTATATGTGCCACATAGCAAAAAAAAGGAACTCACTAAGTAAGTTATCTTTACGGATAACATTTGGTTGACCCTAAAACATCTTCGGTCTAGGACGTTAATGACATATGCGGATATGACGTGAAACAAGAAAGACCAAACATTAAGGGTGGTGGTGTGTCCTCTTCGATAACAGATTATAAAAAATATTTTATCCTTTTATTATAGTACTAGTTACCGGATCTAAACGAGTACTATTCTCTTAGAGAATTTCAAGTTCAGATTCCACTGAAGGCTTTACTCAATAGATGAAAAATTAATTATAGAATGGCATTATTAGTCTACAAATAAAAGTGCTCATAATAAACAAGCTAAAACCATTTACCGTGAAAACTGTTAAAACCGAACCCTGACAAATCCAAACTTCATATTAAAACGAACAAATTCCAAAGTCCCTTAGAATTTTTAATAAAAATTATAGTAATTTAAAATCGAATGCTGTCCAAACTGAAAACCGAACCTTTTTGTTCCCTTAGTTTAATTAACTTGTCTTTATCGAACTTATCAGAGCTAATCAAGGTATTAATCTTTTCTATAAACAAATTTAGTCGGTGTTATATGGTTTAGAGGATCTGTCAATTATATGTTCTTTTGCATGTAAAATAACTGCAATGACGTAACTGTCAAAATTATTCAGAAATTTTATCATTTAAGCAGTTTGATGATTGTCTGCTGATGTTAGTTTGTCATGGGGTTTTGTTTTGTCTTCCTTTACGGGATTTGACAAACACACACTGCATTTGGAATAGGTACCGCGACGGGTGTGCTGTAGCATGCAGGAACTGCTTACTCTGCTGTAGCATGCAGGAATTGCTTACTCTTCCAGACCACCTGAGACTACAGAGGTCACTCTTGTTACAACTTGAGTTCGCATTGTTGACTTCTGTTCGATTGATTTTGGGGG
This sequence comes from Arcuatula senhousia, assembly GCA_963971305.1. NCBI lineage: Eukaryota > Metazoa > Mollusca > Bivalvia > Mytilida > Mytilidae > Arcuatula > Arcuatula senhousia. Next base: position 22,597,369 of record OZ020306.1, on the reverse strand, counting down.
GGTCGTTTCTTTGAACCGTTCGTTTTATATTTGCTGGTTTTGTCGTTGCACATTTGGACATTTGTCACTCGAATGCTCCATTGGTGCCTCTTTGATTCTTGATAAAAAAGAGTTTCACCAATCTTTAAATTTTTAAATGGTTTTATTGTGACCAAAGCTTAGCATAATAATTTAATTAATACACAATATCCTTTATTGACCTAATGACTAGGTATTTTCTTTGTGCCTAGGATTTAAGCTAAATGCCTAATTATACCTATTGCCTCTAACATTACAAATAACCCCCCACTTCTTTCCCTCAAGGATTCTATTAAAATTTTGAATATTTTATATATTCTTTTATGCTAAATGATAATCAAACCAAATTCAATAACAAACAAAGCCATTATTTCTAAAATTGGCATCAGTGCGCTTACGGCATGAACTTTTGATAAAGAAGTGGAAAAAAACAAAGTCTAAGATTGATGAATTCAAAAATGAATGTTTTTAAAAAGGTGGGACAATTTTTGTGAAATTGAAGCTTTGTCCCTCATTTTCTACACACACTTTTCGACAAGCATCAAAATTTTCTTTAAATTGTGATTTTTTTTTTCTGCTAAAATTTGTTTTTTTTTTAAATTTTTAAACGAAAAATCAGATTTTTTTTAATTTGCACAGAATGCTGTTAAGCACCCCACGCTTGCTGTGTCGAAATCTCAGACCATTCCGACGACTGTTTAAAGAGATATTTGCTGTTAAACTTTTAAGTCAAAGGAAATGAATGGCAGTGGTGTGTTTTTAACGTTGTTAAGTATATATAGACGTCAGAAGATCTTCCCAATAATGTCCAAGCTTCAAATTTGCACCTGCAAATTTTGGGTCGTTCCCTCAGCGAGAGTCGAACCCACACTGGAACATCTATGGCAACACCGTCTGCACTATATATATATATATGTAACAGTGACATAGACCACACATCCTGTTAGACTATATAAAATATAGCTTTTGCTATTAACTGAGTAATACTTCCTCGTAGGTTTTATCTAGAGTGCGTAACATAGTACATGATGTACGGTGCGAAAAGCTCGGTAAAGTGACGAAGTTCAGAGGATTAGTTTCGATCGAATTCTCTGAACTACACAACTTTGCCGTTACTGTTTCATGTCTCAATTAAACAAATTAACTTAATGACATTTTGAACCTATTTCAAATGTCAGTTTCAACAATATCTTAAATGCAACTAGTGAACCAGAGTACTCATCCCTTATGGTGTTTTTTTATCTTGTTTACTGAATGTTATCAGTATATGGATAAAAAAACATATTTTTTTCAATCAACAAAACATTTAATATCCGTTTCACGTGTAGAATGCCATCTAAGGTAGGGACAATTTTTAACGAATCTTCTTTTTTTTCAGGGCTTCAGGGGACATTTTTCTCACTCAGCCAGTATTCCTGTTTATGAAGTAAAAAAATATAAGCCGATTAATTCTTTATTTCTTTTGAGGAACGTTTCGTCTTAAGGCTACAATAATCTTAAGTGCGAAGAATTAAAAAAAAAATTCATGCTTTGAACATAATGAGGCTAACGGTTTAATTTTGACAATACATTATCATTTATTGCCTCACAGAATTGTCACATTGTTGTCCATGCTTGTCATTTGACGTTATTGAATTCGTAACAACGAAAAATATCTACATTTTATCATTTTTCAAATAATTTAATACGCTTAACCTGAATGCAAGCTGGTATCACAGGTAGTAATGTGTCATATCGTATAATGTTTGGTAAAGGGATTTTGTCATGGTATGGTAAAGGGAGGTCATGGTTTGTACAAGGGATTTTTTTCTAAAATATGTAAAAATACCTTTATTTTAGTATCAAATAGTGAGGAGAGCTGAAAGGAATTGAACATGACGATAAAGGTTTACTGTGCTAACTTTAAATCTGCTTAGTTGTGCTTATTAACCAAATTTAAATTTTGTCATGGTTTGGTAAAGGGAACAGAAAATTGTCATGGTTTATACCATAATGTCATGGTTTATCACATTTTCTAAAGTTAGGAGATCGGACAAATTATTAGGTATTTTCTGCTGTTTTATTGTGTTTGACGACATACTGTGTTTCCGTGTTTTTTAATACGCATCTTTAACCCCCGAAAAAATCATTGGATCGTTTTTTGGAATTTATAAATCGTTACCTTCAGTAAAAGCATATAAAAGATATATATTTTTATATATATAATTTAAATCCTTTTAATTGCTCTAGACCGTCATTAAGCCAACAACATATACTAACCATCAGGATTACCATTGAACAATTAAATATGAATATTGTTAACAGGGCCGTAACTTACTACCATTGAGGCAGACGAGGCAACTGAAATTTCGGCAATTTTTTTTCCCACAGAGTCTATTTATAAATAACATGATTTCTTGTCCTTGGCCGCGAAGTCAATTTATGCATCCGTATTTTATAAACATCCTTGTCCAATGTTGATTTTCTATCTATTTATTTCCTGCAAATCACAGAGCTAAAATTCTGGTCCTTTATATCGACTTAAAAAAAATAGACCCCCTACTCTATACTACCCAGACTGAGACAATAATTAATTCGATATGATTTTCTCAGACCCAGAGAAGGGGGTCTATTTTTTAAAAGTCGATATAAATGACAAGAATTCAAGCCCCTGTGCCGCAAATGTGTCTACCCAAAACAAAATATACGGTCGAACAAAAAATATTGTCAGTGTGCGACACGTACAGCTCTAGGCGACTGAAGCACAACAACTCGGTATGTAGTAACCCCTGATTTATATAATATTTTTTCTCCATAATGATATTACTGATTTGCAAACTGAGAAAGTTGATCTTAAAAAAAATATCAGAAAGCAAAAAAGGTGAATTTATATTAGGGGACGACCATTTGATTCTGAGGGGGGCCTGGCAGTTTCGGTCGAGACAGATTATTTATTTGCAAAATTTTGCGGGCCAGAATATTTAATTTTCGCCGCTATGCTTCAAGAATATTTATTTTCTGCATACAATAGCTTTATTGAGCAAGGATCTTGGGACAGATTATTTATTTTCTTGCAAACAGAGGCCAGATTATTTATTTCCAACTTTTTCCAGACCAGAATATTTATTTACAAAAACTGCCAGCCCTCCCCCCCAAATTCAAATTGTCGAATTGGTTATTGTAAAAGCTTCTAAAAACAGTACAAGCTACTTCTGTATGATAATATAAAAATATTATGGATGAAGCAAATGTTTCTCTAATACTATAAGCACTGCTGTTGCACTGAATAATATTATTATGGATTAAGCAACATATTCCCTGAGATATGCAAGAAGCAGAGGTACATGTACCAATGGGGTATCCATAACTGAATGTCAATCAACAACGCGAACTCCAGTCGAAACGAGAATGAACTCAGGTGCTCCGGAAGAGTAAGCAGTTCCTTCTTGCTATAGCACACCCGTCGCGTTACCAACAGTCAATTCAGTGCGTCAAATCCGGTAAAGGAAGACAAAACAAAACCCTATGACAAACCAACGTCTGCACTCATCTGATGCCCTTTGCAATAGTTCAGTTGGTAGTGAATATCATTTAAGTTATGAAATGTCCTTCTAATAATACTGAAAGGAAAAGCTTCATTGATAGAGAGTACAGAGTCTTTAGTATATATATTAGCGGCAATAAGCAAAATCATGCATTAATCCTAATGCCTAGTCAGTGTTTTCCTGTATAATTTTGTATCTATTTTGACTTTGAGTTTCCATATTAAAGCCCATATCATATCTCGAGCGATGTTATTGTCTCAGCTTATGCCTACATCTAACATGGGAGTCTCGAAATGATATTGAACATGATATGTCAATTTCTGTATAATAATAATTATCTCATGATTACTCTAACATGTCTTATGAATGGCATAGAAATTATACTGTAACAGTTATAATTTTTTCCAGGAGCGGTTTATATGTATATTTGTAGTATGCATTATTTTGGTAATATATACACTTGGACAAAAGTTAATGACCACCAATTTCCTAAATTTTCAACAGTTTAATTGTGGTCTCATTTTCGTACAGAAGCATATAAATTTGATCATAAACCTGCATGTTGATAAAAGACTTATATGTCCGCTAATGTTTAAACGTTTTGTTGTCATGAAACCAATACATTTGTGACCAACAGTTGGCTTTTTGTGAACATGGGGAAAATTACACAGAAAAAATCCAAAAAAAGTTTGCAGCAAAAATTATCTGTAATTATGGATTTGTTCTTGATTGTGTAAAAAATGACCTAAATGTAAAGAACTACCATTTTCCAACAATAGAATAAAGCTTTCAAGTTTGATATCGTTCAAATTTTCACATGTTGTGAAAAAAATTATGGCCCCTTTTTTTGCCTAATTTTTTTTTCACTTAGTCAAATTAATTGCATATTGCCAGTCTTTTGTAAAAATAACTTCTCTTTTTCTTGATTAAATCTAAATTTGGGTTAATGACAATTCCATATAGCCCTTCGTTTATTTTATTTTTTATGTTTAAGATATAAATTTATTATTTTGAAAACTTTGTTGATTTTCGGGTGGTCCCTAACTTTTCTCCAAGTGTATATATGACCGGTTTAAGGTTTAAAACATAATTGTTAGCTCATATGATTGAATAAGATTTAAAATATCATTTTTAAATATCCCTTGACCACACCATGACCACCCTACACTAAACCATGACGTCCCTTGTACAAACCATGACAAGTAAAAAAAATATTTTTGCGATGCATGCTTTGTAAGCGTTTAATTACGATGAAAAAATGTGGCAAAAGATTGAATGCACAGTAAATGATTGTTTTTTTAGCAACATCTGGCTTTTACTTTTGCTTGGAACATAAAATGATGTTATTGTATCAATTGAACAAAACTATTTTTCCTGAATGATTTAGCGAGTATATTCCATCATTTACATATGCCATATTTTAGTATAAATATATCTTGCCCTTAAAAATGCCCGAAAACGCCTTTTGTGCCCGGAAAAGTTATGATTTCATTTTTGCAGACGACATTATGCAAATATCCCTTGTACAAACCATGACGCCCTTGACTAAACCATGACAAAATCCCTTTACCAAACATTTTACGATATGACACATTACTACCTGTGGGTATTGAAATAAATGATGGCATTAACATCTAATATTAAAAAGTACCAAGAATTTATAAATATACTGATACGAGACATCTCTGTTAGCAGATAGTGTCAGAATCTGTAACATTAATAACAACATTGTCAGTTTCATATCTTTGTAACACTGCTGCTAATGATTTTAACTCCAAGATAATAAAACCCGATTGCTTTCAGCTACCTATTAATTTTATGAACCGTTTATGCTCATGTCTATTTAGCATTTTTCATTGAGACAAGGAATTAGTCTGTAGCTACAAGCTGACTGCGCATCTTACAACAATATGCATATTTTGACATGTAATTGTTATGAAATCGTTCAAATACATAAGTATATTCCTTAAAATTGGGATGTGTATCCCTGTTGTATTTTTTTTCTTTTTTACTCCCTTTTGATTTTTTAAAAAATAACTCGCGAGCAGCATCGAAGGCTGCTGGCTGTTTCCATTGTGAATTTTTATTAATTGTCGTTCATATTGTAGGTTGTGTCGTGTACACTTATTCCACATCTCATTATCTTCTATTGATTTGAGGTGGGACGATACCTAAAGGCATATATCCAGATTTTAATGAAAATTGGTAGACACATAGTTCTTAGTGATATACATCCGTATTTGAAATAAAAAATGGGGGTCACTGACCTAGTTTTTTAAATAAATGCATTTGAAAACTGCATTTTTAGCGGGAAATTAACAAAGACATATAGGGAAAAAAAGATTTTAACAACAATTATTTTTACTTTTTATACACAAAACTGGACGAACGATATACAAATTTTGACCAAAAACTAATATAATTTAGCTTGGAAAATTTGCAATGCATTGATGTAAAATAAAGGATATGTCACGGACTTTGTTTTTAAGGTACATTGCCTATACGTGAAAAAGGCAATAGAATGTGACTAAAATTGACGTTGCTTTTCACGACGTAAAGACGGATTTTTCAGTGTACAGGTAAATTTTATCGGTAATGTCGTTTTAGCTCACCTGGACCTTTGGTCTAGGTAAGCTATTGCCATCACTTGGCGTCCGCTGTCGTCCATCGTCTGTCGTCGTCGTCTGTTAACATTTTTTTCAAAATTATTTCCGCTGAAACTACTGATCAGAATTTAATGAAACTTGGTATGAATAATCCTAAGGGTGTCCTGCACCAAACTTGTGTTTTGATTTTCGATTCGCCTAAAAACATGGCTGCCGTTACTAAAAATAGACCAGGGGGATCAGACTACTGTCTTTGGCCAGTAAATCAAAAAGTATAAGAGATAGATGAAATCTGATGCCACCCTGCTGCTTCATTATCAAAAGTTCTATAAAAGTCTCCATTGGGTCCAAGTTGTCAGATGATCCCTTACAGGGGTAACAGCCCCTTAAAGGTGAAAAAACATGTTTTCATGTTTTTTTTGCTTATAGAATGAAAACTATTGCAGATAGTGAAAAGCTGTTGCTTGCTTAAACGTTCAGCTCATTCAGCTCTACAAAAGTCTCCATAGGGTCGAAGTTTTCAGATGATACAGCCCCTTAAAGACGAAAAATAGTGTTTTTGGTCTATAAAATGAAAAGATAGTGAAAAGCTGTTTCTTGCTTAAATGTTCAGCTCATTTAGCTCTGCAAAAGCATTCATAGGGTCAAAGTTGACAGATGACCCCTTATAGGGGTTACAGCTCCTTAAAAGTGAAAAATAGTGTTTTTGGCCTATAGAATGAAATCTTTAGCAGATAAAGAAAAGTGGTTGCTTGCTTAAATGTTCATTTCATTTAGCTCTACAAAAGTTTTCATAGGGTCGAAGTTGTCAGATGATCCCTTATAGAGGTCACAAACCCCTAAAGGCCAAAAATAGTGTTTTTGGCCTATAGAATGGAAACTATTGCAGATAGAGAAAAGATATTGCTTTCTTAACTGTTCAGTTCTTTTAGCTCTTAAAAAGTCTTCATCGGGTCGAAGTTGTCAGTTGACCCCTTATAGTGGTTACAGTCCCTTAAAGGTGAAAAATAGTGTTTTTGGCCTATGGAATGAAAACTATTGCAGATAGAGAAAAGCTGTTGCTTGCCTAAATGTTCAGCTCATTTAGCTCTACAAAAGCATTCATAGGGTTGAAGTTTTCAGATGACCCCTTATACATGTTATAGGGATTACAGACCCTAAATTAACATGTTTTCATGTTTTTTTTGCTTATAGAATGAAAACTATTGCAGATAGTGAAAAGCTGTTGCTTGCTTAAACGTTCAGCTCATTCAGCTCTACAAAAGTCTCCATAGGGTCGAAGTTTTCAGATGATACAGCCCCTTAAAGACGAAAAATAGTGTTTTTGGTCTATAAAATGAAAAGATAGTGAAAAGCTGTTTCTTGCTTAAATGTTCAGCTCATTTAGCTCTGCAAAAGCATTCATAGGGTCAAAGTTGACAGATGACCCCTTATAGGGGTTACAGCTCCTTAAAGGTGAAAAATAGTGTTTTTGGCCTATAGAATGAAATCTTTAGCAGATAAAGAAAAGTGGTTGCTTGCTTAAATGTTCATTTCATTTAGCTCTACAAAAGTTTTCATAGGGTCGAAGTTGTCAGATGATCCCTTATAGAGGTCACAAACCCTTAAAGGCCAAAAATAGTGTTTTTGGCCTATAGAATGGAAACTATTGCAGATAGAGAAAAGATATTGCTTTCTTAACTGTTCAGTTCTTTTAGCTCTTAAAAAGTCTTCATCGGGTCGAAGTTGTCAGTTGACCCCTTATAGGGGTTACAGTCCCTTAAAGGCAAAAAATAGTGTTTTTGGCCTATGGAATGAAAACTATTGCAGATAGAGAAAAGCTGTTGCTTGCTTAAATATTCAGCTCATTTAGCTCTACAAAAGCATTCATAGGGTTGAAGTTTTCAGATGACCCCTTATACATGTTATAGGGATTACAGACCCTAAATTAACATGTTTTCATGTTTTTGGCCTACAGAATAAAAACTATTGCTGAAAGAGGAAAGCTGCTGCCTGCTTAAATGTTCAGTTTATTGATCTCTTCAAATTTTTTCATAGGGTTGACATCAAGACCAGGTGAGCGATTCAGGCTCCTTGGAGCCTCTTGTCAACATAACGTCCCACCTTAAGGGGTTTCGTAACATTGGTCGACCATCTTACTTTTCAAAACAAATTTGCATAATGAATCGTAATACCATGAAACATTGAAATATTTCTTTAAAATCTGGGGTCATGGGTCGATTTTTCAAGTTATTTCACTTTGAAACTATCGTTTTTGGCGGGAAATTTGTATAAAAGTAATTGGAAAAGATAAAATATTTTCAAAATTTTGTTATTCTCCATTGATTAAAACATTTTTTTAATAACATTTCAACCTAAAACTATTACATGAAAGACCAAATCTTTCCCTTAACAACGATACATATTTTGTCATAGGTCATCTACCATCTTTTTCTAGAATTTACATCAAAGATAAACAATAGCGAAAATGGATGTTTTACTGTTTCACAGGTAAATTTTATCGATAACGTCGTTTTAAACGTAACGTATCCCCTTAAAAGAATTTAAGGAAAAGAACATATCAGTTTTTACTTTTGACCTACGAACTATAAAAAGAGAACAAATCTGAATTAAGCGTGCATCCTAAATATATACAAAACCTTTGAACTTGACAATTTTGTTTTTTATCGGCATGTAGTTCTACATAGATGTACGTCTGAGAAAATCAAAACTAGATTTAGTTTATGATCATCTCAGAGTACGTTCATCATATATTTGGCAAATATTTTCTTCATAAGTTTAGAGGTTTTTCATCTAGTGTGTATTTGCGGCAGTCCTCAACTCAAAACCCAAGATAATTTACCCCATACTGATGCTGTATACCAAATATCTAAAGGCTGTTAAAAGTGCATTTAGTTACTGGCCACAAGAAAACTTTAACAGTATTTCTAGTGGAGTATCTGATTCCTCTATTGACTATTAACAGCTATTATAGCAAGCAGGAACTTCTTCCTCTACTGGAGCACCTGATTTTACTTTCGTTGCGATTGTTGATTTCTATTCAGTTGTTTTAAGGTTTTGTGTTGTCTGTTTCTTTATGTTGTTCTAGAAAGTGTTTAATGTTTTTTTTTTGCCCTATCGGACTTTTGACATTCTGATGACCCATTTTACATCGTTCAAAATTACTGTTTTACATTCATTTTTATATAAATATAAATTATAACAAAGTTCCAGACCATAAATTTTGCTACGCCTGACGCGCATTTCATCATTCAATACTCATCAGAGGCTCTCTTACCAAAACTTGAAAATGCCAAACACTATATGAATATGAAGAGCATAGAATAATATAAAAAAAATGTCGAACGAGAAACCAAATTATGACTAAGACCAACCTATGTCTGGGGTATGAAGAACCTTAGGGTTTTGACAATTTAAACGGATAATTTATAGTTTTGATGTGTTCGTCTACACAAAAGTGTTGATGCCGGAGCGGGCTAACCTCAGGGAGTTAGATTTATATCAAATGTCAGTTGCTATTTTAATGTTTTAAATTCTAAAAAATTTCGAATCTAATTCACAAAAGTTTCACTCTTGCTTGATATTTTTTATCTTATCCTGTTGATGAAAAAAAAAGTTTTCAAATGATAATTTGATGTCAATAAAACGTTAAATATCTTTTTCACAGGTTTAACGCCATCTTAAATAGGACAATTTTAAATTCATTGTTGCTTCGTTTTTCAAAGGCTTCACGGGACTAGTAACCGGTTTTTTCTCATCCTGCCAGTATTGCTGCTTCTGATTATCACGAAGTTAAAACAAAGAATTAGCCGATTAATTACATACTTCGCCTGAAGTACGTTTCGTCTTAGGGCCAAATAAACTTAAGTATGAAGATTTTTTTATAAATGCCATGCTGTGAATTTAATGAAGCTAACGTATATATAGTATACACTAGTAGAATGTCAATCTAGGCAAACGTTAATATGTTTTGTGTCACAGAATTGTCACATTTTTGTACACGCTTGTAATTTGACGTTATTGAATTTGTAACAACGAAAAAGATCTACACATATGTACATTTAGCATTTTGCTTAACCTACATTGAAATAAATGATGGCATTAACATCTATGATTAAAATGTACCAAGAGTATAAATACTGACATGACTGATAAGAGATATCTCTGTAAATCACTTTTTTTTTCAATGACGTCATTGTTCTAATTAGCGGATAGTTTCAGAATCTGAAAAAGAAATTATTTTTTTTGTAATTTAACACATTTAACACATTGTCAGTTTCAAATCTTCTAATGATTTTACTTCCCAGATAATAAAACCCGATTACTTTCAGATACCTATTAATTTTATGAACCGTTTATGCACATGTCTATTCAGCATTTTTCATTGAGACAACGAATTAGTCTGTAGCTACAAGCTGATTGCGCATAATATTTATACTGCTTTTAAACACGCATAAGATACCAATAAAACATGCATATTTTGACATGTAATTGTTTTTACATTTTTCAAGTAAATGAGGATGTTCTTTAAAACTGAAATAAGAATCCCTGTGGTAATGTTTTGTTTGCTTTGAACTTAAAAATAACTTGATTTCAAAGAATTTATTATTAAGATGGAATAACAGTATTTACCTATTACAGTAAGGAGCCTGGATGGTACATTCTTTTAGCCTAAGACCATAAAAAGAGAACAATTCCTACTTATGCGTGCATCCTCTACAAACAAAAACTATGAAATCACCAACTTCACGTGACTTTCGCCGTCATGTAGTACGTCCATCACTTTACTTATTCGAGAGACAGTACATTTTGATGATATTGTCTTCTCTTTAAGTTAATAGGTTTTTAAACCAGTGCCTTTTTCGGCAGTCCGAACTCAAAACCCATGATAATGTACCCTATACCATGTATACCAAATATCAAGAGGTTTTGATAAACTGAGAAAAACGTTTCGATTGTATCTAATGGATTAGCTGATTCCTCTATTAAGATAGCTAAATGATAAAAGTTAAAGCTCTAGTCAAAATTGAATTTTCCTTCCCGTCAGCTTTGGTCAGTTTGCTGTGTGTAACAATTTGTTAAAGCTACTGTTTTGAAATCTTGAATATCATGCAATTAAAAAGTAACAAAGAGGTTAAAATATCACAAATTAATGAAAAGCTAAAACACCACTCCTGCTTCCTTTACTGACATTTTTTTTAGAAATCAAGTTATCATTTAGAGGGAATATATGACATTTTTTCCACATCTAGCAGGGAAATAGTTAAATTAGGTGAAAATTAAAGAACCCAGATTCCGCCCAAAATCAGTTCAATGCTTTATTCCGCAAAATGTTCGAATCAATCATATGATATCTAGGTTCTTTTAATTTTTATAGGCAGTTTCCTTATAAGTTGATCAAATAGCCAGCCGAGATACAAATGTGTGAACAAATCTATATATATGACCTCCAACTTCTTAAATAATACTTTATTTGCCTGTCTTGGTTGATTGAGTCGAGTTTTTAGCCTGTACAAAGATAGCCATCTGCATCAACTAAAAAAAAGCCACATTCTCGAAGTTGGCATGTAGATAAAATCTGTGAAATGCGGGAATTCCTACTACTGTCTGCCTTTTGTATTATATAAAGGAGTATCGTCGCTGAAGCCTTTATCGTCGGCAATCTGGAGACTGCACTTGCAGCCAACGTCAACTGAATCCCGATGTGGAGACGAAAAACGGATATTTACTACCGGTATATAACCAGGAAATCGTCTTCAAAGCTCAGCTTTACATGAGTGAACATTAAAAACCCTGCAAAACTGGTAGTTATGAGACTTTTTGAGATATCTATGGGATAGTTGATCAAAAACCCCCATTAACCTGACAAAACAAACTATCAATACGTTGTGGTTAAAGAATTTTGCCTTAGAAAGCTGCAGGTAAACCTACAGTTACCGGAGGTATCCTAAAGATATTATGATACATATTGCACGCCATATATGTATAATCATCATTTCAAAGTCTTTTGTGCAAACACATAAGTCAGTCAAAAGTTCCGTATAGACTGCTCTATATAAAGTATTTAAAGTTAAATTCAAATCGTACTTAACATTGTTAAATGAAATATATATTTTGAAACCACTGGATTGATTACCGCTGCTGGTGGACCAGAGGTCCCGGAGAGTAATCATAAAACTGGTCGTTAGACTTGTCTGACACGAATTTATCATTAGCGGTTATCGACCCAGTGGTTTCAAAATATATATGACAGCGATTTGATATTCAGAGAGAGGATTCATCATGATAAACAGTATGTCATGGGTGATGTTCACATCTCTTCCTCTTTTTGCATTCCTACGTTGCGCATTTGTGTCCCATGATGCCGATTGACACATCATTGTTTAATTGTTTTTTTGTGTGTGCACTGTGCAGATTTACCGGTCTATAAACACGCATTTGAAATTTGTCAAAAGGAACCTAGCAATTTCTAGATTTCCTTATTCATCAATGCAATACATGTATATATTTGTACATGTTGTATGTTATCACAAATAGCTGAAAACCCATTTGGTATTTGTGCTTAATAAGACTCTAACTTTTAAGATAAAGAAACGACAGCTTGAATGATAATTTCTCTCTTAAATAGACTCAAAATGACAGGAAAATGAACATAGAAGTACAATGCACGAAAATAAACAGAAGTGTAAAATGAGAATCAGACAGTTAGACATCGAGAAGCAGAGTTTAGGCTTTAGGATACGAGTTTTAATGTCTGATAATTTTGACACTTGATCCGTTGAATATACTCTAGAAATTGAGCCCTATCATATCTTATGGGTACTGATACCACTGCCTTGTACTAAAACAGTTCATGATTGTATACGAGTCAGTAACAGTCATATTAATACAGAATGTATAATTTCATCGGTCAGCGAATAATTACATTTATCTTCCAGCAAATCGTGAAGCCTTAACTGTGGTCAAAGCAGAAGGTCAATGTCTGTTTTCTGTCACAATGTATTAAATAAGCATCTGTTTGAGAGCTACGTTTATACATTATTCCACACCCGCGTTTGCTTCAATTTATATTTGAAAACAATTTTTATGGTATCATCGTCATCAATGAGACATTTAGGATGTATCAATACTGGATGTTCTTTCAATTCAAGCACAGAAATGTTCACACAAATACATAATCATAATAAATGATCTGATCTGCAATTTACAATAGATATAAGCTAGACTGTTCCCAAGACACTTTTTTAGAGAGTTATTTCCTATATATAATGTAACAAAATTACATACCTTATAATGTACTACTTGATATTAATTTACAGGAGTCTCGATTGCCACATGTCCGAGTTGCTTTTTAGAAACCTGTCTATTTTAAGTTGAATATGATCGCGTTCCTACTTTGTCAAATATCTAACTAAGTGTAATAAAAAATACGTATTTCATGGCTTAAAATTTTGAAACCTTTCATCATTTTGTACCGATCCATTTAAGAGTAAAGTTCCAAAGAAGTGAGGCCTTAAATCAGTTAGATAACTTTCTATTTAAAAAAAATAGTTGCGTTTTGTGTAACAACAGGACTTTCAAATTCGACAATGGAAGGGAGAGGTTTTTCGCAAATAAACCTTGTTTAATCCACCATTTTATGTCGCCTGCAACGTGTTGCAAAGCAGCATATAGAAGTCACTTTGAAACTATCTGTTGTCTTGCGTCGTCAAGCATCTTGCATTGTCATAAAAACTTCCGGGCAACTACATGTCGCATCCTCTTGATATTTCCATGTATAGCTTCCTTCAATAGTACATGCACTACTAGTATATGGTAGAAGCTACATATACCCTTTTCCTATCTACTTCCTGTTTACCGATACCGAATATTTTAAGACACGGGAGACATATGTCTTCCATGGAAGACCGCCATTCTAGTTTTCTAAATGCCTGTACTAAAAGCTACTCCATTACAAAATGCGCTTTTCCACGCTTATAAACCTTCAAAATATTGCATTAAGGTGGTTCGGGAGTATAAAACGGAGCATCTTTTTCGGACATCTTGCAAATTTATAGTGTGTATTTCAATTAAAATGACTAAAAATAACACAAGAGATGCAAAATTCATGTTTTTTATTTCATTTTACGGATGAAATAAATAAAACGTAATTATCAAAAAAGAAATTAGGCTTTTTCAAAAAAGTTTTATTTTCAGGGGAGATAATTGGCGGGAAATTGTGTGACAATTTTTTATGTAAAAATGTGTAGGAAAAATGAGTTTTTATTAAATATCTAAAAAAGAAGGTCCGCGACCCCAAGTTTTTATCATGTTTTTCAGAAGAAAGTATATGTGGCTTGTCATTTGTAAAATATAGCTAAAATCTGATGGGTTTCAAACTCACAGTGATGCTAAATAAATCTTTTCCCTTTATAATCTATTAAAAAAAAGAACTCTAGGCCATCAAATTCGCAAGTCCATAAATCTGTAGAAAGGTCCGTGACCCTTTATTATTATTGCATTTTCTTAATGTTCGTTTATCAAAGTTTAATTCTGCAAAAAATTAACAAAAATCTGATGGATTTTTCTTATATCTTCGAACCAATATATTATTGGAAAAGGTGCACAATTATCCACGCATTAACGCACATGGCAACTACAACATATTGCAATCAATGTATATAAAGTTCCATGCTCTTGATGAAAGGTTACACATAAAAATGTGCCTATACAATGTACCAAAAAATCTATTTACAGGTTCACAACTATCAGTGATAATATACGGATTTATATCACATCGAGTTAGATGTTTGTCAAATTAGGAAACTAGCATTTGCGACTTTCCTTTGACAAATATCTAACAAATGTCAACCCAACGGTTGTTGGTTTGCCAGATGTGCCTGAGGGTTACCTATGAAATAATCAGCTTCAAAGATTACTGAGTTTTGTAGACCAAGGCTAAGTTACTTTTTTCTTAATTCGTCGCCTTATTAGTTGGGTCCATATGGTATTTTCACGCCAATAACACGTTGTATTTATCATGAGGGTCAGAAAAATTAGAACGTTCAAACGCTTTAATTTCTTCTCATGAATAATTGCCAGGAGACCTAAGCACAAACTCGGTACGGCACTAAGAAAACTTATAACAAGAAATGCACTCAAATCATACAAATACGCTACAGGAAAGAATCGATTAACGCTTAAAAAATACTATTTCAGCTGTTTTATCCAAACAAAAGGCACTACCTAAGCATTATTTATGAAATTACAAATAACAAGAGCAAATTGGTTAGCTTAACAAATAGGTGATAAGATAAAAAAGATAAAAAGTACGTACTACACTATGTGCTTTAACAATTATGCCATTGGAACGCCGTTAATTATATATTATACCAGTGGATAACTAGTCAGATTGAAATGCTTAAGTATCTAATATTTCATTTTGGAATTATGAAAATTACTTATTTACACATTTTTCTTAGGTATGATTTGGATTGAAGTATTCAGAGACTTGTTTCACACTCAAAATTGCAGTATCTGACAAATTCGTCAGTAGAAAGTAATGAGTTACGGATTATATAGATTCTCCAACTAAAAATAATTTATTTTTAGATTCATTAATCATAGCTGCTAAAAACGATACTGACGTATCTTAAAAAATGTAAAATTTTACGAAATATGGAATTTGACAAACAAATGAAAATTTTCACTTCCGCTTCTTTTATTTTCTCTTTCAGTCAGTCGAAACTTTTTATCCATAGCTCTTAATGGACGTTAACTGGTTACCAATTTTTGAAAGGCTTAGAGTAACGTCGCTTCAGTCAATCGCTTATTAAAATCTTCTGTTGGAGTAGTTAGATTATAAAAACAACACTACCTACATAAATGTGCGACAACTTAAAAATCCAAAATGGATGGAAAATAGCCAACCGCCTTTAATGTGTCCAATAGTCGCTTCTCATTGTCTTGAAATTGGACCTAGATCAAAACATAAAGAACAGATGATTCAAAACAAAACCTAGAATTAGTACCGGACGACCACGTTCTGGACAAAGAACTAACACGAAGAAGAAACGCAAGAACATTAGCTTTGACAAAAATTCCTGACTCAGGCATATAAAATCAGATGTAAGAGCCCTCAGGGTTAAACCACTTATTTTAGTCCAATAGTCCCCTGATAATGCTTTAAAAACACAAATTATGGACCGACCATTTAACTCAATGGGTGGGGGGTTGTTTTTTTTTTTCCTAAAAAAGTTTTTTTAAATTCATTTTTCAAAAAAAAAATATTTTGAAAAGGATTTTTGATGAAAAAAATGTTTAGGCAGCAGATCGAGTACGAAAGCCCAGAAGGCTCAATCGAGATACGAGATTCAAAATTCGAAATTCAATATACTTATAACCAACAAAATAAGTGTTCATTAAATTTCAGAAACCCCCAAATTCAACACTGTATTCCAAAATTTTGTTTGCTATTGGTAATTAAGATATATTTATCCGTCACGATGATTCATGATTCACGAATGAGTTTTATGTCAGATTTAGATAATTTATCATAGTGTGTATTTTCAATCACCTTACTGTTGATTTTAATTCAGTTTGAATCAGACGCTGCTGTGGCAGATTCAGAAATGGTTTCGTAATTGGAATCCACTCCCTTGATTTTGGGTTATAAAAGATGAGCGCGGATTTTCGATAACAAGCCCAAAATTGCTATATCATGCCAATGCATCCCAATTACGTGTAGCGACTTCTTACTTTAATACTCGCTACATGTGACTAAGTCGTCCAGCTTATGACACACCATCAACAGAGTAAGTTACTGAAGTTACAGTTGAACAAGAGCCAGAAACCTTTTCCCACTTCTTGAAGGTTGTTCGGGACACGCTCATTGGCAAGCAATTTCAATATATATCACCTATCATCCTAGGCATCCCTTAATTACATAAAGCACACTTAATTATTACTCATCCATTTGAGCAGCTGTGAAGTTAAATAAAACTTGCGGACTTAATGCCAAGTGTTTTTCTCTGGCATTCATTTTTTTTTATTATTTTTTTTGTGATAGTTTAAAAACCGCAAAATTAAGAATACGCAAAAATAGAATATCGTAAAAAGTATACATGTTGTGTACAAGTTGCAATATTGTACATGTTGCAACATGTACAGATAAATTGTACAAGTTAAGGCAAAATATGACATGGTTGTCTTTCATCAACATGATGAAGCACATACAATTCCAAAAAAGACATATGAGATTTTACAGTTCTGCATGTCAATTTTAAGAAATATTCACCTAAATGTTTGATAAATAGTATTAGCTTAGTGCCAAACAAGAGCATTTAAAGTGTTATTGCTGAAATCAAGACTTCAAAGTTTGGGAACTTATTTTGCAATCACTATGCGATGAAAGTTCTTAAAAAACTTGATGTATCTTCTTATAGACTTGATTGTGAACTTAATGATACACTTTTACTTTAATATTCCACTCTCATATATGATTACAAAAAATAAGTCATGATTAACAATGTAGGGGGCATTCAATATTTTTCTTAACTTGTACAATTTATTTGTACATGTTGCAACATGTACAAAGTTGCAACTTGTACACAACATATACATTCATCCATCACGAAAATTAAATTCTGCGAAAAAAGACCTTCCATTTTGCTTGAAATCCGCAAAATTTGGCTCCCGCAAAAAAAAAAATCATTTGTTATATTGATTTTCTAATTTTGAATCTCGCATTTCGAATCTCGAATCTCGTACGGGCCTTCTGAGATTTCGTAGCAGAGGGTAGGGAAAAAAATATTCTGAAGAAGGATTTATGCGGTATAAAATAATGCTTATTTGATAAAATGTTCTGTCGGGACACCTTCAAAAAATTAAAATGTCTGGCAAAAACAAAATAACCAAGCCCCCTCCCTTTCAAGTTTAATGATCCGCCCCTAACGTGCAATTAAATTCAACTTGATAAAATGTTTATTCAGCTAGAAAGAACATAAGACATGAAGGCAATCCCAAATGATGTGGAATGTTCTAGAGGATAGTCGTTGTTGCAGATAGCTAGCTTAGAAACAGATATTGACCGATATAAAAATAGAATTCATCGTTTCTGAATCTACCAAAACACTTCAAACAAGTAATAATTTGGTGAAGTTCCATCACTTAATCGCAATTATGCTTAGAATAAGACAAACAATTGGCATTTTTAAGTCCACAATTAGAATATTATTATTTCTATCAAAAATTAACACCAGTCTGACCAGTTGAAAAACCGTGTAAATATCATTATAGAAATAGAGGCCTTATGTCCCACTTCGCTATTATTTACGCTTTGTCTTGTTATCAAAAATTTTAATGGAAACGATTATGATAGATAAGGATTTTCTGTAAGGATTGTCAGTCCTTATTTTTTCTATATTAATCACTATGAAGTTTCATCATACATTTATCATTGATACATTTAAATTTTTCCCGTGTGTAACAGACGGGAATTTACAAGCCATATCTTGACAAGGGGCTTTTTTGCCATATCAAACCATCGCGTGCACAAAAGTGGGCAAATATGGCCATATCAAGACCTCGTGTACACAAAAGGGGGCAAATATGCCATATCAAGGTCAAGAGCCTCACTTTAAAATTTGACGTCACAGTATATAATTAGAATAGCATATTTGTATCTGAAAATGTATGATAAAAGATTATGAAACAGGGTTTTCCATATCAGGTCATATATCATTCCTCGACCCATATTAGGTCTCGACTTACGCCTCGACCCATATTAGGTCTCGACTTACGCCTCGACAATATATGGGAATCTCGGAATGACATGGTACTTGATATGGAAAACCCTGTGTAATAATCTATATGTATTAAGAATTAGACAAAAATGAACAGTAACATCTTAGTGTCTATACAATCAATTAATGTAATCAAAAGATGGGGGTCAGTGTGCAAAAAAAATCTTCTTTAAGATAGAAGCAGAGGTACTAATTGGGCAACCGAATGTCAAAGTCCGAAATGGCAAAGACAAAACTAGTAAACCCAAATAAGTACAGGACGAAATAAAACACGGATACACAAAACTACTGAATACTAATTTACAACGCGAACTCTAGTCGTTATAAGATTGAACTTAGGTGCTCCGGAAGGGTAAAACCTGGACTCCTGAAATCTCACTGAAAATCTGTAACATGAAGAGTGACAATCCCTTTAGGTATACTGAAGTTTCTCCCTTAACAAATTCATGAAAATTTGCAATAAAGATAAATTTAGTATGTACATTTTAAAAATTCAAGAAAACCATGTCTTATCGAATTTGTTTATATAATATTTAATGTTCAAAACTATATGTTTTTCACAAGAATGACAAAAATGCAATATTTAGTAAGTCATTAAATTGCGTGGAATTACGGTTGATAAAAAGCAGAGGGTAAAAACATAGATTAAAAAAGATTGTCCATTGAAATTATTTTGAAAATTTCACATGGTGCTAAGATCACTCAGACTTTTCATTCCCTTTTGTGGTATTGCGGAGCACATTTGTATCCCATGAACACAAATATTTTTTTTGCGCAGATTTGCCGATATATAAACACAACTATGAACTTTGTCAAAAGGAAACTCATTATTGCTCGATTTCCTAATTCACCAATTTATTACATCTTCGTTTATCATCACAAAATAGCTGAAAAATATTTGGTATTTTGTGCTTACCAATTCAAAAAGCAATGGCCCTAACTTTTTAGATTAAGCGAACAACTTGAATGAGAAAAATTAAGTATCTGTCTTTTAGACAATCTAAGTATCTTACAATTTAACTGTATATAAGTCTTTGATAGACTGAAAATGATGGTAAAGTGAACATAGAACTACTATACTATGATAAAATGAAAACAGGAAAAATTAGACACGGAGAAGAGAGTCTAGGCTTTGGGGGAAACGAGTTATGATATGCTGTTACCACTACCTTGTGCTAAAACAGTTCGTGGCTATACGAGTCAGTAAGAGTCATTTCAATACAAAATAAATGATTGTATCGGTCACTATCTTCCAGCAAATTGTGAAACTGTGGTCAACGCAAAAGGTCAATGTCTGTTTTCTGTCACAATGTATTAAATTAGCGTCTGTTTAAGAGTTATAATTATGCCTTATTCCATAATGACGTTTGCTTGAATATGTTCGGAAAACACACAATCATACATCATTGATGTGATCTACCATTTACCATACATATAAGCTAGACTGTTCAAAGACATTTTTTTCACAGACAGGTATTTCAAATGTAACAAAATTATCCATGGAAAGTATACATGCGATATTGTTAGCTTTCAATCCAGTTTATGGAATAACCCATGCTGCCTTTTAAGCAGTAATAGATCACACATTTCCGTCACTTCCCACCGTGTGGCCACTTATTGACATAGAGCTGAGCCGAACGGAGCAATTGAATTAATTTGATGTTACATGTGATTGTTTCAGCGACTTGAACCCCTTGGTCCCCAGTCTTTTCTATACACAAATATGAACTTTGTCAAAAGGAAACTCTCTATTGCTCGATTTCCGTGTTTACCAATTTATTATATCTTCGTATATCATTGCAAATACATGTAGCTGAAAACCCTTTGGTATTTTTTGCTTAACAATTCAAAAAGCAATGGCCCTAATTTTTAAGATAAAGCGAACAACTTAAATCAGTAAAATTAAGAATTATAGAAGAAAAATGAGATTTGGAATAAGTGTACATAACCGACAATAATAAACGTTAATGTGTCTCTTTAAGACAATCTAAGTACCCGACAACTTAACTGTACATAAGTCTTTGATAGACTGAAAATGATGGTGAAATGAACATAGAATTTATCAGAAAACGTTAGACACCGAGAAGAGAGTCTAGGCTTTGGGGAAACGAGTTTTGATACAGCTACCTTGTTCAAAAACAGTTCTGGTTATATGAGTCAGTAAGAGTCATGTCAATACAAAAGGTATGATTTTATCGGTCACCGAACTACAACTATCTTCCAGTAAATTGTGAAGCCTTAACTGTGGTCAACGTAAAAGGTCAATATCTGTTTTCTATCACAATGTATTAAATCAGTGTCTGTTTGAGAGTTTTGATTATGCCTTATTCCAAAATGACGCTTGCTTGAATATATGGTCGGATTTGAAACTATTTGTCCTGATAATCGTCTTTCAATAACAATTAAAGGTGTATCTTACAATACCGGACGTTCTTTCAACTGAAGCACAGAAATGTACACAGAAATACATAATTGATGTGATCTGCCATTTACCATAGATATAAGCTAAACTATTCCAAGACACTTTTTCATAGACAGTTATTTCCTAATGTAACAAAATTCGAGACCTTATAATGTACTAGTTGATATTAACTTACAAGAGTCGCGATTTCCACATATCTGCATATAGTATTATATTACGTAATAAAGCTAAGAGGTACGTAGAATGAATACTAATTCGAAAGTTGCCCTAAACCGTTTTCACAATTTGTCAGTTATTTATGAACCATAGAAAATGCATGTAACATTGGTCATGTTGTTAGCTCTTAATTGAGTATATGAAACACATGCTGCCTTTAAGCCTGTATTTAGGGTACCTACTACTAAATCGGCCAATCATATTTTGGAACGTATATGAAAATAGTGCTAAGAATTCCCAAAGCAGTGATTTCAAGGTTCAATACTTTTTCAAGAAAATGGAAAGATTTGTAATATCTGCATATATTTAGAACATAGGACATCTCTGTAACATGTTCAATCCAAATTTATTTTTTTAAGACCATAGTTTGTTAAAAGGGGGTATCCCAGGACCTATACTCTTTGAAAATGCTGTTTGTAAATCGTTCTATTTTAAGGCCGCTCTTCGACGAGGAGATAGCTTTTCTTTATAAGGCTTTAAATGTGTTATGAAAACTTGTAAAAAAAACTAGATATAGGTTAAGAAATCTGAGAATATATACTTGTCAAGAGGTTTTACTCAAGGCAAACTGGCTAGAGGGTTTTGAAAAATTGATTTTTTAGTTGATTAAAGAGGGGGCTTGATTTAGTAGTTTGTACCCTATATCAAACATTTCTCTCACTTCCCACCTGACTGATGGTTTTTTATAGTTGTGACTATAAGGGGGTGTCCTCTGCAACGGCTTTAACTGGCGCTATACATGCCATGGTCATAACGCCGATGACACAGCATCGCCATTGTGAGCTGCTCAAGAGAACCCGATAAGACCTTCTTTCTCGATGGAACAGTGTCCGTTTTGCACCATGGGGAGGTACTAGTATGAATTCTGCAAGCGCACACACTTGCCACCGTAAGGCAACTTACTGATATAGAGTTGAGTCGAACAGAAAAAAAAATGGAATAGAATTATGAACATTTGATGTTACAAGTAATTGTTTCGGTGACCTGAACACCTAAGTCCCCGGTCTGCCGTCTTAATTGTTGAACCACTGCTCAGTCTTCAAATATACCCAGTTTACAATTGCTTTATAATGCATCATAATGTTATTAAAAGTATACTTTTGATAGAAAAATAATTATGAAACAAAAAGGTAGCTATTATTTTCAATTATTCTTTTTTTAACGATTCGCCAATCTTAAATTTTGCTTTTCAGAAACATGTCTATTAAAACTTTAAGTCGAAAATGCTCGAGTTCCAAACTTGCCATATATCTGTCTCAGTGTTTTAAAAATACGTATTTCATGACTAAAAGTTTTGAAACCTTTCATCATTTTGTACGGATCCATTGAAGAGTATTAAATGTTCCAAAGAAGTGAGGGCTTGAATCAGTTAGATTACTTTCTATAAACAAATAGTTGTGTTATGTGTTACAACCAGACTTTTAAATCCTACAATGGAAGAGAGGTTTGTCGCCAATATACCGTGTTTAACCCACCAGTTTAATGTTGCCTTCAACGTGTTAAAAAGCAGCAAATAGGAGTCACTTTGACAATATTTGTCTTCTTGCGTTGTCACAAAAACTTCTGGGCAACTACCTGTCGCAGCCTATTGATATTTGCATGTGCCTTCCTCCAATAGTACTATATGGTATACCCGTTTCTCGTCTTCTTCCTGTTTACCGAATATTTTAAGAAACAGCTGACATACATCTTCCATGAAAGACCTCCATTCTAGTTTTTAAAATGCCTGTACTAAAAGCTACTCCATTAGAAATGTGTTTAAGTCCACGTTTTTACACGCTAATAAAACTTCAAAGTATTATCAGAAAAAAATGCACAATTATCCACGCTTAACTACAACATATTGCAGTCAACATGCTCAAGATGAAAGGTTACACATAAAGATGTGCCTATACATGGCAAAACCGTTATATTGACACCTGGTTTGGTAATCTGTAATGTCAAACCCAACGGTGGTCGGTATTCTTTGTTAGTTGCCAAATGTGCCAGAGGGTTATATTTTAAATGACTTTGTAAAACTTCCTTCAACACATGCTAAAGATAACTTAGTTTTGTAGACCAAGGCTAAGTAACTTTTTTCTTAAAATTCATCGCCTTATTAGTTGGGTCCTTATGGTATTTTCACGCCAATAATACGTTTTATTTATCACGAGGGTAAGAAAAATAGAACGTACAAACGCTTTTATTCTTCTCAAGAATAAGTGCCAGGGGACCTACATGTAAGCACAAACTCGGTACGGCGCTGAGAAAACTTATAACAAGAAATGCACACAAATTATACAAATATGCTTCAGCAGAGGACCGATCAACGATTACAAAATACTATTTCAGCTGTTTTATACAAACAAAAGGCCCTATACCTAAGCAATATTTCTAAAATTACAGATAACAAAAGCAAATTGGTTAATTTAACAAATACGTGATTAGATAAAAAACGATAAAAATTACGTTTGTGTTTTATCCATTATGCCATTGGAACGTTGTTAATTATATAATATACCGGCAGATAACTAGATTGAAATGCTTAAACATCCAATATTTCATTTTTGAATTATGAAAATTACTTATTTACACATTTTTCTGTGGTATAATTTGGATGGAAGACTCGTTTTACACTCAAAATTACTGTTTCTTACAAATTTGTCTTACATTTATTAGGTAGAAAATAATGACTATAGATTCTGCAACTAAAATAATATATTTTTAGATTCAATAATGATAGCTGCTTAAAACGATTCGTATCTTTAAAATGTAAAATAAAAATTTACGAAATATAGAATTTGGAAATAAAATGAAAATTTTCGCATCTCGTTCTTTTATTTTCTCTTTCGATCAGTCGAACATTTTTAATGGATGTAAACTGGTTACCGATTTTTGAAAGGCTTAGAGTAACGGTGCTTCAACCAATTGCTTATTAAAATCTTTTGTTGGAGTAGTTAGGTTATTAAAACGACACTACCTACATTAATGTGCGACAACTTAAAAATCCACAATGAATGGTAAATAGCCAACCGCCTTTAATGGTCCAATGGTGGCTGTTCATCTTCTTGTTATTGGACGTAGATCAAAACATGAAGAACAGATGATTCAAAACTAAACATTCTGGACATAAAGCTAACACGAAGAAGAAGAAGAGTAAGAACATTAGCCTTGACAAAGATTCCTGACCCACGCGTATTAAATCAGATGTAGGAGCCCCCACGGTTAAACCACTTATCTTAGTCCAATCTTCCCCTGATAATCTTTTAAAACACAAATGATAGACCGACCATTTAACTTGAAGGGTGGAAGCTTGGTTTTTTTTCCTAAACAAATATTTTGAAAATGTTTTTTTTTCCTAAAAAAAAAACATTTTGAAAATGATTTTAAATGAAAAAAAATATTTTGGCAGCATAGGGTAAGAAAAAATATATTCTGAAGAAGGATTTCTGCGGTTTAAAATTATGCTAATTTAAAAAATGTTTTGTCGCGACGCCTTCAAAAATAAAATGTCTGGCCAAAACAAAAAACAAAACCCTCCCCTTCAAGTTTAATGGTCCGTCCCTAATGTACAATGAAATCCATCTTGATAAAATGTCAATTCAGCAAGAAAGAACCAAAGACATGAAGGCAACCACATATGATTTGGAATTTCCAAGAGGACAATCGTTGTTGCAGACAGCTAGCTTAGAAACAGATATTTACCGATGTAAAAATCGAATTCATCGTTTCTGAATCTACCAAAACACTTCAACGAGTTAATGATTTTGGTGAAGTTTATGCTTAGAAATGACACAAAGACAAGTGGCATTTTTAAGTTCAAATTAGAATATCAGTATTTCTACCAAAAATAAACACCAGTCATTACAGAAATATAATGTCTGCTTTCGGTTGAGTCACGCTTTGTCTTGTTTTGTTCATTTGCAAAATCCATTTTCATGCAAGGCATTAAGATATATATTTCTAAAAAACGAATACAAAATGTAGTTAATGTATTTTTTTTTTGTAGAAAGGATATTAGCATTCAAAGATTTGGAGCAAAATTTGGGAGCAAAATTGAACCTTCAAGACAAATTTGGAACCGGAAATTCTACAAAATATAGTTACCAAAACAGCACAAAAAACGGCCAATCTGGTAATGCTGGATAGCACATTTCAAGAAATTACCTCTCATGAGCAGCATTTGAATCAAACTATTGGAGGTCAAAAAACAAAAGTATTGAACGAAAAGTACTCAAAACCAAAAATGTTCGATCAGAAAAGCCTTATACGGAAACGTGGATACAAGATGATAATACAACAAAATTAACCAAGGATTTTCTTTTTCATCCCATTTTTTTTAAGATATTTCATAAATTGTCATGGAAACGATTATAATAGATAAGGATTTTGTTTAAGGTCCATGATTACACTTCGAATAAAATGGGCATTGTTGATATTTGGCTATATTTGGGTGAACTGAAAAACGCAAAGAAAATGCACCGGCAAAACGGATCAAGTGTACACGAACAAAATACTTAAAGTTTATGCTAAAAATATTTATCTAGACGCTGCAACGCCTTATTAGCGAGCATCGCAGATGCGAGCCCTACGGCATTAAGCATGTTTTGAGATGTTCCAAAAATATACTGACAAGAAAACCGGAACAGGTTTACTTTTACGGAATGAATAAAATAATAGGCACGGAGCAAGTAAAACAATCAACCCTCTGGGCTTATAAAAAATAGATCATAATCTGTTATGCAAAAATATAAAAATTGAAATTTAAAAACAGTGATAAAACCCTCATTCATCCACTTGTTTATTTTTACACTCAGATTTTTATTTAAACACCATTCGATCTTTTTCGCTGAAAAACGATTTTCCGGAAATTGCCGAGCTAGCTTTTGGCAACATCGTCCCATTGACTAGTCATACCAAAAGCATGATACTGACCAAGCTTTGTTAAATTCTAAGTAAGATAAAATAAGATAAAGAAATATAAATTTGCTGAATAAAACCTACTCATAATAATAAATAAAAGGTTCTTACCTGAAAATGATAGAAGAGTCCCATCCTGTGGGGTTTCACTCACTTTCCTCAATCACTCGCATGATATTTTTACTTTACGTTTTTTTTTCGCCAGGTTTCTAAATGTACCCTCTGTTACCAAGGCTTCAAATAAAACACTGATACTCAGAAAATCTCACAAAACCTGACAGAATCTGAATGTTGTTTTGATCTGCTGAAGAAGCGCGAAATACTCTGACAAGGAAGTGACGTCACGTAATCCATAAAATGGATAATTTCGTCCCCGCTTAATGTCGTCCCAGAATGTTACAGGATTTATTATTTGCACAAATAATTGAATCTTTAATAAGTCGTTATTGTTCTCAGATATTCTAACAACAACTTTCTCAAGTGCATATGATTTGGGTAGGGTGGGGTCAGACTTTGCTACTATCTAATTCATTTTTTAAAAGTTCCCTCTTTACGTTAAACTTAGCCGGTCGAGCACATGGATTTATTTTTAAAAGGTATATAGATTTTCGATGCTCGCTAAAAGGCAGGGCCTTAATCATATTAAGCATTTGAATGTGTAGTTTAGGCTCCACATAGACTGAAAACAGACGTAAAATATCGTTCATTTTTCGGAAGTGTAAAGATGAACCTTACGGACTGTCACTCCTTAATATTTTTTTTATATTAGAGATTTCATAAATTGTTAAGAAATGTTTTTTTTTTAAATGACAAAAAATCAAATGTCCGTTTGCTCGTTTGTGCAAAATACAAAGTCAAAAACTTTGCGGGAAAGCGGACTCCTCTATATTTTACATAACTTTATCATGGTAACATATTTTTTTGAAACTATGAAGATGTATTAAGAATTAGAAAAAAATTAACAGTAATATGTCAGTGCCTATACAATCAATTATTGTAATTAAAAGTTGGGGTCAGTGTGCAAATAAAATCTTCTTTAAGAAAGAAGCAGAGGTACCAATTGGGCATCCGAACGTAAAAGTCTGAAAGGACAGGGAAAAAAAGAGACAACATATAAAACATGAAAACACAAAAACTACTGAATATCAATTTACAACGCAAACTCTAATCGTAATGAGAATTAACTCAGGTGCTCCGGAAGAGTAAAACCGGGAATCCTGAAATCCCACTGAAAATCTGTAACATGAAAAGTGACAATCGATACAATTTAGTTTCTCCAAGTTAACAAATTCATGAACATTTGCAATAAATCTAATTTTAATATGTACATTTTAAAAATTCAAGAAAATCATGTCTTATCGAAGTCGTTTTCATAATATTTAATGAATTATATGGTTTCCACAAAATGAGAAAAAAATGCAATATTTTGGGAAGTCATTAAAATTGCGTAGAGTTTCTGTGGATAAAAAGCAGAATTGTCCATTGAAATTGTTTTGAAAATTTCACATGGTGTTGTTGTTGTTATTTTTTTCTGCTAAAGAATGACTTTTAAAAGGAAAGGGGTCAATGTGCTTATTTCTAAGATATTTGCAACAAATTGAATTTTTTTCAATCATTTTTGTGATTTTTTAATTTCGTGACCAAAATGCATCGAACGAAGACGTCATCATCTGTGACTGTATCGTATGCCCTTATACATGCCAAATATGACGTTAGTACATTATGAGTAACCCCGATTGTGATGTACTTTTAGAGTACAACCAAAAACGTAAATTTTCGTCAAAACAAAAGTCTTAGAGATAATTAGCCTTAACTTCACAATCAAGACCGAGTGTAGTTTGCTGATTGTATTTGTTTCTGAACGCTAATTATATTTTGTTAGCACTAAATACATTACTTTGGATGTAAAGCAAGTTAGCAATTCCTCGAAATTGGACAAAAATATTCAAATATTCCTCAATAACTTTATGAGAGATATATTTGAATAAGTGAAAAAAACATTAAAGTATCACTTCAACAAGGCACTTGGATTGGTAGTTGTTGGTCCGTTTCATAAACAGTAATCTGGTGGATTTTTGGAGAGCGTGAAAATTCAATGATACAGGGGCAAGACGAGTTTTTTTTTCAAAAGTTTCTTTAGAATTATGCTACACGTACTTAACGACAATGTAGGCTCCTACAAATACAATGTCAGTGGTATGACTTTTTGTTACTAATGTCATGTTGCAACAATTAATATAAGCATAATATATGACTGATAAAAAAGTGACAACAATGATGAAGATAATGCGACTTGTGGCACAGATGCATAGAAAGATAGTCAATTATAAACGTAGCTAAATTCTAAATTATCTGTAAAGATCGTAACCGTATTACATTATGTACAGTTGTTTAGTTCATATACATGCATAATATTGATATAAAACTCTTCCGTTTCCTTCGAAGTATATGAAAGAGAACGGTCGAAATATAAAACCAGCAAACATTTTTATCCTCTTTCTTCGCAACAATACATTTTTCAAATAATATTATATCCCACTGGTTTTAATTCTAGAGTCTTGTTTGGCTGTCCCAGTAAATTTGAAAGATTATTTAGGCCTGCATTGTTTTATTTATTTGTTTGTGTGTTTTTTCTTGTGGGTTTGTTTTTTAATTTTTTGCTTTTTTTTTTAAATTTAAGACACAAGGAAGTTGCTGAGATACATTTAAATTCTTTAACCTTCTTTTTTTAATATCGATCGGGGTTATTTCTGTAGTTTTCTCTTTTTTTTTAATTCTTTTTTGTTTTTGTTTATTTTTGATCAACGATTACTTTGAAAACTGTACACATATATAACATTTTGTAAAGCAGTACAGCGCATGCAATGTTTTCATTGTAGAAATTTACAGACATGATCAGAAATGACACCACTGAGAGTTCCACTAATTATATATAGAATGGATCATTTGTTATGTCGCATTCCTGCGTCTATAGAATATCGTTGTGGAAATATATAACACAAACATTATAACTTCGATTAAAAATATAAAAAGGTTAGGGCCCTTTTATTTTTAATTCTAGAAATCGTTTGTCCAAGTTTTAAAATTTGTATTCTGTTTAGACTTGCTACATGTACAAGTCTCTCTCTGAATAATACAGTTAAATCATTTTCTAGTTACAATGTAAAACAAAATCCTATTTCAATGATGGGAAACTCTAACACAAAATCTTATATTTCCCTTTGATAACAAATGGCCCTTTAATATATTTTTTTTAATTAGAAATTACTTAAAATTAGATAAAGGTTAAAAACAAAATTACCGAACTTGGAGGATCAATCTCAATGTCCAAGAGAAGAGACAAAACAAGGAAGACACACCTGAAAAAATTGAAGATCGCAATGGTCCTGACTTGGTACAGGTATTTCAAAAGAAATTTTATTTCTATTTCTATGAAAGCTTGAATAACCATGGCCTCCTCAACAATTTGGCTAGATTGCTACTTATAATGCCAGATCAGACAATATAAAACTCTTTCCCAAGCACGGTCATAAAGCTTTTATTTTAAAAATAAATTAATTTTATCTTTATTTATGATAGAAATTTCCTGATTTATCAAGTTGTTTACTGTACCTTTTCCATAGAAGAGAGCGTGTTCGAATTCATATTTGAAGAGATAAGGAAAGCCATTATGTAGAGAATGCATAGGCCATTATCCCTTTTCATTCTAATTTAATTAACACTTTTATCTTTTTTAATTCTTACACAAATAACATCAAAGTATGACAGATCACATCAATAAACAAAATCATCACAAATGGAACCAAGTCGATTGTATTTTGTCACAGCTGTGTCGACTTTGAGCTGAATGTTGAATATCTTTTCTGTTTTCTGTGCTCGAACGGCTTGTTCAGCCATGACATGAATAGAAAGTATTTGAGTTTTCGACGAAAGTAACGACTCATTAGTACGAGAATAAAAAAGTTGGCCGTACAAGCAGTGAACACTAGTAAGTTACAGATGATGGACGATGTAAAGCGAGCCTTAGTGTCCAGGACCGAGTCATAGGCATGGGGCTCGGCTATGATCCATGTAAAGAAGATGGCGTTTGGAAGTTCTGTCAAGAGAAAAAAAGCAGTGATGGCCATTACTAACTTTGATGCCCTTTTCATAGACTTGTGTTCTTTCCTTTCAATGCAATTGTTATCAAACAGAATCTCCCTTATTTTTCTGTTGTCCTTTTTGATATGTAATTCAAATATTAAGAGAATCGTTGTTATCAACAGAATAACACATGGAACGGTCGTACCGAAAACGTTCCTCATCCAAGTGTACAAGTAATGAAACCTCATCTCAAAAGGTTCGTACGGACACAAGCAAAATTCTCTTTCCGATATCACGTCGGTGACATTTGAATACCCAAAAAGTGCATTTTGTGAAACGTTGAGAGTAATTGGGTAGTACTTCTTGCTCCATAAGTTGGGCACAATCATGACGAGAAGCGACAGAACAAATGTCACTATGATAGATACGATTGTATTCCTTCTGTTACAAAAATGGGGTCCACTCATGGGAAAACCAACTACGATATACCTCTGCACTCCTAACAGGACGGTCAACCATATTGAAAAACAGTGAAACATCGAAGTAACATAATACGCCGAGTCATGGTAGATTATAAACAAACATTTGATATAAATGTCAATTTTTTTAAGTCCGTACACCAAAAAATACATTGGACTTATAGAACATATCGAAATAATGTTGGACACAGCTAAAACGGACAACACAGTGTTCGTTGGTGATTTTCTGTTAGTTGTCATAAACACCAAAAGCGCCAGACTATTTACCCCTAGTGTTGTAAGTGCTATTATAGGCACAATATATCCATAAATGATATCACCCATTTCTGGTATGGGAAATTTAATAGGCATACAGACGTCCCTATTATGAGTCCCGTTTGGTCCGTAATATTGTATCGGATACTCCATTTTATTTATGAACTATTTCCTCCAAATGCATGGCCGGATTCATATAAATCGATTCTTAATAACTGCTTTATACTTTTTTACCAATAAAAGTATTCAAAAATCCATGCAATTCATTCACAACTAAAAACATCGCTCCGATATCAATATGAAACAAAGTTATCCTGAAGTGGCATACGTGTTAAA
Source organism: Arcuatula senhousia (assembly GCA_963971305.1). Lineage (NCBI taxonomy): Eukaryota > Metazoa > Mollusca > Bivalvia > Mytilida > Mytilidae > Arcuatula > Arcuatula senhousia. The sequence continues at coordinate 22,565,749 of OZ020306.1, read as the reverse complement.
GATTTGCCAACCTTTGAGGCTGTTGTATAATCATATATAAGTTATAAGAGAATCAGCAACCTATCATCAGTGGTTCAGTGTCTTGTTTCTACCCACACGTCTTGCTATCTCCCTGGAATCAGATGTGATTCTTCTCATTGTCGGCATTAATTTAACCAATTAAGACGACAGCGTAAATCAGATTGGACATTTCATCTCACCTGACCAGCTTCAAAACATCAGAAGCTAATGTCGGGTTACGGATTAATTTTCAGAGAATTGAAATAGGAAAATTCTAATATGAAATGAAGGGTTCTCGAGTTAAAATCTGATGTATTCTGTAGCATTACTATTCAGACGTGGATTAATTTAATCAGAACACTGAGAGCTGTAATTCAAAGAAACACATTATTTTCCTGTAGATTTATGATATCTTTTCTTTTGATTCATTTGATAAGTAAGTGAAACTAGTAATTAATTGATGACAATTTCAGGTCTTTGATTTTTTTTATCATAACAATATATTGATATTTTCATCAAAATAATATAGCTCAGGTCATTGATTGACGAAAGTAGAATTTAAGTTTATTTTAAACTTAATAATATCCAGTTATTTGGTTCCGCAGGGCAGGTTAAGTATCCTATTCGATTTTTAAGGGATCCACACAAGCATAAGGCTTGTTAAAAATTTCTGTACATATTATCCGCACAAATTGGTCTTTGATCCCATTATTTCATTCTGAAATCTTGATGAAAACCTTGTAAAAACTTCTTAAACTAGCGCATACCCTTTTCAATGTGCGCAGATATTGGACCTTGGGGTGCAAGGATGTAACGTCATATTTTTTATTTATTAATTTTCGTGTGTGTGTTCGTTTGTTTGAGGGTATTTTGATTTGTTTTGTTTTTGCTTTGTTTGCATTCTTTTTTCTTTGTTGTTTTTCTGCTTTTAAAAACAATTAGTACGTGTATGTGCTTTTGATACAAAGTCAACATTTTTGCTTTTGTTTTGTTTTGTATTTTTGCTAGTTTTTATCTGTAAGTGTTTTGTTTCGATCCATGTTTGTAAATAATTAACCTAATCTTTTCCAGAACATTGTGTATGAATTGAATTTGACATGATGTAAAAGTAATTGTAACCATATCGATAAAACTTATTATATCAAAATTTTGAGCTTCAACTAATGAACGATGTCAATTATAGCTTTTAAAATAAGCAATTAGATGGAAAAACAAGCAACACCGGTGGAAAATCCAAAATATGACATTTTCTTGTCAAATAGCTATGAAAGGATTATTGCAATATCATATCATTGGATTATTGTTGACGTTCACAAAGTATGATGTATTAAAATAAATCAAGCAGTTACTGGCAAAAAAAAACTTCTCCAAAAAGAAATGAATAGAATCAAAAGCAACAAAAGTTAACGACCGGAAGGTTTTTGCAGGCTATTTCGGACAAAAACAAAACAACAAGAATTTCTAATTCGAATAGAGAGCTCTCTAATTAAGTTCTTCGTAATTTTACCATGCTCAAGTGTACATTATTTGGAACAACAGTTAATTATAAACATAATTAAGAAAATCTTTTTTTCACAGGAGAAGTGTGAGATATTTCCCATTATTTTCAAGTTGTATGAGTAAACTGTAGATTAAGTGAATAGGATTCAGATAGGTCAAAGTAAAACGTAATATAATAGCCAAGAACCATATGACCTAGGTCTTTAATTGACTATTTTCTCAAATTTTTGGCATCATAATTACCTTTCATAAAACAAACGAAAATAACGCACTATAGCAGTAAGCAGTTTAATTCAAAAAGTTGCACACCACAGCTCATATTTCACAACAGATATGACCGGAGTGGCATCAGGTACTGTATGTCCATGTACTACATGTACATGTAGCAGTCTGCACGAACAGAATCTTTTATGTCAGGATATCAAGGCAATATGCGATATACTCCGTTCACATGTACTGCAGTAATTATAGACAATAAAGAGATGTGGAATAAGTATACGCGACACAACCGGCAACTTAAAAAATCACAATGGAAAACAGCCAGCAGTCTTCAACATGATCAACATGACCAGAGGTCACTGCTCGCTGTCTTGCATTTGCCCAATACTAAAAATACAATACATAAGATTCAAACAAATCCCTAGATTATCAAATAAATCATTTTAGGGACCGATTATTCAACTTGAAAGGGGTCGACATGTTTTTTTTTCATAAAAAATATTTTGAATCTGATTTGTAATGAAAAAAAATTCTGGCACCTGAGGTTAAGAAAAAAAACATATTTTGAGAAAGGATTTCTACCACATAGAATAATGTAAAAAATGTTACACAATATTTTGTGATGACGCCTATCACTGATAAATATTTTTTACTGACCAGAAAAAAAAACCAAGCCCCCTCATTCAAGTAATATGTTCGGTCTTTATCACAAACAAGTCTGACAAAAAAAATAAACAGTTTTCTTGGACGGAAATATTACAATAACACTCGTGGCAAGTTCATTTTGGTGAATTTCAAGAGGAGTGTTTAGGATAACAAAGAGGTCATGTTAAGTTTTAGTTGGGCATGTTGGGTATCTGAATGAAATCTGTTTGGTCCGGTAAGGAAAAGGGTCAAATTTGGATCGTGTTTACGCACCCATATCTATGTTTGTGATTTAAATGATCGTGTCAAACACAGCTCCTTACCCAAACCATTTTACGTGAACTCACTTTACTAGAGGCGGATTATTTAAGTGACTCATACATTCTTTTTAAAAATAAAATTATGCCTGCAAAAGTTCCATAGGTTTTGTCAATTTACAATCCTATACTTGTGAAAAATGGATTGCTTTTACATGCCGGCGCAGACTAGACATTATAACAAGTTGCTTGGAGGAATTTTAAAACTCAACAAAAGATTTATATTTTGTTAACGGCATGTTTGATCAGTAAAATTGTTTTGCATGTCAAAAATAGCTCTATCTGTAGTTTATTACCCCTTTGTATAAGGAAATTGAAATTGTTTTATTATCTAACTGTAGATTTAATTTAAACTGTATTATTTGGTTGTCTAAAATGCGTTTTGGTATTGACGGATTTTCCGGTTCACAAAGAACAGCACTTTGCTTTGACGTGTGAGTTTTTTAACTGGATTAAAATAAGATAGATGACCGAGTACATGCTACTTGTTTGATGTCGATCCCGAGTGATATATGAAAATTGATTCGGCCAGATCTATAAATTTAGCTACTGATCTTTATGTCCTATATGTTAATCGTATACGACGAAAAGAAATGCAAAAATGTTTCCCATAATTTGACACTGACTTCTATATTCTTTTAATAAATATGTCAGGGGTGTAAAAAAAAATTAAAATTTTTGATAAGGGATCAACCATTTAACTGGCCTTGGTCTTTAGCTGGGAGCCTCTCAGCTACTACTACTTGATGGTCGTGTTGCCTCGTCATTTATCAATTCAAGTATCATGCGCGCTCGCATTATAGTATCTTTTTATAGAGATTAATAATAATTTTCGTCGCTCTACCTGAAATCGAACATCCGATTAATTCTCATGCTACTTTTATAGTTAACATAAACAATCTTAAATATTTGCAGATTATCGGCTATCAACACTTTCAGTACTTTGATTTGTTGTTGTAAGAAAAAAATATTCGCGCGGAGAGGGAAAGTTTTTTTTTATTTCATATTTAGCATTACTTTATATAGCAGGAATCTTCATCTTAGAATATTTTTTTCCTAAATACCACATAACCAAAATATATGTCAAGCAAAACTCTGATTCAAAATATTTCGTTTTACGAGTAGTCACGAATAAGTGTCTTCCCCAAAGCTGCCAAAAGGAATAGTGATGGCTCTTTAAATGCTGTCTCAGAAATTCTCTTGAGAACTGCTTTTATTCATACAGTTTAAAGTATTACTACAAAGTTTACCATAAAAGTCAGAGGAATGAGTAAATTAACATGTCCTATTTAACAGACAAGATTCTGATGAAGTTCTATTTATCTGAATGACACAGTTTAAGACTGGCAAACATTCTTTAGTTATCTAAGATCATGTCAGTTTACAAGGCTTTTCATCAATTCTGTCGACCCGTGCCATGTATTTACTTAATGTTAACAAGCAATACAGCCTTAATGCTTCTGCATGTTCTAAAACATTCAATAAAGAAGTTGCATTAGAACTTAACTTAAGCTATTAAGAGCTAATATTTTATCTACACTCGCCATTTGTAACAGGAAATAAAGGTATAAACAAAATTACCGAACTTGGAGAATCAATCTTAAATGTCCATAAAACAAGACATACCGGAAAAATTGAAGATCGCAACGGTCCTGACTTGGTATAGGCATTTCAAAAGAAAAGGTGGGTTAAACAAGGGTTTAAGGCGCACAAAAACCCCCTTCCATTGCGATCATTGGGTCCGGTATTTACACGTGAGTGAGTTAGTGAGTTGGTGTTTTACGCCCGTGCAACGCTATATAGGTTATTTACAAAAAAGATGATAAATAAAACATGAAATGATGATGATGGGGTGGAAAACAAAGACCGGTAAATTTTGAAGAACCACAGGAAAAGGGGAAAGGTGGGAAGGGGCAGAAAATTTAGCCTATGTGGTGCTCTACTTTGCGGTCCACAAAGGGGTCTTTAACGTGCATGAAGCATGACACTCTCCTCACACGTTTGCCCACTATGGTCAGCGGTCAGGGTTTCCGTATTAAAGACCTGACATCTGTAATTTTTGTCCAGTTTTGACTGTCATTGGAAAAAAGATTGATCGGTTATATTGGGTCCTCCTCTTATCGAGACCTACAGCAGGATTCATTAACGTGCTCTGCTATGGTTTGTGATCAGGTTTTCCGAATTATGTAGCCTGACGACCCTGGCATTCATTATGAGAGCACCTGGAACACGCATTCAAGTGTGGACAAAGCAGGTTGACCTATATCAGGTTTCTGAGCGCTCATCATAGTTTACTTTTACCGACAAGCTTAGCACTGCTGTGGGTGTGTTCGTCAGTTTTGGTAAAGAAACTCTCTGTAACGGAACATAATTAAGGATTATTTGAAAATTTGCAGGGTAGTTTCGTTTTGTAAATATGTCCAGAACGATATCCAGACCAAATTTTGTGCTGGGTCAATTCGCAATTTTCCTACAAGCTTTTTCATTCACAGAAAAAAAGTTTTATTCTTAGTTAAGACTGCTAGACTTAAAATCTTTAGCGATTTTCAGACGCATCGCAGTTCTACTTCCTGCTTTCTCCAATGGACATATTCTTCCAGTAATTCTTATATACACGGTAGGTCAATAACATTTGGTTGATGAAGAAAAAAAATATGTACTCATTTAAATGTAAATGTAGATTTGAACACAGGTTGCTTTTGAAACTTAAAGCGTAGGGACCATAATGCTATGTCCAGTCCATCGCTTATTCGTGGGGGCTTAATTTAATAAAAAAATTACCAACATCGGAATCTGTATAACCCCTAAAACCTCTTTCGCTCCAGACAATTACCCTTTTAGTTACAGTTCTAAAGAATTTCATTTCTTAATTGGCTCGATGAGTACTTCTTTGAGAACAAATCCAAGCGTGGATACTGTTTTAAGTCGTGTTCCTATTGTACTAGATTTTCCAAAAATATACTAATGGTAGATTCTTTAATGATATACTTTGCAGTCTGGAAATAACTAGATCGGTCACATCTGTTTTATCATCTAGCCTTTTATGTGTCAATTGAATTACAGAACATTATACTAGAATAACGACAAATATATAGTTGGGTAGGAAACATCTATTTCCGTACGTCTTTGACGAAGGCACAACGTTACATTTGTTATATATATATACCTGTTAGGAGTGGGATCAACTAGAGATAAAATGTGTCACATATTTATTAATATCTTTTCCAAGCATTAATCTGAAATATCGGTCGTTATCCGAAGCAGCGATGCGGCTGCCATCCGGTCTAAAACTATAGGACCATATAGGTTGATTAATGATTTTTTTACTCAGTGGCCTAGCCAGTTTAACAAAACTTAGGGACCGTCCATTTGATTTTAAGGGGGGGCTATGGTGAACTTTGAATTAAAAAGGCAAGATGGCAAAAATCAAGAAATAAAAAAGTTGGACAGTGCTTTGAATAAAAAAAAAGGCAGGATGGGTAGTTTGGGCCGAAAATTTTAGCTTTAAAAATTAAAAAAAATTGATGCGTGCAAAAAAAAAAATCAGGTACAGGTTTTTCTGAAAATAAAAAGGCAGGACGAAGATAATATCCATAGCTTCCATAAAAGTCAAATGGTTGCTCCCTTAAGATATAGACTAAGATTGAGGTGGTCATTTCTTTAATGTTTACATGTATCTTAGCTAAGATGGTCTTTTGGTGGTCACATTTAAAAATGAAATGATATGGAGAATATATGCACGACACCAAATCACCTTAAAGGAGCAATCATTTGATTTTTAGGGGGGCTATGGATATTTTCTTCGTCCTGCCTTTTTATATTTTGAAAAAAATACGTGCCTGGATTTTTTTGTGCAGCTAGCGCGCAAAGATTTTTATTTTTAAAGCTTCTATAACTACTATAAACTTTTTAGCCAAAAATACCATCCTGACTTTTTTTAATTGAAAGCACTGTCCTGCTTTTTTATTTCCGGATTTGGCCTTCCTGCCTTTTTATTTCAAATCACCATAGCCTCCCCCCCCAAATAAAAATCCAATGGTCGCTCCCTAAATAACGTCGTGATTAATATATTACTAGTCGTTGACACCTCTCTGGCAGGTTATTTCAAGCTTTATACAACATTTCTGGTCTATACGATATGATCATTCGCCAAATGTTTGCCCTCTCCTTGGGTGCATTAATTTATAATCATGTAGGAGTAAATAAAGAGTTCACAAATACTTCAAAAATACGTTTATAATAAACTAACATTTATGTGTCTGCGAGTTGCAAAAAAGTCTTCCATTATTATTGTATCCTGAAACGTGAATACACGAGATCATGTTTTCACTGATCACATTGAAGGCTGCTGGCTGTCTTCCACTGTGGGATTTTTTAATTACCGCTAGTTTATTATGTTGTGTCGCGTACACAAATTCCATGTCTCATGTTGCCGTCTCATTCTAATTCTCACTTCGAATCAACGTTAGGTAATTATATGTGGCCCACAAATTTTAACCAAACGAGACGGTTAATTCCGGGGCAATAGATCAAAATAAAAATCGGAAATTTTGCCAAAATAGAAGCCCAAGGGACCTAATAGAAACTATTGTGACGTTGAGAACGTTGCTAATTAACCTCGCGATGTCATATACATGGACAGGCAGACATAAATAAGGTAGGATTTTTCTTAATGTCATTATACCCTCGCCTTGTTTTAAAACTTGTGAGTATATGGTGCTGATTACTCCTGTCCGAGTCCCGTGCGGGGACCGGGTGGCGAATAGGCTCGCAGCAGATCCTAGCTTGTCGTGAGAGGCGACTTAGGGTCTTGGGTTTCTGACATCGGAGTTAGATCTCAGCCCATTGAGTCTCCCCTTTTCCTGTGGTCTTCAAAAGTTCTGTTCCTTTGTTTCCCAACCCTCCCCTCGATCCCCTCCCCTCCCCACATTTCATTTATCAGCATCATTTCATCCTGTTCATGTTTATTTCATCATCCTTACATGTTCATCACCTTTAAATAACCCACACTGCGTTGCAAGGGCGTAAAACACCAACTCACTTATTCTCGTCTGTCCGCCAGTCGGATTTTTTATCCTGTTGATTTTTATCTACATATTTATATGTTAAAACGATGTACTTTGGAAAGTTAAATGGAATTTGATGCTGTAATGTTACTATAAAATTAGGTTAATCTAAGGACACATTTAAGTCAAGTTCATGTTAATGAAGATAATAAAATGTCCAAATGATTACGAAAGCCCAGAAGGCTCATTCGAGATTCGAATTGTCTGTCGTGTAGTTGATCATATCGCAGCACCATCATTGATTCGAAAAAAAATATAGGATTTAAAAGACATTATCGACTTTGTTCATTTTAGGTCATTAATAAACTTGACACAAATAAGTAAAAACAACATAAGCTGGGAGAAAGTACGAGAAAACCGTTGCAACAGAATCACTTATAAGCATTCAACGAGCACATCTTTAAGCCAATATAAACCCTTCACTGTATCTCACATTTACTTTAAATTTACCTTGATTTACCTTAATTGATTATGGATAATACCGCAATAAAGCAAGGTGAAAGTGAAAATTTACCCATGCACATCATTAAATGTAGGATGCTTACAAATCTTATTTCTAAAAAGATTACCGAAAGTTAATTAGAACAATATTCTGTTTTCATTTTTTCACCAAACAGTGGTTGGTTCGTGAAAATTAAGAAAAACCGAAAGAATGTCCTAGTTGCATTAATGAACTTTTAGATAACCTAACCGTAAGATCATGACTATGCCAGAGCTTGGGTAACCAAAATGATTTTCTTGCGATATCAGCCCTTGGTAGAGAATTTCAAAATAAGGTTGGAGAAAATGCATGACTCATGGTTGTTTTAATTAGTGTTAAACTTAGCTGATCATGTGTCTCGTAATCATGCTTATTTTGTGTTACCCTAAGATTGAAGAGGCAGGGCAACGAAATCTTGGAAAAAAATCTTGAAAGCTTAATTTTGAACTCAAGGTCCTTGAAAAAACATTAAATATTGAAACCTTGAAAAACCCATGCATTTGATAAGCTGACAATCAATTGCAGTAGTCGTAAAAGTATTGAACGGTACCGAAAAAACCTGGTGTAACCCATTTATCATTTTTTTGAAATTCCTGTCCAAATTCAGGCCTATTGCGGTGTTTAAATTAACAAGAAAATTTTCACACATGTATATATGGAATAAAAGTTTCGCATTAAAAAAATATTTTTACAAGCACTCCCCATGTCCCTGCTATTCTCGGTACAAGTCAGTGCAATCGTAGCCTTATGTTTTCATATAAGGATACAAAAATTATATTTACTTTTAAATTGACATATTAAAGACCTTTAAGAGTAATAATACAAGTCTGTAAATCGCAGACTTCCTTCATTCTTTGTAAATGTACGGAACCAGTAGAGCAATCCTGAGACTTCTTTTTTCTAAAATTGCTGCAATTTGAGACTTAAAAGGATCTTATCAATCAAGTGAGGAATGGTTATAGTGCAAACGTTATGACAATCGTGAAACATATTCTCAATTTATGTGATTTTTTAATTGCGAAAATATATACGCATCTTTATTCCATATTGACAATATGTATTTTTTACGGTTCGTATGATTTTATAGTAATAAAAATTACGAGACCATAATTGTGTTCTTATACTAAGTCTTACCTGCGTCGAAGGGGGTTGTTTTAAATCGAGCTTACATAACTGATATCCCCACTCGACCATTATATAACAAATATATGATAACGAAAAGAGAAGGTCCTATATTAAATAAAAAATACAATCAGTTCTTTCGAAATCAAATTCAATAGAAATAAAAATCTTTTGAAATGAACGCCGAAATTGTCAGAATGTAATGCAAAAAAAAACAACAACACAACTTACCGCTATGTTGCATCGTGTTGGGAAAATTTTCATTTTCCTTGCATGTTGAAGAATACTGCTCAAGGTTTTTAATTAAAGGACCCGTAGGATCCCATGCAGAAGGCTCAATTGCAGGATCCTTTCCCCTCCCTCTTCCAGTGGCCGTCAAACTCTCATCCACGATTGGCCTTGTTCCTATACCCTCGACTTTACTACCAATTTATGTCTCTAATCACACCATATATTTTCATCTCCCTGATAAAGTCGAATTCGTGCTTCTTCGGAGTAAAGCGATAACTAAATAAAAAAAGTTAGCCTTTGAAATACTCTTTGTCGTCTCGGAATACAGGAATTAAAAAATACCGACTTACATGGAAAGGACTGGACAGTTAAACTCATTAGCTTAAACTAGACATCGGAAGCAGAAGATTTGGTTCCAAAAAATTAAAAGGATGGGCAGACAAGGTAATATAAAGGCAGACAATATAAACTTCTTCTTTTTCAAATGTGGGTTCACTTGGGTAAAATTAATTCGTATTAAATAAGATCCAAAATAAGTAGTAAGCGGCTAATTTGAACCCCTGATCTCTATTGCCTGAAGGACTGTAGTTATAATTATTGGGGGTCATGTAAGTGAAGATGTCGCCCAAAATCACGTCGTCACAATAGGGTTATAATTATAAGAGCAGTCCAGTTAATGCGATTAAATAAATGATAACAAGGGGGTGCACTTTATCGTGCTATGGATACCCCCACTTGCCATTCGGAAAATAGGAAGCAGAGACTCAAATTACTTGGAAAGGAGAGGCACGGTATACCTCATCATGGTGAAGCTTAATACCAAATTTGAAATCATTCCCTTCAGTAGAAGCTGAGAAATCTGCTACGAAAGTTTGTAACGGACGAGCGATGGCAATATAGCCCCTCTCTTACGAGTGGGGGTATGATAATTTTAACATCTTCTAGACATTCAAAGTTAATATTGTTTGATGTCATATTAAGTAATTTTACTTCTGACATTCGAACGAAGCAGAAGTACCAATAGGGCATCCGAATGTCAATTCGAAAAGGCAGATACAAAGCCAGCAAACACAAACAAGGACAAGACGAAAAAAACAGACAACATATAAAACACGGAAACACAGAAAATACTTAATATCCATTAACAACGTTAGTCGTTATAAGAGTGAACTCGTGTGCTCCGGAAGAGTAAGTGATTCATGACTGCTACATGTATAACACCCCTTCGCGCTGCCAATTTCCAATTCAGTGTGTCAAATCCGGTAAAGGAAGACAAAACAAAACCCTATGACAAACCAACATCTGTACCCATCTGAGAGAAAGAAATTCCATATTTGTCTATGAGTGCGTGATGTCTACCTTAAAATGTCTTGAGTGATAACAGCAACCGAGGAGCAACATAACCCTGTGTTAACAATTATTTTGTCAAACGTGACGCTCTGCCTAGGAAATTGATGTAATTTCCGCCAGCACTGGGGTAACGAATCAATTATGATACGTAAACGTCATATGCTGGAGCGGATGGAATGTTGTTACACAAGAAGGGAAAGTTGACAAATGGAAAGTTGAAGTCATCACGTTTGTCATAGAATTTTGTTGAAAGTTTTCCTCGAAAGTCTATATTCGTATTTTTTTTATATCAAGTCATTTAGGTTTTTTTTTAAGATCCAGATATTTTGCCAGTTTGGTTAACAGTGATGGTTCGATGTTGTCTCCACATTTTACGAGTTCTGATTGAATGCATTTATTTCTAACTATAGGGTCTTTTCAATTTTTAGTCTTAGCAGCTTGCAGGTTTTGCATCGTAAATTGCTTTTATATTGATATCAAGATTAAATACAGATCGTATTATTGCTTTGACTGTGAACTGTCCCTGTTCAGTACCTTTTTTAAGTTTTCTTTCCATCTTATTCGTTTCTCTTCGTCTCTTATATCCAATCAATTGTGCCAAGGTCTTGTTTAGCTGTTGGTACTTCTGTACTTGTTAGATTGGTTAGATTGGTTAGATATGCTTGTACATCACTTCTCGTCTTTCCTTACTATCTTATCTTAGGAATATTTAGCTGCTGCTTTTTCTTCCTGATCTAGTTTAGATCAATTTCTTCTTCGTATTCTTAAGCCACTTAAACGGCTTCCATGAATCCTTAGATGATCTTAGATATTAATTGTTTAAGATCAGATTTCTTTCTTTTGTGGGACTGAAATCATTCTTTCGCTTCGTAGGCTGCTGGTTATCAAGCAAACTGAACTTGTTCCACAAAGCGACTGGGATGTATGCCCCTTCTGGTTGAATTTGGCAGCCGTGGCATAATAAATGCCGGGGTCGTCAGGCTATAATGCTAAAAACCTGACTGCAAACCACAATGAAACATCTTGTAAGGGACGATTTCACGTTCCTTGCACGTTAAAGAACCCTGCTACAGGCCTCGGCAAGAGTAGGAACAGTAGCATGCCCATGGACGAGACTAAATTGCCCATTCTTACCCATCATTATTGGTCAAGGGGAAACTGTACAGTATATACAAACAAGATAGCTTTAAATAACATGTATGAACTATTGCATCGTCCCCTGTTCTGGTTACAGGGAAGGCTGCTAAGATAGTTTTATAACCAATTGTTATTGTAGCATGATTTTATTGCTTTTCATGATGTCCTTTCACTGAATAATTTTTGACATGGTGACTTTCTTCAACTCATATATCCTCTGGGACTTGAGATAAAGGACACACTGGACTTTAGTAATTCTGCTTCATATCCAGATCTACATCTCGAAATAAACTCTCAAGGAAAACTTTCAATTAAACTCTATGGGAAACGTGATGACTTCAGCTTTCCAATAGTCAACTTTCCCTTCATGTGTAGTAACATTCCGTCCACTCCAAGTTTACGCATCATAATTGATTCGTTACTCCTGAGCTTGTGGGAATACTAACATCGGTTTCCTTGGCAGAGAGTCACGTATGACGCTAAAATTGCTTATACAGGGTTAAATTGATCCTTGGTTCCTGTCCACAGTCAGGAAATTTTACGGAAGACATCATGCATGAGCTCAAAGACAAATATGGTACATGTTTTTCTATCTCTCAGATGATAGGGGTTTGTTTTGTCTTCTTTTACCGGGTTTGACACTTTTGACACTCGAATGCCATGTTGATGCTTCTTTGCTTCTTTCGTTAGGTACAGCAGCTGCTTATATTTTTACAATTGTACCTTGTTTAATTGATCATTGTAATGATCATGCCCCTGTGGACATTAATTTGTAATAAATTATGGCTTATGTCTTTTGTCTTCTATACTAACGGTTTATCACTATTTTGTTTTAACATTTAAACAAATCTGTTTTCAGCAGATTCAAGATTTAATTTCATTACTTGTAAAGCATATTTTTCTTTAACTCTTAAAGTTTTAATGGTTGAAGAATGATTAAACAATTATCATACGCCTCTCATTCCTTACAAATACTCAATTTGATTATTTTGATTCATATGTATTTTAGGTGTATTTCCGGTAAATTGGCTATTTTTATCTTATTATGGTTTCATATTTAGGTTTTATATTGTGATGTTGATATGAAAAAAAAAAACATACTGATGTCACGAAAGTTTAAATGAAATTCAAATATTAAGTAAAACAACGGTTACACTTGATATGAGACGCCATAATCGTGTACATCTTCAGGGAAAACGTTTCAATTCTTTCAACAGACACTCATATCATGCCATGACTGAAAATTAGCTTTTGGTTCTGCTTACATTTAATAAGAACCATTTTCTGTATGGGTATTGTATCAAACGAAATGGTTCTGATTTGTCTGATCCGTGTTTCCACTTGCTGTCTGTAATGACATGTTTTTGAAAAGGGCAGATGTGAAGTCTACTGTGCAACCTCCTACGTGAAGAGTCGGTCCAAAGGTTACAACGCTTCAGGTTATTCAAAGGCGATGAACATGAAAAGGATGATAAGTGAACATGAAATGGTGATGAGAAATGAAATATGGGGGCAGGATGGGAAACAAAGGTTGCTGTTTTACGCCCGTGCAACGCTATTTTGGTTATTTACAGGCGAAGAACATGAAAAGGATGATGAAATGAACATGAAATGATGACAAATGAAACATGGGGGGTGGGGGTGGTGGTGAACAAAGGAGCGGTAAATTTTGAAGACCACAGAAAAGGGGCAGGTGGTTAGGGGCGGACAATTAGCTTCTGTGGTGTACTAATTAATTGGCGATCCACAAAGGGGTCTTTTACGTGCATGAAGCGAGGCACTCTCCACACACGTTGACCCACTATGGTCAGCGATCAGGGTTTCCGTATTATAGACCTGACAACCGCGGACGTAGTCACCCTATTCAGCCACCTAGGGTACACACTTGGTCACTTTATGGGCTGAGCACTAACCCAATTTCAGAATCCACAGACCCTTAGTCGACAAGCTCTGCTGCGGGCCTTTTCATATAAAAGGAACACGAGACCACATCACATATGTAAATTAAAGTCCAATTATGAATTAAAACATGATTATTCTTAAATTAAGAACAATGACCTGTAACTTTATTGCACAAATTAAATGAACATCCATTAACAAGTATCAGTGATAAGGATTCCTTTCACCTCATATCAAACATCCATAGTTTTAAAACATATGTCCGATATAGCAGTTCACGAATATAATACCGTTTCTCTAACAATGGATTTTACTTGCCCTGTTGTTTTTTCATTGTATAACATGAATTTTTATTACTAAGTATTACATTTAGTATATTTTTTCTCCATTTATCTAGTGCAGTTTTTGTCGTTGCATATTTTATGATATTGCATGCGATGAGCTGTCATAATGGTATTATCACTCACGGTTCATTTTAATCTCTATCATAGTTGAAACAAAGAATGAATGAATTTTAATGACTTGTTTTGTCATAATATTTGTAAAATTAAGTTTTTGATCTTATTTTATGAATGAAATAATACAAAATTAACACTTTTATTGTGTAGCAATATATTCCCCCAAAAGAAAGCAATGAGGCATCTGCATTCTTCTAAATTTATAACATCAACAACGATCAAACGGCCTCTTTAAACAAGGTGTTTGTGTCTGCTATACAATTAAAGGGTTACTACATGACTGTTGTGAATATTGTCCGTCGAAATTCAGGAGAGATCGTTCGCGGGAAATATTATAAAGAAATATTTTAAGTTTTTCTTATATATTTCGGAGAAAAGGATGGCTTTATCGAAATCGACATTATGTTTCATAATTGTTATATTGCTTTTTTCCAAAATCTTTTTGCACGTTTTTGATATGCAATAAAGTGAATGTTTTTAAATTAATCTATCAATGCAAATGTCTTGAAAAGGACAAGGTATGACAAGAGCCCAATTAAGCCTCCAAATTTTTTATTTTTTTTCTAAACGAGATGGAAATGGGGAATAGTTCAAATTTACTATATCAGCATGATTTTGTATAAAGTTGTTCATTGTGATGTAACAATTATTATCCAATGCGGCTTAAAAATTGTGATTTAGTAAAAATCAAAAATAAAAAACTGCATAATTTGAAAGAGTTTTTTTGTTGTTGACAAATTCAACAATAGACCACTCAGAGTACCCGCACTGCAATCATTTGTGTAAATATATGATTATTGATAATTAAGAAACTAACGACAAAATATTTTGTGGTACACTGTATCATGGTTCATAGTTAAATTTGCACCAAAAAAAAAACCTCAAAATTTACATGATTTTAACTTTTTTCACAAAAATGCCATTTTCCCAGAATTTGATGTCATCACTGACGTAATATTTGAGATTTTGTAGAAAAAAAAATACAGTTAATTTACTATAAAACGTCCGTCTAAGAGTTTCACCTCAATTCAACAATTTTTAAAATATGCCGAATTTGGGGTCACATATCTTGTCCTTTAAACCAAATAATTTCAAAAAATAAATACGGTGACACTGTTGTATGTTCATGTTCAATGATCACACCAATGTCTACTGGATATAAAAGTTGGGAAAAAGTTTTTATTTCAAGTTTTGTAATCTTTGTAATATCATATCTTACTAATAATTATTTTCATAAACTATCTAAAGAAAGACCTTTAAAGATAGATTTGATCCACCTTAGCATTTTCAGTCACCTATTTAAAAACGAAACTGTTCTTTTGATTTAATGCATACCCCCTTTTTGTAATACCATTAAATTAATCGTTTATCAACGAATTGTTAGATGTCATATTGCGTTAATAGTTAAGCTATAAAAAAATTGATTACATGAGAATCATACGCCTCTCATTCCTTTTAACCATTCTAAGTCTCATCTGTATTTTAGGTATATTTCCGGTTAATTTGCTATTTTATCTAATTAGGGTTTCATATTTTTGTCTTTTATTGTTATGTAAATTAGAAGTTTTATACGTGATAAGCCATAGAACTATGTCACGAAAGATTTAAGGAAATTGAAATATGTTTAACAACGGTAACGTTCTTCTGTAGATGTTATAAAAGTTTGACCGGTTATGGGCAGCCATTCGGGCAAAAATTAACAAAAAATTTAGAAACAGACAATAAACTTTAAACAGACACAAAAACACAAAAAACAGACATAAAATTTTATAAACAGACAAAAAAATACAAAAAAAACAGACATGAAATTTATAAACAGACAAAAAAAATACAAAAACAGACATAAATTTCATTAACAGACAGACGATTATGTAAAACAGACACAAAAATACAAAAACAGACATGAAAGTTTACAAACAGACAGTTGTAAAAAGCCAAACAGACGTTTTTTAAAAACAGACCTAACAGAGGGCGTGACGATCGGGTGTCGGTAATTAGTGTAACATAAACCCGAAACAGGACCGAAGGTTTTTAAAACGTAACTTTTTTTCTATTTAAACAAAATACTTCGAGAAAAATAGATCAATGGTTCTAAGTCAAAAAAATGTCACATACGGTGGTTAAGAATTAAAAAAAGAATTTGAATATAATATAATTTGTGTAACACACATCTTAATGCGTTTAAAGTTTTATAATTTAACATGTTGCTCCTCAAATCCATTTTTTCCTGAATTGATCTGAATTCATATTCTGTTGTGGTAGGTTGGAAAAAAGGAACCATAACTAGATGATTTCACCAAAAGACTCATTGTTTCTATATATTCAAATTGGTTTGAATCTACAAAGAAAAATAGGGCATGTAATGGGACATTAAATGATACCCCGCCACGTTATAATATCAAAAGTTCATAAAATTTGATTTCAAAGTGGCCTATCTCGAAAACTGTTCTTCGGATCATGCTGGAGATTGAACTTGACCTGTATTTTATTGTACTCAATAGCTGTACAAAATATCAATTGAATCACATGACGCGTTTTCATAATTTCAAAATTTCATAAAATTTGATTTTTCAAAGTGGCCTATCTCGAAAACTATTTTTTGGATCAAGCTGGAAATTAAACTTGACCTGTATTTTATTGTACTTAACAGCTGCGCAAAATATCATTCCAATCCTTTGACGCGTTTTCAAGTTATTGGTCGGAAACTCAAAATTTCATGAAATTTGATTTTTCAAAGTGGCCTATCTCGAAAACTCTTTTTTGGATCATGCTGGAAATCGAACTTGACCTGTATTTTATTGTACTAAACAGCTGTGTAAAATATCATTCGAATCCTTTGACGCGTTTTCAAGTTATTGGTCGGAAACCTTTGGGGGACGGACAGACGGACAGACGGACAGACGGACGGACGGACAGACACCGAAAAAAAGTGAGGGTATAACATAATACCCTGCCACTTCGTGTGGCGGGGTATAAAAAGGAAACGTCGTAATTAGGGAACGGTCATTATTTATCAGCTAAAGAGGTGGGGTGTAGCAATTTAGGGAGGGTCATGGGCAGAATGTTTGGAATCCTGGTAGGTCACCGTTAAAAAAATTAAATTATAGGGGGGGTCACCTAATGGTAAAATTGTTCCGCAAACATTATTTACGGGAGTCCTTCGATTTTCACCGGAACTCATATTTTTTTACTTTTGGCAACTTGTGTGTTGACATGTGACTTGTATTACCAAACTTCATCACCAGACATTTTTTTCACTAAAATCCTATAGTCCGCTGGCTCCATCTTAATTAAATGCTATTGTCCAAAGACCATTATATATGATTGAACCTGAATGTGTTAAAATCTATAAAAATCAGTGTCATTCCAGTGTTGAATAATTCTTGATACATTTCATTTGCATACCATTGAGAACATGCCTTGTCACAGTACTTTGTATAGTGCTAGTATACGTAATAGATGTATTTTTAAGAATAAATCTTTTAGTTATACAAATGTAACAATAACATACATTGTACACGCATACCCTAAGATTCCAATTCAAGACGGCAACTTGTATGTTTTACATCATGCACTGAAATCAGATGAAAATCCTTATTATATATTGTATGTTTTAATCATTTCCAATACTTCCAACCGCGTTTGTTGGGTACCACTTCTGTAAACAAAAGAACGTTACTTTTCTCCATATATTATTGTTTTTATTTTTAATGGACGGGCTATTTTATTTAACAGATGCCTCTGTGTTTTGTTTTGTTAATAAAGAAAAAAAAATATGCAGAGCAGCATACTATACAATTTTTATTGATATTTTACTTGCACCAAAATATTTTTTAAGAGTATGCATCTTCAAGGTTGGACCATATATCAACAAAAACATGCATATCTTTTTCACTATTTATTATCAAGGAATTATATTCCTTGCTGTTATGCATATAACAATTAAATATAACGCTAAGAACAGGGGGTCATGCATAAAAATTTCAACTCATATGGGGGGGGGGGGGGGGGGGTCGAGGACCTTCATCTCCTCCGATTGGGGGTCATGGGTCACAGGTCAGATTTTGGTTAATTTGCTCCAACCCCCTCAGCTAATAGATATTTCAAACCTGGAAGATTAAAAAATATAATCTACATAACACAATATACTGATACATACTTAGAAAGTTCTTGCGAATAATAACATCGGTATGTGGGCATTTTAGGGTAAAACTCTAATACTACGACAGACCAACATCTATACTCATTAAAGCACACGTCTCTATTAAGGACATCGGTAGTCAATTTAAGGTAAAACAAGTGCAGTAAATAGATGCAAGGCACATTTGTTTAAATCGATGATATTATCTGAACTCAGAGACGCAAACTCTTACCGAGGGTTTCTGGGTAAAAAGGAACACGTTATATGTATACATTGGTGACCAGGTGTTACGAGAGCACCGAAAGCCCAATACATGTATTAACCTAATAACCATCATATGAGACCCCTACTTCAGCTGAATGTCAAATATCGATAGCCTACAAAAAGTAGTAGCTGAGAAACCTCTCCAGATTTTTTTTCTTAGTTGATTTGTTAAACAGGAAGCCAAATATCGGAAGCATACGAGTCTTTTACGAAAAAAAAAGTGTAACGGACGCTCTTATTGGGGGGACTGGTTCGCGGGAGTATAATTTCATAACTGGGTATCTTTTTCGGACATCTTGCAAATTTTTAGAGTGTATTTCAATTAAAATGACTTAAAATATCACAAAACAAGCAAAACTTCTTTTAGATTATCTTGTTTTGTTAGTGAAATAAATATAACACATATATTTAAAAGGAAATTAAGATTTTCTAAAAATTTCTATTTTCAGGGGGGGGGGGGTTATTTGCGGGAAAATTTGTGACATATTTTGTATAGCAATGTGCAGGAGAAAATAGTTTTTCTTTAAATATATAAAAGGAAGGTCCATGACCCTAAGTTTTTTAAATGTTTTTTTTTCGGAAGATAGTATAAATGACTTGTCACTTGTGAAAAATAACTAAAATCTGATTGATTTCCAGCTCCAGCTCACAATGATGTTAAATAACTCTTTTCCTATTGAAAAAAACAAAACTTGAGGTCACCAACTTTGCAAGGTCACCTTTAGAAAGGTAGGTGACCTCAATTGTTTGCATTTTTTAATGTTCGTTTATGAAAGTTAATTCTGCAAAATAAAAAAAATTATGGATTTTGCTTATACCCCCGAACCACGTTGTCATGCGCTAAAGATAAGTAATGAATAAATTTGTCGTGCGTTGTAAGTAGTCAGTCAGACATTTTGGATTCGATCACTATTAATTTTGAAAAAAAAAAATTCTAGAGCGACTTCCAATTTGAACTTTGGAACACGTTGGATTGATCATTATAGTGCGACAGAGCCATAACGTTATAAAACACACGAAATATACTTCTTACGATTTCAGCACACGAATTTTAATGAACTAAATTTATTTAACCATATGAAAAAGTTTAGTTAGAAAAGTTTCCTGCATGTTCCAGTGGAATAACATGAACGATTGCTAAAAAGACAACGGTTTTCCTTTGTAACTACATGTATAGATTTACCCCCCCCCCCCCCGCACCACCCCCCATAAAAGAACTATAAGATAATTTCACTATTCGGCTACATGTACATGTGTTGTGCATTTATTGTTTCTCTGTTTTTTTTTGTTTTGTCTTTAGGTTGCCTTTTCAAAAAATATAAATCCGTTAAATGCAGTGGTATTTTGGAAACAGAACAATCATAATTTTGATACTCGCATGATGCAGATAAATTATGTTGACGTTCATCATATGTTAGTTTGAGTTTACTTTCAAGTGTCATGAATCTACGGGAAAAAATATTTTTTAGAAAGTGACAAAAGGAATGAAATTTAAAAACTTTTACCACCTACATGTAACACAGTGCGTATAAACCTAAGAAGCAAAGAGGCCCAATGGGACATATTCGAGTGTCAAAAGTCCGAAAGGGCAAAGACAAAACCGGTAAAAGTGAACAAGAACAGCACGAGGAAACACAAAACACAAAATCAACCGAATAGAAATCAACAACGCGAACTCAAGTCGTAACAAAAGTGAACTCGGGTGCTCCGGAAGAGTAAGCGGTTCCTACCTGCTATAGTTAATACATCTTAATACACTTATTAATTTGACAATTTGATATTCCAAATTAAAAATTACAAAATTTACACCTAAGTTCTAGACAATTACTAGTAATTTTGCTATACGACTGACGCGCGTTTCGTTTATTCAAATCTCATCAGAGGCGTTCTACCCAAAAGATTATAAACACTATAACATAACATATTTTATTTTTCCAAATTATATGAAAATGAATTAAGAGCATAAAACAATACAGCAAAAATTCTGGGGGAAATCAGCATGCGCGTGTAAGATGACTAAATAAACACAAGTCAATTTTCTCAGTTGAAAAGTTGAAAGAGAATAATGATAGACTTTGTTTTTTCCCACTAAGATCCTGAATATCGATCAGACTGACACCAGCCTGGTTACACAAAATATCAACTTGGGATCGATTAGTTTTAAATAAATGTGAAAATAATATATTTCCACAAAATTAAAACAGTTTTTCTCTCGAAAATAACATATAGACATTTAAATTTTTTTTTTTAATTGTTTTTTTTTAACGGCGACCAATTCAATTTGATTTCATTTGTATTGGTTTTGAAACCTCAGTTCGGGTTCGGGTTTCACAAATTACCAACACCCGATCGTCACGCCCTCTTTTAGGTATGTTTTTAAAAACGTCTGTTTGGCTTTTTACGGTTGTCTGTTTGCAAACTTTAAGGTCTGTTTTTGTATTTTTGTGTCTGTTTTACACAATCGTCTGTCTGTTTATAAAATTTATGTCTGTTTTTTATATTTGTTGTCTGTTTATAAATTTTCATGTCTGTTTTTTGGTATTTTTTGTCTGTTTATTTTAAATTGGTGTCTGTTTTTAGTTTATCGTCTGTTTTTAAAATTTTTGTTAATTTTTGCCCGAATGGCTGCCCATAACCGGTACCATTAGCAGGTATATACAAGGACCACATTTGTACGACTAAGGCTAAGACATGGAATAAATAACCCAAAAAATGTCAATTGAGACGTGTCTACACCAGCATTTTTCTGTAAGGCTGGACGAAGTAAATATTTTTAACCAAATTACCCGTTTTGGTATTTGTATTTTGAAACCACTGGGTCGATAGCCGCTGCTGGTGGACCAAAAGTCTTCGAGGGTAATCACAAGCATAATTGGTCGTCTGACTTGTCTGACACGAATTAACTATTAAATTTTAATACTTTTTGTCATTGAAATTTCCGATTGTTTAATTCAAAATTGTCTAAAACACCAGTGGCGGTGTTCTCGAAGCTATCTTAGGACTAAGACGTGTCTATAGACCATCTAAAGACTCGTCATAGTCTTAAGTCGTGTTCTCGAAGCAGTCCTATTTTAAACTTTTGTCTCATTTTATGATAAAAACTAAGACACCAAATTTGATGTCTTTAGACCATCCAATCTTACATTTTACATATTTTATACACTAAAACTCATTATATTTTGTCCAGGTGTTCACCTAATGATATTTAATCATTGATTAACTTGTATTCAAGGCATCATGCATGATTTTAAACTTTGAACTTATTTTTACATACTTCAATGACCCTGTATGTTGTTTTAATTATTTTAGGACAACGTGGATATGATTTTACAATAAAAATAGTAGCTAATTACATGTTGACTTTTAGTTTAAGCATTCAAATCATAGCCCTTTTGGTGTACATTCAGATGAATATATTGTTTAATATGGAGTAGGCATTGCCTAAATGCGAGCATAGCTAAAAGGGACTACGTTTTGTTTATACAATGTATTTGGGGCGAGATGGTATGGGGCGATTAAGCTTCGAGACACGTTAGTTTCGCACGTGCATATTACCAAGACGAAACGAGCAGTTTATGTGTATTTATTATTTTAGAATATTATTTTCTTGTAAAAAACGCAATTTATTATTTTTTCAAGCATTATTTCTTTTCTTATAAATTATTTTAACATTCACTCCGGTCCTGTAAAAATAATAACCCTTTCCGGACCATAAAAAATCTAAATCAGCATTAGCAAATTTCTCGCGGAAACAAATACCGTAGAGCTCTCCGCTCGAGCGGGCACTTTTTGGTTTTTGACCTTCCAATATTTTGATTGAAATGCTGTTGATGAGAGGTTTCTCTTTGTAATATGTATACAGCATAACCAAATTAACCGTTTTATACCCATTTTTGTATTTAAAATTATATTAAGTATTATAAGCACAACAACTTAAAAGTATTTTCTGTTTGAACAATATAAGGTGGGACGATACCAAATGAAATATCTCCAGATTTTAATGAAAATTTGCAGACTTGTTCTTAGTGATATACATCCAAACATGGAATAAATCAAAGCACTAAAGCGTTAAAAGGCAAGCGAAATATTTAAGTACTATAATAAATTTTGATTCCCTTCAAGTTAGTATATTGTTCAAATTGTTAGCGAAATGATTTTTGTGGGCGAGGAAAGTATGGTTATGCAGATGTTTTAAAAGTTAATGATTACATGCTTGCCCCTTCCACAAGGCACAGAAGAGTATTTCATGTATATTTTGAAAATGACTTTTAATAATACGTGCATTAAATAAAAATCATAAACTTTAGGATGCGAATGCATGACAGGTATCGTTTACAAATGGTATCGATTGAAATACACCTTCTATTAAAATCCAGAGAAAGAAGCCTTGTATTAACCAATGCAATAACAGAAATATTTAGAGGTAAAATGTACAAACCAATCAAGTAATAGATGAATATAATATGTCTATATTCTTTCTCCTATAATTAAATAGCTCGTTTTGAAAAATGCAAAGAAAGAACTAAAACTGGAGATATACATAAAGATGTGGCGGTGTTAAACTAGCTTTTTGGGCCCAACCTCCCCCTATCAATACTCACAAATAAAGCACGAAAACTAAACACACAATAATAATCAAATCCATCAAAGTTCAATACCACGAAAGAGAACCTTATAGACAAAAGACAACAAGAACAAACGAATGGACGGTAAAGGAACTCTCTATAGAACACTCGCTGTTACTGAGAGCTAGCTGAGAATCATCAATCGACTGAGGTAAAAAAAATCAAACTTATCGATTTATAACACTTCAAACAATAATGCTTTCGTGGAGTGTCATCACACAAAACCGACATACTTGATTGCTGTAATTCTTAAAAAGTGACAATTAGTCAAAAAGCTTATTGCGGTTCCAAATTAAAGTCAGTATCAAGTTATATTTTTTTTTTGCCAAATAAAGCATATTTTCAGACCGGAAACAGGAGCACCACTTTGTCTAAACTTACCTAAATAAATTAAAAACGCAAAATAAAAAAATACACTTTAGACTAGAAAAGGGCTAAAAGTGGGATCACGAACACTGAATTTTATTAATATATGCAAAGAAAACTACACGAACCTCAATTCTATCAGTATATGCATAATGGCAGAACCGCGAGCAGTGCCAAATGGCCTCGTTGAAGGCTGCTGGCGGTTGTCAAATGTGGGTTTTCCAAATTGCCGTTTAATTGTGGGTTGTGTCGCGTACACTTATTCCACATCTCATTATTTTCTATTGAAAACTACTGTTTTGGCGGGGAATTAACAAAAAAAAATATGGGAAAAACACAATTTCAACATAGAAAAGGATTTACAATATCCAAAAAATGACAAAAAAACAACAAAATATTATTACCTAGATGCATATAAAAACCGATTTTCTTTCCCTGTGAAATAATATCTGGTAAATTCACAGTCCGAAAATTTGCTTCACTCTGGCGTCATTTCCCGCCAAACTTGTCAATTATGACGCCAAACTTTCAATTATGACGTCGTCACTTGTATTGCGTTGTCGGCATGACTGACGATGTCTAATTAATACGCCATTTATAAAGTTTAATAAAACTATTAAATATCGGAGATTTTATTTATGTAATAAATAATTGTCTAAAGGATCAAAAAGGCACCAATGAGGCATTCAAAAGTCTGAAAACGACGAAACCGATAAACACGAACATAAACAGCACGAAGAAACACAAAACACAAAATCAACCGAACGGAAATCAACAACGCGAACTTATAAGTCGTGACAAGGCTAACAAATATATGCAGGAACGCACTCAGATTTAGCTCGGAACTATCAGATGCTTTCACCGACTCGTGATCATATTTTGGACATATTTTGGTTATTTACTCGACCCAATTAATTATCCTATATTCATTGATGTCAAATAAAGTATATGTTACGAACTTTGTTTTGGATTCGGTTTTGTAAACTTGGACTATGCGAGAAATTAGCAATAGAACTGACTAAAATTGACGTTGTGTTTCTCGACGTTCATAACTAAAATTGACGTTACGTTTCACAACGTTCAAGTGATTTTTTCAGTGTGCAGGTAAACTTATTGTACATCGTTTATAACGTCCCACCTTTGATGGTTGTGTAAATTAGAATAATTCTATGAAAGTCCTACAATCATTATTTTGTAATTGGATAAATTGTGTGATTTTTTATCGCAAATGCTCCTTATTTTTGACAAGACAAAATAAAAACAAAAAAATATTTTATTTTGATAGTAAAAATCATTCTAACATAAAAGTAGAATTAACAAAGTAAAATGACTAGAGAATCACTCATTGTAGAAAATATAGATCTAGAAAGCCCACGATATATATGATATATAAAAGATAAAAAAAACACTGCGTCATTCATTTGTGTAAAAGAATATATATCAAACAATGTATAAAATTATTTCTAAAAGTGTCCTTTTCATATAAAATATAAACCAAACAAAAAACAAATTAGTTATATATGTTTTATGACGTTTTCATACATTAAGCTAGTATTTCATGATCTGTACGCAACAGAAGTCCACAAACGAGAACATGTACGTTCAGAAGAAAGGCTTGTAACAAACACGTTCCACACGTGCCGAGGATTTGATAGCCGTGTAGACGGACATGAACAAGGATGGAAAGGTTGTCAGGAAATATTTACAAGGCTCATCAATCCGGTCCCTTGCCGCCTGTGACCTACAAAAAAAATCAATAACAAGATTATTCTATAAGGAATCACTTAAGCCATGTCAAATTGAATACGATTTTTCAATGTGAATAAATGACTTAATAAATGGGAAAAACAATGGCTATTATTGTATAGATAAAGGGGTCAAAAATCCGATCTACATAGAGTCGTATTTATACCGAATTCGCAAAAATTTCCGACCATCGATGTTTTCCCTTTTTTTTAAGTTTTGATTGATTTGTAAAAGGTAACTTGATTTTTTTTTAATCGCAAGCCCTTACATGTCCAAATAACGTAACATGACGTTTTTATTTTATTTTTTGTCGTGTTGTTGTCGTTGGCAAACTCAGAAACGACACATGCTGTAGATAAGAAAATAATAAAACAATTATTTAATACACTTCAAAATTTTGGTAAACACATGTTTTTGTTTTTTTTAATAAGTTGACAAAAACATCTATCGACATCGGAGCTCACCACAAGTTTTTCAGGGTGTAGGTGTTTTATTGTCACTCGTGTCTTGTATCTGGGAAACCGGAAGTAAAGACGTTTTTGTCGCATGATAGTGTTTTACACTTGTATTGTTAAAGAAGGCATTAAAATTACTTACACAATGGAGAAAATGACGGCAAATGAAAAAAAAAGAATAAAAACACAAGACCAGTTCGATTTCTTATCATTTCATAATGAAAATATAAGAAGTAAGGAAACAGGCATAATTGGGTCTTATATCAAAACAGATATCCATATAAGCTAGACTTTATGTCCTCCTAACAGAAAAATGTCCAATAAAGTCAGGATATTGCTAATTGTTGACCTCCTTTTGTTTGACGCGTGTAATATTCTAGCACTGTGATATTAGTTCTGTGCCCCATCCATCTTACACGGATAAATCTGGTTTTATTACACTTTTTTCCACCATAAACGCGAAACAAACGTCTTCATTTAGGGGTTTTATAAATGATGATAATAGATCAAAATCAGGATTTACATGCGGAAACAGAAGGGCAAAAATAATGATGGTTTCCAGAAATCAGTGTTATTACAATACAAATGAAACTCGCAACTAGGGATAATCAATCTCAAATGTAAAAGATTATAAGGCACAGTTAGGTAATACTGAGAATTTGAAGACCACAATAGTCCAATTTGGTTCAGGAATTGTAGACGAATTTTCACATATGGGTCGTATAATCATATTGAACATTGAGTTACTGATTCAAAACTTTCCTTCATCGAAAATTTAGCTACAAATTTTAATAGTTTTCTCTTTTTATTTGAAATGTGAATACTAGAATTAGCGTAATTGCAAATTTTCATGACATTGGCAATGAACGATCTTAACTGTATCGTATTCCCTTAAGCATTCACATTGGCAAATAACGTTTTATTCTTATTAAACTAATTGAATGACATATATAATTCTAACAATTAATGTACTTTAAATTTTGCATGGGTTTTATTTAAGTAATTTGTTTTTAGACTGAAAAGGACAGAAACGCATGAAGAGAGACATAAATCGCCGGTATAACATGTTCTGTTGACATTCCTTTGTGCCAAGAGTCAAAAGAATTATGTTTAAAAGCATTAGCAACATCTCTTCTGATTAGATCTGTACTTTCCTATTTTGGAAGTTACTATTTCTACAAAATATTTTGTCTTACATTTGATAAATTATTATCGCTTGCGTAACATTCTGCTTTTACATCATGCACAAAAAGTCAATGTTTAAACAAAAAAAAACTTTGATAAGTTAACATTGTATCCAAAATGTAAATGACAAAATATACAAAATGGAAAACAATTTGTTAATGCTGTTGCTAAAATTATTAGGTCATAGAAATAAGTGTAGAAGCAAATGAAGAAAATTCAACAGCATAAACATTACCTAGAACCCTTTACGAAATCCGATTAATGTTTTATTTCTCTTTTGACGAATCTTCGTATGTTGTGTTTATTTTTATACGATTTTACAGACAATTCAACATTTATTTGTTAACCATTCAATTACTTACAGCTTGTCGAAGTGGAGGCAACAGTTATATACGAACAGAACCAACTCAACCAATGTGTTCTTGTACTGACGAAACGACTTCATTTCCTTGAGAATGATATGGTCGACACTCGACATCTTCAATGACAGAGAAAAAACATCTTCTATGTCATGTATATAGAGAAATATTTTATATGATGGATTTGAACTGAAAGTCGCTAATAAGGTATTTTGTAATTTAAATAAACTCCCACTTGTGAGATGCACGGGTTATAACAACTAACCACGTGTGAGCTAATATAAAACAACCGCGTGTGAGCTGTACAGGTAATTAAAAATTTACTACGTGTGAGCTGTACTGGTAACAAAAAATAACCACATGTGAGCTGTACAGGTTATTACAATTAAAGGAAATCACGTATGAGCAATACATATTATAAAAGTGGCCACATGTGAGATTTACAGGTTATAAAAATAACCATATGTGAGCTGCACGGGTCTTTTTTAAAAGATAACCAAATGTGAGCTGTGGAGGTTTTAAAAAATAAATAATGTGAGATCTGCATGTTATAATAAATAAAGACGTGCCAGTTGTACAGGATATATAAAGTTACCATATGTGAGCAGTACAGGGTATAAAAAGGCCACGTATTAAACAGTGAACAGTAATAAATAAAATCATTGAACTAGCGCTAAATTTAAGGGTTAACTGTACTCACCCATTCAGAAATACTGAAATTTTTTCCTACTGCATTGATAATGTCGATCATCGTTCCTCCAGTGCCCCCAGTCGTCGAAGTTCTATAGAAATAATCAGAAAACTCCGGTAAATGAAATATTCGTTTTCTTTTATTAAGAAAAATAAATAAATTATCAGGAAAGGCAATTTATACATTAAGAGTATACTAGTATATATTATGTTTAATGTAGTATAAATTGAGTGCGTGTGTGTGTGTTGATGTTTATCGCCCTTTATCGACACACCTGGGCCATGTAGGGCGGTCAGTTTTAATGGTGGAGGAAACCTGAGTACCCGGAAGAAAAACCACCGACCTTGGGCAGTCAACCGTCAAACTTATCAAATATGATACAGTTGGGAAAGTCCCTTTTGTTAAATACAAAGGGGACTTGAACACCAGCTGAGAGGTGATCGGTTAGTGATCAATAGTGTGGTATTTAAACAAGCGCCTTAGACCACTCGGCCATCCAGGCCCATAGTATAAATTGAAGTGTTGCTATTACTTAAATATACGTAAGAAAGGTTGAAGATCATATACATGTTTCCTTTTAGTTTGTAATATTAAGTAGACATATATATGGATCCCACTTTCATGACTTTTGTCAATGATTACATCTAGTGCTTAAGTTGAAATAGAATATCAGTAATGTAGGACTTTAAAATATTAGTCATTTCATGTAGCACTATTTCATTCATTTCCTTTCAGCTTCAGAATTTAGAAATTGCATCGCTCCAATATAATTTGTAAAAACCACGTTTTGCACTTTTGAAAAAGTCTTTATCGATCAACATCCAAGAGAAATAAAGAAGTTGATAACGAATTTCTGAAGTCATTTATCTATTGTTGACCCATGGGACAGACCTTATAACAATTACATCGATAGAATGAAATCTGTGCTACACATAAACATATATCTTCAAAACAATTAAGATACGCAACCGAGTTCGATTTTATTACAAAAGTTAATGTATATACGTATTGCCTAAAATAATTTAACAAAATATCACTTTCTGACATAAAAATAAAATTATCTTAACATTCACGTTTGGGAAATGGCTTCCTTCATAAATGTCCTATAATTGTTCATTCAAAATCAAATTAGCATGCTTTCTTACATCAACTTCAGGAAGTCATTTACTTAAGATGAGAAAAAATTGGTAAAGCAAACGTACATTGTAGTTAATTCTTTATCTTTAATACTAGGTTGAAAAAGAACCTTATGCAAATATTCTATCATTTAAGGCATTATATATTGTCTACGAAAAAAATATATTTTTACTAACAAAAACAAAGGCCTACAAACAACTTGTTTCAGTGTATAATTTTAAACATGTGAAAAACAAAAATACGGCTATGGTAACAAATAAATCGAAAAATTGAAAAAACAATAATCACTAAATAATATTTGTAAAGCTTTACAAAAATTCATATTCATGAGCTTAATCCCGCCTTAAGCATGCGCACTGTTTTTAATTTTGTTTATAAACAGTTTGCTTGTTCAAAATCGCGACCAGTACACTGTATCTCGAGGTTTTAGCCCGTAGAAATATTCACGGCGACGAAAACGCCAAAGTCGCGAAACAAAGAAAGTGGCATTTATGGTTCGTATGTAATAAATGAAGATGATTAAGATAGTTAACATTGAATTTGTTTAATTTGTCCCCTTATTTCTACTTATATAACGTTTATTAATGCAAACATGTCCCAATTAGGGATAACAGCATACATTTACAATTCAAACATAAATACAGAGTTGAAACATACAATGTACAACATGAACAACAACATCGAATACAGTAAGTTATCTATAGAGTATCCTCTCTCCCCAGTTCTAATGACTGTATAATAAAAGAATAAACTATGGAGATTTGATCCGGTGTTGATGGATTTAAGAGCCATTTCAATTTATTTATTTCATTTAAAGTCTTCAGGAACAAAACATCCGCGATCCCGATCGATGGCCGTATTAAATAAACTAGAAATATATCTGTCGTCACGAATGTAAACAAATAATCAATCAACATAATTTTGAGCAAAATAAACCAAGTTTAAGGCAAATTTGGTAACAAATTGATATTCAAAGTTTTCTTTTATAACATTTTGGTCTAAATGACATGAAATTTATTTATAAGGAATGACTGTAACATTTTTTTTCATTGGGGATATGAAAAAAAAAGTTTACACATTAGTATTATCCGCGTCGCAGATTATACAATGTGCCATTTTGCTTTTCATACTCAAATGAAAAAAAAAATAAGAGTCATTCCCTAATTGAGAACGAAAAAAAATGTGATTTTGGTAGACAATATGCCTTTAAAAATAAAGTTTGCAACACAATCACATCGGACCAAGTTTACAGTCTCACATTTGGAGATACACATGACAACAAAGTTCCATACAATAAATTTTGCTACGCCTGACACGCGTTTCGTCTATTCAAGCTAGACTCATCAGAGGCGCTCTACCAATAATATTGAAACTGTTAAACACTTTATGATTATGAAGAGCATAAAACAGTAAAACCAAAAATACCAAACTGGGGAACCATATTATTACTAATTAAACAATTTTGAAATTTAAACGGATAATTTAAAGCTTTGGTGTGTTCTCCAACACAAAAGTGTTGGTGCCGGAGCGGGCTAACCTCGGGGAATTAAAACTCCACCAGCAGTGCTAACCTTCACGAGTGCTCAAAATACAAATGACAACAAAGTTCCAGACAATAAATTTTGCTACGCCCGACGCGCGTTTCGTCTATTCAAGACTCATCAGAGGCGCTCTACCAAATTGAAGGGAAATATTTTCCAACAACAAACTGGCATTTCAATGGGCACAAATTGTGCTCTTGTTTTAATACTCTTTAGAAACTGTATTTCTTCAGGAACTCGTAACAACTGAATCCAATCGCTCACGTCATTCCTGGATTTGCATCTGGAATTCCCGACTAGAACTTGACCATGTTGGTCACCTAAGTACAAGGATTAACGAGAAAAAGGAAGACTTAAATTTTTAAATTGATAGTTTTCCATTTAACGAGCTTTTTACATAGATGCATAATTTTATGAAATACCGATTTTTCCTAGTGAAATTAAATCTGGTAAATTCACTGTGTGAAATAACAAAATTTTGTGAACTCACTCTTGCGTCCTTTCCGGCCAAACTCAATTATGACGTCGTGAATAATATTGCGTCGTCGACATGACTCCTGCAGTCTCAATTCATACGCCATCCAAATCAATATATTAAGAAACGAATAAATAGCGACATTTTATCTATGAAATAAATACGATAATCAATTGGGTCTCATGAATGACCAAAAATATGATCACTCGTGCGGGAACGCACTGAAATTAAACTGGTGCGCGCACTCGTTAAATCTGTGTACGTTCATCGACTCGTGATCATGCTTTTGTTATTCACTCGACCCAATTATTTATCCTATAAATGTTGCACTGTTCTTAAGATGTCTTAACGAGTGAAATGCGATAAAGTAAAGGAAATTGTAACTAAATCGCACACGACTCGTAAAAGAAATCCCCCGCGAGGTCTTCTTCCCGAGTAAGTAAGAAGTAAATAAAGGTAATAACAAAACTACCGAACTTGAATGATTAATCTCATAGTCCAGGGTAAATGACAAAAACGAATCAGTCATACCGGAGAATTGGTGAATCGCAATGGTCCTGACTTGGTACAGGCATTTCAAACGAAATGGTGGGTTAAACCAGGATTTATGGCGCCAAACCTCCCTCTTCCATTGCGATCTCAGGATCCGGTAATGACCATAGAACACAACATAGTTGTGAGACATCATAGGGATATTGAGGTGATCATCTCAGTACAGCAGACCAGTCAAACACTAATTAAAACAATTAACCACCATATCTTTTAACTCAATTTTGAACTTTTCTACTAGTGGCTGATAACGAAGAAAGAATTTTTTTAGGGATCGTATGAGACGTATATTCTTATAGCCCTGCTCCAAAAGTCGTTCACGAAGACATTGGTGTCTGATAAAAAAATCTGAAATGTGTGCAAGCTCTGGCATATCGAATAAGTTGTGAACGTAAGTCATTTACGATCACCACGAGTTTGTCTTCGAGTGATATGCGATTGGATTACGAGGTAATTAATGACATCGTTATTTTTTCAACTGGTAAAACTTACACGAGTTCAGATGATTTCACACAAGTTGGAAAGACCTCTTTAAGAGGAACTGAGAGTTAATTGAAAGTACATTGCGAGTGTTTGTGATTGAATATGAATTGTAAACTTGTTAGAACTCGTAAGGAAATATAAGGAAATATCGTATGTTGATAAGGGATATATACTAAAAAACATACCTACTTCATCTGCCTATGGTGTTTATATCTCATAACTTATTCGATATGCCAGGGTTTGTACAATTTTTTTTCCGATTTTTGTTTAACAACACCACTGTCTCCGTGACCTACCATTAGACCGGGGTACGATCTATAAAAAATCTTCCTTCGGTATCACAACCGTATTGGTTCCGTGTTGTGTTTTGTGGTGCTACCTAACTCTATGATAGCAATTGAAGAGGGAGGTTAGCCTCGGTTCTAAGAAGATGATTTAAGAACAGTTCCTAAATCATCTCAAGCATCTCGGATCTTATAGGTTTTTCTGCTCCATGAACTGGCATTTAATAAATGTGTACCTATGCCAAGCAGGTACCGAATTACTAAATATGGGTGTTTTTCGACGTGATATCATTTATTTTTACTTTCAAAAACGAATTGAAAACATGATTGTGTCAAATGTCAAAGGGGGTAAATTAACATCAACAAACATGGTAACAATAGAACTTCGTTTATCAATTTTATGGAAAATGGACTAGTTATTCTAATTGGTCGAGTTTTACGAGTTAAAACATATAAAGTCAAGTATTTTACTACAGAATATAGACATTTCAGGACATTGGATCAAATTTCCATGATTTTATTTTACAAGGTGAACAGATGTTAAAGCCTGTTTTCTAGTAAGATTGGAGTAAAATGAAATGGCGGCTGAGCGTGAACGTGTTTTGTGACACTCTTTGGACGGTAAAAGTTATATGCTATCTCATTAACAATGTTTAAATTCAAAAGTGTTTAAAACACCAGGTTCCTTTCCTTGTACTGCACATGGTCGATATCTTGTATTGCTTCCCTGTTCGAACGCTTTTGGTTAGTTACTTTTATTTCAATACTTTTGTTTGGTTTTTGACCCTCAAATGTTTTGATTCAAAAGCTGCTGATTGGAGAGGTTAGTTACCTCTTGAAATAAGCATATACATCATAACATAACTAACTTTTTATACCCGTTTTCAAAAAGAGTTCAAAAGTTGCTCTTTTTTCTTTGAAGTATAAGAATACATTTGTTTTGAGAAAAATAATATGCAAATTCGAAGATCTCATTTGGTTATTGTACGGGAAACTTTACCGGGATTAAGACATTTTTATAACATATCGTATAATGTTACACACGCATTAAGCTTCGTTTTAATGATGAGAAAGTGTCACTGTTTTATTTTTTATTTGTTACAATTCTTACTAAAACCATGTCACTTTTTATATACACGTGAATATGTTCCTTACCCTGATTTCATATCTCTAAGGACATCAGATCCTGCTATCAGAACAAATCGTAGACGTTTTTCATTTGCCCAAAAGTATGGATGCCTACAACAAAATCAATGATTTTCCATTAAATGAATGTATCTACTAAAATGTACTAGTAAATTGGAATAAAAGTATTCCAAGGAAGAAACTTATCACGTTTGGCTGAAAACGTGCCAACATAAAAAGAAATTTTTAAAATGCAATATTGAATCTTTTAAAGTTGTTTGTACTTGTCTTTTTTAATGTTTTCTGTTCCTTGTTTAAGAAGGGGTCTATCTGCGACTATTTCAGGACTGGATTTGAATTAAATGCATTTCATTAGGACAATGGTCCAATTGCAAAACGACGAGCAGCGCCTACTTGCCTCGTTGAAGGCTGCTGGCGGTTGTCCATAGTAGTTTCTTTCTAAATTACCGCTTGTTATGTGAGCTGTGTCGCGTACACTTATTCCAAATGTCTTTGTCCGATTTATTTGATGATCAAAATTATGGCTTTAAACCATGTATTCTGCATCACTTTCTTTTGCGCGGTGATCATACTACAAAGGAACATTACTAGTATAACCCAAAGCAACGATTTTGATTGGTTTTCGTTGCATTGTCCGTTATTATGTATTTATTGGTCAAATGGGTTTATATGTGATACTCCTGTCGGAATTCAAAACCTTTAAACTGTTTTACCCATCTCCCATTTGCCCGATTTTTTGTGTAATCTCTATCAGTTACAAGAGCCAAGCTTTTTAGATATGTCATTTTAACACTCACGCTTGTACCCCCGATCACCATTGACACCGTTAAAAATCCCCCGCTTTTTCGCCCAATCTCAAGCAAAATCAAAGTACCGTTGGTACTGACAACTCGGAAGTCAGAATGTTTTCTTTTATAATGGAACTTTATATCCAATGGATGAAGAATGTTTGTCACCATATAACATGGTTTAATCCACCATTTTTTCTTTAAATGACTCAACTAGGCAGCGTACCATATTTCATATCTTGAAAATATTTTAAGGATTTCTTGTAGCATGTCTTTGAGTTGCATAAATTTGTTTATTTCTGCTGGGTATTCTGTTGCAAATAAATGCGACACATTTTAGTTTCTATTGAATGCTGATTTCAAGGATGGAGATTTCGTTAATCTGGTGTTTGATAAAAACAGTTCCTGTTTTGTGGGGCTTTGTCTTATGTTGCACATTTAATCTATATCTTTTTTTATACTTAATTTTGGAAAGCATTTCCTGTTTTGTGTATTTGGACAAGGCTGTATATTTATGATATAACCCTTGTGTGCAGTTCATATAATGGTATTGGAGTAAAAAATTAGCTTTATAATTATGTACTCTGGTAAATCAATGATTTGTTGCAACAGATACAACTATAAGTGTTATACTTCTTCAATTCCAAGTTCTATGGAATTCTGTTTTGTTGTTCTTGGTATTTTGGTAAATTTAATTGTGTCCCAAATTTGTGGCTAATGAATACATGGTAATTTATGCACGATTTCATATGATGAACTTCTTGCATACCAAGTTTCGTTAAATTTTGTTCAGATGTTTAAGGGTTGTGTTGACTAACTTGACTAACAGATGGGGACAGCCTTATCACCATTTGTACATGTATATCAGGATTTCAGTTTAATGGGTGATTATTCACACTATAATTTGCAGATGGAATCCTGGTAGAAAGCACAACATATGATGTACTTTTTAAAAATATCCGTTTATTTGTTCATGAACTATTATCAGGGTTTTCAACATAAATATTGGGTCAACAGTCCGACAAAACTTTGCTTTTCTAGATTTTTTGGTAACATGCATATCTATATATGGTGTAGTTCTTGCAAACCATGTTTTGTTTGTGTTCAGTAGTATAAGTAGAGTTTCATTTATAGCTTTAAATTATATGTTTAATTTTCAATATTGTCTAAACCCCTAGATTCTTCTTACCCCAGACATTGTTAGATAAATTAAGTAATAATTTTCTTCCCCTGTTTGGTATTTTTGGTTTTATTGTTTTATGCTCATCATAATTATATTATGTTTGGCATTTTCAATTTTTTTGGTAGAGCGCCTCTGATGAGTCTTGGTGCGTCAGGCGGAGCAATATTTATTGTCTGGAACTTTGTCATTTTTATTATAACAAAGTGATGTGTAGGACTAATTGATGGACCAGAGACATAAAGCTCTGCAACTTTTTTGTGTGGGAAATAGATTGATATAACAAAACAAGTTACCTTTTATTATTACTTTTGTAGAATAACTAACATTTTTACAGACATAATATTCTTATAGCAGCAATTATGTTTGAAAATATGCATTTTCTATTGAACACATACTTGGTATTTTGGACAATATTTTTAGACATTTATAATACCATTTCAATGGTAGCATGTTTATTATTGTTCAATAATTAGTTAAAGTAATCTTTATAACATTACATAGCAATCATCATATCAATATTAAATATTGATTCACTAAAATGCATCAAAAATGTCACCAACATGTTATATGTACAAAGAAAATGGGTACAATGATAAAAATAACCCTATTGGACTTATATGTAAATATTATTTAACCCAATGTTTTGTTTTTAATAAACAATTACTAGTGATTTTTTTAAATGATAGGGGGCATAACCTGCCTCTAAATAATCTTAATTGGTCAAATGTCATTTCATTGACAAGGTTACATTCATAATTGAAACTTATAACATATATTGAAATACATGTAGACAATCTTTAACATGTCAAATAGTATAATCATTGCTTATAAGTCTTGGGCCAATGCAAGACGGTAAGCAGTGACTTATGGTCATGTTGAAGACTGCTTGCTGTTTTCCGTTGTGATTTTTTGAATTGCTGTTTGTTTATGTTTGTTGTGTCGCGTACACTTATTCCACATCTCAATATCGTATATTATGATATTTGTCAGTCAATCTATTTACATTGGATAACTTGTAATATATATCTATTGTAAACAGCTGAGGAATAAGATGCTTGTACTATGATGAATTGAAAGGATAATTTATAAAATACTTTGTTACAGTGAATTGAGTAAATATGCATGCCACAAAATCTTATTAAATACATGAAATAAAAAAAAAACTTATGGAGCATTTACAGCTTTCAACTTTTGTTAGTCTTTTATCATTTTTTTATAGACTTCATTTGGCAAATAAATTGGAACTATGTGATTTTATTCTTTCTTGCACTTGAGCTGTTACACATGGTATGTTGCATTGACACTTGCATGTGTTTTCTTTTTCTTTGTGTGTCTAGTCAATTATTATACTTGTATGTCCAATATGGGTCCAGACAAAGCTTTCTTCATTAATGTATTGTTCTGCTCTGTATTTGCCTTGATGTTTATGAAGATATGATGTTGTGTGGATCCATCATCAATAGAAAATATATAGAGTAACAAACAAAAAAAGTTCTTATATCACATTTATTTTTTAATATTTCACTTGATATTAAATTCACCACTGAACTCATTCTTTTACACAACATATTAATTCATGATTTTTACTCAATCTTTTTCACATCATCCTAGGATGTTTATATATTTTGTAGCTGCTCAAAACAAATTTTCATAATTTCTATAGACCTTTGGACTCCTTAGTTAGAAGAATAAAGCTCTCTGTAAAGGTAAACACTATTTTGATGCTAGATATATCCAGTTTCAGTGAGAATTATATATGCACAGTCAGCATTTATCCATATCTTGAAATTGCAGATGCTGATGACTTTTATCAACTTTTAGCTTTATAGGGCTCTTTGTCTGAAAGAAAAAAAAACATTTATACTTAACTTGCTAATACACACACATATTAAACATACAATGTAGGACACAATTCACATATAAATCCACATTTAAATTGATATTTTGCAAATAAATTATGTTATAAAAATAAACATCAGCTTACAATAATGTATTTTTTATCATGTTTATCAACAATAATGATCAATAATAGTCTTGCAATTTCATATGTCCTAAAGTTGCAGCAATTCCACTGTAATATTATCAATCAATCAATCAGTTTATTGGATAAAGCTCATGAATTAACAACTTGCAAATGTATGATCCCCAAATGACATTTATATATATGTTAGACATAGGTATAAAATGTAAATAAGATGAAATAAAACATTTTTGTCCCAATATTTCAAGTAATAATATTGCAACATTTAAGGGCTGCAAATTTAGAATACAAGGAAAACTGAAGTTTCTTTGCTTTTTTTTTAAGATCAAAGATATTTGATGATAGATTTCCATTGCTTCCAAGTTATTACAATTTCTAAACACAGTTTCCTATCAACCAGAAGGTTCATGCAATAAACATGAAACCCAGAAAATGT
This sequence comes from Arcuatula senhousia, assembly GCA_963971305.1. Lineage (NCBI taxonomy): Eukaryota > Metazoa > Mollusca > Bivalvia > Mytilida > Mytilidae > Arcuatula > Arcuatula senhousia. Next base: position 22,527,489 of record OZ020306.1, on the reverse strand, counting down.
AAAATCAAAACAAATATAAGGTGACATGTGACCAAATTGGCCATGCTGTTCTTTGAAGATATATCACATAATTAATCATTGTTAATATTTGTTTAATTGTTTTAAGTAATGAATACCTAACTATTTAGTAGGTCAGAAAATATTGTCAGATATTGCTTTAATTTCTTTAAGTCATATACACATGTACATTGTCATTAAAAATCTAAAAGGTCTTCAGGAGGGGGGTAGCTTTCCATAAAATGGTGAACAGGGATGTGCCAAAGAGTAGGCCATGCCCATAAAAATAACTTTTTTATAATTGGTCCGATTTCAAAATATTTTTTCATTGGATACCTTATGAAAATCCCTGCCCTTTTTTGCAATCTGATTAACAATATTTCTTATAGTTTTTTTTTTAAATTAGGGGTCAAAGGGCAAAAAATGTAAATTGATATATGTATATAAATAAGGCTTTTTGTATGAGATGTTGATGTCAATATACATGTATATGTGTCAAAATGCATTTGAAAGTCCACCACAGGATGTATCATGTCAAAAAGCTTTGTAAGTCCACCATGGGCTTCATGTGACTAAAGCAATAGACTATCCATATTGGGCCTCCAGCGAACAGGGTTCAACTTGTATCGGTCGTATCATGCTGTGCTCGGCGTAGCTTTTTATTCTATGAGGGCAAACATATCGAAATATTGTACATGATGACAGCTGCACAGAACCTCAGGACCTGTCCCCAGTCCTGCAAGATTTGGTGTGTCTGACAGAATTACTGGCTGATCAGACCGTAATTTTGTATGAACTATCCTGGTATCTCGTTATATCATGGTACGTAGCTACGTAGAAACAGTGACGTCACAGTTGAATATTTGGTTTTGAAATGAAAGTAAATACCACGATAACACAGAACCCATGATATAATGAGAACGGAGTATATTAGTAAATTGCAGACAAAAAAATGCTTGGGTCAGACACAATTTTCAGATTCACCGGACCGAATGATCGCTTTTAAAATTTTTCGATATGTCTGCACTCTTGAGTGAAGACAACAACCGAGCAGCAACATAACCTTGTGTAAGCAATTTTTTATTTAAAATAAATTAGATTCATATTAGACTCTAATATATTTTTACTAAACAGGTGGCAGTGTTTTACATTCTATAATAAATACATGTACACAGAGTTCAGCATTGACCTGTAGTAACATATATATTATTTGTTGTACATGTAGAGGAAAAGAACATAATTGATTGAAGATAAGAACATAATTGATCATGTTGATAGATTACACATAAAATACAATAGACAACATGGTGATACAATCAATATACATGTACAATGTACAAAATGTTTATGTATGTAATCGTAAATTAAACAAAACTCTTTAAAATAACATAAATGCAAGACTTACTGCTTGTCACGTCAACTTTTACTTCCGCAAGCCTTGATACATCACAGAACCATACGAGATCATTGGGAGCGAGTTTTTCAATAACAAAATCACTATTTCCCTCTGTCGAGACTCCTGGGCATGCATACAAACCGAGATCGTCTGGTTTGAATTCAGTTTCTATAGTTGTTATGTCGATATTTTTTGGTATCAGTCTCGGATAGATTGTTAAAATCAGGCTGCCGTCGCCATGTTTGCCGCTTACGATCTTACAAAGCAATCGCTTTTTCTCGTCTGGTCCTATATTTTATTTCTACGAGAGTTAGCGACGTGACAACGAGTTGTAACAGTTTGCCGCGCTTCTTCCATTTCATCTTTTCTCCGACAAGACTCGGAAGCCGAAGACTTCCGAGTAAAAATCAAAATCTCCAGCTTTGTCATAACGGATTTGTCACATGTATGTTATAAGAAACAGTGATCGATCGATTCGGGAAATATTTTCGGTCTTCTATGTTGATTGGTTTTATCTACGTCACAGATCAAGGCTGATCATGGAGACAAAGCCCCCATTTTTATCGAAAAAAAAAATGGTTGAATATATATGGATAAAATCATTGAACTATGAAATGAGCGGCCCTCTTTTCTAGAACTTTCTAGATCCGCCTCTGCATACCATAACTTGCCACATTAGCTTATCTTCGCACACATTCAGTCTCAACCAAATACGGGTATATTATTTTAGTTGTTCAAGAACATCATAATGAAACACAGCCAATTCGATTTGACGTCATACAGAGATTAATGTTGGCTATTTGTAAGAGTAAACAATAACAAATTTGAGAACTCCAAATTTATCGTCAAAAATCAAAGAACAGATACAGTATTATTCATGTTATTGAAGACTTAATAGATAAATCTGACTGCTGATAAGAAATCATTTTCCTCCATTCTTTAATTATAAACCCTTCAATTCATTTGAGAACAGCAGTAATTAACAAACTAGTAAGGTCGCTGAAGGTACGGCCAGCATTGTTGAAGACTGACGCGAATCTTAAATTAACATCTGATAGCTTCTAATTAAATCCATAAAAAGTGATTTATCCCTGCTTAATCATCATTTATCAATTTCTATTTGTGTTGTTGATCATATCTCATTTTATTTTAATGAAAGAATACAAAATTTCAAAGTGGATGCCAATTAAAAGGGTAAAATGTAGTTTTGATGGGTTTGTTGTATTTGTGAGAGTCATATCCCTGGAAACAGGACAACAGATAACATTAACTATTAATAATAAGGCAGTAAAAACATGAATAATACCATGAACTTTATCACTCAAAGAGGGACATGATCGCGTACAATAGTCAATATAGTTGTTGGTTTTTTTTTTGGTTAGTTATCAAATTGACATATTATTAAAAAGTTGACAATTGTAACACGTCTGAAGGATAAGGGGAATTCCATCGGACATTATTGTTAGCGTGAGCTCTATACAACCATCGGGACATTGAGCAAACAACAATCAATTAATCACAAACAAACGTCGAGAGTAAGTTCTGTTCTTGTAAAAATGACAGAGAGCTGGGTATGGGAAGTACCTGGCATAAAGGTACATTGATTTTGAAAGCTAAATGCAAGGAGTGTAAAATAAAATGGTAAAGCATTCTTTCGTAATCAGAAGACTTATTATAGACATCATTTTGTGCCAGGGATACTATTCATAGACAATATCTCATGTCAGAGGAACTATTCATAAAATATCGAATCATGGGAACTATTCACAGACAATGTCTCGTGCCAGGGGTACTATACTCATAGACAATATCCTATGTCAGGGTATTATTCATTCATAGTATCTTGTTTCAGGGGCATTGTATTCAATAATAATATCTCGTGTAAGAGGAACTATTCAAAGATCATTTCTCGTATAAGAGGAACTTTTTAAGACAATATTTTGTGCCAGGTACTATATTCATAGACAAAATCTCGTGTCAGGGGGCTATCGATACTACTCATAGGTACTATTCTGTCAAGGGGTCTATTAGTAGATATGCTTTCGTGCCGGGGGTATCATATTTTATAGAAAATGTTTGGTGTGGTGATACTACTATTCATTGACAATATCTTGTATCAACTTATGAAAGACCATATCCCGTGTCGTGGGGACTACCGGTACTTCTCATAGGTACTATTCTGTCAAGAATGCACCATTGGTGCCTCTTTGCTTCCTTCATAGACAATATCTTGTGGGATGGGTAGTTACGCGAAGGTAGAAGGAACCATAGCTTGATTAATTACATTATTTTGGGATATCTGGAAAAAATGCATCGTTTACGTGACCGATTGCGTCAATTTGACGTCAACGTCTGAAATAACCTGACTTGAATAGTTGAATGGGCTACACTTTGCATTGACAAGAAAACATACAATATATCCTTGTCATCAATGATTTACACTCAAGTCCGGAGTCAAGCCTATTATTTCGTAATTATCACTAATTTGACATGTATGAAAGTTACATAATCCAGGAAGGGTAAATTTCGTAACTGCGTATTTAAATGAGCCAAAAAATCCATTCAAACCTCTGTGCTACTGAGATGTCATGTCAGTCAAGTTTATTGAAGTAAAGACAGAGGAGTTTGCATACATGTGTTAATTGGCTGTTTCGAGTTTAGATGACCAGTCTGAGAGGCCTTCACATTAGATCATTTCATGTCGCTAATTCTTCAAATAAATAACCTACAAAAAGCTATTTCAAAGACAATGCATTTTCTTTGTAACCATAAATGTATCCAAAGAAACACTGTCACAATTTTATATTTCGAAAATAACGATACGTTAACAAATAGTATTTCCAAGGAAATGCTACGTCACAGCACAACTAGCAATATTTCGCGAGTCTGTGGGAAAATAAGCTATATTCTTATAGTCGTACCTTTTCCACGTACGAAGGAAAAAGGCGAAGTCTGTTTTCAAGATTCATTTCATTAGTCAAAGACATTGCACGTGTGTCCCTTTTCTATATTTTGACATCGCTCTATTGCGACGGATCTGTGACGGTCATGAATTCAGCTTCGTCTTTAATCTCTGTACAGAATACTAGGTTTGACCAGACCAGTTTACTCAAAGAACGCAATATGAGCAATGTCTGATTACGGAAGAAATAGATTCTTACATGTGTTCTTAGAAACCCGACGATGATCCTTTCCTCGTGACAAGTTTTAGGGGGGGGGGGGCTTTTGGCTTTTCGCTGCGCTTTACTCGCAAAAAGACTAAAAATTTCATTAACTCATGAAAGATCAGCCGGTCTTTCGATAACTTATGTAAGAACCTTCAATTCTATATTTGATTTTAAATGACTTCTTGATCAAGCTCCATATGAATATTAATTCATTTTAAATCAGTTATATTCAGGATGCTATGTTTAATACTACATAAAATCTGTACGTAAAAAGCCGCGACATTCATATTTCCTTGAGGGTCATCGATCGTTGAGCTGCAAAGTCCATGACATGAAAATACTTTTTGTTATGTAAGCTTAAAGGATTTCTGTTAAAAAATAATCCCGAAAATAGTTAACAGGGTAATGGGTTAATTTGATTTTCAAATTTCGAAAACAAATAGGAATGAGTCAGCACCCACCACTGAAAAAACAAAAAAATACTTGACATGGACATTATTTACTTGACAAGTTTTGTTAACACTAAACTTGTTAATTGCTTAGTAGTGTTAAGGGTTCAAGTTCAATTTAAGTAGTTTATCTTCATTAAAATACTGCAGCTTGTTTCACAACAGAATCTTCAATGTAAAATTTATCGTAAATATAGATATCACCAAATTTAAACATTTAAAAATTATACTTAATATTTTTTTTTTTGGTGAAACTGACTGCATGACACTTTGAGAGTATGTTTTATTCGTTAAAGTAGTGAGATGGTCTTCTAGTGCACATCGTTTTGGTTTTTTTTACGTTTTGCAACGGAGGATATAATTCCTTTTTTATGATAAATACATTGTCACAACTATTACAGAATCAAAGACTGAAGGATTATATTTGTATCAACGTCGTGACTTTTAAAAGCTTTTAACTTGTTGAGCAAATTTGTTTCTATGTGTGACCCTGTAACGATAATAGTCTCAGAAGACTTTTTTTACGAGAATTAAAAGTATCATTACGTACTTCAGAATTTGATCCATCGAGGGTCTGGAAGAAGGTGGCATTACGAGCATCTCGTTGATAAGACCATTGACTTCCTCGCTAATGTAGGTTGTCTTCGGCCAGTTCTGTTGTAGGCTGACTTGTATCTCCAGACTCATCTCACCATAAGGGTGGTGACCCCCGGAAAGAATGTAGTGTAAAATCATTCCAGCCACCTGTTATCATTAAAAGTAGTTATTTTATTCCAATGTTGCATCTACCGCCAAAATCCATTATCAGCAATACACCCGAAATTATTACTAAGATGATCAACCTATGTCTATGAAAGTGAATACAAATTATTGTTGAATTGTGGTGTCTTTTGAAATAAAATAACCATCCAAGTCAAATTCGTTATACTAATATATAGTAGAAATCTAAAAATGGTGTTTCGTAAGCATAATCGGTTGTTTCAAGAGATACATTTCACACACAAAAATCTTAATTTTTAAAAAATGATCGTAAATGTACTTTTCAGCCTATCAAATCGTAACACCTGAGATTTTTGTGAAAGTGTCTGAATCTCTTATACCTCTTCACGTAAAGTTTAAAGTAGTTGCAATTTTCACCTCCTTTTACATTACCAGTTCCTAAACAAGAGGCTCCCTAAGCCTGAATTGCCCACTTGGTACTAATTTTTGAGCTATTATGGTCTGTTCTATAAACTATTATTAGTGTAAGGGGTCATGTGACAAGTTTAAACTAAAGGAATGAGCATCTACCTCTGTTCACATTGAAGACTGGTGGCTGATTTCCGTTGTGGATATTCTAAATTGTCTTTATATTGTAGGTTGTGTCGCGGACACTTATTCCACATCTCATTAACATCTATTGTGTAGAGAATAATTATCAGATAGTTTTATCATCGTTCAGTTTTTTTTCTATCTACATTACTTTTTATTCTATGGGTCATCAACATGACAAAAAGTGATAAAACTCCTATGAAGGGTCATTCGACAACTTTGAACCAATATAGACTTTTGTAGAGCTCAATGAGCTGATGGTTTGTACATTTGAACAAGATAAAGCTATTCCATATCATATCTGTAAAACTTTCTTCTATATGCAAAAAAAAATAGAAAATGGCGTTTCACTCCTTAAAGGGCCGTAACCTCTAAAAGTAATCATCTTGCAACTTCGACCTATTGAAGAAGGGAGGGTGCATCAGATTTCATTTATCTCTTTGTAGTATACTTTTTGATTTACATGCCAAAAAACAGTGGTTTAGCCCTTGGCCTATTTCAGGTAACGGCGGCCATGCTTTTAACGGACCAAAACACAAAAAAAAAACTTTGTCAGACACCTGAAGGATCAATTCTTTTCAGAAATTTCATAAGAGAAGAGTTTTGAAAAATTGTTAACGGACGACGATCGCTTAGTGATGGCAAAAGTGAAGGTCCAGATGCGCTAAAAATCAGTTTCGTACAATGTAGAATATAAAAATGTACTTGATATTGATTTGAAGGCTGTGCTATAACAGACAGGAACCGCTTACTCTTCCGGAGCCCCTGAGATCGCTCTTGTCACGACTTGAGTTCGCGTTGTTGAGTTCCGTTTGCGTTGATTTTGTGTTTTGTGTTTCTTCGTGCTGTTTTTGTTCTTGTTTATCGGTTTTGTCGTTGCCCTTTATGACTTTTGACACTTTAATGCCCCATTGGTGCCTCTTTGCTTCTTTGAAGACAAAATGGAATACTAAGCAAGTTATTTTTTTTCTCGTGAAGACCAAAATGAAAGGTCATTTATGGTTAATACAAAATCTCTAAATTTTCATCCGATTTATCAACCTCTCAATCAGTTGTTGAAAAATATTTCTCACCTCTAGAGAAAATTTTCTTCTCAGCGTAATCACATGTGCAATTGATATTTTTACTCGAAACATTAGAGAGAAAAAACCTTTTACAACTGAATTCTCGATGATTATGGAATTTCTAACATCTCGGGAAATTGATTTGATATTTTAATCGCTCGGCAAGCCTCGCCATCAAAATAATAAAAATAAATTTCCCTTGATTTTAGAAATTCCATAATCAACTCGATAGCGTTGTAGAAGCTAAATTTCTACAATGACCCTTATGGTCAAGTATAACGTAAACAGGAACTGTTTGGTTTCAATGGTAAAAGTTGCGTTTTGAACAACAAGCAAAAATGATATACAATTATTGTTCTCTAGATATTGGTTCCAAAATACACGGATCTTTAACAAAATACATTTACGCGTGGCAAACCACGTTATTTTCATACCTGGATATCCGATTTCATGCCATAGGCTTCAGTTTCCGTAATGACTTCTTTCGGGGTCCAGCATCCTCGATCATCTGTAAAAAAACAAACACAGATACTGTAGTTAAACTAACACTGTTCTCTTGTTTAACCAAAGAACTTCCTTGTATCAGATGTATATATTTCAGGACCGTAGAAAATATTTAGCCGCATTAAAAATTAATTGGCCGGCAGATATACAGTATGCATTATGAAGAGTGCAAGGATTGTTGTTTGGTCACGTATAGACAAAAGTATGGAGTACAAATAGTTCGTTATAAAGAGGAAATCAGACAGCAGAAGAAAGATACACGCCGTGCAATGAACGTAACATCCTTCCACTGTTTTGCACTAACTCATAATGATACGTTATCGTTATATATGGGAAGGTAAAGGTAATATGTACTTAAGAAATAATAAATTCCCAGTTATGTGTAAGAATAGTTTGGATGCAGTACCTTTTTATAAATATTTCGGCTTTATAATATGGCTTTTGATATAGTTGGTGGCAAAAGGACATAGTCCACAATACCAAAACAGATTCAAGATAATTGTGGTAATTTTTTTATAATTTTAATGGAGATTTTTGTAAATTTTTAAAAGCATATCAAAAGAGCACATCTGCTTAATATTTGTTTTTTCTTGTTTTTTTTCTATTTTTTTTTGGGGGGGGGGAATGTAATAAGCGTTTCGACAGATGTCGCGAGAAAGTTAGCGGTGTTGACTTCATCCTGTACATCTACAGAAAGTCACTGTCAACTTACAGGTCATTGACACACTATTTTCATTAAAATTTGTTATAATACTAGATTTATCATATATAGTTATTGCCAAACAAAATATTAACTATTTTGTCGAGTCTTAGAAACGTAAAATGCGAGGTTTTCCAAAAAAAATAAAAGAAAACGCGATTTCCTTCTATTATAAATAAATTTATAATTTTATAAGATATATATAAAAGTATAAAAAGTATAAAAGTATGCGATAGAAGTTTTTTTGCGAGAGCAGGAGTTTAATTTTTTTAGTTATGGTTCACCGCTTTCATTTCTTATTTTAGTAACAAACCGTGTCATTTCAGGATTGAACTATAGTTAAAGACAGAATAAAAAAATTCTAAGGGAAGAGATCGACACACAATGACATTGTATTGTTTTAAAACGGATAGATTAGACAAGTCTAAATCGGAAAACACATTATCTGAATAACAGCTTTCACCTTTCTGTACTTGAGAAATAACCATTCCGTCCACTTAAGCTTATGGACTTTATGTATCACAACTGATCTGATTTACGTACAGATGTAAACCAATCCAAAAGAACGATCTTTTTTTTTTAAATAACGACGAATCAAGCACTGTTCTTTAAAATAACTAATCAAAACCATAAACTGGTCTAACATGTTGTTCTGTACCGAGACAACAGGCGATGCCTTATATATTCACTTGACGAAATAATGGCCCTAGCGTCACAGATCCGTCGCAATAGAGCGATGTTAAAACATAACCTTTCAGTTGTAATTTCTCATCGACGGAAAAGGGATAAAAAGCTGCAAATATCTTGAATTCAGTCAAAAGATATTTAATATGTTATCTTTTTTATTCCCACAAAGAATTTTAAAATTAGAACTATTTGAAGAAGCTCATGCTTGATACGCCCTTGTATCCGCCATTTTGTTTACTTTTTCTGACCAATCAAAAACAATCGTCTCTTTGAAAGAAGCAGAGGAACCAATGAGGTATCCGAATGTCAAAAGTCCGAAAGGGCAGAGACAAAACCAGTAAACACCAACAACAGTTGAAACGAGAGTGAACTCAGATGCAGTTCCTGCTTGCTATAGCACACCCGTCGCGTTGCCAACAGTCAATTCCGGTAAAGGAAGACAAAACAAAACCGTATGGCACTCATCTGAGAGATCGAAATCCCATATTTGTCTATAAGTGCATGATGTCTTCCGTAAAATTTCTTGAGTGAAAAAAAACAACTGAGGAGCAATTTGACTTATGAAATGAATTATGCAAATGGGCTTCGCCTGTTCCCTACCTACATGGAACACGTCTGACTAGTTTAATCAAAACCATTGAGTGAAATGGAGCACGCGCCGACAGCCAATTTCGAATGAAAATCATCGAAATGGGGTTTTCTAGGAATATCTAATCCTGCGGAGTGAGATGCGCCTGAAAGTCTCATCATGCGAGGAAAAGATTATGTTGCACAATAGCTAGAGAAACCGATTTCCTTGATGGAGAGCGTCACGTTTGACACGACACGAAAGTTATAAATGTCGCTCCTCGATTGTTAACTTGTTTCACTTGTATCACTTAATTTCGTGGAAAACATCATGCACCCATAGGCATTCGCAACAATACCTTCATTGGCATCAACATGTGGTACATAATGAATCATTTGGATTCAAATGTAAGAATAAAGAATTCCACACATGCATGCCATGCCTAATTTTAATTACTGATATGTAGCACGTGTTTTTTTTTAATCAGTTATCAGTAGGGTAACCGAGATAGAGTAGGAGCATCAATGATCATATAGAAATGACGAAGATGCCGCATACACCGTAAACATATATTTTAAATGGGAGAGATGGATTTTGCTCTTATATGCTTATTTCAATAGTTTCCAACTAACTGAATATATCTTCTCGTTTCTCAAAAGGAAATCAATAGTTTTTTTCGTTAATTTCAATTTGAATTTGTTGATTTTTGCTTAAAAAATCTTGCAAATATCATTTTGAAAAATCGAAGGGATTTTAATTTGTGAACGAAACGACAATGGTGATTGATTGCGACGTCATTTGTGGACAATGGTAACTTTGCTGTGGTTAAATTGTAGAGTTCCGGGTAGAATTCCTACTTGGAGCTTTTTCTACATAGCCTTTATAATTATTGATATAGATAGATAATGTTACGTACGCTCAATGGATTTAAGACCGAGGAATTTTCCTTTTGTAAAATCTGGCTTAACGAAGCTGTATTCACTCAACAGAAGCTTCCCCTCTACGTCAATGAATATGTTCGACGGCTGGAAATAGATTATAAAAGCAGATTGTAAATAAATCAAGTCCGAAAATGACAACCTATAATTTGAGGAAAAGCTTATGGCATTTTGAATGTAACATATAACTATATTTTATCCATACTGACATGGTCATTTTTAACTCTTAAAAAAGGCATAAAAACACACTTAATCTCAGACAGATAAACGAAGGTCAGGAGTAAGAGCTATTAACTTAAGACATGGAGGAACCATGCTGTAAAATAAATCTCCTTTTATTCCGCGTGTCAATAATATATGGCGGTAGTAGATAAATACATATATGGCATCTTTTTGTCAAAACGTATCGGTATCGACCAATAAATCTGACTTCCAGCAGCCATTCTGCAGTAAATATTGCTGTTATGTCTAGCATTTCGATCCAAACTTTTGACACAAGTTGAATCATTTTTAAAGTCAAAGGCCAAGAATAATGTAACATAAACGAATCTGATAAATCTATTGCTACTGAAATACCATCATATTGCCATGCTGCCAACCAAGTGTATCGTGCAAAGAAGATAATCCCTTCAGGAACTGCCAGGCCAGTTTGTTGACAATCAGAGGGTCGGCACGGGTGTCAGACTTCAGCACGGCAAGGTACTCGCTCAGTGAATATTCTGGTAGGTCCATTGCAATGTAGCATCGACCATTGTCAAAGGCAAACGTCTAAAAGAATAAAAGAACAAGAATCTAATTGATGTACACGAATCTTCAGGCCCGTACACAGGGGGGGGTGCGGGGGTGCGATCGCACCCCCCTTTGAAAACCAACAAACACTGTTAAACTCGATGTTTTGATTCAACTGTGACTATTAAAGTTGACGTTTTGTATGAAAAAGTCTATTTCGCACCCCCCTTAGGAAAATCCTGTGTACGGGCCTGATCTTACACTTATTAACGAAGTTTCAAAAAGAGATTGGTTATTGTATATTAAAGCAGTATTTGAAAGATTTACAAATAAAATGGACTAAAATATGAAAGCAGAAAAATTGTACGAAATTTCAGCATTTGACAAATAGGCAAGATGATGTCGTATAGATCCAAATCGAAACCCGATACACGTAGCATGCCAATATCGACCTAGCTTGTTTTCAATAGGACTGGTCTAGTTGCTTATAGACAACCCAATTAAAAAAATTTATACTATGTATGCAGTTTTCATCCCACTTGAAGCAGATGTCGGATGATTCAAACTCTAAATGTCACAAAACATCATGCTATCAAAATATATGTCCGAACTATGAAAAGAAAGCAAAGCAGCAGTAATGAAAGCTGGGTTAAAGGCAAAAAGAAAATGTGATACATTGACGAAACGACGGAAGGACACGAGTTACAGATCATCCCATTCAAAACAAACGTTTAAAATTCCACGCGCAAATTAATCACCGATCAATGGCTCTAGAGGTTTCTCTCTCCATTTCATTTTTTAGAGCCAATGTGACAGTGGAAGAGTACGCTTAAATATTATCATGTTTTGTTTCTGTTGTACTTGACATTTTATTTAATTTTTTTCTGAATTACATGTTTGTTGTTTTGAATCATAAGCTGACAAACGTTACTAATACATTTAAGACTTTAACACTCGAAGTCACCCCTTAGTGTTTGTGGGTTGATAGTGGAATTTGTTATAAGGTTAAACTATTTTTTAAATTCCATTTTGTAACTTGGAAGTGGGAAATATCAATTTGGAACTGAGAAATGTCAATTTGTCGGTACAATCGAGAAATGTGAAAGAACCAATGGCACTACCGCAGTCTACCGGGCCACATGAGTATATTCATTTGGTAATGACCATTTGCAACTCGCCGCCTGCTTGCAAGTCGGATATGGCAACTTGGAAGTGAGATACTGATATTCAAAGATATATACAATCGAGAAATGTGAAAGAACAACAATGACACTACCGGTCTTTTGTTAGTTAAAAAACGAAAGTTAATGCTAACTAAGATTCTTTCATTGTATGTGGTTTAATTGATGAAACTAAAGCATATATTGACGAAAAGAGTATAATTATTCATAGAATATGAATTATAACAATAACTATAAATGTTAAATACATTATTTCTAATAACAGAGTACTGGAAAGAAAGACAATCGAGGGTTTGAACCTTTATTTCCCACATAAAAACATACCTAAATAAAGTCAAAAACATTACCTGGTCCGTTATCATGCTTTTAGTATACTTCGACCAATAAGTCAGTTTGTTACTATGCAACTATGACATTTCTTTTTTTTTTTTTTCTTTTTTTTTTAAGCACAGCACGGATGCTCTAAGGCCACGCAAATGGTAATGACCATACGAGTAAGGTAGGGTACCTGATAAATATGGTTCGGAAAATATAAACATGTACAGTACTTAATATATTGCGATGAATGTTGAAGGGTAGTTGAAATCCAACACTGTTGGACTTCGTAAGTTTTCAAAGTAAATCATTAATTACTGAAGTTTTGTAAAGCGGTTTTTCAAAATGCATTGTATTGTTTTATAAGGAAAAATTATGTATATTTTATTAATAAGAATTTGGAACTTTATTTTGTACATTATTCAATTTAAAAGTGATCTTATTTTCCCTGAACATTACTAATAATAATGCTATCCGCTGAACATTAACTTTCTCTAAAGTGGTTTCAAAATGGCAAAAGTTGATTAAATATCTCAATCCCTTAATATCTATTAATCGGTTAGGTCGAGCAAGGAATTTTAGTTTAACAAATTAAACTCGCCATGGCTCAAATGTTGAAATAAAAATCAAGTATCTCGTTTGAAGGAGGGGGCATAAAAATCAAGTATCTCGGGATGGAGATTCCGCTTCTAGCTGATGGGAAACCTATAATATAATACAGTCCACTTTTTTGAAGCTGGTGACTGATCAATTGTTAATGTATAAATGGAAAACGAAGATTTAACATTAATTTTCTGGATTGAATGTATTTTTGTAATGCTAAGGTCTATAGTCGTGATTAAAAAACATACGCAAATGAGAAAAAAAATAAACTGATTGAATTTCTTAATAGGATTGGGGACCTTGGTTTTTTAGAAGGTCAATGACATCGGGGAGAGAGAGTGATCAAGTTGAAAACATACAAAGAACGATACTTTCAGGGATGTTGGAGCAATTAAATGATTTCTTAACGGCAATTTTTCCAAAAGGAAAATTCATGTGAAAATATGAAAAAAATCAAAATTAATAAATCAAGAAATACCAAAGTTCATGAAAATAATATTGAACATTTCAAATTTGATTGAGTTATGTTTTGTTTGATGTTAAGAACGAATTTTTGTAAGCACATTGTCAGGTCAGATAAGGCATAACCATGTTAGGTACATTCAGGCCAATCCATTAATCCATTCCTTTTCCTATGGCCCTACTTTTCCTTATAGTTCATTTAACTCCTTTCAGTGTCTACTTATATATTTGCAAATGTAAGTATAATGGGTACTGACGTTAAAAGCCATTGAAAAATGTGTGGGTATTCTTTTTTTTAATCTTTTTTGTTTAAATGTGTAATAAATTTGTGTTTTGTATTTCAGCTCACATCACGAAGCCACTTCCCAAATAATCATAAGTGTCACCTAAACCATTATTTGAATGGTCCCCGTATGCTTTGCACTATGCACGTTTTAGATTCCGGTGTTCTATTGTAGATTTTCCTCCATGCCAGTTTTTCCGGGGGGAAATCTGGATCGATCCAGTTTCCCCCCCCCCCCCGGAAGAATAGGATTGATCCAGTTTTTCCCCCGGGGGAAAATAGGATCAGTCCAGTTTTTCCCCCTTTATAAGCAAAAAGCTCATTTTCCCCCCTTACGATGTAACGTCACCGACGTCACGATGAAATAAAAAAAATCGATATTTCCATAGTTCAAGCGATTTAGTGGGAGTTGTGCTTTAATACAAGATAAGTAGACAGACACACAGACTGGGTGACTACTATATACTCCCAAACTTTGTTTGCATGGGTACAAGAATATGCAAAGAAAAACAGCCAGCAGTTTCCAATGTGACGTGCGTTTGATGCTCGTTGTATTGCAATCAACATTTATTGCAATATTAATCACAATATTAGGGTTGTGAGAAACATACATAAAATTTTAACAGCAAGTATAAACAATAACCATATGAACCACAAAATTAAACATATATTTATAGGTCCCCTGTCCTCGGTGCAAATGACTGTTTTAAAAAGGAACTAGTGTTTTCTACTTGCCAAAAGATTGTTTGGGACAGAGTGTACTTAATTTTACTTATTTCATTCAACATATCAAAATTTAAAAGATTTATTTCCTGTTTTTACTTTGTTTATATTTGTTTTTTTTTTTGTAAATCTAAATATTAGTTCATCCTCGACCATATTACATATCGGACATAGACGGTTTTCCTTGGGATTTTCAAATAAATACTTTTTTCTATTAGAGGGTAGATAATGCATAAGGTTCTAACTAATCATAAAATGTCAAAGAAGACCCTCTTCTTCATAAAGAACAAATAAAGTACAAACAAAAACTTAAAAAAAGACTTCTGGAAGAATTATTTAATCTATGGGACATGTATGCCAAGCACAGGACACCAAACAGAAATATTTAAAGGTATATAGGGTTGAACATCCCCCTAGGGCATACATTTTGTCATACTAAACAATCCTGCCAATTGTCAAATGTGCGGTTTTGCATGGCCGGACTTAAAATTTAATGTCTTATTCCGACATGTCGTCTTTTGCACATAAAAGCTATAATTAAAGACAACCCAAAGCACCCCAATATACTAGTATTAAATAAATATGAATACGAGTCAAATTGAACCATGCAGTAGACATGCAATATTGATGTTAAATTTGTCCACCTCATATTGACACAAAGCCATTAAGTCATTGTCAATTTTACAATTATAAATGCAAAAAGATCTACTGTTTTAAATTAATCTTTCATTGAATAAAGCATGAACGACTTAGTATTTTTCAGATGAAACTATGTGTTTTTTAAAGATGGCAATGCTTTGAATACTGAATCCGTACCTTAACTGAGTGCAGATGTTGGTTTGTCGTAGAAATTTATATTGTCTTCCCGTTTACCGGAATGGACACACTGAATTGGAAAAAAAGCAACACGACGGGTGTGCTATAGCAGGCAGGCATTGCTTACTCTTCCGGGGCACCCGAGTTCACTTTTGTCACGACTTGAGTTCGCGTTGTTGATTTCCGCTTGGTGGATTTTGTTTTTTTTGTGTTTCTTCGTGCTGTTTTTGTTCGTGTTTTACCGGTTTCATCGTTGTCCTTTCGGACTTTTGACACTTGAATGACCCATTGGTGCCTCTTTGCTTCTTTCAAATAATTCTTATCATACAGATTACTTCAAAAGTGTAAGAGCTGAATATAAATAAAAAATATGCATAAGATTCTAACTTTAAATATTTCATTTTCATAAGAAAAATCATATAAATCATATTACAGCTACATTTTCCATGAAAAAAAATCAGACTGGTAAGCATTTATCCACTAAAAAGCTAAGATACATGCCAAACATCAAAGGGGGAAAAACTGGCATGGGGGAAAATCTACAATTTGTTTACGTATTGTCATTTTTCCCCTAAGGGGAAAAATGGCAATGATCCAGTTTTTTCCCCGGGGGAACTAGATCGATCCAGATTTTCCGGGGGGAAAATTTGGCATGGGGGAAAATGGCAATATAACACCGGCTGTGATTTTGAAATTTTGAAAATCCATACAAGGTTAATGACAATGCTACATTACGACGTTAGTTTTTTAATCGGTAGATTATATAATTACCTATGGATATTTAGGAGGTGTTTTTTGTTTGTTTGTTTGTGTTTGTTTCTATATATTTGTGTGTGTGTGTTTGTTTAACAAGTTTAAACATAACTTACACGAAAACTTCCAAAAGAAGAATGACCAAAACAGAATTTTTAGATTGAAAATGACCAGATCACACCACACCACAGAATAACACAGCAATGAAAAAATAATCATCAGCTTTATTGTTTATCATTGTCAAATAGCTATGTTCATATACTTTTTATTACAAACATAAATTCCGTAAATGTTAGCTGGAACTCAAATACTCTTTGGATATCTCCTGCATCAATCTTTCCTTTATTGTCAGGTCAAACCAAAAATATCTATAGTATAGTTGTTGATGCAACAAAACGGAATTACTTCTTGTCTGCGATTTACGACAAAGTCAGGAAATATGTCGTTTTCTCCGGCATATACTTAAGAGGAAATTTTCAAAAGGGAACAAGCCACAAAGCGACGGGTGCGTCACAGTGGAAGATTAGGAAATTACAGACGTTTCCATGATGGATGGTCCCATATCATGAAGTTGTCCGTAAATGACAGATGACTATCATTGAAATTCGATTACGGTTTCATTAGAAAGTGAGAAGGACCCTGTCTGATTTTTTTTATATTTTCCTGTAATGTGTTTGTTCTCTCTGCTATAATAAGTCTCGAAACTTTTGCGTGATAAAAATGATGTTATGACGAAGAAATATGATGGACGATCGTAAGCTCGAGTGTTATTATACTTTCCCGTTAATTGCTTTGAACAAATCATTTCAGAAGAAGTTTATAGTTTGATACCGTGGAAGCAGTGGTTCAAAACTTGTTCAAACAACGTCCTGGACGATTACATCTCCAATTTGATGAAAAACAATTATTTCTAAGACTCATTTACCAGAAAGCAGTTTGTCTCCGGCGAATAGTGCGCATTGAAAAGTGCTCCCCAATTAAACAAGTAATCGTGATAGATTGTGGCAATCGATTCAAATATTTTGTAATTCGAACCAAAATGGATGAACCACAAACATTTAAAAATAATAAGGCATTAGCATGCAGGCGCTATTTCTTACGATGCCTTACGTTTATGGTTATTCACCAGGCTTCAAATTAATGACGTGAATTTTTGGTTCAAGAAACCTTAGTTAGAAATAGAGAATGTTTATGATTTAATGCTTAGTCTAGCATAAGAACGAATGGGTCACGATGTGGCGAGATAATAATTATCACTTGACTTTTTTATACCGAAAACAATAGTTTAGTCAAATGAAGGCAAGTTTTTCATAAATAAAATTCAAAATATGTAGTAAGAAATTTACTGAAAATAACCCGAGGTGCAGAACAATGTTTTCTCTTGCTTTTCTTCTAGTACATGATTTTTTTCAAAAACGTTGTTTGAAACGGAAAAAATGTTTTGTTTTTGTTTTCTTAACATATTTTGCTTGATTTTTTCTGGACCAGTTTTGTTGACTGATTTTATCTCTAAAAATTAAATGCAAAACAAAATAACTACCATCACTTACCCTGTATCTGACTAGGAACGTTTGAGAGGATCGTGGCGAGATAACAGACTGGAGGACGTCAGTGTTGATAGGACGACAGCTGATGTCTATCATGTGAACTAAGACCTCAGAACCATCCACCAGGAAGCCCAGTATGGCATTGGTGTCCCTGGAAAAAACCAGCACAGATTATCATTGACGTCTCTGGTAAAGAATTTGTATCCCTAAAATATAAATCTAACCTAAATATAGCATTGATGTCTCTAACATATTCAAAACAAACAGTCAACAAAACAAACAGGTAAAAAAGTTGGGTTTTTTTTCTTTTTCTTGCATGGCATTGCACGATAAAGGTTTTTTTTATCGTATCTATATAACAGATTAACATGTACAACATTTCGTTTCGTCTATTCTTAATTAGAAAATCGTTAAGGTACGGCGTTACATGTACTTTTGTCGCGGCATTGTATGGGTTTTCACTATATCGTTAAGTTGCAGCGTGCATTTGCTTTCGTCGCGGCATTACATATGTGTTTTCACTATATCGTGTAGTTGCGGAGTTGCAATTGCTTTATCGCGTCAATCCCCGTTGTATGTGTTGTCTCTATGTTGTTTAGTTGCCACGCTGCATGTGCTTTCGTCGCGGCGTTGTATGCGTTTTCTGTATATCGTTAAGTCGCAGGATGTATTTGCTTTCGTCGCAACGTTGCATGTGTTTTCTCTATATTATAACGTTAAGTTGCAGCTTAATGTGTGCTGGCGTCGCAGCGTTGTGTGCCTTTCCTCTAAACGTTGAGTTGCGGCGTTACATGTACTATCGTCACGGCTTTGTATGCGTGTTCACTATATCGTTAAGTTGCAGCATGCATTTGCTTTGCATTCGTCGCGACGTTACATGTGCTTTCTGTATATCGTTTAGTTGCAGCAATGCATTTGCATGCGCTTTCGTCGCGGCGTTGTATGAGTTTTCTCTATTCGTGTAGTTGTGATGTTGCATGGGCTCTCGGTACGGCGTTGAATGAGTTTTTTCTATATGATTTTGTTGTAGTGTTGCTTGTTCCTTCTTCGAGGTGTTGGAAGCGTTTCCATTATACGTTTAGTTACAATGTTGCACGTGCTTTCGTCGCGACGTTGCAGGTGTTTTCTGTATATCATTTAGTTGTGAGTTTTATGCGTTGTATCAATATCGTTAAGTTGCGGTGGTGCACGTGTTTCCCTAAATCGTTTAGTTGCGACGTTGTATGCGTTTTCTCTATATTGTTAAGTTGTAGTGTGCATTTGCGTTATTGGAGGTGTTGTATTTGTTTTCTCTAAATCGTTTGGTTGCGGATTTGCGTGTGCTTACGTCACGGCATTGTTTGCGTTTTTCTATATCGTTAAGTTGTAGCATATGCGTCCATTTACTTTTGTTGCGACGTTGCATGTGATTTCTCTATATGGTTAAGTAGCAGCGTTGTGTGTGCTGGCGCCACGGCGTTGTTTACGTTTCCTCTATACGTTTAGTCAATGTTGCATTTGCTTTCGTCGCGGCGTTGCATGTGTTTTCTGTATATCATTTTATGTGTTTTCTTTATATCATTTTATGTGTTTTCTTTTTATCGTTTAGATGCGGTGGTGCATGCGCTTCTCTATTTCGTTTAGTTGCGGCTTTGCATGTTTGTTCATCGAAGCTTTATATGCGTTTTCACTATATCGCTAACTCACAGCATGCATTTGCTTTGCATTTGTCGTGATGTTTCATGTGCTTTCTCTATACATTAAGTTGTGGTGAACACGTGTTCTCTCGTCACGGCGTTGTATGCGTTTTCTCTTTATCGTTTAGTTGTGGTGTTGCATGTGCTTTCCTCGCGGCGTTAATTGTATTCGTTTCCTCTGTACGTTTAGTTGCAATGTTGCATACGTGGCTTTCGTCGCGGCGTTGCTGTGTTTTCTGTATATCGTTTTATTGCGAGTTTTATACGTTGTCTCTATATCGTACAGTTGCGGTATTGCATGTGTTTTCTCTATATTTTTTTAGTTGCGGCGTTGTTTGCGTTTTCTCTATATCATTTTGTTTCGGCGTTGTTTGCGTTTTCTGTATATCATATTGTTACGGCGTTGCGTGTACTTTTGTCGCGGCGATTCTTGTGTTTTTCTTTATATCGTGTACATGTAGTTGCGGCGTTGCATGTGCTTTCGTAGCGGCGTTGTGTGTGTTTCAATGTATCGTTATACACTTGCACATTTAGTGTTTCATTGCGTTGTTTCCGATATTGTTATTTTGTATATTCAATTGACTCTTTGCTTTGCTTGATCTTTGGTTTTATGAAAATCATTGGTTTATTTCACAGATCAATCTATCTCCACTATTGACATTTGTTACCTACGCATTGCAACTGCAGAAAACATTTAAGGTCAAGTTGAAGTAAGTCAACGCCATCTAGCGTCACTTGTTTACAAATCCGTCGGACACGCCCCTTTTCTATTGACGACGTCGTCATCTTTTATGACGTTCAACGTCCGAGTGGAATGGACCTAATTTCAATTTGAACATTGTAAAGTTCTGCACATATTGGATATTTTTATGTTGATTCCATCTTCTGTTGTTTTTTTTTGTTTCTGTTTGATTTGTGTTTTTCTGATTAGAGACTCTATGATTCATTAAATATAATTTTGCTGACTATATTTATCAATATCTTTTCAATCCGGCATATCATATAATGGTATTTCAAGTTTAGTTTAGTTTAGGGGAGGCGTAAAAAATATTGTTGTTGTTTTTCGCAAGGCGAAGCGAGTACCACTGTGCTACAAAAGAAAACACGAAAAAAAGACAAAAGGGTACTTTTCTTAATGCTATCGAATTAATTTTCTATAAAAACTACATCGAGTTAGTACCAAACGAGATTGGTTTAGTGACAAAAAGAAGACTGGATTTAACACCATATCAAATTAAAATTCGGCTGTTCTATTAACTGACAAAGTTTGGATGTGAACCCCTAGGAATCTTCAAATGGTTATAGTTTCAAATACTTAAATCGCATCATTTTTTTATCAAAATAGTACGACGACATCCTGAGACAGCTACTAGTATTTAATTTCGTCTAACGAGTAGATTTTTGCCACAAATGAAACTTGACAATATATCATGAACTGGAGCCTCTAATTTGAGGTGTTGTTGATATAACGATGATGTTGTTGTTGTCGTTGTTTTTGTTGTTGTTGATGGGGTTTTTTTTGGCGATGATGTTGTGTTGATTTTTTGTTTTTGCTGTTGTTTCCCTCAGATAAAATTACAATCGTTAAAGACTCTAGGTTAATACTCACGAGTATGGCACCAGATACCTATCAAAAAATTACAATCGTTAAAGACTCTAGGTTAATACTTACGAGTATGGCACCAGATACCTATCATTACTGGTAGGAATCATGATGTTTCCAATCTGCTTCATTGACGACGCAGGGAGGTTTCTTATTTCTGCCAACTGCTGGCGCCATCTCAAACTTCGTGGGGCCCGTGGAGGAATAAACGATTGAGACGGCAATGTCTCAAGGTTGCCAAAACTAGGTGTCCGGGGTGAATGGAACGGTGGACTTCTACTAGAAAGGTGATTAATTTGGTGTACGAAGCTAACATTTGACAATGGGGACTCAACTTTTTCTTGCATTGACGGTCGGACGTTCATTTCGCCTGAAGACTTTTCCCATAGGTCATTGCTCTCTCTGCTTCCAGACCTGCCTTCAGAATCCTTAAGCAAGGTCCTGAACGGATCCGTAGAAGGAACAGAGAAGTTCCTACTCTCAACTGTATTAGTCTTTAGATCAGACACAAATGACCTCTCCAAGTCATGTTCTGTAATTCCTAAACACGAAGCAAAGTAGGGAATGTCATGATACTGAGGAGAATTGAAAGCCTTTCCGCTCTTTTTGAGCGCATTATAATGCTGCTGCAGTTGGTGAATTGACAGTTTTCTTACGGTTTGGCTGCTAGATTCCAAATCAGCTGCGAGATTTTCTGTGTCGTCATACAAGCTTGGAAACGTATTGTTCGTCTCTTCGACTTCCGTATTTCCTCGTAGACTCGATGGAAACCATGCGTCGCCTTCCTCTTCTAGGCGCAGTCGAGCAACATTTTGTAAAATACTCTCCCCGAGTTCACAGTTTCTGTCCTGACGTTCATTTTCAGGATGGGCATTATCTTTATTTTGCTGGTCAGCATTCATAAGTGGTTTGATAACAGCTACACTTGTTTTAGTTCTCTCGTGGTTAACAGTTTGATCATCTGTTTCTGATATGGTAGCCTGTTGCGGCGAAGTCCTAAGGCCAAATATATTTGAAGTTGGATTGCTGAATGAGGATAAATCTTTCTGTGAGTATGGGGTTTTACTTGTTATGTAGGGTTTTTCTCGTAAATACCGATCTATATTGTTAGCTAAAAACCAGTCTTTGTTGGTGTTTCCATTGTAATGGGAAGAGGGCGTATACGATTGGCCAGCTGTTGTCGTTCTGATGTTACTGTACATAGAACCATTGAACCTACAATCGTTTGATGTCGGCAGTTGTATTGGTGCCATCTGAATTGCTTCGTGGTTGGAGCTCATGACTGAAATAGGTGACCGCGGCTCAACGTTTTTAGTTCCGAATCTGTTATCTACGGGCGGTGGTGATACAGGTGTAGAAACTGGACCATTGTCAACAGAAATGTTGACTTGCGTCTGACCTTCGTAAAGAAACAAGCTCTCTGGAATTTTATATCCTTCGACTTGTCCTGCATAAGCGGTAGCTGTTTGTTGTTTGCTCGCATTTATCATGTTTTCTGTCTGATTGCTCCAAAACTGTAGATCAGGAGATCTATCTTCAAACAAATCAGGACATGTGACAGCTGCCTGTAGCGTTTGATTCTCCTCGTTCGCACTGGACTCTTCCACTAACCCGTTGACCCAATCTATAGACTCTGTGTTGATTTGAGCGTCGGGATTTCTGCAGGGTTCTTCGTTTAGCGAAAACGTATCGTCCTGGTCTTCGTGTATATTTTCATGTGAAATTGGCAAAGCATCTAATTCTTTATCAAGGTCATTCGGAGTTGAGTCGGTGCTGATTTCTAACCAATCGTCAGGACACCAATAATCAATGGCGGCGGATTGTCCATCCGAGTTAACGCTAGACTTTGGCGGAGACTGTTGATGCAGACTTGGGAAATCATCTTCGTAATTTTCGCTTTTGCGTTTGTTATTACCGGGATTAGGATTTTCTGCAGACCAATGGTGCTCTTCTAATTTCGTCTCCATTGCTTGGCTGTGCTTTTTCACTTTTGCCACATCGGCCCAACATTTTGAGTTCTTCGGTACTCCGCTTTTGGGGAATGGAGGGAAAGCATCTCTCTCGTTACGTTTATCCGGGGATCGATTTACAGGTTTTGCGTCAGATTTTGGACTTTGCTTTTTCGGTTGCACAGTGGTCCAGGGACAATCAGAATCGTCGAACTCAGGATCTTGAAAATTGTTAGCAGCTTCAAATTCAGCTAGGAAATTTTTCGACTTGGTAGACCGACGTGACTTGGGAGTTTTTGCGTTTTCAGTGATGTTTTCATATTTCAAGTGTTCATTTCTTTCTTTTTGCAGAGATTCCTGATTTGCATCTTTGTCATTTTCGGATAATATGGGGAAATCATCTGAACTTTTGAGTATATCTGTTTTACTTTCAGAGTCGCCACTTCCTGCATTAGAAGCAACAGACTGAAAATCACCCGTCTTCAAATCATTTATCCGATGTCTTCTAAGCTTTTTTCTCTCTCGTTTCTTGAGCTTCTTGTTTCTTTCTCTCTCTTCCTCTTCCAGAAGTTCAGCCATCTTCTTATCTCTTTGTTCTTCTTGCAATATTCTAAAAGTCTCCCAAAATTCTTCCCAAAGCTTCTTTCTGATCTTAAAAGCATGAGTACATGCGGTAAAGTGGTCCCGAATGCACGTGTACGGAATGATTTTCGAACTGTTCTTTTCAAACCAGGCTTTTCCAGTTGACGTGTTACAAGCACAAATAATTGGGAAAAAGCACTCTATCATAGTATCAAAATCCTTCTTGATGTTGTCGAATAACAGTTTAAGAGCCTTCAGACAAAAATCGAAGCCGTTTGCCTTGGTGAACTGTTGGGCGAATCGTTCTTCGACATTCTGGCTTTCCTGGTTGATCATGCATGACGTAAAGATAACAGCTGCTCCAATGTTAGCTTCCTTCATCTTGAGATGCTTTTGAACGATGACCATGGTGGTAGGGATCAGCTTCTGCTTGAAGAGGACGTCCCGATGGGAACCCAATTCGGTCATCTTCGCAATCACATCAAAAACCGGGGAAACCAACTGCAGGAACGCATCGTCTGACATCGGGGATTTCAATTTGTCCAATCGATTCTAGAACGAAAAAGGATGTATATACAAGTATGGTAAAACAAACTTTTAACAAATGCTGCCTTTTTTAAAAGCATGATAATGTGCTAAAATTGCATATGATACCACATACGAAGCTGATGTTAATGGCAGCTAATAATTTTTTTTTCTAAACATTTTTTTTTTTTTTTTGTAAGAGAAAATTTACTTTGTCTAGATCACAATGTAAAGTTTGTGGGCATTATTGTGTCTCTTTTAAAAGTTGTATACTTGTACCTAATATCTAAAGACGGTGATGAATAGCTGGTGTGAATCAAAACAAATAATATAAAAAAAGTATTAAAATAATATCAACCGACATATATTTATCAAATCATGGACAGCTCTTACTGTCGCAACTCACACCTGTCATGTTTTACTCTTTTTCTGAGTTTTGTTTTGCATAGCTTAAACAATTAAAACGACAACAAAGATCCAAACAATAAATTTTACTACGCCTGGCGCGCATTTCGTTAGTTAAACAAGTTATGATTATAATAATCATTCATCCGTCCGACTTACTTTAAGAAATGCCTCCATTAGATTGTGTTCCTGCAGATGGTCAAGGAGGCTCAGTATCAGGTTTACTTCTGAGGCTGGTACGTGCTCGAGAGCCGTCCGCCCTGCCTATATGTGTTCAGAAAGAAAAAAAGTTCGAATAGTTAAATTCAGATTATTTGCTATAGTGTTTATTCTTTAAGGGTTTTCAATTTGAAAGTTCGTTCCGAAATCAAATTGTCCCAATCAGGTATGCTGACTAGGTTTAGCTTCGAAAACTTTGTTGCAAAAAAGTGTTTTAGGGGTCAACAAATTTAACACCACTAACAATTATTTCCCTTATATATTATAGGACCAATTTGTGAAATAAAAAACCAAATCCTATTATTAAGTTCATGCACAAAATAAGTGTTTTTTGTTAGTTATGCGATTTTTTGGGTAGTTTATATTGAAATTGTAGTAACTAAAATTTCTATATATTCGCATCTGCACTATTATCAAGAATTACGGTCAAAACTGAGAAGCACAATGTGACCTTGTTTTAGCAAAGATACTATGTACTTTTAATAATAGTTAAATTAAATATTTTTGATTTTGTAAGAACGGTGATGAGTTTTTTTCCACCTCGCGCGATGTTGTTGTTAACAAATGACAAATGTTTACAAAGAGAAATAAACAAATGATTGATTGGTCTTGATCTTTCTGGTCAATTAAAATGTTGTTTCAATTTAGCATCATTTTTTTCAGATTTAAAGTTCAGAATAACAATGATTTTTGTTTCCACAATTCCTGAGATGCTGTACGATTTATAGCCACGATTGAGGTTTAGACAGGGGGTTTGACTATAGACCAGTGTGATTTGTTGTATCAAGCATATATACAGATACTGCAGTGTATTATCAAAATGCTACAATTTAGATCAAAGGCGTTCCCCGCTATACTATTCAGATCAAAGGCGTTCCCCGCTACTATTTAGATCAAAGGCGTTCCCGCTATACTATTCAGATCAAAGCCGTTCCACGCTACTATTTAGATCAAAGGCGTTCCCAGCTATACTATTCAGATCAAAGCCGTTACACGCTACTATTCAGATCAAACGCGTTTTCCGCTATTATTTAGATCAAAGGCGTTCCACGCTAGTATTCAGATCAATGGCGTTCCACGCTACTATTCAGATCAAAGGCGTTCCACGCTACTATTTAGATCAAAGGCGTTCCCGCTATACTATTCAGATCAAAGCCGTTCCACGCTACTATTCAGATCAAAGGCGTTCCACGCTACTATATTCAGATCAAGAACGCTTCTATTCAAACCGTAAAAAAGATACAAACCTGCTTTAGGAAAAAAAATGAATAATTCTTTTTTTATAAATAATACGTATCATATTATTTTCACGAACGCCTATACGTATAGTTGAGGTGTTTAAAATTTTCCTAGCAGCAATTAAAAGCGTGTACAATCACAATATTTTTTTCGCGCCCAAGTCGGCAGTCAAATAACTTCTTATTTCTTTGATATTTTATACAAATCTCAGCGGTTTTTTTCTTCTTCTGCACTTTGATGTGGATAGTAGCGTAGAACACCATTGACCGTGGATACATAAGCAGTTGTATTTACTTTATCTTCCCTGAGAAGGTCGGCTCCAGTGTCCAGTAGTTTCTGAACAATCCTCTTCTCTCCCTTTATTACAGCAAGCATCAGAGCTGTTCGACCATTCTAAAAGCACAAAAAAAACATTCATGGAATAGCCTATGATTTTTATTCTTTGAGAGTGTGGTTGTCAAAGTAACATCGTAAAGCATTTAAAAAAAACAACAAGTTCTAAATCTTTTTATCTGGTTTGTACATTTGTAATTCTAGTATTCTTAAGTAGCTGATACAGAGAGGGGTCAAAGAATTCCAACCTCTCCTTTCCGTCTGAATATTTTTTTCCCATAATCTTGACCTGGAACACTCCCCCCCCCCCCACACCTGTTTGTCGTCCCAAGTGGACTCTGTGTGGTAGCTCCATTTTTAAAGCTTCCTAAAACTGCTGTTGGTGCCTTTCTTTTGGTTACTTTTTATTTCTTTTTCCTTGCTCCATGCGAAATAGAATTACATTATAGAGAAGTACAAGTTATCATATTACACTTACTTTGCACTGTAAATTCACATCAACTTCGAGTTTTAATAGAAACTCTACACAGCCTCCCCAACTTATATCACAGGCAATGTGTAAAACTGAGTATCCAAGCTGAAAAAAAAAAGAAATATATTTACTTGTTTTGTGCTTGTTTGTTATGAAAAATAATTCATTAGAGAGATTTTATAAAAATCACGCATTTGTACATGAACTAATTATTTGTTTTTTCTTCTGATTCACACTTTCAAATCTCGATCCTTAATTGTCATTTTGATAGCTTTTATAAAATTTTGTTTTTAGAATAAACGAGTTGTACACAAAACCATGTCCAATAGCGTATATGTAGATACAGCCTCTATATGAAATAGCATCATTTTGTCTTCTTGAATGTGCAGACATTATAAATACATGTACATGTATTATATTCTTAATAATAAACGTTTTTATTGGCGGAAAGTTTGGAGTGTGCATTTTAAACCGGAATAAAAAGAAATAGTAAAAAATAGAAAACTTATAGAAGAAGTACTTCTTGTAGTAACGAATAGTCCCCCCCCCCCCCCAAAAAAGAAAAATATATTGTTCAATAAATAGATCTGGTTGACAAAGGGATAAGTTTTGCAAATAAGTCATAGAAAAGCGTGGATAGCGTTTGTATAAACACGCGTATATCTCGCTCGAATATAAATTAAAGACGGAAGCAAATACCTAGACTTTAAGTGTAAATCTCTACAAATCTTAAAAGAAGTCAAGATGTACCAATGGGTAAGTAAGTAAGTAAGTTAGTAAGTAAATTTTATTTAGAGCACAGGGACTTGCTCCCCTCTATCAATATTTTTGTTATAGTCAATGTGCGACACTGTTTTTTCGTACCGCACGTTGACTCTTAACAAAATATTGATAGAGGGGAGCAAATCCCAGTGTTTAGAGTCGGCATAATATATACATAATTTAACAAAATAACATGAGCTCTGGTGAGCTTTTCAACCGACTAAGGGCAACAACAGTGAAAGCAACGCTCATAAAAATAGTTTCAACGGAAGCATTTGTCTGTTGCATGACAACCAAAAAAAAACAATACATATACTCATTTTGAATTTGCCGAAAAATGTGAACAAACATATTTGGTCGAGCCTTACGCCGAAACTTTCTTCTTCGTTTCGCAAGGATCGAGTTTTTTTATGCAATTGTAACCTGTAGTTTTTATCCTGCATTAATCTACACGCATCTCATTGTTTTATTTTATTATTATTATTTTTTTTTGGGGGGGGGGGTATAAAACTGTTGATCGAAATCGATGCGTTTTATCTGTGGCATTTTTTGCGAGAAAGCCTTTTAGGGTATTGCGCGACAATCGGATCGAAGTTCGTGAAATGTCCTATACATGGGAATGGTGAAATAAAGGTAATGACAAAACTACCAAACTTGAATGATCAATCTCATAGTCCAGAGAAAATGACAAAAACGAATCAGTCATATCGGAGAATTGGTGGATCGCAATGATCCTGACTTGGTACAGGCATTTCGAACGAAATGGTGGGTTAAACCAGGTTTTATGGCGCCAAACCTCCCTCTTCCATTGCGATCTTAGGATCCGGTAATGACCATAGAACACAACATAGTTGTGAGACACAATAGGGATATTGAGGTGATCATCTCAGTACAGCAGACCAGTCAAATACTAATTAAAACAATTAACTATCATATCTTTTAACTCAATTTTGAACTTTTCTACTAGTGGCTGAAAACGAAGAAAGAATTTTTTTAGTGATCGTATGAGACGTATTTTCTTATAGCCCTGCTCCAAAAGTCGGTCACGAAGAAATCGGTGTCTGATCAAAAAAATCTGTGAAATGTGTGCAAGCTCTGGCATATCGAATAAGTTGTGAAATATAAACACCGTATGCAGGGGAAGTAGGTATATTGCTCTGTAGATTAGGAAAATTAATAATTTGAAAATTAAAATCGTCTCGTTTATCGTAAATTTTTGTACTGAGATGACCACCTGGGTCAAATTCGAGGTGCAAATCCAAGAAAGACGTGAAGCAATTTGATTCGGTGGTCTCTTTAATCTCCAATTCCGGAGGATATATTGAAGGAATCCAACTACCAAATGAAGTGTTATTGACAGAAAGGACATCATCAATATATCTGAATGTCAGATTAAATGACCTTGCCTCTTTCATCTTCTTGTTCTTTACGAGTCCCTGAAGAAATTCAGTCTCGTAAGAGTATAAAAACAAATCGGCGAGGAGAGGAGCACAGTTTGTGCCCATTGGAATGCCGATTTGTTGTTGAAAAATCTCTCCTCCGAAGATGACAAATATGTTGTCAATGAGGAAATCAAGCATACTGCAAAATGGAACCAGGAGCAATTTTATGCTATCAACAAAATATCAACAGCATAATTGTTTTCAACACTCGCGTTTGTGCAACAATGTCAAATACAGTGGAACACGAGACTGCTTGGTCTTGTGGTTGTCAGTCTGATTAAAACATATCAATACACAAAAGCTTCCAGCATTATTATAAAGGGATTTGGTTGACTAATATAAAGTTGTTTAATTCTGCATGCGTTTCGTAACATATGACAAGGAAACTGCAATCTCAAGATAGTTTTACTAGGTTGGTGGTAACTCAAGAAATGTTATGAGTTATATTATGTCCTGTATGTGCTCGTAGTTAAATATTGGATTTCGATCTTTTACATGAACACAGCTCTTGATTGTTTTGTATGAGTATTCTTCTACACGGTGTTCATTCAAAACGCAACTATTCAGATCAATGACATTAGCGCACCCTATTCAGATCAAACTGAAAAAGAAAAGAGCAACTCTCTCAAGAAAAACGTACAGTTCTATTTGTAAAGGATATCGAACAATTTTTTTTTGTTATTTTCACAGAACGCCTATATAGTTGAGGTGTTCAAAATTTCTCCGAGTAGCAAAAAAATATATTTTGTTTTCGACAAATGCGTGTACAAGTAGCAATACTTTTTCGCGTTCAAGTCAGAGATCAACAGAAATATTTTGCTCAAATTTTAGCTAAAACGAACAACGATGAACAAAACTGTCTATCGTGGTTTTATTTACGTGCATAAACATGGTTTGTAAAAAGAAAATGCTTTAGCAGGAGCTTGAAATGATTGCTTTGGTTGTTTACCATGACAGCGATTTGTTTTTGCAGTTATTGAACATAGAATTTTCTTTATTTGGTCAAATAATAAAATTTGTACACCTAAACTATATAGGCGTTCCGTAAAGGTAACTTTTTATTTCAAGATAACCTTTAAAAAAAGAATTAAACATTTTTGTAGGCAGGGTTTGTCTTTTTTCTACAAATTGATCTGAATAGAAGCGTTCTTGATCTGAATAGTAGCGTGGAACGCCGTCGATCTGAATAGTTGCGTTTTGAATATACACCGTGTTTTATCTTCCGGGTCCTGAATGAATTATTTGAATCATTGGCAACAGTTTTTACACAACATGTGTAGGGGAACAAACGAGAAATGTTTACTCTTCCGGAGCACCAAATGTTAACTCGAAATTCATTTTTACTGGCGCCCACGTTGCTAATTGTTGTTGTTGTGTTTGGTTGTTCCCGTAGTGTCGTGTTGTCTTTTTTTCTTCGTTTTTAATGGACTTGTGAGATTCGATACTACTTTGGTAATGCTTTGCTTGTCTACTATAGCTCAGTGAAAAATGCTGTTAATAACCTAAAACTATACTAATACCCCTTAGGCCCAGGGTAAACATGGTGTGTAAGGCTACATACGTTGTTTTGGTAGTTGATGTCAAGGTTTCCTTTATATCGACACATGATATTGACAACTTTAGCGTCTCCAGTTTTGACGCTCAACATAAAGGCATTGTTACCGTCCTGAAATAAACAAGAAGACTGAATTTAGAATCCATATGTTTGATTTTTTTTACATCAGTCGATAAATGCTTCTTAGCTAGCTGTCAGTAACTGCGAGTGTTCTCAAGAGAGTTTCTTTACGTTTCGTTGTTCTCGTATAGTACTCTTGTCTCAGGTTCTCTCTTGGTGAATTGAACTTTTATCGATTTGATTTTAAAGTGTGTTATTTTTTGTACTTTGTACAAGATAAACAATAGGGGGAAGGTTGAGCCCAAAAAACTAGACTTACCCCGACACATTTTATATGTGCCTGTCCTAAGCCAGGAATCCTTGTCAAAACAAGCTTTTGTTTGTCCTTGTCAACTATATGTTTTTGTTTTATGTCCTGAAATGGGCCTTTCGTTGATAATCTAGGGATTTGTTTGAATCTTATGTATTGCATTTTTAGTCTTAGGCCAATGCAAGACAGCGAGCAGTGAGCTCTGATTATGTTGAAGACTGCTGGCTCTTTTCCATTGTGATAATTGCCGTTTCTTTAATGTTGGTTGTGTCGCGTACACTTATTGAATCCACATCTCTTTATCGTCTATTTCAAATTGTTTATTGGGACGTTACGATACAAATTTACCCATACAATTGAAAATCTGTTTGCTCAACAGCGTCATTCTAGGTAAGATACGATTGCAATTTTCGCCATAGGCAATGTTTTATTACGAAAAAATATCTTTAAAACGAAGTCCGTGTATTTTTTATATTACATCGATACGCAGCAAATTTTCAAAGGTACACTATGTTGGTTTCTTGTCATATTTGAATATTTGTAGGTCCTTTTTGTATAGAAAAAGAAAAACTTAATCAACATGTTAATGATGATGGATTTACGTTTGATACCAAAATGTTTTTGTTAATTTCCTGCCAAAACTGCAATTTTGAAAACAAAAACGAGGCTCATGACCCCACTTTAGAACTACTAGTGGCAAATTTTCATTATAATCTGGGTATATGTCATTTGGTATTTAAGCTTTGGTTGGCTTAATACAACTTCTTTCCTTCCAGGATTCTTTTAAGATTTAGAAAATATTTTTAATATCTTTATGCTAAATGATAAATCAAACCAAATTCAATAAAAAAACAAAGCCACTATTTCTGAAATGGGCATCAGTGTGCTTACGGCATGAAATATTGATAAGTCGAAAAAAACCGAGTCTATGATTGATCAAATAAAAAAATGCATGTTTCTGATAAAGTTTGGACAGTTTTGTCCCCCGTTTTCTGGTTACACTTTTGGATTTATAAGCATCAATTTTTCAAATATTAGATAATTTTTCATTTGAGGGTTAAAACTCATTTTTTTAAATTTTAAAACGAAAAATCAGAATTTTTCGAAATTTGAAGAGAATGGTGTTAGGACCCCACAAATGTTGTGTCAAAATCACAGATCATCATTCCGACGACTACTTTAAGAGATATTTGCTATTAAAGTTTTAAGTCAAAGTAAATGAATGGAAGTAGTGCATTTCTTATGTTGTTTAGTATAGATGGCTGCATTTGATTTTTAGTTTATTGTAATTTCTAGTGGTTTTTAAAGTTAGGCTATATAAGGTCGGCATTATATATATAAAAAAATAGCTTTATCTAAGCATTTTCTTACGTTGTTGACAGCGGTGATGTCAGCCCCGTGCTTCAGTAATATCTCAACAACCTCTACATGTTTGTTCTGTGTAGCCAGCATCAGTGGGGTGTTACCGTCCTTAAAAATACAAAATGTCTATGTTGTAGGTTTTTATTCATCTTTCTTTTTAAATTTTTATTTGAATGCTTCATCAGCATGCAAGCTAAAAGTTTACCTTTAATGTGCAAAGAAGAAGGAATTAATTTAGAAAACGGTGAAATCTTTTGTTTTGTGGTAACAAGAAATTAATTTTGATGACATTCTCTTCTTGGTCAAAACCCTTAGCCTTTCCGAAACATAGGTTGATCTTCGTCATTTTTTTCCTAGTTTGGCAATTTTGGTGTCGTTGTTCTTTCTTTTATATTCATGAAAGTGTTTTTCATTTTTAATCGTTGAGTAGAGCGCCTCTGATAAGTCTTGAACAGAAGAAACGCGCGTAAGGCGTGGCAAATAAAAATGACTTAATTTGTCTGGGTCGTTGCTTCAATTTTGATTTAAAAGCACTCAAAGCGAGATAACTCTAATCAAGATATTGTTTCTGAACATATAAGGATATGCATTTACCGCACTTTGCCTCCCATTTGGATTTGTTCCTGCCTCTACAAATCTACGGGTGAGATCAAAATGGCCAGCAGCGGCTACCACACACAGAGGATCCATTCCTAAAAGTTTAAACTGAAAAAAAAAGATAAAAAGTTTAGTTAATGCTATAAGCACTGCGGATAAGCTTCCCTTCGAAGCATATATATTTCAAATATCAACTAGGGTGCTCATTTGTAAACAACATCAAAAATAAAGTGGGTCGATGCACGTGAATATTTTCAATGTTGCAGCTCTTACATCAGCCGATAGATATTCATAAAATAACTCTTACAGCATAGCCAGCTAGTAGTGATTGCTGAAAGAGTTTCTCTACTTCTCGTTTGTTTTGTTTTCTCACTGTTATATATTTTTTTAAATTTTAATCGATGCGCTATTTTTGAGCAGTGTTACTGATTTATCAAGAAAAGGGGATGGATAAAAAAAGAAGGATTGATTTTTAGTCTAAATTAGTAATTTGTCTCTGCTAGCATTGACCACTGTTTTTTTTTTTCATAGTAAACTTGATAAATTTAATTTTCAATTCTAAAAGAAATACTATAGTATAGATTTCGGCATTATAAACAAGTTTAACCATGTTGAAAAACTTACCAATTCTTCTTTTTCAGACAATTTCACTATCTCATCTGGGTGTCCTTCTTTTTCAATCAATAACTTTTCAAGCATTTCCAAACTTCGTGTTGCGGTTGAAACTGGCTGTTTTTCGTTGGGTTCTTCTTTTTCTTCTGTTGTCTTTTCGTGAATACAAGGGTGGCCCTTGCATTGTCGACATTTTCTTGTCTTTTTAGCTGATTTTCCCTGCATTTTTACTGATATGTTTCCAGTATTGCAAAGAACGTACGACTTGTTTTGAGTAAACAACGTCTCTAGGAATGATACCGTAACGTCACAAAAGAGAGGTCGAAAATCTTCGGCTGGATTGGCGTCACGTCACAAAAAAAGACATCAAAAAGTTCACTATTATCTTTGCTTGTGCATATTTTTCAGTAAAACGTCACACCTTTTCAACGCGCATTGGTCGCTCTTTGTTTCAATCATATATATATATGTTTATACATAATAAGACACCAGTTGACCATTTTATTTTGGAGGAGAGGATTTTGTCATGAGCTAGATGGCTTGATGTCGTTTTTCGGACAAAACCTTTTCCGTGGCAAACACGAATGGCAAATATTTTTGGTCCTTGTTGCATTCGAAATACAAACAGGACAACATGGACCCTCGGCGATATATTTTTTCTTCTCACGATTCTTTTTTTTTTCTAGCCAAATATGAAATCATTTATTTCCTCTCAGATGAGCGCCTGCCTAATGATATCAACAGAAAGAAAATTAGGAAAAAAAAACTTAGATTAACCGCTCATCCCTAAAAATAAAACAATATATGTTTCCTCTTGTTATTTAAAAGAGTCCGGACCGAAAACAGAAGATGTATAGTAAAATAGAGTTGTCCTTCTTTGTATTGCTAATTGTATTTTCCATACTGACATGACAGTCTTTGACTGAGACGGACAAAAACTTTTTTTTCAACCTAACCTATAGTCTGTAGTAGGCTAATTAAAGGTACGCGCGTGAATCTATAGCCTACAGGCTAAAGGTACACACTCGTAATCGAAGCCATTGATATTCAAAGTTACTGCAAGCCTGGCCGGAACCGTGGCATTTTTTCTGAGAAACAGTAAAATGGAAAACACCCTATGTCATTGGATGGCATTCGGGATCAATCAGTGGCCCATGCTCTTTGTTTAAATTTTACTTTTAAATTCAATGATGTTTCGACTCAACAGTGACTGATTTAATTTTCTAACCTGTTTGCTAATAAAACGAAATCACAAAAAAAATAATGTCTAGCTGATGAAATTTATACAAAGCAAAATGGAAACAAGAAGCCCAAGTGAACCTAGAGCGCTCACCTGGTCCTCACAAGTTTTCTAACTCGATTGTACAGTAAACATGGTATATGAGCTAATAAATGCAAGCGACACTCTGTACAGCGTTTCTATATCTCTTGTCTTCAACAGTCGTCATTTATTTTAGCACAAACTGACACGGAAATTTCACAGCAGTAGCTCATATGAGAAATAGGATCATCTGACAATTTGGACTCAATGTGATGACTCAAATTGTAGAGATTAACAGGCGAAACATTGAAGAAAATATGACCTTCTCCCGATCTTTAATAAAACAAAAACTATTATCATTTTGACATTGAAGGGACAATACCCCCAATAAGCTTAGACCCAAATTGGGTTTTTTGTAAAGCTGAATTTGAGCCTTTCGGCAAGCAAGTTTGTTGCCCGACAACTTGGACCCAAATACTGTGTGTGTGTGGTTTTTTTTTTTTTTTTTGGTATAGTTGAATTTGAACCTTTCGACAAGCAAAATAACAACAAGAGGCTCCCAGGAGCCTGAATCGCTCACCTGATCTCTTATGCTAAAGCATCTTACTTATAGTGGGCAACATGGTCTATACATGTACTTGGTAAGTAACATAAAAGAAACTAATTAGGATAGAAAACACTCTGAAGATCAAAAATACAAAGTTACAAAGCTTTTTCATTTGAAAAAAACAAACAAACAAGTTTAAATTGTTTGAAAACTGTTTACGGGGGATAATTCTTAAAAGGTTGATTTTGACCCTGAAACCATTTTTGTAGATCTCAATGAGCTGAACAATTTTGCAATGCTTACTTTTTTCTCTATCACTTACAGTTTTCAAGATAAAGTCCAAAAACTGTGAAAATGGTCAATTTTGATGATTAAGGGGAAATAACTCCAACAAAAATTCGTCCCACAACTTCAACTCAATGGCGAGTTTTGCACAGGTGTTTATGTTGAAGAGGTGTGGTTGCTTCAGATTTTCTCTATCTCTATACTTTTTGAGCTATAAGCAATAAACTATGGTCTGATCCCTCAGTTCTATTTTTAGTTACAGCGGCCATGTTGGTTGATCGTCATGCACAAACTTGGTAGAGAACATCCTAAAGATTAAGTGTACAAAGTTGGAAAGCAATCCCTTTAGTGGTTTCAGAGAAGAAGATTTTTTAAAAATCAGTTTAAATTGATAGAAAAAACAGTTAAAGGGGGATAACTCTTAAACAGTTGATCTGACAATTTTGATCCTGAAATAGATCTCAATGAGCTGAACAATTTTGCAATGCTTACTATTCCTCTACCACTTACAGTTTTCAAGATAGACTCCAAAAACTGTGAAAATGGTCAATTATGACGATTAAGGGGAAAAACTCCTATGAGGAGTTGTCCCACAACTTTGACTCAAAGAAGAGTTTAGTAAAGCTTTTGATGCTGAACATGGAAGGTTGCTCCAGATTTTCTCTATCTCTTATACTTTTTGAGCTATAAGCTAAAAACTATGGTCTGACCCTCCTGTTCTATTTTTAGTAACGGTGGCCATGTTGGTTGGTCAGCATGCACAAATTTCACAAACTTGGTCAAGGACATACTAAAGATTAAGTGTACCAAGTTTGAAAGCAATCCCTTCAGTGGTTTTAGAGAAGAAGATCTTTGAAGAAAACTTAACGGACGACGGACGGACAACGGACACCTGATAATGACAATAGCTCGCATGACCCTTCGGGTCAGGTGAGCTAAAAAGATACGCTGAAGGCATCATGATACAACCGCAACATGTTGAACACAGTACGTTTCAGCCCAATATGTATTGTCAATTGCTTTTGACACATGCAGCCCATGGTGGAATGACAAAGTTTTTTGACACGTGCATTATTTGGTGGACTTTCAATGCATATTTGAATGTTTATATACATTTTATACAAACATTCAAGGAAAACTGAAAAGGCCCTTTGCCCCTTTGATCCCTTAGTAATTTCCCAAAAATGGTAGGAGATATTGCAAATCCGATTGAAAAACTGATGCAGGGATTTTTACAATGATTCCAATGAAAAACTAGTGTAATCATCATCTTTGATTCATGTATATCTGACATGGTTTTTAATCTTTACTGCAAAGTTAGTATTATTGACTGCATTGGGGAC
Organism: Arcuatula senhousia; assembly: GCA_963971305.1. Lineage (NCBI taxonomy): Eukaryota > Metazoa > Mollusca > Bivalvia > Mytilida > Mytilidae > Arcuatula > Arcuatula senhousia. The sequence continues at coordinate 22,490,157 of OZ020306.1, read as the reverse complement.
GATTGCTCCTTAAAGTGATCATCTTGAAAGAGCAGTCGAATGAAGTTGTTTCAGAACTAAAAATATTGCCATTTTCCCCTCTTTTTGGCAGTTTTCCCTTTATGGTTGAGACAAAATATTGTAAGACATCACCTTTGACATCTATAGGTTGAGAACAAAGGGTCCTACAACTGTAAATAGCAAACAATTTTTTTTTGATATTTTTTTATATGAATGAACAATAAAGAATTTAATATATTAAAAACATCTTTATAGTTTCTGAGATCTGATTTAAGGGTATGTTGATCTAAACTTGCAGATAACTTTTACTCTCTACAAGAATTTGCCAGCAGACTATTTCTATTTCTAGAATACATACCCAAAAGTCAAGATGATTTTAGTCATTGGAAAGGAGATTTCTTAAAAAGTTTACAGCAACCAGCAGGGATACATGTAGCAGTGCAAACAGTGGTTCACATTGACCCTCTGCTTTACAATGAGAAAAAGTTGCTTAAAAACCATGTCCAATTCTCTCGCCTGAATGATATCAGCCAGCAATGTCAATCATATAGTGTCTGGCATTTTCAATATTTTTGGTAGAGCGCCTCTGATGAGTCTTGAATACACGAAACGTGCGTCAGGCGTAGCAAAATTTATTGTCTGGAACTTTGTTGTCATTTGTATTTCTTCATGCACATCTCCACAAGATGTATTCTGTTCTGTAAACTTTCATCAAAATCCATCAAGCTGTTGAGGAGGTGGTGCCCATGAAATATGTGGAGAGATGGACAGAACAACAGACAGGGTGGTTCCTTTATACCTCCACTTCCACCAAAAAAAAATGGAGGGGGGGGGGTAAGAAAGGGCTAAAGCAAATCTATTTTTTGAGTATTTTATTGACGAGATGAGAGACAGAAGACATATTGCACATGAAATTCACATCTATAACATAACAAATCTCATTTTAACAATACTTATAATAAAACTTAAGGACAATTGCTCTCCTCAGACAATGTAAAGTCTCATATCTATATTTCAATTCCGTAAAAGAAATAGCACTATAAGGTTCTGGTAGAGACTGACAATCAAAGTTTGTCTGCTAAAATTTAAAAATTAAAAACATCAGTTATCCATAAAATCAAAGATTTTTAAAAATCCAGCTTTTTGTTAAGGAAAACATTATTGGAATATTATATAACTTTATTTTATTGACTGGGCTTGTTACAAGTCAATTATTTTCGGAATTCTTCATTTAAATCCTACCTAAAAGACTGGGAATATTAGGCTCCGCCCAGCCTTATGAATTAAACAGAGTAATACTATACATGAAAAGGTTAAAAGTTAAAAGTAAAACACTACTCGATTGTCAAAAAATAAATATGGTATTTTCATTTTCAAAACCAAAGATTTAAGTGTGAGCAAGACTTTTCTATACAATGACCAAAAAATGTGGATTGAAATAGAACAACACTGAGAAGCAATATTTCAAGTTCAAGAATAAAATAAATAGGACAAAAGAATTGGCACAAAGGGACTAAATGGGAGTATGAAGTAAAATACATTAATAAAGATAACAAAAATAAAATGCCATGATTATACCTCCAAAATATTACCCTGAAAACTCTTAAGCTGAGTCATAAAAAATCACCTGCCAGAACGAGGCAAAAGAAAATACAAAAAATAAAGACAAGAGTTAGTATTCCAAAATCACTATCATGTAAATTTGTACTTTTAGAAACATGAAGCTTTAACTATTACATTTACTTCTTTACAATTCAACTATTAAAAACAGTTCTTTTGTCATTTTTTTTAATATCTGATTAGTTGTATTTCTTATAAACTATGACTTCCAAAGCCTAAAGTGAAATAAAAGACATAGACACGAGGAAAATGTTTAAGAAGCTTCCACATAAGAAATAAATCTTAAAGCTAGTTAAATCAAAAATCACAGATTTGCAAATATGAAACTAAATATTCTAAAATGCTGTGCATTTAATACATATACATGTACACACACAATATATACATATATAACAGTTTATTATGCTGAACATAATGTAATGTACGAAGAACATATTAAATATGAAACCTCTTCTCTGAACCCAAGAAGACCTCTTTTTTTTTTTTAATTGTTCGTTCCTTCTAATAAATGATTCTAATACAAGTACGAAACTGCCATTTATATATCTTAATTTACAACCATGTGTATATATCAATGATTATCATACAGTTTTTCTTTCAAATCAATCATAAATACCAAGTAATTTTTTTTTTTTTAAATGTGATTCAAATATCTATATCTTTCTATAAAATATTTAACAATTAATATCTTTAATCCATTACTCTTTATAATCATCTTTGTTTAATAAAAAATGCAAATTGTAATTTTCTACTAAAAGAGGTCAAACATAATGACTAGAAATTTTTAGACAACAAATTTACTGATATCAAATACAATACAATATAACATAAATCTTTTTATAAATTCATCACAATTTTTCTCTTTCCTTTTTTTTTCATTTCATTTTTTTTAAAGATAAAACAATAACAATAAAAAAAAACAAATTTTATTGTCAAGGTCAGGGTCTCTCATCTAGATATCTCGCATGGTTTTACATCCAGACTGGATGGAGATCCAGCATTTGATCTCGGGGACACTGACAAACGCTCAGCTGAATTAGCTGGACTGGTTGCCTGTTGAGGGACAACTTCTACTGTTTCCTGAGGAGAACTTGAGTCTGATTTCTGAGATTCTGGCCCTGATGAAGTTGAAGATCTTGCCTTCCCACACACAAGATGGTGGTTTTCCCAGTCCTTATGTTGACAGAATGATCCACAGTATCGAGCCACGTTACACCCACTACACGTCTCACTGGCCTTTCTACCACAGTTCCAACAACTCTGAAAAAATAATCAACAGATGATTAGAGCAATTACATAGAGAAACAGACTTCAGTAACAGAATACAATAAAAATTTATTTGTCAAATTAGAACTAAATGAATCAAGTACAAAATGTTTTAAAGAGCTTTGCAAAGTATTTTAAAGCTAACAGTATTTTTGACAATAAACGGTATCAGTTGCCCAAGAATAAAAAACAATTTTTTTTTATAATTATAACACCTTATAAACTATAAGAAACTAACTCTATAATGAGTAAAAAAAACTCCTGTTATCTCCCCTGAATGATATCTGAGAGCAAAGAAAATTTTTAAATGATTTTTTTTCCTTCATGCAATAGAAAATAAAGAGATGTGGAATACGTGTACGTGACACAGCCCACAATTAAACGGCAATTTAGAAAAACCACAATGGACAACCGCCAGCAGCCTTCAACGAGGCCATTCAAAGTAACATCAAAAATACATCTAGCTGTTAAGAAGGAGTTTCACTTGGGAGATATTTTAAAAACCAATGGACAGAGAGACGATCACACTGTATGAAAAAGCTTCTGACCAAGACTTTACCTCACTTGATTCTTCTTGATGATTGATTTTTGTCATCACTTCATCATGTGCCTGTTTCCTTGCATCAGTGACCGCTCTCTCCATCTTAATTCTCTCTGTGGTCACTAACTCATTGGCCTTGAGCTCGGCAGCTTTTACTGCTTTCTGTAGTTCTAACATTGCCTGTCTTTTCACTTCATTTACTGCTTCTTCTAAAACAATAACAAGTTTATCATATAACTGTTTCTATTGAACATATTAAGTCCTTAAGTTACCCTCTTGCCTTATAATGCAGTAGTGTAAAAACTTCAACACATAAAAGTAAGATTTAGCAGATTCAAAACTTGGAGAAAAACTTGTATCTAAATAAAAGGGATAGACCATCTGTGACTTGAATTATGGCTAGTAAAAATATTCCCATTACCAAACATTCACATTTAAAAAAAAAAACATGGATTTTAGAATTTGTTAAATCTGGCCAAAGATTGACTTGATTATATTTTCCAACTTAGCAATATGGTAAATTTTATAAATCATTCAAAGTTGAATGGTTTTATTTACTTCAAGTCTTTTTGACATGAATATTAGCATGTTTCATCATTTCCTATTATTGATCATTTTCCTGTATAAAATAAATGAACCAAAGAAACTTGTACTGATTTTCAGAGTCTTATCCCTTAGTTGTTCTGTATATTGAAGAAAATTAAAAGAACTTCTAATGAAGACTTGTTTTTTTTTACATTCAATGATGTTATTCACAAAATTTCTCAAAATAGCCCAGTCAACTAATTCTGAGCTCCTTCGTTTTAATTACAAGATAGCATTACCAGGGATTCATCTGTTTATTAAAAGATCAAGAGATAAACGGACGTACCTGCTCTTCTTCTGACATCTGAAACTCTGTCTTCAGATTGTCTGATGGTTTGGGTGATCATTTCCGATGGCCGTTTCTTTAAATCCTGGTCCATTCCTTCTGCCTGTCTCCTCATCCATAACGACAACTCCTCTCGGTCACGTAAACTTCTCTCTTGTAACACAGCCAGTGCTCTCTTTGTCTTATCTACCATGCCAATGATACAGTTCAGCATCTGAAGTGAAAGTAAAATGAATTATCTCCCTTTGATTAGAGTTTGTATTTATTGAAATAACATTTCTCTGACAGAAAAAATTAATTTTGGCTTTTTGTTTGCTTTTAATTTTTGTTTGTTTTTTTAATCGGTTTCATCCATGTACCGGTAGTAAGAAAGTAGCATGTATAATTTTTCAATAAACTTTTTAGCAACACCAACCAGTAAATATTTTTCCAAGATGGTCAGTAATGAAACACTTTGTTTGTGATTTTATAGACAGAATGTAATCAATGTTTTAAGAATAAAAAGAATAGGTACGAACATTTAGACTTACAGTCTCTACGTGTCTCCAATCATCGTCTATCCTGTCCAAGGGGTCAAAGGAATCTGACCTCATGTAGTCTGGAATTAAAGAAGGTCAATAAATAGGATGCTGGCAATACTTTGATTTTTTTAAATTTTCATTTTATTCAATATTTTAAGAAAATAAAGTTTTACATTGTGTTCAAATGAAGCAAAACAATGTTGGAAGTGTCAAACCTTTTGTGAATTAACTGCCTTTATCAAGAATGTAACTGCTTTGATAACAATATCATTTACAAATATTAAGATTTAGTTGTTGTATTCTTCATACTACTACATCTATATTTGGAGGTGGTGTGGTATTATGACTTCACATCACCTTTTTATATACATATACACTTACTGTTATAAGAAGGGAAATGTGGATCTCTGTCATGTTTTCTGTCTAAAGTTTCCTGTTCCAGACGCACCCTATCCTGACGTTCCTGTTCACGTAACTCCCGGGTGAGACTGACATCCTCCAATCTAATTGGTCCAACGTTAAGATTGAGCAGACCATTGGGACTGACGCGTGAGCTGTGAAGTCGTTTTACAGGGTGATCTGGATGTCCGTCAACACCATTTTCTTTTGGTCTAAAAGTTAATATAGAAATACAATATTATAAATTATTATAAGCTGAACCAAGCGCATGCACTTTTTTGTGCATAAAATTAATAATATGCACAACTACATATGGCATACTTCTTGCATACCAATGTTTCGTTAAAATCTGTCCAGTAGTTTAAGAGGAATTGCGCTCACAAACTGTGATCACAGACGGTCAAACTGATGGACTGATGGACCAGTAAAAAAAATTATACTCTCCACAACTTTATTGCAAGGGGTATAAAACTGCAGAAAATTAACCTTAATTGAATGACTAATAATATCTATAGAAAAGATTAATGCCGATTTACATGTACTGTACTTGTAGTAATATTTTTCTACTGTTTTGGAGATGGTGCCCAACTCCTTTAATATTTCTGTACAATATGCTCTTTTTTTTTGCAGATTTGCTTGATTCCGTACTTTTAACATACACGTAGATGCTTGTCCATAGATGTCATAGAAATTCAGTATGGTACTTTCACATGCTTTTTTTTTAATTGTGATTGTTAAGTAACCATAATAGAAATAAATTTACACAATTTTTTACATTTCAAACATACAACTATTTTAATTCATAATCTAAATACAACCCACCTGTCTGGCGATCGTCTTTTGCCATTCTCATTAAACTCACTGGAATAGTCTTGTGTATCATTATTAGGAGATGAGTGGTCAATGAGGATCTGTTCGTGTTGGGAGAGGTACTGTTGGGGTGTCTGTTTAGCCATTCTTGCACAGTGTAATAACTCTCTTTGTAACAATGGTAAATTTGCCTGGAAATAAAACAATACATGAGATGTGGAAAAAATGTACATGACATAGACTGTATAGATACACCTGAAAAGGTAGATTTTAATTCTGCAAGGTTTGCGTCTTACTATTACACCATTGGTTGATGTACAGAAGAGTCAATGATGTTTACTTTTTCATTTAGTCGTAGCAGTAGAGACTGTGTGTGTGAACTCTACTCAATCAGCTTACTGTTACACAAAATATGTTTTTAAACTACATATTCATAATAATAGCCATTATACTGCACATTAAATGACAGGCAATGAAAATCACTTAAGAAAACCTGTTCCAACATTTAAAAGTTTATTGACTTTTCAAAAATGTCCTTTGAAATAAACTTTGACAGTTCTTAAATAACAATCAATTTATCTTAAATATGCACAGTAATCTGACAGCAAAATTTTTCCAGATATTATTCTAGTGGTTATCTCCCTTGCTCCTACCTTTAAGAATGGTATAACAAATGGCCTCAATGGAAAGTTTGTAGCCTCTTGTAACTTGGCATGGAACTCCTCAATGGATAAATGAGAATTCTGAAAGAAAATTTATTGATTCAAACATCAAATGTTAATTATAATATACAAACTCTACAGAAGACAATTTACAGAATGAATTTGTATGAAAAGATTTGCCATAAATATAATGAATTGCAAGTTTAATTAAATTGTAAGCATAGTTAAAGTGGAAACATTTGTCTGTCAAAAACAATAATAACTCCCCCAAAAATTTCAACTGTGAAGATACATGTACCAGTAATTTTGCATCGTGTTCTTTTTTAATCTTTAACTGTTATATGAAGATTTTAATTCCGATGTAAATCAAAACTAAAAAAAAAGTGTCTGCCATGTGTTTTTTTCTAATAAGACTCATCAGAGGTGCTAAAGTTAAAAACTTACAACAAGTCCCAGCACTAATGTCCTAACTCTTTCTCCAATCTCTGGTGAGATGTCCGACCCAAACTGTTGTAGGGTGGTCAGGAATCGTTTCAGCTTGCTCAGTTGTCGTGCCCCACACGCTGGAGGAAGCTGTTGACTAGCCGGGGAACTCAGTAACAGGTTTGGGGACATTGTACCACCATTTATACTTCCAATGGGTGAATGATTACCCGCAGCTGAAAAACAAAGTTAACATGTAATTTATATACAAGTAGACACATGAAACATTATTTTATATTACAAGCAATGTGTTTTCAAAGACACAGACGGCCTACTTGCCACATATTTCTTAAAATTGGCATTTTAAAAGTGTTTCAAATTTCCAACATAGTTACTGGAGAAAAGAGCTTGTATACAGTAATAGCGAGCATAGCTCGCTAGCGGGCACAAAGTGCCCGCTCGAGCGGAGAGCTCTACGGTATTTGTTTCCGCGAGAAATTTGCTAATGCTGATTTAGATTTTTTATGGTCCGGAAAGGGTTATTATTTTTACAGGGCCGGAGTGAATGAAAGAAAAGAAAAAATGCTTAAAAATAATAATAAATCGCGCTTTTTACAAGAAAATTATATTCTTAAAATAATTATAATAATAATAAAAACACATAAGCTGCTCGTGTCGTCTTGGTTATATGCACGTACGAAACTAACGTGTCTCGAAGCTTAATCGCCCCATACCATCTCGCCCCAAAATATTGGAAATTAAATGATAGCGATAGCACTGAATGTCGACATTTAGAATAAAATATGAATAAAAATATAAACAAAACGTAGTCCCTTTTAGCTATGCTCGCATTTAGGCAATGCCTACTCCATATTATGTATTAATAGCATAATCAGTTAATGGATATGGTTTGGATAGACAGACCAAAAAATTATATGCCCTGTAACTTAAATTTGTGTGCCATAAATAATATCCCCTAAATGAATCATAAGGTAACATTTAAATATAGCTCATTATTTTTAGGTGGGACAAAAATTTGTTACTAATTTAAAACTTTATTAAGAACTTTGTTGTGAGAGTAACAATTAAGTTGAATAACTTTTGTATTAATTATGTAGGTATGTTCATGTACTTTTGAATACCATGAGAATTTCATATTCTTGTTATTGTCTACATAATATGGACACAATGATTTCCAATGCACTGCTAATAGGTGGTCATTTCTCTCAGAGGAATATGAGATTGGAATTGGTGTTTGCCATCTATAAGACAATTTGCCATTAAATTAAGTGAAGTGATTTCCATTAATCAGCTTTATAATTGACTTTCTCACTTCCATCTCACAGCAAGCTCCAAATTAAATCAAATAAAGTATAGCAGAAATCATTGCTGACAAGTGAGGGTGAAATCAAGCATTAGGATGACAATTAGAGTCACAGCATTACAAAACTAAGACTAAGAGCTAAACATTTAAACCTGCTGAGAGCTCAAACCATCTTAAGTAGTGGTAACAGATTGAGACTTAGAATAATAAAAATATATAGAAAACCTGTTGCTTTAATAATCAATTGTTCGCCTTTGTTTAACCAGAGGAAAAATAGATGTATATAGTATTTTTGATGTCTGTTACTACCAATAGGAAAATAATTTATTTTCAAGATTGAGTGTTTTTGATGTTGTTTTTTGGTGTTTTCATTTTGTTGTTGACTTTTGTCGATCTTGTCAAATGTCATTTTTTTCTTTTTCTTCATTGCATGTGCTTAGGCAGCATGCTGGTACATGTGAAAAACATGTTTATAATCTTATGATATAAAATAGACCAAAAAAAAATCACAAACACCTGCTAAGTGCGTTCTTTGTCCCTTTTTTAAAAAACATAAATTTGAAAAATAAATTCCATATATGGAAGTGAGTACAAAATTGAGGAAAAAAATATTACAAGTGCATTAAAATGCCTTCTTTTAAGCCAATTTATTCCAAGAACACCAAAATACAAGCTTTTTGTACAGATATTAATGTGATTGAAATGGAGAAACCAGGGGCAGATGCAGGAATTTCGATATGAAGTAGTACGGGTAATAAATATTCCCTGAGCGAAACAAGGCACGAAAAATTTTTGGTTTTTTTGGGACTGATTTCATGGTAGAAAATCAAATTTTTCCAAATTTTAGGGGGGCGCAAGGGGGGCAAAAATTTAGTGCAGAAATGAAAACACAAAATTGGTATCATACCCTACATATGAAAGTACCAACCAGGTACTGGTAAGGAATTTAGTAATCACAATTTAGCTTACCTGGCAATGCTGTGCCTCCAGATTGTGGGCGTGGCACATCTCTGACAGAACTGCCCATACCTCCGGTCATGTTAAGTGGTGAGTGCTGCGTGGGTGTCTTTACATCAGGCGACTCTGGCATTATGTTGTCACGATAGTCTGAAAAGAGAAAATATAATTTATGGTAAAAATTTCAATTGAATGGAATGGCAGATTTAATGCTGCTGTCAAATAGTCTGGAAAAACATAAAAGATTCCATTACAATGTCTGAATGATAAAGTGTGAGAACTCTAAGGAATAATGTACTTATGAAAAAACGGTACAACAAATACAGTTTGTCCAAGCCTTAAAAGTCTAAACAATAGAATAAGCGTTCAGACCTGGTGATATGTCTGCTTATACCAGTATAAATATACATCCAGCTCAATAACTTAGAGGATGTTACCAAGCTTATACCATATGCCTCTCTGCAACACATGTACTTGACTGTATCATAACCAATAGAATAAAATCCAATGATAAAAACTTTCATAATTACAATACAATTAGAATCAAAATATTTGGTGATGATAACTTTAGAAATAATAATGTGACTATTAATAAGATAAAATTTGAAAGCTAATAAGTTAAATATAAAAAAAATATTCATATAAATTCCTTCAAGGAATAAACTGTCTATACATTTTTTCAAAACTGGGTAACTTTTCAAACAATAATGATATTAGAATCTAAATTTGCTTTATATGTGCAAACTGTGGTGCAGACATGATTTCCTAAGATCCTAATCTCACAGAAAACTGCATACATATGTAATTAGAATGCAAATTTAATCAAGAAAAGATATGATTGCATAGCTTGAAGTTTTTAAAATCTTTTCACATGTACATGTAAAGCATTTTTTATCACAGTTTATCATGGATAATCCTGATGACTACTTGTTTTTAATACACATTCCATTTACAAGAGATAATATCCTGTGAAATTTCATGTCGTTTAAATCATAAATGTCCCATCATGAAAAATACATCAGATTTTTTTCCTTTAAATTAAATGTCATTTTCATTTTCATTTTCCAGTTCAACACAGACCTATGTTCACCATTCTGTTTGAAAATAATTCCTAAAACTGATACAATTCTAAATAAAGAATAGGATAAATACTTTTTTGAATGCATAAGGGGGTGTGTCAGATGTTATGCTTCCTGATTTTTATAACAAATCACCATGTGCATATCAATAAACAAGCAATAAAATCCATACCAGATCACATGGAGCAAAGTTAATGATGTGAGACTGGTACCTGCATGAATGGGTTACCAGATGACAGGTGGGTGTGTCTAACATGCTCCAGGCAAGTATCTGGCAGAGAATCACAGGTGGACCCCTATGTTTTTATCAATGACAGATTGGCACTAGGTTATGACCAAGTCAGAGCTCTGGTTTTAATCAATTTGTTTTTCTGCCTGATTAAATCAAACCATATTGTACCCACATATTTCTGTGAGCTGTTCTTCATTTGTTGTATTTTCTCACAATAGAAAGTGAAATTTTGAGATAATGCTCTGATAAGAAACATTCTTGGAGGTCTTGTCAAAAATTAGATTTGTAGGCATTTGTCACATTTTTTCTATACTTTTTCTTGTCTATGATGCAAAACGAATAGAGAGAAAATATTTAAATTCAAATGGTAATCAACATTTACCAACAGCAAAGTCATTGTATTGAAAGACCGATATTGTTAAATATTGTTAAATTAATTTTTCTTACTAATCATGCTAATTTAAAATTCTATTTAATGCCGAAAAATCATTATGTTTTAAAACTAAACATTTTTGCAGAAAAGAACAATTAGTTTTAAGCATGAATGAATTTATAGCAAAACTAAATTGCTTCTGAATCAATGATAACATAATTTTCTGTTGGTTTTGGAACAAAGACACTAACATTCTATTACAGCTTATGCCATAAATCTAAAAGGTTTTTAATTATTTTTTTTTTATTTACTAATAAATTAGGTTAGTTAAATATTTTCCAAAATATGGAAAAATATAATAAATGTTTGTACTCTACCAATAACAAAATAATTTATCAACAATTTGATGAGTATATCATGTTGAGAAAGCTTCATAAAAAACCAAATACTACATCAACATAAATTTAAAGTTTTGTCAACTTGCTGTAACTAAATCAGAATAAAAACTTACACATTGAAGTTCTCAAAAGAACATACTCTTTCTGTCAAATCTTCAGTTTTCAAATTTATAATGGTCAAAATTGTCCAAATTTTCAGAAATAAAACAATACAAATCCAACAAAATCACTTCACTCTCAATGGTAAGGAAAAAAAAGTCAATTTAAAACTCTGATTATTGTCAATAAAGACAACAAACTACATCCATCAAAGCTAAAAGAGAATCAATGTGATGGTGTTTTCACCATGTGTATTGCTTTCTCCTGGGAGTTGGATGTATCTTCTTCACAGCCAATCAGGAACAGCCTCTTGAAATGACAAACAGGCAGTGAGAGGCCCAGCCAAAGGGGAACTTGTCAGGTGACTTAAGGTCATGTTGTGCCTTATCATTTACCCTAAGTGTTTAATAAGTACTTGAAATACTTGTAAATACTAATGGTATAAATATCATCTGATGTAACTTGAATTACAAAATGCAGAATGTGCATATAACCCATTCTCAGACATTGAAACAATTTTGACATCACAGTTTTTGACATATCTTTTACTAATTTACTTTTGTTAATATAACCAATTCAAATTATATTTATACTAGTAGCTCACAAAGCAAATGCTCATATTTGGTTTTGCACAATCTGAACCTTACCCTAATTTGATGACTACAGCTCAAATCAAAACTCAGGGTATAATAGTCATAATTATTAAAAAATTTAACCTTTTATTTTAGACCAATTAGAAAAAATTGTATTGACATGCAAGTATTTTCTGAAATAAATAACTATAAGTGACAGTGACACATTTTTTTATGGTGTAAATGAAAATTATTACAATTCATACTTCTTTTCCTTTTATGTTGTTGTAAACTTGATTATACTAAATAAGTAAAATATACACACACACAAAAAGAGTCATTACTAGATTCTACATGTTCTTATAACCCTGTTCTTTACATTGATATTTCTGGTAAATCAAAAACAGAGCAGTGATATGATAAGTGTTTGTAGTTACAACAAAATGCACCATTTGCAATTGACAAGAAAGGTTTCAGACAGGAACATTAGTATAAAAAACCAAGACAAAAGTAATGTTTGGAGCCTAACAAATTAAAAACAAACGTTAAAACAAACAAAAAACAGAAGAAGAATGCAGTGAGAATTTTGATGTTGGCCAGAAAACGAAGAACAGAGACCAATTAAGTGTAATAGTAACCAGATGGTACTGGTTATGATACTTGTCTAGGGTGCTAATGAGTTCCGCCTTCCTATGTCAGCCAATCTGTTTCTTATTAGGTCCTAATCATAGTGTTTTGCATGTTGGAGCCACATCATGTGGTTCTGTTTGTGTTCAGTCCTTTGATAAGTAAATTCCTACCTATCAATTAATTTGTTTTCTATCAAGATCATAGTATATCTCTCTGTTGTTTCTAGTAGAGGTAGCTATTAATTCAATAGCTGTATATTTACACAGCTAATTCAGTAAATTAGTAAAATTATGTATGTAACAAACAATCTTTTGATGAGGAAGTATAAATATTTATGGTACAGTCTTTTTAACTTAGTCTTCCAGAATTCCGACCAGTACCTCCCCGTGGTGGAAGACGGGCCCTGCTCCAGCGATAACAAAGGATACTCTGGAGCAGCTAACACTGTCGGTGGTGTGTCATGGGCTGGACGACCCATGGCACATAGCGAGTCTAAAAGTCGACGCAGAGGGGCTTTCCCCTAGTCGCGACTATAAATACCCATCAGTCAGACTTTTTAACTTGACTAGGTTTCTTTGTTGGTATTACAAGGAATTTAGTGCAGTCAGATTTGCACCTGATTTATGCTCCTCGAGAACTTGTCCATAATGATCTCGACAAAATGAAATCATATCAAATATTTCTTATAGCAGGGCAATATACAGATGCTATTTGAAATTTTGACTTTAATATTACTGTTTTTTTTTCTTGTCAGATTTAATTGGCTTAATTCTTAGTGGGCTGATTGATATAAATTATAAGTTGTCTTGTCTCCCTCCCCAATTTTGGTCTTTAACTCAAAATTCTACAGATTAAAGGTCTAACACTATTACAAAATTTTGAGAATCATATTTTTCTGGTAATGTAACTACATATGGTGCACTTGCAACATACCAAGTTTTATTAAATTCTGTTATGTTGTTCCATAGTAGTTGAGCAGTAAACTTTGTGACAGACAAATTGACTTCCAGGATAAAAACTGAATCATACCCATATAATGTCTTGTCTCCCCCTGCGAATAGTTCAAGAACAGTTCATGAATTGTTCTTGAACAAGTTCTAGAAATTGTTCATGAACGTTCTTGAACATAAAATGGCCGTTCTTGAAGTTCAAGAACATCATTTGTTCTAGAACATAGTTCTTGAACAAAAGTTCATGAACAAATAAAGTTCTTGAACTTCAAGAACAGCCATTTTATGTTCAAGAACGTTCGTGGACAATTTCTTGAACTTGTTCAAGAACAGTTCTAGAACAAATTAATGTTCTTGAACATCAAGAACACTTTTCTAGAACTTGTTCAGGAATTATTTCAAGAACTTGGTTCTAGAACAACAAATAACGTTTTTGAACTTCTAGATGAACTTTTTCAGAACTGACACAGGCAATCTTTCACATTATAATTATTAAAAAAATGTATAGCAATATATTTATTTTTTCAAAACATTGTTCATAACATGTAATACATACAATACTCGACTGAGCTGAGAGTGATTTCTCATAATAGGGCATGACATCTGTACTTAAAAAGTAACTGTGTTATGACTTTTTGAAGTCCCTTATCAAGCACTTCTGAACATTCTCAAATTTTTTGTAGAATGTTTGTTTATCGAGAACAGTGTGCTTTAACACTAATTTTTCTGTTAGGGTAAATTTTGCGCTATCCAATGCTGGTTTTGGCTGTTCACCGGATTTAATGGTCTTTTTTCCGGTTCTACTGCAATTTCTCAGCTCCTCATCAGTGAAAATTTTCTGAATAATTTTTTTAACAATTAGCCTATCATTTCCTTTGATACTTTTGATGTCATCTTCAATTTCAGATTCTATATCAGTAGAACTTATGTTATTATTTTCAGTTTCTTTTTTGGGAGTAATTAAGGTTTCTTGTGTATTGAAAGAATACTCTCTTTCCTTGGGACTGGATATTAAAGTTGAACTTTCCTTTGGACTGGATATTAAAGTAGAACTTTCCTTCGGACTGGATATAGTGTACTGTCCCCTCTGACTGGATATAGTGTACTTTTCCTTTGGGCTTGGTAAAGTTTCCTTGGGACTTGTATCTCTGCTAGCTTCCAGTTTATAAATTCTTTCTTCTATCTTTTTTATTTTTTTTCTTAAGCTACGGTTTTCTTCTTCACAATCTTTAATTCTTTTTTTCAAACTAAAAAAAAAACAAAACATATTTTATTTACTTTTAATCCAGTTCCCTAATTCAACTTTTCAGCCTATTACAATTAAAGAACCTAGTGAACGCGTGGGGATGCGTTAACAACTTAAAATATTGGACCTACAGCTACTATGCTGTCTAGGGACTTGGAGGAGATAATGCAGAACCGCAAGTTTGTTTTGTAGTCCTTTTGATTTCGACCAAGGAATGAAGGCACTGATCTCCTGGAGCGTTCATCTTAATTTACGTAATGGTTTTTTTTTTTTGATTGAATAAAATTTATCCCAGTCCACCACTTCAAACATGATACTAAATAAATAAATACCAAAGTTACCATCCATATAAAATCTGTATTTGGCCATTTCGACAAAATTTATGCCCAACAGTACAGATAATGCCAAAACCCACACCAAAAGGCTGATTGAGAACAAACCAAAAGGATCTAAACAAGAGGCTTCCAGGAGCCTTAATCGCTCACCTGGTCTTGATGTCAACCCTATGAAGCCTTTTGTGGAGATAAATGAGCTGAACATTTAAGCAAGCAACAGCTAATCTCTATCTCTATATTTTTCATTCTATAGGAAAAAAGCACTTTTTTTTTCTTTTAGGGACTGTAACCCCTAAAAGGGGTCATCTGACAATTTCAACCCTATGGAGACTTTAATTTTATAGTGCTAAATGAGCTGAACATTTAAGCAAGCAACAGTTTTTCTCTATCTGCTATAGATTTCATTCTATAGGCGAAAAACACTATTTTTCACCTTTTAGGGGCTGTAACCCCTAAAAGGGGTCATCTGACAACTTCGACCCTATGGAGACTTTTGTAGAGCTAAATGAGCTGAACATTTAAGCAAGCAACAGTTTTTCTCTATCTGCTATAGATTTCATTCTATAGGCGAAAAACACTATTTTTCACCTTTTAGGGGCTGTAACCCCTAGAAGGGGTCATCTGACAACTATGGAGACTTTTGTAGAGCTAAATGAGCTGAACATTTAAGCAAGCAACAGCTTTCCTCTATCTGCAATAGTTTTCATTCTATAGGGCAAAAACATGAAAAAACACCATTTTTGACCTTTAAAGGGCCGTAACTCCTATAAGGGGTCATCTGACAACTGCGACTCAAAGGAGACTTTGGTAGCTCTTTTGATGCTGAAGAAGGAATGTTGCTTCGGATTTCCTCTATCTCTTATAGGTTTTACGATATAAGCCAAAAACTGTTGTCTGACCCCCCTGTTCTATTTTTAGCTACAGCGGCCATGTTTTTTGACATTTTAAACGATAGAAATGTTCCAAGTGCCCTAAAGATCAATTCTGCAAAGTTTGGTTGAAGTCGGTTTCGTAGTTTAAGACGACGACGGGCGCCAAGTGATGGCCATAGCTCACATGACCCTTCGGGTCAGACGAGCTAATAAAAGGCCAAAACCATCTAAGGACATTGCTTTGCATGATGATCTAAGGACAGTGCTTTGCACGAGTTAGATACTCCTCAGTTTTAAGTAGTTTCTGAATTTAGATATTGTAAAATTTCAAAATATGTCGAGATTTCGGACAAGCACCGAGGATTACTAGACTACTGGGCTTGTGAACACAACAAAAACAATATATGTCTCCCCACCAAAAGTGGGGGGACATGAATAGTTTTTAATATAATGCTTATGTACAATTAATTCTCTTACCTTATTTCATTTTCTGTCTTTCTGCTAGTCTGTAAATACTCAAATCTGGATAAATCTAAACGAGAATAACATGAAACTATTTAAAGTAAACCTGAATGACAGTCTATCCAGCAAAAAGACATTAAAATAAATGGGGAATGTGTCTATGACACACAGATGCCCCCGCGGTCCAAACAGGAAGTAGAGGTCCGATTGGTCCAAAAGTTGCTTAGGACGTATAGTTTGATATACTGAACCATCCTAACAAGTTTCAAATCATTATCATGTACAGTTTCTGAGAAAAGCTTGACAGAAATTTTCGTAGCAACCCGGTCCCAAACAGGAAGTAGGGGTCCAACAGGTCCAAAAATCGCTAAGGATGTATAGATTGTCATACTGAACCATCCTACCAAATTTCAAATCAATATCATGTACGGTTTCTGAGAAAAGCTTGACGAAAATTTGGGACGGACGGACGTACAGACGGACATGAGTAAAACTTAATGCCCCCGACTTTTCGTCGCGGGGGCATAAAAAGAACATCTTAACTTTTCTGTTGGCAGTGGATAGGGCTGTTCCATTAAAATCAACAGGGGGTAGGGGTGACACCAATTAAAATTATTTCTCTGGGTGGGGGTGTGTGCAAAAGCTTTTTTTAAATATTGTCAGGTGCTCATCGACTCCATGCAAGTGATTATTCGCGAAAAAAATATGTCTGTGGTGGGTCTTTGAAGAATTGTTTCATATAGGGATTGAGGTCCTGAATCAAGTGCCCACCCCCCCCCCCCCCCAATGTAAATTTTAATGGAACAGCCCTTAGTACTAGTTGAGATGAATCTGTGATAATTCATGGAATTAAAAATAAAAATTACAACAAAGTTCCAGACAAATAATTTTGCTACGCCTGACGTGCGTTTCCTCTATTAAAGACTCATCAGAGGCGCTCTACCAAAATATTGAAAAAGCCAAACATATCCAAATTATGAAGAGAGCATTGGGCAATAAACCAAAACATATCGAAATGGGACACCAAATTATGTCTGGGGTAGGAAGAAACTTTATGGGGTTTAGGCGGAAACCAGACTTGCAGTTCCTACGAAACATGTTACAGCAAAAAGCCTAGTCAACAGATCATTCTCTAAATTTGTACACAAGATGTCACAAGTAGATCACCTTATGCAGAACGAATTTGGCCCGCTGTCAGTATTTAAATCGGTCAAAGACACAAAAACCTGTCTTTCTTTCAACAAGAAGTAGAAGTCCAACAGACCTAAAAACGAATCCCACCATATAGGACCCCCACCTGATGCTGCATACAAATTTTCAGAACCCTACAATAATTAGTTTCTGAGAAAACTGTTACAAAATTTTACCATTGACCCTATGGGAGAAAAAATTGACTAAGTTGTAAATGTCTGACAGACCCGAAAATGAATCACACCATATGGGACCATTACGCGAGGCTGCATACAAAATTTCAGAACCCTTTGATTAGTAGTTTTTGAGAAAACTGTGACAAAAGATTTTTCCCCGCCCGCCCATCATTCACCATACTATAACCAGTTTTCACTTTCGTGAAATTCGGGTAATAAATCACTGTAGCCTTAGTCCAAATAAAAATATATGTCTGTTTCCTGCTTCTTTTTTTTACAAAATTATTTTACATTGAGTCAATGGGGAAGCAACCTAAACTTTAACTGTGCTTGTTCCAAAATGCCAATAAAAACTTTAGGATAGGGCCTTAAAAAATAGGGTAGGTAGGGAAGCAGGAAATAGACTTATATTTTATTTTGGCCTTATAAACTACAAACCTATATTTCTCTTTGGTGTAATCGACTTTGGTGGTGGGGACTTCTTAGGTGTAGACTTCTTAGGTGTACTGTTAGACTTCTTTGGTGTACCCTTAGACGTACTCGTTGACTTCTTTGGTGACGACTTCTTGGGTGTACCCTCAGACCATTGGGTATCTTCTTCATCTTCTAAAAAGATAATGATATTAAATACATGTTGTAAATTAATTTCCTATTTAAACAGTTATAATAAAAATATTTAGTGTTAAGGTTTCATCAATTTTCATAGGGTATCAATACTTTCGTGGATGTCCTAGACCCAAGAAAATTGATTGATACCCCAAGAAATGGAAATCTAACATTATAATAAATAGAGCAGCACCCTAAAAATCCATGAAAAGACAATTTTCACCATACCAGGAAAATAAATGAATCCACGGTATATTATCAAAATATGTGGACTTTTTTTTGGGTAAATTCCAGATTCCACGAGTAAACAATGTTTATAATACGAGATGAAACCGGACCAGGGCTGAGGCCTAAATTAAAATATTGTTTGTTTGCCGCCAGCCGGCCCTATTTCTCTTCTCAAGGTGGGTGAGTCAATTTTTTTTTTATTTGTACAAAAAGAAATAATGAGTAGGTATCTGTAAATATTTGTCATGAGTCTACATAAATGTACATTAAGGTCGTTAAGTTGACAGTAAACAAACAATATATTTAGGCCAAGCTATTTCTATGACTACTAGCCACTTAAAAGTTAAAGCAGTTATAGTTAGTGCACAACTACATATAGTGGCAAGCATTCATACAATATTTCAGCAAAATCCATCCAGCAGTTTCAGGAGGTGCGCTTCATGGCAGGGGACGAAAAATTATACTGTTTTTTATACATTGTATATTTCTTTGGTCATATAATAAAACCACAAACCTATATTTCTCTTGGGTGGGGACTTCTTTGGTGAACACTTAGACTTCTTTGGTGTACTCTTAGACTTCTTTGGTGAACCCTTAAACTTCTTTGGTGTACCCTTACACATCTTTGATGAACTCAAAGACTTCTTTGGTAGTGATTTCTTTGGTGTACTCTCTGACTCGGACCAATCAGACCATTCGGTATCATATTCTAAAATACACAATGTCAATGATGTTACTAACCAATTAGTAAAGTCAGACGTCAGTCACTAAGCTACAACTTTCACTACCATTTGTTTACTCAGAGAACATTTTTTGTATCAAGTGTAATTGTCTATTTGAGCAAGGAAAGATTTCATCATCCTCATGTTTAGTAGTGTTTGAGAAAAATGTTACGGAAACTTACAGGTTCCCATTGAGCATGTGCGTGTCAGAGAAAAAACAGTTTAAGGTTCATTAGTACCTTTCCCTTTAAATGGTTAGATTTTTAATTTTATTTTCCCTCTATGCACAGCCAAAATGGCATTTATTTTTAAAAAATAAACCGTAGCAGGACCAAGAAATAATAAATTCTGATTTATTTTTTGCACATTTTTGCAGTGAAGCATCTTTTATTTTTAAGTTCTGCTTTTTCTATATACAAATACCAAAACGAGTAAAAACGGTTAATTTGGGTATGCTATATATCGATATTTCAAGGAGTAACCTCTCATCAGTAGCATTTGAATCAAAACGTTGGAAGATCAAAAACCAAAACTATTGAAAACCAAAAATACTCAAAACCAAAATGTTCGAACAAGGAAGCCAAATCCAGCTTTGGAGAATAGTAAATATATATCCTAAAGATAAGAACCATTGTGTGAAGTTTGGTTTCACTTTGTGTTGTAGTTTAGGAGGAGTTGATGTTGGGAAAAGTACTTTGGGTCATTTTTCAAAAATGGCTGTCAATAGTTTCATAGGACATTTTTAGAATTTTGTCTAACACTAAACAGACAACGACAACGGATGCCAAGTGTTGATGACAATAGCTCACATCAGGTGAGGTAAAAACTACAAACCGTTACTTTTAGCTACTGTTCTTTTCTTCGGTGTCCTCAGCTCAGTCAGGATGTCTTCTACATCTTCTAAAAGACAAATGATACGACCTGATGCTCAAACTGTAAACGTTGCACAGTGAATACAAAATTGGTGGAAAGTTTAGGGGACAACCATTTGATTCTGAGGGGGGCCTGGCAGTTTCGGTCGAGCCAGATTATTTATTTTCAATATTTTCCGGGTCAGAAAATTTATTTTTTGCCGCTTCGCGGCCAGAATATTTATTTTTTATACACTATAATATACTATGGGATCTGGGGCCAGGATATTTATTTTATTTTCTTGGAGGTGAGGGCCAGAATATTTATTTTCAGCTTTGGCCAGGCCAGAATATTTATTTACAAAAACTGCCAGGCCCCCCCCCTCAGAATCAAATGGTCGTCCCCTTACCAGACCGAATTCCATATTTAGCACTTTTCTCCTATTTGTATAACTAAAAATATCAAAATTTTATACCAGACCCAATCAATTTTTACCAGACATTTCCTTCGGTCCTGTGAATTTCATATTCACTGAAGTTGCATGGGATGACAAGAACAGATTCCATGTCCTTGATATTTGAATATTAAAGTTTTGAATATGACTAATTTAGTAAATCGTTAAACAGGAAGTAGGTGACCTTCATGAACAGCCCTGAAAATACCTTACAACATACATGTAGTAGACCTCTACATGAGGATATATTCAAAATTTCATATTAAATCCTACAATGAACTCCAAGAGAATTTTTTGGTCAAATGTGCATACTTATTGACATTCAAATTCCAAATCCTTCCTATTTTTTTCTATGGCCTAATATAAACTACAATTTACTAACCTAATTTTCTTTTCTTTGGAGTCGTAGGAGTGTCTTTCTTGTGTTCTGCAAGGATACATGTACATGTATATAACATTACAAATATATTACAAAGACATCATGAATTATAAAAGTAGAAAACAACATATGGGCCCCATCTGAGGCTGCATAGAAAATTTCAGGACCCTACTAACATAAAAATAGGGCATGTAATGGGACATTAAATGATACCCCGCCACGTTATAATATCAAAAGTTCATAAAATTTTATTTCAAAGTGGCCTTTCTCGAAAACTATTTTTTGGATCAAGCTGGAAATTGAACTTGACCTGTATTTTATTGTACTCAATAGCTGTACAAAATATCATTTGAATCCCATGAAGCGTTTTCAAGTCATTGGTCGGAAACTCAAAATTTCATGAAATTTGATTTTTCAAAGTGGCCTATCTCGAAAACTATTTATTGGATCATGCTTGAAATCAAACTTGACCTGTATTTTATTGTACTAAACAGCTGTGTAAAATATCATTCAAATCCTTTGACGCTTTTTCAAGTGATAGGTCGGAAACTCAAAATTTCATGAAATTTGATTTTTCAAAGTGGCCTATCTCGAAAACTATTTTTTGGATCATGCTGGAAATCGAACTTGACCTGTATTTTATTGTACTAAACAGCTGTGCAAAATATCATTCAAATCCTTTAACGCGTTTTCAAGTTATTGGTCGGAAACCTTCGGGGGACGGACAGACGGACGGACGGACAGACACCGAAAAAAACTGAGGGTATAACATAATACCCTGCCACTTCGTGTGGCGGGGTATAAAAATGGGCTATAGGTCTGTTAATTGAGTTGGTTCTATGTCTGTTAAGAGTAAAATTAAGTTTGAAAAGTAACTTATGTACAAAACCTGTAAAAAATTTTGTTTTCGAGAAAAACAAAAACTGTCTGTCAAAATGGTTATATTACTATCAGCAGATTTGATGGACACAACAAATAAAAATTTTGCCAACGGAGTTGTTAATAAAATGAAAAGGCAAAAGGAAGAGTAGATGAAAAATGATCATGTTGTTTCCATATAAACTTCACAAACCTGTTAAAGCTTTATCGGTCACATCTTCAATCAACTGCAGGATGTGGTCCTGTAGCCATTTCTCCATTGCTTTTTTTTCTGAAAAAAAAAAAAATCATGATAATTCCAAAAAAATTAAGATATATGCACCATCAGCCATCTCCTAGGGCTCCACTACATTTCAAGGGGCATATCTGGCATTCTTGGTACAAATGAAAAATGTTGTGCAATATTGGATCCAGAGACGTTATATTCAAGTGTGATTATTTTTTCGGATTTGCGGATTTCAAAAATAAAATGAAAAAATAAAATAAAATCATTTTCCCGACCGACCGACCCTATTTTGTTTTAAACTGAAACCCTAAACAGACATATATTTTTTTGGACATATAATAATCTTAGATTTCCCTATCTATTCCCATGTTTTCATGCTGAAAAATGGCACCTATTCCAGCGGCACATCCAATCACCTTGTATATGGAAGTGGCCCCCTGAATGTCTGGCAGGAAAAAAATATCTGCATCTCTGTATACCCTGCAACAAAGTTGACGGAGTATAAAAACCCATTGCAATGGCCCCCTCAAATTTAAATGATCGTTCCCAGTGAATATGAAATTCACAGGACCGAATGAAATGTCTGGTAAAAATTGATTCGGTCTGGTAAAAGTTTTGTATATTTTTAGTTACACAAATAGGAGAAAAGTACTAAATATGGGATTTGGTCTGGTAAACGTTGCACCAATTTCCTATTCACTGATCGTTCCCTTACTGGGCAGTAGGTTCATAACCCTTTAAAGTTTAAACTTTGTCGTCAACCGTGCATCTTTAAAAACTACTTGTGCCGTGACCTGGATGATGACAAATGGAACATAAATCTGAGAAAAGTGATAATGGATTAGAATTTTGTCCCTAAATTTGCTTAGAAAATAAAGATGATAATATTATACCTCCGATTCTCAATATTCTAAACTGCCACAGTCCTGGATATCCAGGGTATTTGGATTCACCCTCTGTTCCAACATCAATTTTTGTTGTATCAGTTGGTTGGACAATCAACTTTAGGGGGGATACTGATAGTTTATTCCTGTCGGTTAACCATCTCATAACCGCAAACATCTTGAATCTACTTCTGTCTCTATCAATCTTCAAATTCGTGCGGTTTCTTTTCAAAAAAGGCGCATTCCAGCATCAGCATCAAAATCGAGATCTTCGATTGGACAGATTTTCATCGTCGCCATAGACAACAGCCAATGGACGATCAGGTAACATAAATACCTTGGTTTAATTATTGAAAACACAGGGAAATTTAATGAAGCCAGAAAACAACTTTATAAGAAAGGTATGAAGGCATGTTTTAAAATGTACAGTGATTTAAAATCTGCTACTTCCAATGTTAAACTTTATCTTCATTTATTTGACCATTGTATTAAACCTATTTTGCTGTATGGTTGTGAAAATTGGGGTGTTGTAAATGTAACTGAAAAAAGGAAATCCTTATCATTGTATGACATTTTTAAAGACTGGGAAGCAGAAAAGCTAAATATAAAATTCTGCAAATATGTTTTAGGGGTTTCAAAACAATGTACAAATATTGGTGTTTTAAGTGAGTTAGGAAAATACCCCTTATATGTAGATATTATCAAACATTTTTTGTTATATTGGTATAAGCTAGAACACAACCCCAGTGAGTTACTACAATCTGCATACAATGAGTACAAAAACAATCTTAAGACAGGTAGTAGCTGGTACTCCACATTATTATTATATTGTAATAAACTTAACCTGGATTTAAATGTATGTAGAGAAATGAGTAAAAATAAATTTAAATTATCACTATTAAAATGTTTAAGGAATAATTTTTTGTGTAGTTGGAATAATATAAGGAACAGTACCATAAATGATTCTGGAAAACTAGATACTTATTTTGGATTCAAAAGTATTTTTTCCTTTGAAAAATATTTAAATATAAGTAATTTTGATAAAAGAAAAATTATTACTAGATTCAGATTAAGCAATCATAAACTACGTATTGAGCTTGGTAGACACGAACGAAGACTAAACATTAATTCTGGAAAATTAGAAAAATTAGCAAGAACAGACAGAATTTGTCTTTATTGTAATACAGGAAATATAGAAGATGAAATTCATTTTTTGTTAACATGTCCTTTATACTCTAGTTTGAGATCAGATTTTCTAAACACTTTACAAAATAAATTCCCTTCATTGATATCGCTTAACTCTATTAGCTTATTCTGTTGGATAATGACAAACGAAGACTATGATTTTAACTATAAACTGGCTGAATTTTTACAAATATTATATGAAAAAAGAGATAACATTAACAAATAGAGATGTATGTGTAATTTAACATTAATTGTCTTTTGTTACAATACTTGTGTATTTTCATGTTTTGTTTCATTGTAATCATTGATATACATTGTGATTGTCATGCTCTATATAGGGCCCTATGATTGGAAATAAAGATTTATTATTATGTAAGGCAAAAAAAAAAAAAAAAAAAAAAATAACGCATTTCGGCTTCAGCAGCCTGCCGTTCGACTAATAACCAAAAAAAGTCCCCAATTTTATCTTTGAGAAAATGTGTATTTAAAGTATTTATTTTTTTAAGGTGAAACTATTTGGGAAAAATAAGATTTTAGTTGCTAAAAATTGAACTCTATGACATTTAGATAATTTAATTTACGAAATTTTAAAAACTGTTTCGTTTTGGGTTATTAGACAGTTTCATCATGGCTGCGATGTCGAACGCGAAAGAAACAAAAATAGAAGAATTAAATGTTGATGGAAAGCTTAAATTCCGTTGCCTTGAATGTTTTAGGATATTGAGCAGCAAACACAACGCACTACATCATCTTCATCTAGTGCATAATATGTGTAAGCCTAACATAAACGATAATGAGATGTGGAATTATGTGTACACGACACAACCTACTGTCTTTGAACCACGTTTCATGTAATGGATTTTTTGGCAATTTTATTTTTCATTTCACATTTCCAAGCTACCAAAACACTTAATATTTATCATTTTAGATATTCCTTCTCCATTGCATGTAATTTTACTATGGGAAAACGCCCAATTAAACCAATATTTTCATCAAAAACAAAAAATATTTGCAGAAAATTATTTTTAATTTTTGGCTTCAGCAATGACTTACTAAGATTCAATTTCATGCCAATTTTCATGAAAAAAATACCAATTATTTCTGTCCCAAATTTGCAAAAAAAACATTACATGAACCATTGGTTTAAAGACAGTACATAACCTATCAGTAATTTTCAAAATCCACAATGGAAGACTGCCAGCAGTCTTCAACATTGCCCCAGGACTACATACAATACATAGAATCAATACCAATCCTAATATTATAAAAGAAAGACCTATTTCTAGACATAGAACATTGAACGTAGCATATACAAAGACAAACAATTCCGGAAGACCGGAATTCCTGGCTAAGGACAGGCACATATAAAATGTGGTGGAATTTGGATCCAACCTTTCCCCTATTGATAATTCCGACCAAAGCACATTAAAAACACACAGTAAAAATTACTTTGACAACAGTTCAATGCAACAAGAGTGTTTTGTTTCCGAAAAAGGGGAGGTGCCACAGGCACCTGAGTCTTGACCGACTGTAATCTAAGTGTTGCGAATTAGATCCGATGTTATTTTTTTACTTTTTGTCGTCTCTGAGTGACCGGCAAAGTAAAAAAAAAGTATGTGACAATGTCCTTTTATACTGACAAAAAGAACACAAGGTTTGAAGAAACAGACATTGAATTATTCAATTTTTCAGCCCCTATCATTGACATTTATGTTTAAATTAAACCAAACTTTACTGTTACAGTAGTCGTATATGGAACATCTTCTACTAAGTTTACCTGACCCAGGTGAGGGATACAGGCTCAGCCTTCTGAGCCTCTGGTTTTGGTACTTAGTGCCCATTGTCCATAGCCTGTAAACTTTTTCAATTGTTAACTTTTTGGCCGGATTTCACGGAGTGAAAAAGCCGGGTTATAATATAGTGAATGTTGGGCGGCAGGCAGGCGGGGAAAAAAATTGAGCAACAGTGTTCTCAGGAACTACTTATCACAACCACTTGATATTTGGTATACAGCATCAGGGTGGGGTCCCATAACTTGGGATTCGATTTCAGGTCTGTCGCTCACCTGACCCGAAGGATCATGTGAGCTATTGCCATCAATTGGCGTCCGTCGTCTGTAAACTTTTCAAACGTTAATTCGTCCTAAACTACTAGACCGACTTCAACCAAACTTTACATAATTGTTCTTTAGGGCATCAGACATTTCTATCGTTATTGAAATGTCGAAAAACATGGCTGCCGTGGCTAAAAATAGAACATAGGGGTAAATTGCAGTTTTTTGCAAAGAATTCAAAAATGGTCACAGATATCAAAATTCTGGAAGGGGTAAAAGTGATCAGCATGTCAAGATCTATCTACCCTGAAATTCTGAAGAAGATCCGGCAACCCATGTAGGAGTAATTGTCCTTTTTCCGGATTTTTTCCTAATTTTCAACTTAGTTTATTTAATATCTCATAAACAGTTTGAGATATCAGTGAAATTTAAATTGCATATTGTAAAGAACATCAAGATCTACAAAAATGTAATTGGGTCAACCTTGTAGGACCATTTATTTTAGGAGTTATTTTCCTTAAATGGTGAAAATTGATCGTTTTTACTGTGTTTCACTAATTAAAACAACTATTTTCAAAGGTTAACTTCTCTGACACTGAAAGTTCAATTAAAACCAAACTTGAGGATATGGCCTTAAAAACTATTGTTTGGATTTTTGATTTTTTGAAAAACATGGCCGCCATGGCTAACAATAGAACATAGGGGGTAAATTGCAGTTTTTTGCAAATAACTCTAAAACGGTCACAGATATCAAAATTCTGGCAGGGGTAGAAGTGATCAGCATGTCAATATCTATCTACCCTGAAATTCTGAAGAAGATCCGGCAACCCATGTTATGATGTAGGAGTTATTGCCCTTTATCTGGATTTTTTCTTAATTGTCAACTTAGTTAATGGAATATCTTATAAACGGTTTGAGATATCAGTGAAATTTCAATTGCATTT
The DNA here is from genome assembly GCA_963971305.1 of Arcuatula senhousia. Classification (NCBI taxonomy): domain Eukaryota; kingdom Metazoa; phylum Mollusca; class Bivalvia; order Mytilida; family Mytilidae; genus Arcuatula; species Arcuatula senhousia. Next base: position 22,462,736 of record OZ020306.1, on the reverse strand, counting down.
TGTAAAGAACATCAAGATCTACAAAGTGTAATTGGGTCAATTTTGTAGGTCCATTTATTCTAGGAGTTATTTCCCTTTAAAGGTGAACATTGATCATTTTTACTGTGTTTGTTTCAATGGCTTCAGCTCAATCAGGGTTTTAGGCCATAGAAATCAGGTGAGCGATTCAGGCTACTGGGAGCCTCTTGTTAGTAAATACTATACTCTTGGGGTTTTTTTGGTATATGGAACACTGGTTATATATTTCATTGTTCAAATTTAGTCTGTGCCTTTATTTAGCAACTAGTGGTCGAAAATGTTATAGGCTCAGACTGCAAATCCACGGCTTGTCAAAATACTTTGCTGCATAACTGAAAATAGAACATGTAAAACAAGACCAAAACTGGTTTATCTTTTATTAATTTCTTATTAAATGTTTTTAGCTCCAGTGAGACGTAAGAAAAAGCTGTATTTATTCGACGACTCCATAGATGTCCCTGAAAGAACAGCAAGAAGGTGGAGGACGGCACTCTTTAGAAGTAATGAAAGTGATGACTCATTATTTCACTCAAGTGAATCAGGTACACAGCATGCAGAGACATACATGTTTACACATGAATAAGAGAATTATAAAAATATTAGGGATGTCAACAATTAACCATAAACCTGCTATCAATTTTCGGATTGGAGTAATCGTTGAATTTTTAAGGAAGGACCGTATTGATTGTAATAGATACTTGGGTTATTTGGGTAAAACTTTAATTTTAGCATATAGTACATTGTATAAACTTCTTAGTGGATTATGCTGAATGTGCGAAACAAAAATTTAAGTGATACATTTTTGCAGCACCTTTGTATTGATCAATATCTCCAAAAACTATGTTGTGTACAAATGGTATTTTGTTTACTGTATAGAGCACTTTGTTTAATTTCATCATAACATAAGTAACATGCATAATTTTTGGCCGGATTTCACGGAGTGAAAAATCCGGGTTATAAAATGATGAATGTGGGGCAGCGGGCAGGCGGAGAAAAAATTTTCGTAACAGTTTTCTCAGGAACTACTTATCACAGCCACTTGATATAAACAGCATCAGAGTGAGGTCCCATATCGCGAGATTGGATTTCATGTCTGTCGCTTACCTACTTCCTGTTTTACGAAATCCGGCTAATTTTGGCTTTAACAGATTTTTATTATAAACCCTGCTAAGTTTTTACATACACATTTGTTAATTTATATCAAAAAGGTGATGTAATTGAGGACACCTTTAGTCAGAATTTTTCATGCCCATGACAACTGCCACAAATTACCTGTCCGACCTGAATTTTTCAGAAAACTGGATCAGTGAATTTAGGAAATATAATAATAAAAACTTTTCATTATGGTATCTTGTTCAATTCAAAAGTATTGTCATATGTTTTTTCTAGATTCTGATTTAGAGGGAAGATCAAGTGCCAATGCCAGTGGGAGATCTGACCCAAATCCATTAGAATTTAAATCAAACTCTGAAACTGATTTTCAGTCTGAAACAACTAAACATGATTCTGAAAGTGCATCTGAGACAGATTCTAAAAATGCATTGGAGTCAGATTCTGAAAGTGTATCTGAGACAGATTCTGAAAGTGCATCTGAGACAGATTCTGAAAGTGCATCTGAGACAGTTTCTGAAATTGCATCTGAGACAGATTCTGAAAGTGCATCTGAGCAAGAATCAGATTCAGGGATAGATAAAGCTGATCCAAGTAATGGTATGGATGATTTAGCGAAAGACATGGATGCCTTAAAATTACTATCCTGTTTTCGTAGGCATAACTTGATGGCCATAGCATGTAAAGATTTAACGGAAACTTTACTGACAATTTTTCCAGATGCCGAAAAATCAAACATATTAAACTATGACTATTTATTGTCTCTTGTACAGAAGCATCCAATTAAAGAACTTCACTATTGTGATATATGCTTTGGAGTATTTGAAGAAAACCCTGAAGTTGTCTCCTGCGAAACTCCAAATTGTTCAGGTCGGCGTTATAACAGAGACGGTCAACCAAATAGATGTTTCATATTTGCTGACTTACAGACCCAGCTGATAGATTTGTTGCAGACACCAGGTATTATGCATTGTATCATTGTTAACTCACCTGGCTGAAGGCAAAAGATGAGCTTAGGCCAAACAAAAAAGTATGTGTGTTTACTGTCACATGCTGAAAAAAATTAGGGTCGGTAGGTAGGAAATTATTTTTTTTTAATAATTTTTTTTTACCTTGAGTCTATTGGGACAGCTTTGTGACTTTAACAGTGCTTAATGGAAAATGCTAAAAAAAACTTTAGGGTAGGGGGTAAAAATTAGGTAGGGTCGGGTGACAGTAAACTCACCTACATTTTTTTTTGGCCTTACGCCATCACTTTGCGTCATCGTAAACTTTTTTCAAAAATCTTCTCCTCTGAAACCGCTCAGTGCTTTTGCTCGAAACTGAAGCATTGTTCTTTGACATACTGGCTATGAGTTGGGATTATTCCGATAAAAAACATGGCCACTGTTACTAAAAATAGAACATATGGGGGGGGGGGGGGGGGGGTAAATTGCATAAATTGGCTTGTATCTCAGAAACTACTGAACCTAATTTGATAAAACTTGGTATGATAGTGGAGATTAATTAGTGCTACAACTTTATGAAAAAATATCAAAATCAGTTGGAAGCGATTGGTGGCCTGATTTTGAAAAAATGTCATAAAAAAAACGGCCGAAATTCGTGTCATTTTTCACATGTTCAGGGATTTCGACGATAATTAGTATTATTCGATACCGAACAAAATGACTATGTACATTTTTGAAAATTTCAAAATTTAGCAGATTTTTTCGATGTTCACAGATTTTGACATTTTTTTACATTTGAATTCAAAATGGCCGCCATGTAGCCGATTTATTAATGTTGACATATTTTAAACAATTTTTGTGTCGCCTGCAAATGTAGTGTGTGTGCCACATATAGGGATTACTTTAGTCGTCTTGTGTTGTTGTTGTCGTATTTTCGTAACACTTTTCTCAGCAACTACTAATCACAGCAACTTGAAATTTTGTACGTGACTTCAGGACCGGGTTCTATATTGCGCTTATGGAATTCAGGTCGATCGGGCATCATCTTCCTGTTTACCGACTTGGAATATTTTCAGCAAATACCGTAAATTGTAAACAATTTTCTTAACACTTTTCTCAGCAACTACTAATCACAGCAATGTAAAATTTTGTATGTGACTTTAGGATGGGATTCTATATTGTGCTTACATGTATCAAATTCAGGCCTGTCCAACATCAGTGACATCACTTTCTGTAAATACAGACTTATAATATTTTCAACAAATACTGTCAATAGTAAAAATTTTCATTACATTTTTCTCAGCAAATGCAAATCACAGTCACTTGAAATTTTGTATGTGACTTAAGAATTGGATTCCATGTTGTGCTTATCAAATTCAGGTCAGTCAAACATCTACTTCCTGTTTAATAACTTCTTAGATCTGATTTGACAACAGCAATACACACTTCTTCCATAGAAGTCTTACAAATTTTGCTTAAAATATTGTAAGATACATGAACATATGTTCATACATGTAAAATGTACATTATTCTAGCTACATGTATAGTCTTTAGTTAAATCTTATTTTAAATGTTCACCACTGTATGTAGTTGATCTAGATACATGTACAGTGTTCTCCCCAGAAAATTTTGATAGCACTGTGGTAACGCGTGGCGAGATTTTTGAACATGGGATTTTCCGCGGCGTTATTTCATGGATTTTCAAATAGCAATGTGAACTTTATTCTAAGATAAAAGTTATTTATCTGTATCTGTTTTTATAAATGTATTCTGTCACTATTTAACATTAAAAACTTCTGATTTCTAATTTACCATATAAAAACTTCTAATCTCTACATTCCAAAACTGAATGTATGTATTAGAACCTTGATAAAGTACTACTTTACTCTCTCAACAGAGACTGGGGCTCATTACACCCAGTGTTGCTTCCTATCAGTAAGCAATTCACTCTACATGAGTCAAAGTTACATTTCACTGACTGACTGGGGAGTTTAACGTCGTGACTTACATTTCACTTATTTGTAGCACAATTTATAACTACTTAGTAAATGCTTAGATATTTGAAGAAGTGAAGTTTTTAAAACAAAAATCCAAAAAGATTGTTGTTTTTAAAAGAAAAAGAAAACTGGATATTGATAACCTTAACTAATAATTTATAATTGTAAGTAGACCATATTTTGCTATAAATATGAGTTATTAGCTTAAAAAATGAAAATAAATAATTTTAAGGGGAAATAACTCTGTACCTTTATGTCATGAATAAATATTTCTAAAAATCGATTTTTTTGTGGCTTTTCAATCTACAATCTAGTCTTAAAACAAGAATATATTACAAAATTCACACAGCTCTAATCATAAATGATAGTTAATTGTAACATTTAAATAATGACACAAGATTTTGGAATGGGATAAGAGATTAACTCATGATTGATTGCCGACGGCAAAATCCTTTGAAGTCTCGATGTTCTACACCTTTAACTGGCCTGGCTTGGGGGCTAATTATGACAAGTTTATGGCTTCCTTTGTGAATTACCCGAGTTAATCCCTTAAATAAACAGTTTAACAATCAAGGCAAGTGAAGAAGTGATGAAAACCAAATGAGATTTTAAAAATGTGGGACAAAAAACTAAAATTGAAGAAAAACGATAGCACCGCGGCAATACACGATAGCACCGCGGCCCGAAATTATAGCACCGCGGGCCCACGGTGCTATAATGGCCTGGGGAGAACACTGATGTATAAGGGCTTTTCCAGGAAAATTGGTGCAATGGGGTTGGAACTCAACTTTGAATTGTAAGGGTAGAACCACCAAAATTTTAATTAGAGTTTTGCATGTAATTTAAAATGCACTCAAATTTATTTTTACCCACCAACGGCACATAGAAATAAATAGAAACACCACATAGATAAAAAAAATAAAAGCGAGTTCTGACCCCCTTACATATTTTTTCCTGGAAAAGCCCCAAGTGCCATTTTGAGTTGGCAATTTTTACAAGGGTTATTGCATTTTATGGATTTCTATCGTGCAATTTTATTAGACATAGAGCTATACGAAATATTCTAATTTATTTTTTTTATTTTTTTTTTATTTGTAGGTATATGGAATGAAATTAAAGAACAAAAACAGTGGCAAACTATAAGAAAAGAAATGAATCCGAATGATGATACAATTACTGATATATATGATGGTGTCAATTATCGAAGAATTTATAATGATTGGAAAGAGGATGCAGTTTTATTGACAGCATTGATAAACACTGATGGAGTTAATCTTTATTCGTCCTCAAAAGTGGAATTATGGCCAATTTTCTTGGCTATCAATGAACTTAGTCCAAAGTCAAGATTTTCAAGGGACAATCTTCTTTTAATTGCAATTTGGCAAGGTAAAGGTAAACCACCTTTCAAACCTTATTTTGAGTGTCTAAGTCCTCAACTGAATATGATGTCAAATGATGGCATAACTGTTTCTGTCGATGGAGAAACCTTTACTCTTAAACTTAAAACTACTTGTGGGGTGTTTGACTTACCAGCCAAAGCAGCCATCCTGAATATGACTTATTTCAATGGCAAATATGCTTGCATAACATGTGAAAACCCTGGTCACGTAGTTAAGCAAGGAAAAGGTACAGCAAGATGTTTCCCATTTAAAAATGATATTACTATGAGGTCAAATGAAAGTGTGCTCAATTGTATGCAACAAGGAACTTCAAAAAAACCAATCAAAGGATTGAAAGGCATCTCCGGACTAGTTAGTATAGATGATTTTGATCTTGTTGAAGGAATATTACCAGACTACATGCATGGTGTTCTGCTGGGAATTACTAATATGTTGCTGTCAAAGTGGTTTTCGCCTACACAAAGTAAAAAACCGTATTTCATCGGCAAAGATTTAAAGGTAGTGTCACGTCGGTTACAAAATATTCAGCCACCTTCCACGATTGAACGTCTTCCTCGTGATTTGGAAAAACACTATAAGTCATTAAAAGCCACTGAATTGCAGGCATTTTTGCTATTTTATGGTATACCCTGTCTAATAGGTATTCTTCCTGACAGATATCTTCATCACTTTAGTTGTCTATCTGAGGCAATATACATTCTATTGGGTGATTCTATAACAGAAATCAAATTAGAAAGAGCTAAAATACTACTTGAAATGTTTTATACAGATTTTGGTGACCTCTATGGATTGGGTAGCTGTGGACTGAATGTCCACAATACTTGCCATCACCTTGTTCAGTATGTAAAACTATGGGGTCCTCTTTGGGCTTGGAGCTGTTTCGGATTCGAAGACAACAATGCAATGCTTTTACAATCTGTGCATGGGACGGGAAATGTGACAAAGCAAGTTATGCTTTGCAAGCAAGTAGAGGCCACGCTAAGAAGAAAATCTGTGAAAAAAGAAGACTCTAGGACTTGGAAAATAACACAAAAATCTAAAAACTGTAATATTTGTGGGAAATTGATAACCTTTAGCATATTTGATGGTGTAGATCCTGAAATTCTTGATGCATTGCAAACAAATGGAGATGATTTAAAGATTTTACATAGAATTAATATTAATGGAAAGCAATTTTGTTCTTCAGGGTACAAGCGCATGAAAAAGAGAATATGCTCATACGTTTTATATGATGGCATTGAAATTGGCATTATACAATACTTTGTTTTAAAGTTATCTACAAATATGGTATTTGCTGTGATAGAAAAATTGGAAGCATTAAGTGAATCTTCAATTTGTGAATTTGTTGGCGGAAAACAACTTATCCCTGTTAGGAATATTGGAGTTAAGACCATTGAACCAGTTAGCTGCTTGGAAGATACACTAGTCTATTTAAAAACATGTGCTGAGGTAGATGAGTGTGTTGTCTCGATGCCAAGTAGACATGGCCATTCCATTTTCAAGTAGTAAAATACAATGTGAATTTATGTCAATTGTTTATTAGATTTTGAAGTCAAAAAGGACAGGTTGCAACAGAGACATTTAATTTTCAATATAAGGCTTGCAATTTGGCCCAATTGTTGAGGGTAAATTTTTTCAAATCTTGATTTATTCAATATTTTTTGTAGGCATCAGTGACCACCACTGTTTTTAGGTTTTTACAGGTTATATAGTTTTTCGGTCTGCTCATTTCTCCATTTGTTCGTCACACTTAGGTTTTTCCTTAATTTCCTGGGAACTCTTAAGTAATCAGGGTTTTAACTTAAGAATTTTTGCTTGGTAGCACCCTTTTGAAATTTGAGTAATCCACTTATATTTTTCTATACAAAAAAACTTAAAATTTCAGTAGCCCACAGCAAATTTTAGGGGCCGTGAGCCCATGGCCGAGTGCTAATTTCAAACCCTGAAGTCAGATCATCATGAAATTTGGTTTAAAACTAATACTAACTGTTGCCAAAAAAAAAGATAAGTAATTTTTGAAGTTATTTTTTTACCTGTTGTCTAATTAAGAGTGACTTGCACATGGAGCGGGGAATCGATGTCATTGTGACACATTTGCTTGTTTTAAGTAATTTTAATTCTTTGCCAGATGATAAGGTAATTTTTTTTTCATGGCTGAATAATACATCTGTTTCCTACATATACATTACTTTGTAACTGTTCATGATTGTTTTAAACCACTCTTAATTTCTCATTTAGAAAATACATTGTTTTAAACTTGTCATGATGGTTTCAAATATTTTTTCTACATGTACATTCCATGCACTGAACCAACTTTCTATCTTGTCGCAACCCATCCTTAAGCATCACTGGAATTTAGGAAACCTTATAATACCTTATGTCTTGTACACTGTGTAAACATTTTGAACGTTAAAAAACATGTTTTTTTTACCATTCATATGATGTTCCGATACAATGTTTCCAATCAGAACACCTTGTCAATATTTTTGTATAGCAAAATGTATTTCAGAAATGAAATTGTTGAGAAACTATTTATAAGTGTATGTAACATTTCCTGTGTGTATTTCTTAACATTACAATATTTAGATACAATATTGTATTAATTAAAACAAATCACTTGGTTTTCATGTCTATTTTCAATAATTTTGAGATCCTGACAGTTTTTCTAGTGAAAATACATGTACATTGTAGGTTATAGTATTGTTAATGATTGATGAGCATCAGCAAGAAAAATATAACAGTTTTCTCAGAAACTACTGATCAGTTGACTTGGAAAGAAACGAAAATGATTTTTTTTTTCAAACGAATGGGACATGTACTTTTAGAATATTTCGCCATTATTTAAAAAGAAAAAATAATATAAGAACCACATTTCAGGAGTTAAAATTCAAGAACAGACATATAAGTTCAAGAACAACACTCAATTTGAAAGTTAACTAAGTTTAATCAACTTAAGAAAAACTAAGATTTCTGAATTCTAGATCATTAGTTCAAGAACAAATGCAGTCCTAGAACATAATTTCAAGAACAAATGTAGTTCAAGAACATATGTTCAAGAACAAACACAGTTCTAGAACTTTGTTCATGAACAAATGTGGTTCTAGAACATATGTTCAAGAACAAACACAGTTCTGGAACTAGTTCATGAACATTATTTTTAGTTCAAGAACAGTTCTTGAACTTTTTGAAAAATTCTTGAACGTTCATGAACAAAGACCTTGTTCTTGAACATTTTTCGCAGGGGTCTTCACCTAAATGGGGGGATTTAATATAATATGAAAAATCTATCAACTCTATTTATAATCTTCAGTCATATAACTTTTAACTCGTTTGTAATGATTGTTGAATATTTAATGATTCCCACCTGAAATAATGTCACTTAGTATCAATCAAATCTCCAACATTCATCATTTTAGTTGACTATAAAGACCATTTAAGACAATGAGAAATCTTGATCCTTTTGAGAATTAAATTGTCGTCATATATTTTTTTTCTTCTAAGAGTCATTGGACATCTCTAGGCTTTCTTAAATCATCATTTGAAACATTGAATCATTAACTTCAAGAAAAAATTCCAAATCCTGAGATACTAAAACAAGTCCAAACTTGGATGGTTAACATAATAATTTCCCCCAAGCTTTTGTCTCTCAATATTGATTTTAAAATTTCATTGTCTTAATGGGAAAACAGGATGGAGGCCCTCCATTGATTCTCAAGTTATAGCTATCTTTAATAACTTATTCATTTCTTAAACAGACAAGTATTCTCAAATGAATTCAGTCTACAAACAATAACATTTAACTACATTAAGTCAAGTCTTCCTTATGGTGTTCAGTCATTTAGTAAAATTCCTTCATGTTGATAAATAATAAAACATTACAATATATATATGGGCCCATTCTTATGGACAATGAAAAAAATCTGTCGAAGTCAAAAACGGCCGGATTTTGTCAAACAGGAAGTAGCTGAGCGACAGACCTGAAATTGAATCCCACCGTATGGGACCCTATGCTGATGCTACATACAAGCTGTGAGAACAGTGTTAAGAAAATTATTTTCCTGTTTGTCCCACCAGGTAGAGAGCTCTACCGCCCGACATTCACCATTTTTTCAGCCAAAAACATTCTTCTTTTTCTTTACCATTAATATATCAGTCCTTATAAAGTCCAATGCCATAATAAGTTAAATTTCAGTTTAAAATCACCCCATCTCCCTTCCACCAAAAATGGGTCAAAGAATAATGGCATTTCATATGGAAATGGAACTTCACAATATTTTCCATGTTTTACATGTTGTCTGTTTTTGTCCCATTCTTGTTGGTGTTTACTGGTTTTGTCTCTGCCCTTTTGGACTTTTGACATTTGGATACCCCATTGGTACCTCTGCTTCTTTCATTTGACTCTAATAGACTAATGCATACCAAATACATGGGGGTTCTGAAAAGAAGTTGCTGTCAGTTCTAAACTGTTCTAAAAAAAATTCTGCACCCAATTGGCATGCTATCCATCTTTCCCCTTTCAGCTATGTCAAATATTGCTAACCTGATATACCCAGGTGTGGATTCATATAATCTTGATCTTTTTTAAAAAATATCCCTAGCCCTGCAACATAAAATCCTGGATAGGCACCTGATACCAGAGCACTAGAATCTTTGAAAATAAGGCAAATAAACTTTAAAATACTTATTAACTTTTAAGCTTAAATTAACAGAATATTTAGTTCTTAAATCATGTCAAGGTACAAGTATATATTATAATATTCTTCCATTAAATCTAAATAATCCTTTGTCCATATAAAATCACAGTAAAGTCTTATGACTTCACTACACTTCATTATAGAAGATTACCAATAAAGAGGGGACCAATAAAATCCTGATGACAATGCTAATGGCCTGATACATTTATCCAGCATCTCATCTGCCTCATTCATTAATAATTGAACACAGGGATTTCTCCTCAGGGAGAACGGAGAAACAAACTGCAGGTAAAATATTTATACAAGGACAGGTGACTAGTGGGAAATTATTAGAACAGGTGTAATACTGAAGTATTAGAGAGATATAAAAAGAAGGGATTAGAGAAGAATATGGAAAATTAAATGAATCATGTTTTTATAACCTCCTGAACCATATGGTATAAATGTTTGATTGTATCATTTCTGTTACAATTAAAACAAAAACAGCTGCAGCTCTTAAAACATAAGTCAACATCATCACAATTCATGACAGATGCTTTCATTAAATTTTGAGAATAGCAAACATTTGGCTTTGCTGACATTTAATTCATAAATTAATACTATAGCCATAGTTGACAAAAATTACTATTGACTTCATGGAATTAAAAATTCATGTTGATTCTAAAGCTAAGCTCAGTGATCATTATTCTGTGTGTGCGTTGTTTTATTTTTTTATTTTTTGTTATATTCAATATAAGTGATTACACAATACAGTTTTATTTGAGAAACTCTTTCCAGTACAGATGCTTTGAACAAAGTATTTCAAATAACAGAAAACCTAATTGAATAATTTACAGCAAAAAATTTTAACCATATATGGAAAATAATTATACATGTGAAAATGCATAGCAACCCTATAAAAATTCACATTAAATTTCAAATCTGCAAGATACAGTATGATTATGTATGTTTTCATACATTAGTATGAAAACAACTTTTTTAAAACATAGAAAATACAAAAGTACGGAGTACATTAGATCACATTATATGACACCATATGTGTTGCAGATGGATGAGCAAAACTGAACCAAAACAGTGTACCCCCTTTTTCTTTGAAGTGGGGGTATCAAATCCTCTAAAAGACAAGACAGATCATTCACTACACAGCTACAGGACCATAAAATATTAACCACTATATGAACAGATAAAAATCTCTTAAAGGAGGACCAATTATTGATAGAATTCTGTAAAAGGCACCATCAGTGAACTGCAGACAGCTATGAGAGTGGTAGGAATTTGGAGCATGAAGTTTTCACCACCTGTGTAAAATCCATTACATAAAACATCTGTTGATTATTACAGCTGGTAGACTTGCTGGTACCAGACAGGTATGCAGAATGATCTACCACATGTTATTGATATCAAAACACTACACCACACGAGGTCAGAGGTCGACTTCAACATTACAGTGCTGGCACAGTGATGAAACTGTTATATAACCCTTTGATACTTCACACATGCAACTTACATTAGGTTTTTCATTTTTGTCTGGTTAGATATCTTTTGATGATTTGTACAATTTTGGTCTTAATTAATCGATTAATGATCCTGTTGATATCGCAAACATTATGCAATTTTTGTGAATTTTCTCAGTAGTTTATATTTTATCAACATGTTCCTTGGTGCCATTGCTAAATACTATCAGATGCAAATGTCTGAATTGGATTCTATTTCTGTTAAATGTAGAAAATCTTAAATGAAAAGACATTTACTGACATTATAGACCACCAATAGGATTCAATCATCTGTATAAGAACACTTATTGTTCCTGATGGATTTTTTTTTCCTTTTGACTTTATTTCAAATCTGATCTTTTCCATCAAATTGAATTATATGGTTCTCAAACTTGTAATGCATTTAAGCAACAAAAACAAGTAATATGTGTAAAGAAAATTGCTAGATTTTTGTCAACTTAGGAGGTTGGGGTTTTTCAAAAAGAAGGGTTAAAGTGGTCAGAATGGGTGGGGGGATTCCATCTTGTGAAAGAAATACTAAAATCCTACATTACTACATGTATAGCTATTTTATGCAGATCATTAGACTCATCCCTGGTTGACTCCCCTTTATTTCTAGCACCACCAAGGAGACAATACCATAGTTCATTGACATTTACCATATCATTGTCATATTTTCTTAATATTTCTGTGATAAACAAACATCTCTTTTCTACTCAGCAATATCATAATGATCATTATATTGGAAGCCAGTTAATGTTATAAATAAAGCATGTAGCATGCACCTGTTCATCAAATCACATTAATTACCATGTCTGTCTTGTAAGGATAAGAGGCAATTCCTTAATAAGATTAAAACTTCCCTGACTATAATTAGTGCAAGTGGTTGATAGAAATTATCTTATTAACACATGTCTACAGACATTGGTCATTTATACAGGAGAATCTCAAGCTGCATGTTGAGATATCATGCCAATGTTAAGCTTAATTTTTCATTTAGTTTCCTTGCAAATATTCTTTCTTAAGCATGCATCTATAGCAAAATAGCTATTCCCTGTTTTTGTTCAATTTTCTATACTGTATATGTGTTTTTTTTCTCACTTGTTCTTCTTGAACTTTTATCATTTTATCTCTATATGTTCAAATAATATTTTGCATCCTGATGTTAACTGTGAAAATCACATGATTGCATATACAGTATTACTGCTGTGGCATTGACCTAAAATTCAGTATTTTGAAAGTTCAATGAACACCCAACAAACAACATGTACCAAAAGTTGATGAGAATATTTGATTCTAGGCATTATCCCATGTAGCATTGAAGAGCAAATGAAGCAAACCAGGCTCCTAGCCTGTCCCAAAGTCTTCAAGCTGTTCAGACTTAAACAAAACCACAAATAGTTACGTTTCTACTATCAATAAGTTACTTGTTATTTCTTTAAAAACAAAGGCAATTTTATACATGTACAAAAAATATCGGGTTTTCCTTCCAACAAAACAGCAGTGTGTTGCCAATGTTAGATTAACATCGTGTCAATAAGGCAGCAAATGTTACACGTCCCTGGGCCAACTGATTGAGGAATTCGATATATTATTGGAACCATTTGGTCAACAGCAGTTACTGTTATTACCTATATACATATATAAAATATTGATGACTCATTTTTATGACAAAAAATCACTTTGAAAGCTGTGCACTCAAAGTTTTTTTGGTGACGTTTTCCCTGCAAGTCTAAATCAGATAATAATATTATATTAACATGTAGTTATCAACCCCCAAATAATGACAGAATTGCAAAGTTTGTTTTCTAAATGCATTTCTCTCTTCATATATTGGGTATAAAACATTTGTCAATTGAAAAAATGTCCAACAAAAAATTCACAAGTAGGATATGCATAGTATTGTAAGGATTCAGGAATGCAACTAAAAATCCAACATCATTTTCACAAGCTTATTCATCCCACTGATTATTTGATATTTTCAACTAATATTCAAATCAAACCATTTGGTGGGGTTTTGGTTTTGAACAGGACTAAGTGCTCAGTATTACAACAAAGAAAGATGCAAAAATATCTTAAATTCATAACCAAATTGACACACAAGTCCATCTCCTTGCATGAAGATCAAGAAAAATTATGCAAATCTAATTACTTCATAACTACCCAATTCTAACCGGATTCTTATCATGGGACATCCAATGCATAAAATTGAATCACCATAAAGCTACGCCAGATGCTGCAACGTCCCAAATGTGACAAAAGTCTGAGAGAAATGCCATAAACAGAGTTCCAGAATTCCACCATATGGCAAACACATGGCATGATTCTCTTGACATAAACCAATGCCAAAAACCACTCACCTTTTCTTACACCAGATAACAGATGACATGCCTTAGCATGTGTAACCATTTGAAAAGAAAACACAACTGGCGCCAGTCAGCTATTAATTCTTTCTGATGAGAAAAGCATTCTTCTAAATGAAATGCCAGACACAGTCCTGATAGAGAAGCCCTCTTTTACAGTTAAAACAATACTTTCAACCATTTTGCTTAATTGGGGGTCTGGTTTTTGTAATGGATAGCAAAATATTTATACTGAATTAAAAAAAAAAGTCATCATTAGGCATTGAACATAATAAATAACTAGTACTGATTGTGACGGCAGCCGTCACAGATGTTCCCCAAACGAACAAGATGTACCGCAAAGCAGCAAAAATACTGCCTTTTTCAGTTTTATAGAATGTGCTCATTATGTAAAAATATAGAATATATATGTATAATGTTCATGGCATTGTCAATGATGTGTTTACACATGCCATCTTGGATAAATTTTGGCACCCATCTTGGATTTAGAAATTTCACGTTTTTGTATTTAACGGAAAAACTGTAAATATCTCTTTAGAACTTTTAAAATACTTTTGTAGTACTTATCAAGCTCTATAATACCACAAAGTTTCAAGGTGCTCATCACTTGGGTTACTGAGATATGGCAATGTCCTATATAATGAACTTTTGCTATTTATTAAAAAAAGGGGCCATTTAAAAAATTTCGAACTCCTTATTGACACCTCTGATGTGGAGCATTACTCACAACATCAAAATCTACCAGAATATTAATTTTTAACAAAATCCAAGCACTTTTAAATTTTGGCGGCCATCTTGGATTTTCAAATTTCACATTTTCGCAATTTGCGGAAAAACGGTAAATATCGCTTCAAATTTTTTTTTGATATTTTTGTAGTACTCATCAAGCTCTATAATCCTACCAAGTTTCAAGGTCCTGACCACCTAGGTTACCGAGATATAGCAATGTCCTATATAATGAACTTTCGCTGTTTACTCGGAAACGGTGGCCATTTTGAAAATTTCGAAAACGTTGTGCACCCCTCTGATATGTGCCCTATCACTGTGGAAAGTTTCATAAAGCTCAGTCTTCACATCTCTTCGGCTATACCCGGACAAGCGTATTTTAGAGTGCGGAAGAAGAAGAAGAATAATAAGAATTAAAAAGTCATTTGTTCAGAGAACAAATGTGAGGTCTTTCCCTGTCTTATGTTTTTGTTATGGTATTTTATACAAGTACTAAAGACATTTGAGTCATTTTGTTTATGACAAGATGTTGCCAATTATTGTGATATAGGCTCCAGAATGAAGATTAGGGGGTATACAGTGAGAAAAAGTATGGTTGCTAAGGACTTTTATGTTGGTTGCTATGGACTAAATGTCACTTCCGGTTGCAAAAACTTACATCTTAACTCAGAAAGTAGTCTTGTTTAAGAAAATGTATGGTTGCTATGGACTTTTCATTAAGGTTACCTTGTTGCTAGGGAATGACCTTGACCCATGACCTTTGACCTCTGACTCAAATTGTAGCTCTTTGCATTCTGATTCATTTAAGTATACATGTTTACTATACTATTTGTTATGGTTTTCAAGTTATGGGCAAAAAACATGTTTCGCGAAACTTGTTTTGGCCGCCATTTTGAAACTGTTCAACCGAATCATGTACTGTTTGGGTTCAAATTGTTGGCAATTCAATTCTCTTTCAAATAAACCCTATGTTTCATTCACCATCTTTTATGGTTAAAAAGTTATAAACAAAAATCATTTTAAAAATACGAATCAAGGGCGATAACTCAAAAACAACAAGTTTTACGCTTTCGCACCTGAAACACTTTTTGTAGATCTTGACATGGCGAACTTTTTTCCCATGTATTGTCCGCTTCAATTTTGTATGGTTTAGGTGTTATATCTTAAAAACTGTTTACGGTGTCGGCCATTTTGAAAATGGCTGCCTATAACCATTCGACTTTGGTCTTAAATTGAAGGACTCTTAATGACGGTCACAAAAAACCCATATGTTTACTATATTATCTTTGATGGTTTAAAAGTTATAAGCCAAAAACGAATAAGCCGAAACGTGTCAAGGGCCATAACTCGAAAACCGTTTGTCGTACGGTGTTCGACCCTTTAAATCAAATAATGGTCTATATGAGACGAGTATTTTCCTCATTTCATGTTTGCTTCAATTTTGTATGGTTTTTGAGCTATACTGCAGACAAGGTGTACCATGACCTCTGACCTTGAGATTTGACCTTTGACCTTGACATTTTTAGATGTAACATATGTCACCTAGGATGATTGGTGAAGGTCCCAAGTCTCTAGGACAAACCGTTTTGAAGAAAAAAAAATTGACGAGTCGTGACACTTTTCGGGTCAAAAACGCGTAACCAGGAAGTTGATCGAAAATTTTTTTTTGCGTGACGAATGATGATTAGGAGTCTAGCAACATTTTCCCTGCTTCAGATTTTTGATAACGGTTACGGTTTCTGACTTTATCTGCAGACAAGGTTTTTGGGTTCCGGGCAGATAACTCCGTTACTAAAAATAGATCGGTTTCGCAGGCCGACTCAAGTTGAGCCCTGGTAGTGTCGATTATTAGTACTAAGTTTCGTAATGATAGGTCGCGACACTTTTTTGACATCTGCGGCAGAAAAAAAAAATAATAATAATAATAATAATAATCATAAGAAATACAGTAAGGTCTTTCCTTCTGTGGAAGGGAAAGACCTTAATAATAAGAAACGGAGTAAAAACAATATGTTCCCACACTTCGTTTGGGGAACATAATGATAGTTTGAAATGAAATGAATCATATCCCTGAAAAGATGGATTTATTATCAAAAAAATGTTAATTTAACTTTGGTTTAAAATTCCTACAAACAATTTGATATACCAATGAAATTCCTATCCTTATTTTATGTATTTTATCATTTTGTCATTTTTTTAATTAATATAATAAACATCTCACCTGTAATAACAGTTTTCAACATCATAATTTAATATTTGAACTGTTTACTAATTCCATTGACATTGAGATAATTACTATAGACAGATAAGAATGGAATACACATCCAGGAAACTAGATAAAGACAGGTGGCAATACACAGACCTGTCAATCACAACAGATCAATATGTATGGCCAATTATGGCTAAATGATAGTGGGTGGATACCCAATTGAAAAAAATATATTGAAATAAAAATTTATGTAAAAAAAAAGAAGTCTCCCCTTCATTATATTTACTACGCTAACTAATGGTCTAACAATTTTTAAATTAAAATATTTAGCATAAAATATATTTCTAAAGTTAAATCAGAGAGCCTCTGTTCAATTTAGAATTTATGGCAAAACATGTGCTCTCTTGTTTGAAAGAACAAAGTTTTTAAAGTTTTTTTAAATATTTTTTAAACCTGTTTTAAGATTTTTTCCATATCAATAATTTTGAAATATACTGATTTACTATTTATTTACTTTTGTAATTTATCTATGTTTGAAATCAATAAAATCTTTCATTCCTCATAGTGAGATTAATAAAACATGGCAATAATACAAAAGTAAAATAATAAACATATAAATTTTCTGCCATGTCCATTTAAGATTGTATCCCTTTGGAGAGCCAGGTGCTCTGCTAACTCTTTTCCCACTCATATGATCAACTAATAAAGGCTTAATTGACCATAATATCAATAAGTAGACAAATATATTTACATCTGTTAATTATCTGGTGATTAGATCCAGGTAGATGTGGTCAATACACAGATGGGAACCAGACCACATTGTGAGTGATGCTAAACAGATGGTCAGTGAAAGGTACCAGTAGGGAGGAAAAGTAAGAAATGGCTGCTGTATTATTATGACGTTTAAAAGCCAAACAAACACCCTGTTGTAATTTTTTAAACAATTAAATTAATTAAAATAAATAAGATTTTGAAAATATACTTTGAATAAAAAATTGAACATTTGAAATATGGAATAATGATTTTTTTTTTAAATATAAAAAACGAACTAAACATCAACAATAGATATATTGACTTTAAATAAGTTATTATTGTAAATCATGGTTGCATTTGATAATTTTGTAAATTATTAATTGTTGTGGAAATAAAATATCTTAAAATAGGAATATTTGATATTATATCAACCAAAACTGAACATCAATTTCAACAAATCCTCAAACAACTGGAAAAAAATAAAAAGTTCAAAATTTTGACAATAATTATAAAAAGTTCAACTACATGTGCATGATAAGTAAGAGTTAAGATAACATACATGTACAAGAAGAAGACAAGAGTATATACCATAAATAAATACCTGTTTCTTCGACTCCTTCTACTAGGTCTGAAGTCTGCATGATTATTGAACTACAAAGACATTTCATTCCATAATTTATAAATATGAGAAACAATTTGAGGACGAGCAGATGGTGGTACTATATTGAAGCTTGAGTTCTATAATAGATCAAATATTAGCACAAGAAAAAAATCATTGTTTTACGTGAAGGTGCCACGAAAGGAATTGACCAAATCGTCTTTCTCTGGGAAAAGACCTCCTGAAAAATCTCACTTTGCCCCTTACAAATTGATTATTATTCAATAATTTAGTTTTTTAAATATATTGTATTGTATTCTAATTTAGGAATTTGCATTGCATGCAATTGATTGGTTTATGGGAAAATAGCATTTGAAAAAATATTGCAGAGAAAATTGTTTTAAAGTCAACAGGCAACAATCAATAGTAAAACATAGGTGAATTGTTCCATGTATTTGACATTTTCAAAAGACCTCACCTGACACTTTACAGATGTTCTATATTTTTACGAGGGATTGACTCGTTTCAACTTTTTATTTTCTATTTCATTCATGTTTCAATGTTGAGGTAAAATTACATACTATGTATATCTTTGAATAAGTCTGCAATTATCACACAAATTTTGGGATGAAAACTTATTATTATGACAGTTTTTCCAAGGGTATTTTACACTCAAAAATTGATTTCGACCCTCAAAATTTGATGTCCATCATTAAACCTACAAAAATGATCTTCAATTTTTTCCAGATATTACCATTAAATTAAATTTGCTCAGAAACACTGCTTTAGAAGATATTTTTAAGTTTGTATGTTTTATTGAATTGAGCTATCCTAAAAATTAAAGGAAGCACTATATAATTCTGTGAAAGGCTTTTCTTTTTTTATCTTAAAAGAACACAAATCAAATCTTTGTCAAGTGTAGAACAAAATAGTTTAAAACCCACATTTATCAGTGGTTTACCAGAGTCAAAATTTCTGCACTTTTAGACTTGACATTTTATCATCCAGGAACATTTTCAAATAAGACTTGTCTTTCCAACATACATAATTAAATTGTACAATGTCTTATCATAGTTATGAACTTGGTACATAGACTGTATTGTAAAGATAGGCAGAGAAAATCAGCTTTTCTCCCGTTTTTTTCACCAGATGTTTTCCTATCTGTGGAATTACTTTACTGATTAATTATATTTTTCTGGGGAAAATCCAGTTGATTTAATAACAACTCTGGCATCATCTGCAACTCTGTATTGCTTGGATAAAATTAATAAAGTTAAGAAGGAGTCTGAATGAACCAGTCGGCCCACAATTATTCTTCTGAACATAAAATTTCCAGTCTTTTGTCTGTCTACAATTTGAAATGTCGTTTGTAGGCCTGCTTACATTTTCATGCTTTATACATTTCTGATATGACAACCCTTTTGAACTGAAGAATACAATATTCAATTTTTTTACTAAATTACAACCGAAATCTTATTAAGAGCACTAATGCATAATTTATGATAAAATCGGAGAAAATATTTTCCGGCATATAAAGACTGTATTAAAAATCTCTTATTAAAGATCATATCATATAATGAAATGTTTATGAATTGATGTAATGTTACAATTCAAAGGTCTAGTTCTGAACAAATTATATTATTTGTTTAAAAGATAAAAAAAATTCACCTGTGAAGGTTCCAGGTGAGTAACATTTATTTCCAGGTGAATCCTCCAGCTAAAGACAGGTGTAATACCAATAAGAACAGGTGTTAGAAATAGCAGTTAAAATTTCTAAGGTGAGAGTTGAAAGCACTATAATGAATGGGAGTGTTAAGATTCCCACACGTTAATTGTGTACACAGTGGCTTGACTTACAACTATGATCTTCATTATGTACTTTGAAAGTTCTGGGTGATGTTTCAGAAAGCAATTGCTAATTAGCATGTTTGTTATCTTATTCATGTAGAATGAGACAACATGCAGGTAAATTGCTAAATCCTTTTCTGAAACAGCACTTAGGCCTTGAAATCAGTTTTAAAGGTGGTGGCAAAAACTTTCAATGACATAGGTATATGTATGAAGAACTGCTATTCATTGCAAAATTTGAGCATTAGAAAATGCAAGACAAATATGAGAGAATATTTGATTAATTCAAGTCCATTGAATTCATACAGCTTAAAGAATAGTAGTATGTAAAAAAACAAATTAGGTATATATAAAATGGAACAATCATTTTAATTTTGAAATCCAACATTATTTTTACACAATTTATGGGAAGAAAACACCCACAATCAATAATGAGTAAGGCTACATAATAAGCCTAAATGTCCCAAAACAATTTCAATGACAGACCATTTACAGTTATATTATCTTCCATCAGAAGACCTCATCTGGTAGGGATAAAGAACAATTTGTAAGGCTTTGTCATACCATAAATAATTTTACATTCAAATACATGGGATCAGCTGGTAATGTCAAACTATATTTTGACCTGTCCATTTTTGATTAAATTATCATTTGTTACCAGAAGTTATTATAACCTTACAATAGAGGGTTATGTTTAAAAGTCAATTAACAAGCCTTTATTTGAAAAAAATATACAGTATTACATTCAATGTCCCTGGTTACTAATATAATTCTTACACTAACAAGGTATTATTTGATACTGGAATTATTTTGGAAATTGGAAAATAAAATAAAAATTTTTTAAGTTAGACTAAGCCTGGCTAAGGGGGTTAGTTAGTTTACACAATAATTGCTACAATACTAACCCGAACCATAGTCATGACAGCATGACTAACCCCCTTAGTAAGGCTTAGTTCAACTAAAAAAAATTAATTTAATTTTCCAATTTCCAAAATAATTTCAGTTTCAAATAATACTCTGTTCAGTGACTTAAGAATTGTGTTTGATACAGAAATTTTCAAACAGGAGGGCATACATTTAAAAGAATTTTCTTGGACTTCTTATTTCATACAGTTTCTAACCAAATTTTCCTGTCAAACAGGAAGGCAAGCACCTGGACCCTCAGGTGTAAGCCCGCCATCGAAGAGGATAAATTATCCCTCCATTTACCATAAATACATATAAAAGACCAATCCACTAATGAGGTACATTTGATATAATAACCCCCCAAAATCTTAATAATTATTGTTAAGTTAACATTATTCAATTTGAAGAAAGATACTTGTCTATTTACAAAATATAAATTATTGTTTGATTTTCTTGCTTTAAAAGACCTTTTGGAACCTGAATCATTATTCCATGTGCTACCAACATACAGCATTATTATATTTAGGTTTAACATAAATCCACTTATATATTAAGATGCAACATTTTGCGTGCAAAAATAATAATTAAAATGTGGGAATAAAAGAGCATTAATTTGCCCACAGCTGTGGGCTTATACTTATAAAAAAATCCTTAAAGATTTCCAATTTTTGTTTTACGCGTGGGGCTCGATCTGAAAGTGACAATTAAAATTGTGCAAATATTTTTGTAAAACAATTAGCGTTTCTCTTTTCTGTTGTCTTAATCTTAGAATATATTTATAAAGTTCTGAGTATCAAGACCAATGAACCCCACCCAGTGCAAATACCTTGTATCCCTAATTGAACATTTCATAACCTAAATATATATTATCAATACTAATTTCTCTAATATATTGGAACATTAATTTTCTATTACTTCAATCAACTTCCTTACTGAGGTATAAATACTCTTTCTAGTGTTCGCCATATGTCTTCCTTTTACAAGCCGATCATTAGCTCGTCCAAAGAATAACTTGCCACCGCCAATTCAACAAATCATCACTTCACAATTGAAGTGACAATTACAACCTATTCAAGAGCTAATCTTCTAATTCATCGATACCTTTAATTCCTTTATTTACACGACTGCCTTGACTCGCGTGCCACTCGTTATGTATGATCCAATGTCTGCATAGGTCGGAACAAGGAATCTGTGTTCTGTACCAGGCAGATTGTCCCATATGGCTTGACATATGTCCATGTATAACTAAGTTTTAGATGCTAATGAGACCCAAAGTTTTAATAATACCTGCATGTTTTTTAACCAATTTCACATGATTACATAGAAAATTGTGCAATGTTTACAGAGTTCAAAGAAATCAACACTAATATGTTTTGAGGGCAAATAATTAAATATTTTTTTTCGTCTTCATGAGGGATTAATTAATTTCTTTCAATAATTTATGCCTTGTGTTACCAGCTAATTGATAAAAATATTGAATATTACCAAACTTAATAAAGCAATGTGCTTGATTGAATGTTTATAATAAGTGTAACATATCAAAGCTAAATATATTCAAGACAGTACATTTGTACTGGATATAAATAATTCTATCAAATGCCCTTGTAATAATTTCTAAAAATACAAATGCTCAATGTTTTATGATAAAGATTATTTTTTTAAAACTCATATGAAAATAAAATGTCATAAAAACAAGAGGCTCCCAGGAGCCTGAATTGTTCACCTGGTTTCAATGAACTTAATGCAACAACATTTCACTTTGCCAACACCCCATCATGGCAATGAAGCCATTGGAAAGCTCTATTAATCTAAGCATTTAAGCGAGCAAATGGGTGGCACAATCTTCTACGATAACGTACAATCAGGGCGTACAATCTACTTTTTTTGTCATTTAACGGGCCATAACTCCTGTAAGAGTAATCTGATAATTTAGGCGTAATGGACAATTTTGTAGATCTCAATAAGCTGAACATTTAAGCAAGCAAAACCTTTTCTGTATCTTCTATAGTTCACAATCTATAAAAGAAAAACCTTTTCTCTATCTACTATAGTTCACAATCCATAAGACTTAAACCACTATTTTGGTGTTTTAAGGGGTCATAACCCCTATAAGGTGTCATTTGAAAATTTCAACCTAATGGAAAATTTTATAGATCTTAATTTAGCTGAACTTTTAAGCAAGCAAAACCTTTTCTGTATCTTCTATAGTTCACAATCTATGAGGCTAAAACCATTATTTTTTGCCAGGCCAGGTGAGCTAAAAAAGGACAACATTTATAAATGAAAATGAATGAACAAAATAGGTTCTCAGCAAGGGTGGGCAGTTCCTGTTTGTAACCAAATTTAAAAACTGACTAGATGAATTGAAAAAAAAATCTAAATTTTAAAACATATCAAAATTTGTAGCTTTTTTAGCAGTTCCCTCCACTTAAGATTAAGACAATTACTTAATAGCTACTACCTCCCCTGTCTAAACATTGATACAGCCTAGGTGTTATTATACATCTCTACTTCACACAATCAGTTTATTTAAACAAGAAGATACTATCAACATCAGAGAGTGCACTTGTTGATGGTCTGTCTTATCTTTTACAGAGAGCTAACAGATGGTTTACTCATTATTTGTATAGTATTTTAAGCATCAGATCCGCATTGCAATATCATATGTTTTGAGTATTCCTTTTGGCTAGGGTCAAAGTAATTGATTTTGCAGATTTTGATGCGACAGGCTGGCGCCTTCCAACATGTGCAAAAGAACTGCAGAGATACCAATGATGGGAGATGTTGAACATATGCATTTTTATAATTTATATACCAGGAACCATCAGGCCTTGTCAAAAGATTACTCAAGATAATTATAAAAACATCTTAGAGACACTTCTACCATACTTAAAAAGGCTATACAAACAGACACACAGGGCTTATATTATACCAAGATGACCCTTAGATGTTTAATAAACAGTGCTATTGTTTCTCAACTTGAAAATTAAAAGAGAAAGATTTCAGCTGATAACATCAAATGTTTAATTGCACAATGAAAATCATTTTAAAAACATTTATGGTTATTTTAACTAGCAGTTAACATCAAATCATGACACATATTATCATTATTAAAAATAAGTTAAGTATTTAAATTACATATAAACATACAGTGACATATGTGCTTTTATATGGCTTTTTTTACTTTTATTTTCAAATATCATGCAATAAAGCA
This sequence comes from Arcuatula senhousia, assembly GCA_963971305.1. Taxonomy (NCBI): domain Eukaryota; kingdom Metazoa; phylum Mollusca; class Bivalvia; order Mytilida; family Mytilidae; genus Arcuatula; species Arcuatula senhousia. Next base: position 22,438,460 of record OZ020306.1, on the reverse strand, counting down.
GAGGCTCCAAGGAGCAGGTCACTTAAAAGTAGTTAAGCATTATTTATTATATTGTGGGCATGGTCACAAGTGTTTTTATAACATTTTTTTATAATTTGAAAATAATATTATGGATCTATACACAGTTCTCTATACTCAAATGTATTTAATTATTTAAGGCTTTTTATAGACTAAATAATTTTGCTATAATACTACATTTCTTACGCTTAAAAAATAAAAATATGTAATAAATTCTATTGTATATTATGATCAAAGGGGAGCAACTCTTATGTGTAGTAATTAAATTCATCTGCACTACAGAACATTTTTTGTTAATTTGACAACAGTATTCAAATAATTAAGAAATCTGTCAGAATCTTAATATTGATAACATTGGGGACAAACTGATGATAAATCATTTCAACTTTGATAGGGGAATAACTCTTACAGAGATGGTCAAGATTATATTCAAATAGAAAAGAAAGGGAAATAACCACCTATCAACTTTTTTTATATAAAACAAAAGGCATTGAATCGTGTCCATAAAATCATCAATATTGTCAAATTCTACTATCTAAATTACATTACCAATGTAGGTAAAAAGGACATGAGGTATCTGTTTTTCATTTAGAAAACTTCTTACATCAGAAGAAACTTTAACAAATATATGCTTCAAATTTTCAAATAGGTAATTAAAACCTAATCAATTTCATATATTTACCACCAGTGAAGGTGAAAAATCACTAAAATCTTCACAATTTAGAGACCTACCAGAATTATAAGGATCCACCACTGGTTAAATATGTGAAGGGATAGTGAATAAATTTTTTAAGATCAATATCAAGACCAGAAAAGACAAATCAAATGACATCAAATATTCATTATTTACAATGTAAGAAACTGTTAAATAGTGATTAAAGCTACATAAGATTGGCTGTATATGCATTTTCTCTTTATAAAGTTTAATGTATGTAACACACAACAAATAACTTTAAACCAAGACTGGAGTGGACACAAAGAATAATATTAAACCAAGACTGTAATGGGCATATCTTGGACTATTCAAATCATTTTGGTCATAATGACCATTGAACAATGAAAAAAAAAATATCATCATCATATTCTTCTTAAAGGTGGTAATCAAAATTTACATAAAATATATCAATTAAGGTTCATGTATGAAAAAGGTTATAATTGTAATGGTACTTAAAAAAATCATATCATTGTAACTATTGAGGACGCAATATATTCTAACAATTGCAGAAAACATTATCTTATTTTAGATGAGTAAAATATATTTGTAAAATGTAAAATAATAATGAACAAAATTAGACCACATATATTAAATTTCATTGAAAGCAAAGATACAACAACAACCCATGCAGTGCTAGCATTTTTGAAGTAAAACAAATGTTTCTGACTTCATAAAACAGAATAAAATTGCTTTATGATTAACCTATTTCAAAACAAAGAAAAAATGGAATTTTTAACTTACCAGTAGTCGATCTGCAGGTAGCTACTCAATTCTCTATTTTTTTTAAAAAGAGCCTTATATTGTGTTAGATTGAAATCACTAAAAGAACAAGCCCCCCCCCAAAAGCACAAAATCCTTAGACATGTTAGAAGAACATTCAACAAGCATAAAAAAGCATCCAAGTTACACCAACCCAATTATAAAATACCATTTGACCACCAGAAACTGACTTATAAGCAAAAATAATAGAAAATATTTTAAATAGCTATAAAGTTTTAAAAAAAGATATTTTTACATACTTCTTGCATGGAAAATGTCCATAGAAAATATGCTATGATATCTCTGAGGATTAGACTTCATTAGTTTATAAAGGCTTATTGGCTTTCTGTCTCGATCTTCCTCCATGGAGTTCTTAAAAAATAAACTTCGTTAAATGACGAAATCAGTCAAACCATTTATCACTTCTCTTCCACAAATTATCCATTTTTCGTCTCTCGGAAAGTTTCAATTCTCAAAGTTAATCAAGTCCTTGAAATATCGTGACTGATTCTAGATTTTTGATCAGCGACAGTTTGTTCACAGAGCTGTTGAAATGAGCACATGCAATATATAAAGTCTATAGCAGTTAATATTACGCTCTTGAAACATTTATTACCAGACTGATTGACATATATGTTTCAACAATTCTTCAATTCTTAATAAAAACCAGTTCTTTGCTTCTATCTGGAAGATGTATTAGATAAATTCTTATACCAATTAACACAACAGGTAAGTAATAGGTTCATATGAGACACAAGTATGGTGTCTACCCATTGTAATCAAACGTCTTACAATTAGCAATAGCTTTTTACATCAGCAAAAAAAAATGTATGAGTCTGTTTAAACAATTTACGGGAACTCTAGCTGAGTACAAATAGCTGCAGTATACGGCATACTACAAAACGCGGGATGGGATCGTGGGATGGACTCATGGGATGGACCCATGGACCTTAAATGGAATGGACTCCAAGTCCATTAATCTGATGGACTCATGGGATGGATTCTAGGGATGGACCCATGGGATGGACTTGTGGACCCAAAATGGGATGGACTCAAATGTAGAATTTTCAGTTTATACTGGTGTAAAAATGGAATGGTAATTTTTGTCAATGGCTTTAAAAGAAAATAAAACTTAGTATGTATAGTAAATTGTTTACAATTATTATAGTGACTTGTGTTTAAAAATGAAATATGAATTGACAAACCAATATGATATGGATGTGAGGATCTATTCTGTATGAGCAATTTATGAAAGGATCTATGAAGTCAGCTTTCCTATCTCAATATTATCAGCTAAATCAGTTACCTATTTTGTCAGGAAACCCATAAAGACAATGCTTGGTTTCATTAACATCAATCATGTAAAATATTTTCATTCTTGCAAAAAGAATATTCCAAATTTTAGATGTAACTATGTGTATGACAACATATGCGGTCAGAGAGCTGCATAAGATGTTGATAACAATCAGCGATAAAAAAATCTATAACTCTTATTACATTGTCAAAAACATAAAGATGAAATAAATATCATTTCTATATTTTGAAAATTATTATATTTTTAATTTATGCTTTAACATTGTTCATAGGGTAAAATCAGTTTTTAATTAAAATATCATTTCTATAGTTGGCCACTTAAGACAATAAAAATGTCTCTTTTAATCTATTAGCTTTGAAATATTGTTACACCAGCAGATCTGGTGTAGCAAAGATAAGATCAGATAAGCAAAGATTTTGTCAGCTTTAATTGGGAACCAGTACAGAATGTTTATTTTCAGTCATAAAATAATAGAGGTGGAATACTTAATACATTAAAGGCTAATACTGTAGAAAATAATAAGGATTTAATGAAAAGACGTTTTATAAATAATTTTAAAAAGTGGGTCCATTTTCGAATCCAACATCCCATCCCATTTAGAGTCCATGGGTCCATCCCATCATCCCATCTCATTTTGAGTCCATGGGTCCATCCCATTTTGGGTCCATGGGTCCATCCCATGAGTCCATCCCACGATCCCATCCCGCGTTTTCTAGTATGCCGCAGTATACAGGTATGGTGAAGTAAACACAGTTATCATATCAATTATATGGTTCCAATCACTCTCCTGTGGCGATGATAGCTTAGGCAGCTGGCTGAGAAAACCAACGGCGCCAGTACAGATATCCAGATAGATATTCCCTAGTATCTACTGCCGTCTGTGAAGTATCAGAGAGAAAAACAGCTGTTAGGTGACTACCACATGTTACACCTGGTCCAATAAACAATCAATGATACATAGAGAGAGGTCAATATAGAATTAGTGTAGATCAATAGAGGTAATAGGGAGGTACAAAACAGAGGGGGCAGGTACTAAAAGGGGGGGGTAAGGGGATAGGGGACTTGCTTATGATAGCACCATGGTAAATACTTAGGGAGAAGTCAATAAAGAAATAGTGTAGATTGAATGAGGAGGGTACTAAATAGAGGAGAGGCATAAAATATATGAAATATGGTACTAAAGGGAGAATGCATAAAGGTGTTATAATAGAATTGTAGTAGAGAGGTAAGGGTTCCAAAAAGTTTTTTGAGCCAATGCTTAGTAGTGGTACCCCTCCATATGTTGCATATGATACCCATTTGACTGATTGATAATAACTAACAATTTAGTATGTTTGTAATATGCAACTTTAAATATAATTTTAAGTTTTCCCAACAGGAATTGTTAATTGTCAGGTGGACTCCAAAATAAAGTATGATCATATAAAGCATACTGTCAAATATCAGCAAACAAGATGTAGTAGTATCTATGAGCAAACTAGAAAATGTGCCTATGAGCCACAAGATGGCCCTCCCGTTCTTGAAATATCAGTGACCCCAAATGTGTACAACCTGGGTTATGGACCTTAACCAAAGTCCTTCATGATAAAATATAGGTCACAGTAACCTTATTTCTAGTGAGTGGTGTAGCCCTATCCAAGACCCATCTAGTGGTGAGATATCATTGACCCCCAACATCTAGTATCTGAGTAATGGACCCTAACCTAGAACTTAACCAAAGTGTTATGGACGGACGTACGCATGTACGTAAGGAAAAACGGACAAGGATAAAATTATATAATAAAAAGTGTGACAAAATGATGGACACAGACAAAATAGTTGATCGTTCATAAGTTCAAAGGGCAATAATTCCAAGAAACCATATAGCGAGAAAGAAGGATCTAAATCAATCAATCAATAGACAAAACTCTTATAAAACATATAAACTGGCTACACAGAAATAAAAATAAATAAAATTCTTAACATTTTATCCATTCTGATAAAATTTTATGCCATTTTTAGGATATTGACCAAAAATGAACATTATTTGCCAAATTATCCAAAAAATTTTTTTAGGTGGCTGAAAAAATCATGACATCTATGATATTTTTTGCATTGGCCTATAGGAAGCATTTTGGTAAAAAACAAATAAAATTACAAATTGCGCAATTAATTGACACATATATAAATAGATAAAATTCTCTTCTCGTGACTGAATTGACCAGAAACCACAAAATAAAAAGTACCTAAATTTATACATTACTTTTTACAAAAAATAATGATGATGACTAACTGAATTGCATTGGTAAATAGGAGGAAAACTGTCCAAGTGAGATAAATAACACGGAAGGAACACTTGACCAAGATTTCCTACCAAACTGAGCACATGCATCCTGATCCTTCTCTAATTACAAAGTAAAAAAAATCCTTTAAGTAATCCCCATCTAAATCTCAGCACTTTATCGTAGTGCTTATAAATTTTAAATTGGGTTTTCCAAATATCTTGTCAGATTCAATGTTCAATGAAATGGGTGTCAGCATCTTAACCATCTTTTCTAAAAATTTAGCAAATTTTGATTCCATTATGTAGCTTTTCTGGAAATTATCATCACATTACCATAAGTAGTATGTTCTCTTTAATTGAATTTAATATTGAATAAAAACCCTTGGTACTTCCAGAATGATACTTTTATAGTTTTTTGCTTACTGCACTACTGCTGTGTGTGTTGGTGTTTAAGGCCTTTTATCAACGCACCTGGGCCATGTAGGGCAGTCAGTTTTAATGGTGTAGGAAATCACCGACCTTGGGCAGGTAACTGACAAACCTAATCACATTCAGTTGGGGAAGTCCCTTTTTTGATAAATATAAACAGGACTGGAACACCAGCTGAGAGGTTATCAGCTAGTGATTGATAGTGTGGTATTCAAACTACCCCCAAAAGAATCATAAGTCAAAATTGCTGCTCAATAAGAGTTTGTCACATGCTTTTTACGGGTGGTGTTTCTTCCTCCTTGAACTTCCCATCTTTCAAATTTGTGCTCCTCCAAGTTATACTTGGTATTCAATTGTAGTGCATATAAATTATAAATTGGGTTTTCAACATGTACATGTCTTATCAAGTTCAACATTAAAAAAATGGGTGTCAACTGTTTAACCATCTTTTCTAAAAAATTCAGCAAATTTCTATTTCATAATGTGTCTTTTCTGGAAATTATCTTCAAATTATCATGTTCTCCAATTCAATATAAACCCTTACAATTTATTTGACAGCTTAATAGGTCAAACCAGTTATGAAAACAAACTATACCGATAAGCTCCAACATCATTTTGATGGTAGATTTTGGGTTTAGATGTAGGACTGCTTAGCACTTTCAGAACCAACTTCTTTTTTATGGCTTTTCACTTTACAGAAACTTACTACACTATAACCAAAGGAACTATAAGTCAAAATTGAGGCTCAATAAAGAGGCTGATAGTTTTATTCAAATGATATAGGCTAGACAACAAAAACTGCTAACCAGCTCAATAGTAGGATATCATACCCTCTCCATTTTGGACTCAATATTCTAATTTTTGAAGTTCACCCTTGATTACACTATCACAAATGTTTTGCAACAATGAATTGAAAGCAAATCATTATCAAAAGACTGATATTAGTATGTATTTGTGACTCAAACCTCCCTTGTTAAAACTGCTGTGAGCCCTTAGCATGTTTTGTATATGTTTAAACTTTTATTGGATCATTGGATACAGCTTTCTATATGGTTCAATCATGAACACTTTCTAGTTATGCTTTATAAATAAATTAAATTGTGCAAAAAGTTTGTGACCAAAAATACCATGAACTCTAGTTAAACCTCAAGTGCCCATAAAACCCTTGTCATGACCAAAGACTCTTTTATACTTCATTAAACCAATGTCATTAATAGTTCATCCTTTACTAGAGTGCAGAGAAAAAAGCCCTGAATGGCATGTCAGATTCAGAGACATAACACAACATATATCATTGACACTTAATTTTCCTGTCTTTATTCAAATAACATGTCCATGTGTCACAAGCAAATGTCAAACACATCCCCATTTTTTCAAAATATGGAAATATTGCTATTTAACCTGTTTTGCCTATTAGATGAAGTCTTTTAGGGCTATATTAGAATTCGTCAGATTGAGATGACAGAAGCGAGTCTTGGTTTATTGTGCCAGTTCACCGACAGACTTGGTCTACGTCTGGTTCTGACACTTCGCTTATAGTTTTTATAAATTGATATACATACATAACCAATCCTTTTGGCATTTTAACTTTTTTTCATCTATTTTCTATGTAATTTTGTATTATTAGAGTTGTTAATTAAAATGGAAAAAAAACAAAAAACGTTTAGAAGTGTTTTAAATCAAATGACAAATAAGTAGAGAATGCCATATACTGATGCACAGTTACTAAGCTTGATAATGTTAGAAATGATAGTTTTTTTAAACATATAGGCCAGACAAAAATTATGTCTATTTCCAGTTTCCTGACAATCCCTATTTTTTTTTATCCTACCCTAAAGATTTTACTGACATTTTGGAACATGTCCAGTATGCTTCCCCATTGATTCAAGGTAAAAAAACCTTTTAAAAATAAAAAATTTGCCAACCCAAGATTTCAAAGTCTTCGAGTGGGGAAAAGATGCAAAGAATGAACAGTAATTCAAATAAAAGAAAGCTGTTTTAAATGTCTTGTCGACATGAAATCATGTACATGTATACTGTAGTAGTTTCAATAGATGTAATTTTTTATACATATAAAGTGGTAAAACAAAGTTATTTCAGACAAAACCATGAAATGATCTATGACAGATATTTGGATATAAAAAAACTTCAAAGTTTCACTAAACTAATATGTCTTAAGACTTACTTCAATTTCTGATCAATGATACACAAGGACTGGTCAACTATTGCTGTTATGTCAATATACTATCTTCTCAAACACTGCTTTGCACTGAAAAAGACAAGCATGAAATAAAAATCTGAACAAAAATAGTTATTTTCAATTGTATAAATAGAAGATCATGTGGAATAAAAATACTAAAACAATTAGTTATGAATCAGATAAATTCAGTGACATCTGTGGTCCTGAGTCTGAGAAGGAGACAATTACACGGAATTAGATCATTTGTGCAATTGTTCTACAAAATTACCCTGTTATTATAGTGTTTCCCATTCTGTGATGCAGATGTTTATAAATTGTCTTTTTTTTCCTTTTCATCCGAACTTAGTGACATGGTTAAATGGAAACAAACATTTTACTGAACCTTAGGCATCTAAAGCTTCTATATTTTGGTTTATTTCAGATCCTTTCATCTTTTTGTACCAAAAATGGTTATAGGATAAATAATTTTCTTTTTTTTTTTAAGGGGAGTGGGGTTAAAATATTTAAGACAAAACACAAAGATTCTCTGTAAAGCATGCGTTTTTTGTGGATGTAAACGTTTCTATATGTTAAAAGAACAATAATTCCCATTTATTTTTCAGGTGTATATTTTGATAAAATGTATCTTGGAAATCAGTAGATGTGAAATTTCAATTTCATTTTTACTGTGGATCATCTTAAATAGGTCTAAATGTTTTTACCACAGTCAATGATGCTAGATACTAACAGTGGATTCATTAATTCCATAGGTACCAGTTTTCATTGTTTGATGAAAAAGGACTACTTTGTGGATTTCATAAATTTGTGGTACACAGGTGACTGCAGCGTACAGATCAATATTGAATTTCCTTTACTTGGGATATCAAACTTCATGGACCATGACAAGTGTGGCCACTAAAAGTATGTCTCGCCTGCCGGCACCATCGCTAAAATCAACTACCTAACCTTTCATTTCTTGATATAAACACAAAAAGTGTCAGTATACCTAATAACAGATGCCTAGTTATTATACTATTCAAGCAATCCATTGTCCACACAAGTATTACAAAAAGTTTTCTGTCTGAAAAAAGACCTAAGTTCACAGAGTCACTGGAGCGTAAAAATGTGGTCATGGTCACATGGCATGGTGACAGTTGCGTTGTCCATAACCGCAACTGTCTGTTAACCCAATATCAGATGCCTAGCTATTATAACTTTCCAGCAATTCATCTTCCATAAAAGTCTTACAAAAAAGTTTTTCGGCCTGAAAAAGACCTAAGTTCACAGAGTCACTGGAGCGAGAAAATGGGGTCAGGGTCACACGGCATGGTGACAGTTGCATGGAACATAACCTAAACTGTCTGTATACTAAATATCAGATGCCTAGCTATTATACTTTTCAAGCAATTCATCGTCCACAAAAGTCTTACAAAAAAGTTTACGGCCTGAAAAAAGACCTAAGTTCACAGAGTCACTGGAGTGTGAAAATGGGGTCAGGGTCAAACGGCATGGTGACAGTTGCGTAGACCATAACCTGAACTGTCTGTATACCAAATATCAGATGCCTAGCTATTATACTTTTCAAGCAATTCATCGTCCACAAAAGTCTTACAAAAAAGTTTACGGCCTGAAAAAAGACCTAAGTTCACAGAGTCACTGGAGCGTGAAAATGGGGTCAGGGTCAAACGGCATGGTGACAGTTGCGTAGACCATAACCTAAACTGTCTGTATACCAAATATCAGATGCCTAGCTATTATACTTTTCAAGCAATTGATCGTCCACAAAAGTCTTACAAAAATGTTTATGGCCTGAAAAAAAACCTAAGTTCACAGAATCACTGGAGCGTGAAAATGGGGTCAGGGTCAAACGGCATGGCGACAGTTGCGTAGACCATACCCTCAACTGTCTGTATACCAAATATCAGATGCCTAGCTATTATACTTTTCAAGCAATTCATCGTCCATAAAAGTCTTACAAAAAAGTTTACGCCGCCGCCGTCGCCGCCGCCGTCGCCGGAAAGTAATACCTATGTCTCGCCTTCCGCGACTATTTGTCGCAGGCGAGACAAAAACCACACAAACTGATACCCAAAAGAATAATAGTACATAACTCTATGATGGCAATTTTCAAAGCTAACTGTGCAAGACATACCATAAATTTGGTTAACTTATACCTTCAAAACCAATCAGATCTTCTAATACTGCTACTGAAAGTATAAAGAAAAATTTGAAAATAATTGAGAAAGTCTTCCTTTAATATACAATGAGACATTTTTTAACAAATGATCCTCCTTCAACAAAGAAAATCTTCCTGTTTTTCAAATGTCACAAATGGTATGACAATATTTTTACCATCCCTAATAATACTGGTTGCAGGTGGCACTTTACCAAATTTCATTAAAACAAAATGGAATTGGTCTATCTAAATCCTGCTATTCTGTAGAAAACCATATAATAAACTTATATAGATATTTTCATCCAATTTCTCCTAAAATGTGCACATCTGCATAGAACATCATTTTCAGTAATGAGATTGGGGGAATTTCATTTGGTAATGTCACGTAACCAACACTCTTGTTTATGAAGCCATATGTATACTCTGATTGTAATTAGCCAAATAAAGGTTTTGTAAGAATACTTCATTATCATAAAGTTGTGCCATTTGTTAAATACTATTGGCTATCACTTACAATAAAAGGCAACATTCTACAAAAGTTTTGCTGTTACAAACGTACAAAAAGGCCATTGGTGATCATAAATAAATGCCTCAATATTGATATCAAACACAAATGATAGATAGGTTTAACTGGAGGCTCCCAGGAGCCTGAATCGCTCACCTGATCTCTCATGCCTGAAAGCCTCTTACCTATAGTGTGCAACATGGTCTACATGTACTTGGTAACATTAAAGAAACTAGTTAGGATAGAAAACACTTTAAGATCAAGAATACAAAGTTACAAAGTTTTCCATTTGAAAAAAAAACCAAACAAGTTAATATTGATTGAAAACAATTAATGGGGGATAACTCTTAAAATGATGATCTGACAATTTTGACCCTGATATTATTTTTGTAGATCTTAATGAGCTGAACAATTTTGCAATGCTAACTATTCCTCTAGCTCTTATGGCTTTTAAGAGTAAGTCCAAAAACTGTGAAAATGGTAAATTTTGACAATTAAGGGTAAATAACTCCTATAAAGAGTTGTCCCACAACTTTGACACAATGTTGCATTTCGTAGAGCTTTTGATGCTGAAAAAGGGAGGTTGCTTCAGATTTTCTCTATCTCTTATTCTTTTTGAGCTATAAGCTAAAAACTATGGTCTGACCCCCCTGTTCTATTTTTAGTAACTGCAGCAATGTTGGTTGGTCCACGTTCAAATTTTACAAACTTGGTAGAGGATATCCTAAAGATCAAGTGTACAAAGTTTCAAAGCAATCCCATCAGTGATTTTAGAGAAAAAGATTTTTGAAAATCAGTTAAAATTGATAGAAAAATCAGTGAAAGGGGGATAACTCTTAAACGGTTGATCTGACAATTTTGACCCTGAATTCATCTCAATAAGCTAAACAAATTTGCAATGCTAACTTTTCCTCTAGCACTTACACTTTTCAAGATAAAGTCCAAAAACTGTGAAAATGGTCAATTTTGACAATTAAGGGGATATAACTCCTATAAGGTGTCATCCCACAACTTTGACTCAATGGAGAATTTTGTAGAGCTTTTGATACTGAAGATTGCTTCAGATTTTCTCTATCTCTTATACTTTTTGAACTATAAGCTAAAAAATATGGTCTGACCTCCCTGTTCTATTTTTAGTAGCGGCCATGTTGGTTGGTCGACATTCACAAGAGAAGAAGATGTTTGAAAAAGTTAACGAATGGACAGACGACGGCTGTAACCCCTGTAAGGAGTCATCTGACAACTTCGACCCTATGGAGACTTTTATGGAGCTAAATGAGCTGAACATTTAAACAAGCAACAGCTTTTCTCTATCTGCAACAGTTTTTATTCTAAAGGGAGATAACACTATTTTTTACATGTAAAGGGTCATTACCCCTATAACAGGTCATCTGACAACTTTGACCCAAATGGAGACTTTTGTATTGCTTAATGAGCTTAACATTTAAGCAACCAACAGCTTTTCTCCATCTGCAATAGTTTTCATTCTAAATGAAAAAAAACACTATTTTTCACCTCTAAAGGGCCATAACCCCTATAAGGGGTCATCTGACAACGTTAACCCAAAAAAGACTTTTGCGGAGCTTAATAAGCTGAACATTTAAGCAAGAAACAGCTTTTCTCTACCTGCAATAGTTTTCATTATGGGCCAAAAACACTTTTTTCGCCTTTAAGGGGCTGTTACCCCTATAAGGAGTCATCTGACAACATTGAACCTAAGGAGACTTTTGTAGAGCTAAATGAGCTTAACATTTAAGCAAGCAACAGCTTTTCTCTATCTACAATAGTTTTCATTCTACAGGGCAAAAACATGAAAAAACACAATTTTTTACCTTAAAAGGGCCATAACCCCTATCAAAGGTCATCTGACAACTTCGACCCAATGGAGACTTTAATAGAGCTTTTGATTCTGAAGAGCCTTAGATTCTTTGAATTTTTCCTATCTGTTATGGTTGCTGAGTTATAAGCCATTTTACCCTATGTTCTATTTCTAGTAACAGCAGCCATGTTTTTTTTAACGAATCATTCTAAAAAATTAGAATCCTTTGTTGCCAACATATCATATATCATTCCTGCAAAGTTTCAATTAAATTGGTTCAGTGGTTACAGAAAAGATTTTTGAAATGATTAACAGACGACAGACTATGGACGACGAACGAGGACGGAGGCATAGTGATGGCATAAGCTCACATGACCTTTGGCCAGGTGAGCTAGTAATTCAATAATTTCTTTAAATAAAGAAAGAATGTGTCCATGGGACACGGATGCCCCCGCTGGCCCTAAACAGGAAGTTGATTTCTGACAGGTCTGGAAATTGCTAAGGACATACAGTTTGTCATACTTTCAAAACATTCTGGCATACAGTTCCTGAGAAAAGCTTGACAGAAATTTTCATATCAGGTTCACATATTTTCACATTGGCCTAAGTCCCAAACAGGAAGTAAATGTCCGACAGGTCTGAAAATCACTTAGGACGTATAGTTTGTCATACTCAACAATCCTAGCAAGTTTCAAATCATTCTCATGTACGATTCCTGAGAAAAGTTTGACGGAAATTTTCATAGTCATTCTCACATATTTAAACATTGGCCTAAACCCAGAACAGGAATTAGATCTCTGACAGGTCTCAAAATCGCTTAGGACGTATAGTTTGTCATTCTGAACCATCCTACCAAGTTTCAAATCATTCTCATGTATGGTTCCTGAGAAAAGCTTGACGGAAATTCCACAGTCATTCTCACATATTTTAACATTGGCCTAAGTCCCAAACAGGAAGTAGATGTCCAACAGGCCTCAAAATTGCTTAGGACGTATAGTTTGTCATACTGAACCATCATACCAAGTTTCAAATCATTCTCAGGTAAGGTTCCTGAGAAAAGCTTGACGGAAATTTCCATAGTCATGTTCACATATTTTAACATTGGCCTAAGTCCCAAACAGGAAGTAGATGTCCGACAGGTCTCAAAATTGCTTAGGACGTAAAGTTTGTCATACTCAACCATCCTACCAAGTTTCAAATCATTCCCATATATGGTTCCTGAGAAAAGCTTGACGGAAATTCGTACGAATGGACGTACGTACTGACGGACGGACGGACATGAGTAAAACTTAATGCCCCCCGACATGTCGTCGTGGGGGCATAAAAATAAAGAAGGAATGGGTCCAATGGGACACAGATGCTCCCACGTAGGATCCCAAACAGGAAGTAGAAGTTAAACAGTAAGGAAATCAGCTAGGACATAGAGTTTGTAAAATTGAACCACCATACCAAATTTCATATCATTCTCATGTACTGTTTCTGAGAAATGTTTGACAGTAATTTTCAATTTTTATATTGGTCATTAGATTTGAATAGGAAGTAGAACTCTGGCAGGTCTGAAAGTGGCTTCAGACATACAACCATCTTACCAAATTTCATATCATTCTCATGTACAGTTTCTGAGATTAGCCTAAAGGAAATTTGTATGGAGAAACATATGGACGGACACGAGAAAAACTTAATGCCCCCCAACATTAAGGAGCATAAAAATGTTTCTGTCTTATATCAAACTAAGTTTTAAGAGATTGCATATTTGTTTTCCAAACTTGAAATAAAAATATAAAAACTTGTTGAAATTAAATCTGGTTGGCAAAGTTATAATGTCTACTAGAATGTTTTTCTATTTATTTTTTAGAAAATGAAAAAAAATTAAAATAAACTCTGATCTATATCAAAGTTTTAAATCAAAGTTAGATCATTATGTTAGAACAAATATAACAAGATGCTATGTAAAGGAGACAAAAACCTACAGTTGCTGATCCTATCCTCTTTGTGAGTGCAAAGCCGAGAGAACAAATGTCATTTTTTATGCAGTATTATATTGGAATCCATATATTTTCTAGACAATGATATTGTCATTCGAAGACTGGAGTAAAACTTTAGCTCAGGTGTTTACAATGAAAGTTTCGATTGTTAAAATGTATATTACTTATTTAGAATGGCATGGTTCAGGTGGAAGAAATTCAGGGTGGAATAACTAACGACGAGAAATATGACGCTGGCACATGTGAATATTAACCTGTACCCATCTGGACTTAATATTAAAATATTGTTTTTTATGGCTTAATCCAAGGTGCTCCAAATGTCAACTTGCTAAGTCAACTTAATTTTCTTTCTAAGATAATTTAAAGTAATTTTTATTTGAATTTTTTTTATTAACTGTATTTTTATGACAAACCTTTTCTATATATATACTTTCATGCACTTTTCAATGCTATGTACAAAAACAAGTTCATTCCCTTCGACCTTCTAGGTCTTAATTTGATATTCTTTGTAGCATAATGTGAGAGCAACCATCTGTTTTTTAAGGGGGGAGCTATGGTCATTTTTTGTTATCCTGTCTTTTTATTTTCTAAAAAATCTGAAATAATGTGTGCAAATCTTTTATTTTAAAATGTAGCATAATTTTTTTCAGCCAAGACCACCATCCTGCTTTTTTTTTATTCAAGGCATTTTTCTGCCTTTTTATTTCCTGATTTTATGGCATCCTGCACCCCTCTAAATATAAAATAGTGGTTCCCAAAGCCAAAAATTTTCACGTTTATCATTCCCATGAAAGGAAAATTATATTGTATATCTTTTTATACATTTTAAAAATGTCTCTAAATACATTTTTTGTGTTTGTTAAAATATCTATTGTGGAGTCAATCTGCCAGTATCCACTGCAGTCAGTGCCTGTCGATAGAATGACCAAGTAATAAAAAATCCCTATGTTAAAGGTATAAAAGAAAATTGCTTGTTTATAAAAATATCTCTCCTTAACATTAAAACTAAAACAAAAGTTCACATAAGATAATTCTGGGAAATGGGTCTTCTAAGACCAGGAAGTATATGAGCAACACTGATCTGTGACATAGCATCTCTTACTGTCACTATATGCAAAATCTAAAGAGGATGTGATATGCTGTTGCTAAGAAAATTGTTACAAAAATATTTTCCCACCTATCTGTCAGATGCTTGACAATTATAATTTTAATTTTAAAACCCAGCTTTTCACCATGGGATTTTCACTTTGTGAAAACTGATCAAACTACATGCATAACATTTTATTTTTGAAAGAATCCTAGCAACCAGCAGCAGGTCAACAACTAAATTATTCACTCTTGCATGTAGGAACTTACTATTGCATGTGATAAAGACTTAGCCACATTAAAACAATACTTTAACCTTACGTGTCGATGATAATTAAACAAATTAGCTCTTTTTTATCTAATGTTTTCTTACCATATTTCAACCACTTATGTTCATTATAAAGATCATTTGATCTGGGAATAGGTCTAATATACTAAAGTCTGCTAGTTACTCCAGAGACTTAATATATGAAGGCTATAATTTTAGCAAGCACCTGCTCTTACTAATTTCCTCCAGCATAATTAATTTAGTATTTTTTTGTAAAAACAGAATCACCTGCCTACTTATTTAAGTGATAATATAAGATGACACATTCTGATGCAGTTAGAAACCATCCCTTATATGGTCAATGACTGTCAACGTCAAATTCAGTCAGTCAGTCCAGCTGATTTTTAAGAAAAAGAAGCAAACACATGCAGACCAATAAAATAAATAACAACTTTAGGTTAATGTAAAATTTGCAATCCAAAATAAACAAGGGGTTGCACTAAGTCGTGCTAAGCATACCCCCACTCGGCCATTCAGAAAACAGGAAGTAGATGACTGACTGACCTGGAAAGGGGAGGCACGGTACAACTCATCATGCTTAAGCTGTATACCAAATTTGAAATCAATCCCTTCTCTAGAAGCCAAGAAATCTGTTACAAAAAATTGTCAATTTTTGACCCATAAAAAGTCTAAGTCAGCTCGGAAAACAGGAAGTAGATGATGGACTGACCTGGAAAGGGGAGGCACGGTATAACTAATCATGCTGAAGCTGTGTACCAAATTTGAAACCAATCCATCCAGTAGAAGCCGAGAAAACTGTTACGAAAAATTTCACTCCCTTAAAAGTCTAAGTCGGCTTGAAAAACAGGAAGTACATGATGGACTGACCTGGAAAGGGGAGGCACGATATAACTCATCATGCTGAAGCTGTGTACCAAATTTGAAACCAATCTATCCAGTAGAAGCCGAGAAATCTGTTACGAAAAATTTCACATTTCAATTTTTTTTTCCCTTAAAAAAGTCTAAGTCGGCTTGGAAAACAGGTAGTAGATGATGGACTGACCTGGCAAGGGTAGGCATAGTTTAACTCATCATGCTGAAGCTGTGTACCAAATTTGAAACCAATCCATCCAGTAGAAGCAGAGAAATTGAACCGGACGGACAGACGGACGGACAAGGTGATTGCAATATAGCCCCCTCTCTTATGAGTGGGGGTATAATAAATAATTAACTATAGTTCAATTCAAATGGATCTAAAAATCACTCTTTTATCATAACCACTGGTGAAGGTATAAAGCATAAATGGGTAGTTTTGGCACAGGGACTTGCTTTCCCCAGTAAGTAACCACCTATATTTTAATAGAGCGCAGTGTGCCAAATGTTAACATTAGGGACTGCACTAAGTCGTGCTACTTAAGCATATCATCACTTTACCATTTCAAAAACAGAAAGTAGATGACAGAAAAGGAGGCATCTGGGACATCATATCATGCTTCAATAGTTTACCAAATATTAAAATCAGTAACAATACTAGAAGATTAAATATGGAAGCAGATTCTTTGGTTTACATAACTACAGAAGGAATACCTTAATTTGTCACTTATTTGATTTAAGAGATTGTATTGGGTTGTAACATGGGATAGTCAGTTTTTGGTGGATAAAAAATAAACTAGAGGCTCCCAGGATCCTGAATCAATCACCTGGTATTCAATGATATTTACAAAGAACTGCTGGTCTGTGAAATGGTCAAATTCAATGTTAACGTTCTAAGTGGAACAACTCCTATATAGAAAGGTCTTACCTTTTTTACCCAATTACATTATTTGTAGATCTTTAAGTGCTGAACAATATGCAATTTGAATTTTCAAATATCTTGACGTATAGTTTTTAAGATCTGTCGCTATATATATTAGTGCAATCTTTTTTTTTAAATCAAGAAAAAGGGCAACAACTCTTACATAATGACAAATTTCATGACTTTTTGCTCCTACCAATAATTTATTATCAGAATTAACATTTTGGAGTTATTTGCAAAAAACTGCTATTTACCCTTATGCTCTATTTTTAGCTATAGCAGCCATGTTTTTCATAAAACCAGAAATCTGAATGATCATTTTGTAAAGGACATACATGTTCATGAACCAAAGAACAATCCTCACCATGTTTGGCTACATTTGGTCAAGTGGTTTTGGAGAAGAAAATTTTTGAAAGTTGAACAAAAAGCTATGAAAATGGTCAATTTTTACTTTCAAAGGGGTATAACTCCTAAAGGAATGGTCCTACAACTTTGACTCTGTACAAATTTTGAAAATCTTGATGTGCTTAACCATATTTCATGTCCATTGCACACTTACTTTTTGTTCAACAAAATCCAGTCACTTTTGACCTTGACAGATAATGAAAAATAAAGTTATACAAGCCAAAGAAGAACAAAATGAATGCCAAAATCACAGTTTGTATAAAATTCAGTCATTTTTGTTTAGACCTTACAGATTTGGCAGTAAAGCTGTATTCACAAATAAATCTGGTTTTAATATTAAGCTATCAAACCATATGTGGTCATTTCAAACAAAATTGTGATGGATTTATTATAGATCAATTACATATGTCACAAAATACATGTTACATTCCGTCCTGAACATCAATAAATGGGATTTTTTTTCAGTCAATACATTGACAGTAAAGCACTGACTCAGTTTCTTCAAAAGCTTCTTGGAAGAGACCAAAATAGAAATGTGAACAGTTGCTATCTCACTAGGATTGCAAACCAAATTTACCATGTCACACTACTAGTACATGTATATGAACTTAAGTAGAAAGGTTTTTTTGGTTAAATTTTAAAAGCAATATAAAGCTGTAGTGTTTTTGGAAAAAAGGCTTTAATGTGATTGAAGTTTTATTACTGTTATCTTCAAACAAACCAATACCCCACTTAAACCAAACCAAAAACCTGTCTTAATATGAACCAAACTTTTAGCAAACCAAAACCTGCCTAAATAAACCAAACTTTGACCAAACCCAAACCCTGTCTAAATATGAACCGAACTTTGAACAAAGCAAAAACCCTGTCTAAATATAAACCAAACTTTGAGCTAACCAAAACCTATCTAAATATGAACCAAACTTTGAACAAAGCAAAACCCTGTCTAAATAGAAACCAAACTTTGAAAAAAGCAAAACCAGCTGTCTTAATATAAATAAAACTTTAAACAAAACAAAAACCTGTCTAAATATAAACCAAACTTTGAACAAAACAAAACCCTGTCTAAATATAAACCAAACTTTGACCAAAGCAAGACCTTGTCTTAATATTAACCAAACTTTGAACAAAGCAAAACCCTGTCTAAATATAAACCAAACTTTGAACAAAACAAAACCCTGTCTATATATAAACCAAACTTTGACCAAAGCAAATCCTTGTCTTAATATAAACCAAACTTTGAACAAAGCAAAACCCTGTCTAAATATAAACAAAACTTTGAGCAAACCAAAACCCTGTCTAAATATAAACAAAACTTTGAGCAAACCAAAACCCTGTCTAAATATGAACCAAACTTTGAACAAAGCAAAACCCTGTCTAAATATAAACAAAACTTTGAGCAAACCAAAACCCTGTCTAAATATGAACCAAACTTTGAACAAAGCAAAACCCTGTCTAAAAATAAACCAAACTTTGAACAAAACAAAACCCTGTCTATATATAAACCAAACTTTGACAAAAGCAAATCCTTGTCTTAATATAAACCAAACTTTGAACAAACCAAAACCCTGTCTAAAAATAAACAATACTTTGAGCAAACCAAAACCCTGTCTAAATATGAACCAAATTTTGAGCAAACCAAAATCCTGTCACAATATGAACCAAACTTTGAACAAATCGAAACTGGGCTGTCTAAATATGAACCAAACTTTGAACAAAGCAAAACCCTGTCTAAATATATATTGACCAAACTTAGAACAAACCAAAAACCTGTTTAAATATGAACCAAACTTTGAGCAAACCAAAATACTGTCTTAACCATTTTTTTTTTATTGCCTTTTTTAAGTCATTTACATTTATAACCTGAATATACTCAATATTGGTTTATAACATCTTTGAATCGGCGAATCTATAAATTTGGGCATTCTGAATTTTTCTTAAATCAAAGGAATATGGAAATTTTCAATTTTGATATAGAATGCTTCTTCATTAGAAAATTCAAAATTTTTATGTTTCAAATCTTAATTATAAACATATCCTTCAATTTCATTGTTGAACCTTTTATGTAACAAAAGACAAGTCAAATTTCATAACTTTTGAAAAAAAAAAGAAAACAAATATTCTACCTTGAATATGCATTATTTTGACATTGAAATGCTTTTCTGTATAACATATTCAGTATATTAAGTATAATCTACTTATTTTGAAAGATGTTAATTTAATCCCTTGAGCTCATTATTTTTTATGTTACATTAAACTTAATCTGCATCAAACATCTGAAACATATTAGGCAAAATCATCAAAATTAATCCTCTGACAATAATTGAACAAAATTCTCCTGTTCTTTAAGATTTTTTCCAAATGTTATTATAAATGTGTGTTATATTTGCTTCTGTTTGTTTTAAATCTCTGTTGTATTTTACCCTCTCATACACCTTTACCCTGGCAAGATGACCCAGAGGTGTTACTCACAAACAAAACTGAATGAGAACTACAAAAATATTGGAAATCAAACCATTGAGTGTGTTTGTTTCATTAACATGTTCTTGCATCAATCAGAAAAAGTTTTTTTTTTTTTAATTGTACTATGTTTTCTTTATTTTGTGATTTCTAACAAAAAACTTTACAGAAATAGAAACTTTTTTTCCCATAAATTTGCATTACTGGGATGCACTTTAAAAATTTGTATTTGTTCAATTTTGATAGAAGTCAGGGACTTATTTTACATTTGCACCATGTAACAACCTTCTCTAATAATGTTTGACAATATTTTCATAATGCTTGGTATTCTGATTTATTGTCAGTTTTAAAATTACAGTTACTTAACACGAGAATGAAATTGATATGGCATCAAATTAGACTTTGTAGATATCCTGGCAATGTTAAACCTGAAAATGGATATTTTGATGATTTTAATTAACAAACAAAAAACAGTTGTATACAATTCCTCACCAAAATTGGATTTATCTCTCTTAGATTGGGAAAAAATAAAATAAGAGTTATCTTTCTTTAATCAGGAACATTCAGTTTTAGAGGTCAGATTCTGTACACATTTGCATATTCTTATTGGTTTAATTGTTTTCCAGTCATCATTTTAAGACCTTCAGATGGAAGGTATCACATATACCATATATATGTTGTGTTCAAGTTAAAACAAGGGGTTGCACTAAGTCGTGCTAAGCATACCCCCACTCAGCCATTCAGAAAACAGGAAGTAGATGACCGACTGACCTGGAAAGGGGAGGCACGTTACAACTCATCATGCTAAAGCTGTATACCAAATTTGAAATCAATCCCTTCTCTAGAAGCCGAAAAATTTGTTACGAAAAATTGTCTAATTTTATTGCCCATAAAAAGTCTAAGTCAGCTCGGAAAACAGGAAGTAGATGATGGACTGACCTGGAAAGGGGAGGCACAGTATAACTAATCATGCTGAAGCTGTGTACCAAATTTGAAACCAATCCATCCAGTAGAAGCCGAGAAATCTGTTACGAAAAATTTCACTTTTCAAATTTTTTACCCTTAAAAGTCTAAGTCGGCTCGAAAAACAGGCAGTAGATGATGGACTGACCTGGAAAGGGGAGGTACAGTATAACTCATCATGCTGAAGCTGTGTACCAAATTTGAAACCAATCCATCCAGTAGAGGCCGAGATATCTGTTACGAAAAATTTCGCATTTCAAATTTTTTTTCCCCTAAAAAAGTCTAAGTCGGTTTGGAAAACAGGAAGTAGATGATGGACTGACCTGGAAAGGGGAGGCACAGTATAACTCATCATGCTGAAGCTGTGTACCAAATTTGAAACCAATCCATCCAGTAGAAGCCGAGAAATCTGTTACAAAAAATTTGGCATTTCAAATTTTTTTTCCCCTAAAAAAGTCAAAGTCGGCTTGGAAAACAGGAAGTAGATGATGGACTGACCTGGAAAGGGTAGGCATAGTATAACTCATCAAGCTGAAGCTGTGTACCAAATTTGAAACCAATCCATCCAGTAGAAGCAGAGAAATTGAACCGGACGGACAGACGGACGGACGGACAAGGTGATTGCAATATAGCCCCCTCTCTTACGAGTGGGGGTATAATATTGTACATGTTGCAACATAAACCTAATTTTTATACAATGAAATCATTTAATCTTTTTAACTTTAAATTTTCAGTCCAGTGAGTAAACATGTACCATATTGGTGAATCAAATCATGTGATTAATATAAGCATAAACAAATAATGACCAGAGTAAAAGTGATTTTCTACATATTAGAAATAAATGTTTAATGGTACCTTTGTGATATATTTTTCATAGCTTATTTTTCCCATAAAAAAACCTATGAACAAGCTGTGACAATTTAAGATGGCAAGAACATCATGTTACCATATCAAGAATTGTTTTCCGTTAGTATCAATGCGTTAATTCTTACTTACTAAAATCAATATATTTATGAATGCCAGGAGCTTATAGTTATTGTATACTCTGCAATATCGCCTGCATCTGTCGGTTACGTTCCGACAGATGGGATAAGACCACGTCAGCTGTCCACATAACAATCGTTATCGAACTGTGGATAAGGCTATAAGAGGACAGATGTAGCTAATACATTTTGAGACAATTTATTGTGCAATGTGTTGCCATATATTGATATTTAATGATGTTGTACTTACCTACAGCTCAAATCTTCAACATCAAGACAAACATTAGGCTTCCTGCAATTAATGAAACTCATTGTTATAAAACATTCCAGTAACAATTCAACAGTTTTTTTGTTTTGTTTTTTTTTTTATATCAAAAGGATTGCACTTAAATTTGTTTCTGATAATCTCAAATTAAAGATTGTTTGTGCAAAGAAAAAACTAGAATGGCGGTCTTCCACCGAAGATGTATGTGGCCTGCTTCTTAAAATATTTGGTAAACAGGAAGTAGATGAGTTATGGGCATAAAATCGCTTTACACCATATAGTTGTTTCATGTAGTTGCCCGGAAAACTGCAAGGGAAATTTTTGCGACGCTGCATGACGACAATACAGGACTACACAAGACAACGAATGATGCAAAATTAACCCCTATATGTCGCATCTGCGACACGTTGCAGGCGACATAAAAACAATGTTTCCTGCATTCCAAAGTTTAAAAAAAACATAACTCTCAGCAAATTTTGAGAATCAGAATTTCTTAGTACCATGCAAAAAAAAAAGTAGCAAGATGGAATAAGTGTATGCAACACAACCTTCATATACATGTATAGATGGTACAAATTTTAAAAGCAATCCGTTCAGTGGTTTTAAAGAAGAAAATTTTTAAAAATCAGAAGTATCCCTCACTCCCAAAAAAATCAATCGAATCAAATTATAAACTATGGTGCACATTTATGATCTATATCATGACATACATGTAATCAAATCTGTGAAAAATTACTGAAAATCCATAATGTGTGGTTAAGGTGAAGCTGCAGCCCTGCAGAGAAGACACCCTGCATGTAACAGTCAGATGGCCACCACTACACTGTATGGCTAATTCAGGTAGTTATAAATATCATACTTTTAATGACCGCGCCAACCAACATGGAAACAAGCCATACTAAGTCTGGAAACAATCTGATGCCAAACTCAATAAATTTAAAATTGTTTTTCCCCCACATGCACTTTATCTTTATTTCTGTCAAAGTTAATAAAATTTCTAAAAAAGTGAATTTGTAATCCATTTTTCCAGCATATGTTTCCATTGTGAATTAATTACTTCCCTTTGAAAGAGAGCAGGTGTCCTTATTAGATTAAGTGTAGTAGCTCTAGGGGGCATCTGGGATGTATATCATTGTATCAAAGTTATAATGTTTGAAAACATGGTCTCTGACTGCTTATATAATCTTAGCTTTTGATACTAACCAGATACACAAATCTCAAGGCACTACAGAAAAATGGCTATAGTAAATATTATTAATATTTATAAATATAAATCGGAAATCTCTTTGTATAGCCATAAATCTTATTATAAAAAACAGACGGCTCTGCCACAAGCGATATTATTTAATAAAGGTCCCTTTGTACTGTTTTGTTCTAGCTAATAAGGCTATAGGCTACATGTGTTATTTCTCAAAATCACTTTGTATTCCTTAGATATGTAGCTATATTCCAATACATTTCTAAAATAATTTACAATTTTCTGGAATTATTGCTATACTTTGATTATATAAAAGAAACAACAAAACTATTCTATCTAATTAAGAAATCTTTTTTTTTCATCTTGTTAGTTTGTCTTTGAAGATAATAGAAGTATAAGACAGATTCAAAGGTTAGTAGGTTTATTTAAATTTTCAAAGCATTTTGAATAAGTTACATTGAACTATATACAGCAAACAGATCAGAATAGGTATTCTAGTACATTATCGTACTAAACTTTAGTTTGATTTTGTTTATATGAAACCTAATTAACTAATATACAGAACATGCTTGTCTAGGTTAACTCGTTTTCAACAGAAGTAACAAACACTTTTTATTTCAGACATGCTTAAAGCAACATAAAAAAAATATATGAGACTCGACATGGAGCTGTGAAACTGACAGCTTATCCCTTTTGCATTATTACTTATTTCTACGTTAAAGCTGTAAATGTAGGTGCAACAGTGGCATAGCTAGGGTGGGTTACCAATATCCCATATCCCCGTAAATTTTTCATCAAATATCCGGTATCAAAAAAAGTGTTTTGCCAGTATGCCATATCCCTGTAAATAAAATGGACTTAAATATCCTGTATCCCATGAAGAAAATGTGTGAATATCCTATATCCCAATAAACCATAAACAGGCCTCTATAATGTTGAAGCCCAAATTCGCCATGGGGGTCTGGGGGTTGCTCAAGGGGAAATAACTCTTATAAGGAGTTGTCATACAACTTCAACTCAATAGAAGTTCTGTAACCCTATTAATGCTTGATACAGACATGTTGGTTGCTTAGTAAGCATAAATTTCTCTTTCAAAAAAGCATACAAAATCCAAAAGCAATCCCTTCAGTGGGTTTAGAAATAAGATCTTGTAAGAAAAGTTATTGGATGAAAGATGAATGCCGTAGACAATAGCTAACATGATATTTTGGGTCAGTTGGGCTAAAAATATTTTGAGGTGCAACAGTTTCTACATGATTTTTTAATTGTATAATTAATAGTTTAATAACAAATTACAATTTCGTAATATTCTAAATAATAGATTTACTGAGATAGAAAACAAAGTTTTTGTAACTCTCTGTTATTAAAAAACCATTGTTACAAAATTTTGAATTAATTAATTTTAATTTATTTTTAAAAAAAATATTTTTCATACATTAAAATCAATGGATAAAGGGGAGTAACTCAATTTTTATATTTTTCAAACAAATAATGATTAAAAATTTGGTATTTTTAGTAAATCTTTGAGGTAGCAAGGTACCAAATAGGTACGTGTGTGAAGTCATCGCCTGTGAAGGGAAGATACAATACAGGAGTAAATACATGGCTTTTTACAAACAACAGGAGAGACATAATTAATGAATCAAGAACAGATTATAATATCAAAATGTTTCAACATGAAGTTTCAAAAGCAAATTTTATAAAGTTACAAAAATTTCATAATTAAGTTTTGAAATAACCTAACAAAAAAGTGACTTACTTTGGACAAGCTCTACATATCTAATATGTCTATACTGGACACTAATTAAACCACTCAGGTAATCCCTTCTCCTCCAATCAGGACAGACTGACCCTCAAGGTACGCAGATTACAGATCCTAATCAAAACAATATAAGACAGATTATCCAAAGTTTCATTATCATCAAACAAGCTGAATAAATCTTTCATATTTGTCAGTTAAAGCCTATTGTGTTACTATATGTATCCAATTATTATTATACAAACATATGAGTAGTTTAGATTTTCTTGTGTAAATATTAGTTTTTGTTGTTAAATCAAGTTTTATTACAAGTAAGAAGAATAGATTAGGAACAAAGCTGCCATATCCCGAGGAATTTTTATGATATTTTCTTACACAAATTAAAATATTAACATATATATGGACATTCTGAGTCATTGCTACTTGAAACATGTTGAGACCCAAGCAAAAATTCGGTGATTGTAAGCAAAATCAAATGTAATTGTAATATATTATATAATTAGTTAAAGCATGAATATATTTTTAAAGGTGATTTTTGTATCTATTAAACTAGAAATGATAATTAATTACATGCAGTGTGGCATGACTTCCTCTATTGGTTAAAATGATAATCACAAATTTTTACTTATAATTACTTTTCTACAATAAAGTAAATTTACAACAAAAAAGAAATAAAAAGAAGCAAATACTGGTTACACCATCCCAACTAGAAGAGATGTGATACAGATTCTTTTCACACTTTAATCAAAGAAATTCAATGACCATCTGAGAGTTTCATTTTGAAACTATCTAGTGAGTGTGATAAAAATTGCTATCATAATACATGTAGCTTATACATTGTACCCGTTGTAGAACTTTGTGAAACTGCTTTCTCCAATTCTTAAATTGATTTATTTTCTTTAAAAGCTTTCTGGTCATTCTTCTATTTATACTGAGCTAAATAAAGTAAGCACTGGCATGCATGTAAAGTAATACCTTCTTTCATTTCAATTAATGAAATATCCTTTTTTTCCTTGGAATGTTGTTCTAAGCTTGTTGGTTCTAGCAGCAATTAACCATACAGGAAATCCATGTTCAGTAGACAGGAATTTAACATATAGGAAATCCATGTTCAGTGCACAGGAATGGATCATACAAAAAATCCATGCTCAATGGGAAGAAATTGATCATACAGGAAAATGAGGAAATCCATGTTTAGTAGGCAGGAATTGATCATACAGTAAGTCCATGCACAGTAGACAGGAATTGGTCTTACAGGAAATCCATGTTTAGTGGGCAGGAATTGATCATACAGGAAATCACTGTTCAGTGGGCAGGAATTAATAAAACAGGAAGTCAATGTTCAGTAAGCCGAATTGATCATACAGAAAATCCATGTTCAGTAGGAACAAAAGAATTCAATTCCTTCTCAAGCAATTCTAATTTACAATATACATTGTCCTAATCTTCTTCATTGATGTTATATAGATAAGAGCAATATCTACAAATGAGAACCCTTCGATGATTTTCTCGTAGATGATGGAATGATGATGTGGAGGCATCATTGGACAGTGTAGCAGTCATCAAAGATACAAGGGTCTAAATGGAAATTGCTGGCACCCTCAATGGTGGCTGGTAGATCCCAATTTAAAATTAGCTGTTACTATTTGCTTGCAGGGAAGATGATGTTTTTCTGAATCAAAAAAGGAGCTTTCTCGTTTATTTAAACTATTAATATAGAAATTACGTGTTTTTACACTTTGCACAATGAATCCATTTCACCAATAAATGAAAAATTCCACTGTAGAATTTCTGTATCTGCTGATGGCATTCTTTAAAGGCAAAGACTAATATTGTCCATTATGCAGATAATTTGATATAAAGGTGTATATGCTCTGTAACCTTGCAAGCACCCAATCTGATGTTTTTCTGTATGTATCTAAAACAAAAATTAACAAGAGGTCTCTTTTTCTGACAATTTTATCCCATTAGAAAAAAATGTAGAGCTTAATAAGCTGAAGGTTTAAGCAAAAACAGCTTATCTCTATCTGCAGTAGTTTTCATCTGAAGGCAAATACATGAAAACAAGAGGCTCCCAGGAGCCTGAATCGTTCACCAGACTTATAATTGCCTGAATTTTAAGGCTATAAGGCAAAAAGTTTTTATCAAAAAGCACCATAAGTTTAATAAGGGGTCATCTAGAACATCGATTAACCTAATGCATTAAAGTGTAGAGCTCAATTACTTGAATATTTTAACAATCGAAGCTTTTTTTCTGCAGTCTGCAGGGCATAAACAGTTATATAGACATTTAAGGGACTATAACTCCTACAAAGAGTCAATAAAAAACTTCCATCATATTGAGTTTTCGTAGAGCTAATCTATAGGACCGCAACATGTTGAACCCTGTACGTTTAAGGTCCAATATGGATTGTCAAATGCTTTGGACACATGCAGCCCATGGTGGACTCACAAAGGTTTTTGACACATGCATTCTTAGGGGGAATTTCAATGCATACTTGCTTTTTTATATATTCATACCAACCTTTAAGGTAAAACTTATATGGCACTTTTGCCCCTTTGATCCCTAATTTCCCCAAATTGGTATGAGAAATTGCAAATCTGATTAGGCAGGGCTTTTTGACCCCTCATACACGTAGCAGTGTAACAGTGCAAGATACATCAAATCTGTTGTAACATTTTAATGACAGAATTTCAGGGCTCAAGCTACTTAAGAAAAATAGGGAGAATTTAGGGGTCAAAGGGGTTTTGAATGCCAATTTTAAGAGTTTGTTTCTACAAATGGTTTTATTGAAGAAGTTTAATTGTAAAGGGCTGGTCAATTGCAATGTTGTTTTAAAATGATGTTTCCAACCACTAGAGAAACTTTCCTCTTGCATTTAGGGATTTTGGTCCCTACCATTTCTGAGAAAAGGGGCCAAATGGGGCAAAATGACTGTAAACATTAATTTTTCATATGATTTTTATCATTCTTTTTCATTGTATTCCTCAATAATTTATTAACTAACCAAACTGGCAATAGATTTGAAGTTTCCGACGCTTAAAATTTAAAATAATCTATAAAATACTAATAGATTACGGTAGAATTATCCGTACGTGTACAATATATTTTTTTAAAAATCTCCGACCGTGTTGAGTGCTTTTGGCGAGATCGAGATCAATAATAAAAAAAATTTCTATTTTGCAAATTTATCATTAAATCAATAATAATTTATCTTGAATAAAAATATCAAGAAGGTAACTTAGGTAAAAGAATGTCCGTGAATACTATTGCCGGCCGTAACGGCCGTTTTAACATAAAATTAACTATTGCTGTATCCTGACCCGAGAAAGATAATAATTAAAATTGAAGAGTTTACTTCCTAGTGATTTAAAGCCTAAAAAATTTCAATATTTTGCTTTTTCGTTTAAAAAATGGCCCCATAAAATCAAAAATGGCCCTTTGGATTGTTGTAAGATGGGGCCATTGTCCCATTGTAAAAAAAATCCTTCCCAATCACTGAACATTATATCAAAATTTCATAACAATTAATTGGTCAACATCTACTCAAGTTCTTCCCGCCCATCTGCCCGACATTCACCATTTATGAATAAATAACCTGAATTTTTCACTCTGTGAAATCCGGCCAAAAATGTGTGATTTGTTATTAAAATAAACACTTTATTTTGGAGAAACCATTAGAATTGATGTTCTTATATTATATTAACCCTCTTGGTGTGGGAGGGACAAATACATGTATGTCCTCATCTGTGCAGCTGCGGGAGGGACATTTATGTACTTATCAGCTTACTGTGGTAAGGACATAAATGTCCTCTTTACAAAATATAAAAGTTGTGATTTCGTCAAGATATTTGCTAAAACCACTTATTTGTTAAAGCAAAATGATGCAGTATTTAACATTTATGGTTTTGTAAAAATCAAAAATATTTGTTTTGAACTTGTGAAAAAAATGTAACGTCATTATCAAAATGTGTCACAAATCTACAATGACGTTGCATTTATTTCCAAAAGTTATCGTAACGTTTCTCAGAGCGGTTCCCGCACCAAGAGGGCTAAATATATATATATGTTACAGGGCAAATTGCGGAATCCAGGGCAAATGTCAGTAACAATTACAGACAGAACTTCTAGTTGCATCACAAAAATGATAAAAGAACTTGAATGGGAAAGTCTATTTCTAAACAAGAAGAAACAATGCCAGACTTATCATACTCTACAAGATCAAGAATGAATTGATAGACATCAACAAGGAACATTATCTAGGACCAAACAAAAGCAAACACAAGGGGCTGATAAATATTTCCAAGAGAAAACAAGCTGCGAAATACATATTGTATATGGACAATCATTCAGTTTCTTCTCAAAGACCATCAAGGACTGAAAACGGCAACCAATATTAACATGAGCAACTTCTGCCATAGAGGGATTCAGAGACAGAGCTGTCCTCAAAGCTAAATCTCCAGCTTTGACACGAAGGATCATTCACATGTATGATTTTATTTAAAGTGTTATCATGAATCTTACCTTCATTTAGTGAAATCATGTATACAGGTACAGTTTTGCCACATGTTATTGCCGTTAATTACATGTAATGTTGAAAAGACAAATGCAAAATCTCACGGGTTTGTTTGAGGGTTTTTTTTTTTTTTTTTTGTTTTTTTTTTTTGGTCAACAATAAAAATATCCAGCTTTGTATTTTGTTTTCTGTAAATGTCATTAACTGTACACAGCCTTGTCATTTTTCATCTTTTATGGATTTTTTTTTCAGGGGATATGTAGTAAGGGGGAAAGAAACAATTCAGCATGCTATAAAAACGCGGTACCTCGAATTATCGAAAACCTCGGTATTTACCGAAAACCGGTAAGGATTTACCGAAAACCTATCTGAAATGTTATTAAAATGTTATTTCTGTATTT
The DNA here is from genome assembly GCA_963971305.1 of Arcuatula senhousia. Lineage (NCBI taxonomy): Eukaryota > Metazoa > Mollusca > Bivalvia > Mytilida > Mytilidae > Arcuatula > Arcuatula senhousia. The sequence continues at coordinate 22,408,197 of OZ020306.1, read as the reverse complement.
ATAACTGATTTATTTATAAAACCTACCTGTTTTTGTTCCGTTTTTTTTTTTTTTTTTTTTTAAGAAAACAAAATATTGGCTGATTAAGTTGTTCTTCTGTGTTGTTGACGAAAGGTGTATATAAATCAGTTTGGTAATATGGGCTAATTATATTTTGTAGCATTTTTATGAAAATTTATTATATGATTAAACCAATACTTACTGCAACCAAAATAAAATATCTTGCAAGTCACAAGCCTTGAGAAATGCAGATTGGCCACCCATTATAATTTGTACGATTCATGTCATGAGTAGTGCATTAAAGAGAAATCTATTTTATACTAATCTAAAAAGACACTGATAAACAAAATAGGTTCCAATAGACTAATAACTCATTTTTAAATAATTATTGCACACTTGAACCATGTTTTATTGTGGTTTTCGGATAATTAATACTGGTTTTCGGTAAATCGTTCTGGTTTTCGATAATTCACCTGGTTTTCGGTAATTCGTGCTACCCATAAAAACGCCTTCGGAATCATTACAGTTTTTCCATCAAAATGAAAGAAAAGATTAAAAAAAGTTATGACGCACGGACGTACTCGGTTATTTAAATCTATGCTAATGAGGTTTGTCTGAGCTTATGTTTTTGGTATTTTATTGACTATGTCAGCGCAGTGATTGAGGGAAACATACACAGAAAGAACAAATAAAAAACACACACACACACACATGACGGTCATCTTTCAACAGCAAGAGATGAGTTATTAAATAACATGAAAAAATAATGTATTATTATTATTGTTATTATTTCTAATTATTACTATTCTTACTAATTATACTCTTATGGCGCGGTTATAGGGTCACAATTATTTATTTTAGCTTAAGCTAAATTCATTTAAGCATAAGCTAAATTCATTTTAGCTTATGCTAAATTCTATTTTAGCTTATGCTAAATTCATTTCAGCTTATGCTAAATTCTATTTTAGCTTATGCTGAAATCATTTTAGCATAAGCATTATTTATTTAGCATAAGCTAAATTCAATTTAGCTTAAGCTTAAATGAATTAAGGATATGCAATAATTTTTCAGCCAACCAATGAAATCAATCCTTTTAACGACGGTTTGGAACACTTTTTTCGATTGAATTGAGTTATTTAGAGATTACTAATGACGTTGAATGGATAGGTGATGTTTTAAAGAAAACTTTTAGAAGCAAAAAAAAAAGAATAAAAATGAAATAAAAAATAATAATAATTCAATAATGAAAAAAGAAAAGAAAAAAAAACATTTACGCCTTGATCAATTATGACTCTATAAACTGATGAAAGTAAAGATAGGATGTCTGTGTCGCAGTATATTTTCTAGATTTTGCTTAAAGTATTCCGTTTTTTTCTTGACATATCTATATTTTATTTGAACAAAAAAATACTTTATTGATAGATATATTACAGAGACAAATAAATGAACAGAAATACGACGATTCCTTTATACCCTCCTAAACTTTGTTAGCAGGGCAGGAATATAAATAGTTGGACAGGGTTTTTTTTTACCGCGCATCGAAGGCCTATGTAGTTTACATTATTCCCTTTACAAATCGTAGAATATCATTCAATTTCATTTTTGCAAAGCATATAACACATATTTTACATGAATATTGAAAGTTAAATGCAAGCCAGTATAGAGGCTTGTGATACAGTTTCTTAAAGAATAGACGAAAATGAGATGTGGGATAAGTGTACGTGACATATTTCTCATAAACATGCAGCAATTTAAAATCCTCAACGGAAGATAGGAAGCAGTCTTCAATGTAGCGCTGGGGCGCTCCTCGTAACCTTGCTGTTGGCCTCAGAAAACAAACAAAACACGCATGATTCAGACCTATCCATACATCACCAATACGCTTCCACCCTTACAATGTATAATAAATGATTTATGGTGCTCGCTGAACGACAAATCCAGTGCATCATCAAACTCTTGAAAAACGGCAGGAGTGGTATGGACTTTGAGGTGAGTCCGAAGCAGGGGATCATGCGGTAAAACGTACAGAAAGTAGATCGATTCCTTACCATGATCGCAGGTCTCGCCACTGCTGACCTATCTATGCTATCGAGTCTCTCCCATATTTGAAGTTAAGCTTTCTGGATGATAACCTTTCACCTGCCAAACTTGCTTTCCTCACCTCGAGCACAACAAGGATTTTGTAAATGACTCGTCTGCACGACCTTCCGAATAAAAAAAATGCCGGTTTAATTTGTTGTTATCGCAGCCTCTTCAAATATTTCCTTGTTGTTGGCGACTAGGAGATTTATATGGTTTGTGGTGGGAAAGGAACTACAAAATGTACGAAAACATAATTTGTATACATGTACCTTAGCTTATGCTTAATAGGAATACCGTAAATTTGCATCTGGTTGTTGGGATTGTAGCATCTATTCCCTTTGAAAAGTTGGGTTGTTGTAGAATCGGCACGTTCAGACTACCACGGAAGGTCGTTAACATTTCAAATGGTCCTTAATCTTCCAAGGATATATTAATCACGAAAATATAGCATACCTTCCTAACCATCGTGGATTACTCAATTTATTAAACAACTTACTTTAAAAACGAATACCGGCCATAACGAGCAATATACATCCATAGCCATTCATTACGAAAATGAAAGCCACGCATAACGAAATCAAAACCATGCAATATGGTTTTTTCCCGGCATTATGAATTTGAAAAGAAGTAAGCTGCATTACAGGGATATAATGGACAAAATCCTTAATTAAGATATGGCGTCACCACAAAGCATTTGGTTATATTTCTTTATGGTTTGGGTTTTTCCCGTTCTCTTTTCTTTTTTTTTCCTTGTTTTTTTCGTTTATCAGCAAAGGCAACATTGTTTTCTTTTATCTCATTGGCGAAATCTGGAGTAGCGGGTCTGGGATTGGAACCCGCTTTTTTAAACAAAGCGTTTGATACTATTTGTTCATCAATATTAATTTTAAAAAAATCCTATCATATCTCCTTCCACTTTTGTGGAATGGCATGTTGTTTTTGACATGTCCGTCTAAATCTGTAAGTCATACTGTCTGTCCGTCTGTCCGTCTCAAAGCTTTCGAAAACAATCCCTCTGCAACTACTGAACGGAATTTCATTAAAACTGGTACGAAGTATTCCACTTTATGTAGATGTGCGTACTTTTATTTTATATGAGTGACCTTTTTAACATGTAAATTTGCTGGATATCACCATTTTTATGAAATTATAAAACATAGGTCTGTAAAAATTTGTGTGCGCGTGCTTCCTATAGGTTTAGCATGGCGATATTCTAAGTCTTTGGAATTTAACCTTGACTTTCTGTCTGAATGACTTTAACTATTCAATATATAAATTTTGGGAATGCCAAAGGATGACAAATTTTGTCATGTACAAGTGGTCGTAGTGGCAAAAAACATCAAAATATTTTCCCGTCATATCTTATCGCAGAAGTGTTAAAACAATCGCAAGTAAGTAAATGTTTATTTTCACAGTGTATAACCGGACAGTAAGCGATCACGGAAGTTGATCACTGTCCGATGGTAAAATCCTAGTTGCATGTTATTTTTTTTCGCCAGATTTTTGTGGTTTTAAGGCTGCATGAATGTACTACGATATCGAATAGGAACAAAGGTGAGTTGTTTTTATAGCTTGCTCATTTACACAACTTTTTAATGTTTATACCCCCACTTCAAAAGTGGGGGGGGTATATAGTGATAGGGGTGTCCGTCCTTCCGTCCGTCCGTCCGTCCTTCCGTCCTTCCATCCGTCCTTCCGTTACACTTCAGGGTACCCATCTCTTATCCGCAACTCCTCCTAAACCCCTTGGTGGATTTTCATGAAACTTACACACTATCTTTGTGACATAATTTAAATGTGCACCTACTATTTTAAAATTTGATCAGAATGGTTTTTGGAGTTTCCCATGCAAAGCAAAACATGGACTTAGCCATTAACCTACTTGGGAGTACCCATCTCTTATCTGCAACTCCTCCTAAACCCCTTGATGGATTTTCATGAAACTTACACACAATTGTTGTGACATGATGTAGATGTGCACTTACTATTTTAAAATGTGATCAGAATGATTTTTGGGGTTTCCTATAGCAAAACATGGACTTAGCCATTGACTACATGGGGGTACCCATCTCTTATCCGCAACGCCTCCTAAACCCCTTGATGGATTTTCATGAAACTTACACACAATTGTTGTGACAAAATGTAGATGTGCATCTACTATTTTAAAATTTGATCAGAATGATTTTTGGGGTTTCCCATAGCAAAACATGGATTTAGCCATTTGACTACATGGGGGTACCCATCTCTTATCCACAACTCATCCTAAACCCCTTGATGGATTGTCATCAAACTTTTACACAATCTTTGTAACATAATATAGATGTGCACCTACTATTTGAAAGTTTGATCAGAATGATTTTGGGGTTTCCCATAGCAATACCTGGACCCAGCCATTCGACTACATGGGGGTGCCCATCTCTTATCTGCAACTCCTCCAAAACCCCTTGGTGGATTTTCATGAAACCTACACACAATCTTTGTGACATAATGTAGATGTGCATCTCCTATTCTAAATTTTATCTGATTAATTTTTTTGGGGGGTGGGGGGTATTTACTTGTGAGCTGCGGCTCACAGTTTTTCTAGTTCTTTTTGTATTCAGGACAATTTTAACTATAATAATTTTTCGATTGATAATCGATGGGTGAACATTTTTTCGCTATCCTCTTAGCACATATTTGGAATTTACTCGCAAACTGCAATGAATTTATTAGCCTTTTTATTATAATCAAAAAGGGCGATTATTTGACTTTCTACATTGAAAAGGATAGATGGAGATAAAATACACAATTTGTTACAAACATTAAGTTTTGTAATTATGGCATAATCGTTTACTGTCCGATTAATTGGTCATTTATTTTATGAGTGTCCGATTCATTGTCTGCTTTGAATCCTCAGAGTTTGAATAAAAAAGTTATTATTTCACATTGCTCCTCATTTCTTTATATCTTAGTTTATTGTATTATTCTACAATTTGCTTATAAGCAAGCTTGAGAGCCGGTGGTGTAGTGGTTAACGCGTCGGGCCACCAAGGTTCGTGGTTCGATCCTCGTCCGGGGTGAAAATGTCATGAACCAAATTTCCGACTCTCTCTTGACACCATTTGCGAGGATTGTCTCAAGGAACGATGCTAGTCCTTCGGAAGGGACGAAAAAAGGTTGTCCCGTGTATGTGGAGAGCAATACCCCATGCACGTTAAAAACCCCTTTGTAGAGTTCGATAAGAGCAGGCTCAATGGGGGCCGCTGCAAAGGCAACACTCGCAAACTGCTAGCTGGAGAGGGATTTACTTAAGCATTAAGCTTGTTTCCCAATCCAGGATAAATAAATATGTTTAAACTAAACAAGCTTATGAATATATGTTGTCATATTTTTATGATAATTAATGTCATTGTCTATTTTGGTTCATTTATTTACTTTACAGAATAAATATGAGAACTCAAAATAGTCTCTACTGGTGGATTCGAAAACATAATTGCGGCAGTGTTTATCTTATAACAAAATGGAAATCCATTCAACAAGCTCATAAAAAGAAGTTCGATTAACTGCTATGAGTACCTAAGTATGTTCACTTGTGTATGACTAATCAATGCTACTGTCAAACTTGTTCATTAGAAGCTTTCCATTGACTTTTGTGAAACTGAAATCTTCTTATAGCATCGACAGCCAGTGTGCTAGATATTTGTGAGTCGATGAATTGTCACTTACTTGTATGATACGGACAACATGCTCAACACAAAAAAGTATGTTAAGATGTGAAAACCATTTTGATCAAGATTATGGACATCATGGAGCGGTCATCTCTTGGTAAATCTATGTCTTATATTAATAAAAAGCTTAAGAATGATTTGAGTTGTTTTTAAAAATGTGGTTAGCCTTAGCGACTGTAGTGACAGTTAGGTTATCATGACAGGTTTCTTTTACAGCCTCGAATTCATGATAAATCAGTATAAGTCCCTCATAAGCGGAGTAATGCCGGCTATGCTTAATGCTTGAAATCTGGTGACAGTTATTAATTACATGTTTTGTTTATTAAAAATCGTTTATCTTGGTCTGCTTTAATATGCGTTAGCCATTGCCGGTAAATTGGTTGTATTCACAAAGTCCATAATAAAATATACAACAAAGTTCCAAACAATACGTATGACGCGCGTTTCGTCTATTTTTCTTCTTTCTCCTCTTCTAGTAAGGAGTTGGACTCAGGATTGAGTCTTTTAAAACTCCACTATTCAAGACTCATGACTAAGATCAAATTAAGTTTGGGGTAGGAAGAACCTAAGGGTTTAGACAATTTTAAACTTTAAACGCATGAAACATTATAGATTTGTTGTGTTCTAAACTGACAAAAAATACAATCATAAAAGCAGAGCGACATAAAAACCGGAAATTTGGTAACACATATAGGATATATGCATACAACCTGTCCGATTAAACTGTGGACTTTTGATTGTAGCGTAGAAGTGTGCTAACACAACAATGAAAATTTACATCGTCAGGAACAAGCCAATCGGTAACAAAAACCGCAAATCGTCACAGTAGGAAAACCCCCCATTTATCAATATCCAATCAGATTGAATGTTTGCACGACCCATTCATTCAATCAATGTATTTTTATGTAATCAAATGTAACGAATTGTGGTTTTTGTTAACATAATAATAATAATAATAACTTTATTCTCATAACCACTGGTACAGAGACAAACTATTTACATAATATACAACAAATACAAACATACATAAAACAAGAACAGACATACAGAACAATAATACAATAATAACAGACTATTAGTTGGGAGGACTTGCTCTTTTCTTTATTACTCGTAGCATTTTGATTAAGTTAGATAGTAGAAGTTGATCTTGCGACGTCATTAGATTCTTAAACTTTAAAACATTCGGACTTCTAGTAAGATTTCTTTTTAGAAGTTTATTTCTGTCACCGGCTAAAACTGGACATTCTAAAATATAGTGATATTCATCGCCGATTAGATCATTGCATAAGTTACATTTTCTGTTGTTTCTTTCTATAGCTTGCCATCTGCCAGTCTCGATAGGCAACTTGTGGTTCCCTGTTCTAAATTGGCACAAAAACAGAGCATCTTTTGAGCTTAGAATATCAAAATATTTCTGTTGTTCTAACACATCTTTGAATAATCGATAGTTTGTTGCTTTGCTGCAATTTTGAATTTCATCATGCCAGTTTTGTCTGTATTGATCTGAAAGACATTGTTTTATTCTGAATTTTAACCACTCAATGTTTGGAATAGTCTGCGAGTTCCAGAAATAAGCAAGTCCACACTCATTTAAGATACCTTTTACAAATTCAAGCCACTGGAACTTAATATTTTGAGTAATATGCAATTGATACATTAGTTTGTATGATATTGAACAAAGTTTTGTTTGTTTTCCAGTTATTAATTTTGACCAATATGAAATCATTCTACATTTAATATCTACAATCAGTGGAAATCGACCAAGTTCTCCATACACAAAACAATTAGGTGTAGAGGATTTTAGCTTTAAAAGAAGTTTACAAAACTTTAAATGTACTTTTTCAATCTGGTAACAGTTTTTATATCCCCAAAGCTCACAGTTATACAGTAGAATTGGTTTTACCATTTTGTCGAAAAGGTCCAATTGGCATTATATAGACAAATTATGGTATTTCCCCAACTTAAGAACTTCATACATGGCTTTTGTTCCCTTATCAGCCTGTGCTTGTATTGCTAAGTTGTAGTTGCCAGTCTTAATAAGGGTTGTGCCTAGATAATTAAATTCTTTGACAATTTCTATTTCTTGATTTTCAAGAATAAAGTGTATATTGTTTGGAAGTCTTCCGCCAGAGAAACATAAGATTTTTGTTTTATCTATATTCACTTTAAGTTTCCAGTCTAAACAATAATCATAGAAACTATTTAATTGTTGTTGGAGTCCCACGGCGGATTCAGACATTAACACCGTGTCGTCTGCGTATAGTATTGCAAAGATTTTGAGATATATTCCCAAGTTGGATTCAATATCTTGATTTATCGAGGTAAGTCCGTTATTATTTTGAGTTTCTAGAAATGATTCCAGGTCATTTAGGAAAATTGCAAAGAGAAAGGGTGACATATTTTCTCCTTGTCTCACTCCATTATTACAGGAGAAAAAGTCAGAACTGACGTTGTTGTAAACAATGTTCGATTTTATGTTTTTGTACATATTTTGAATGACTGTCAACATCTTCCCGTTAATCTTATTCAACACAAGCTTATAGAATAGGCCAGTTCTCCATACTTTATCAAAGGCTTTTTCAAAGTCTATGAAGGCGCAAAATAATTTCTTTTTCTTAAGTTTCAGAAGTTCAAAGAATGCATGTAGAGTAAATAGATTGTCTGTGGTACAGTAACCTTGTCTGAAGCCACATTGATTTTCATTTATTATTTGAAATTCTTCAGAATATTTATTAAGTCTATCGGTTAATACCGCAGTAAAAAGTTTTCCAAGACAACTGACTATTGTAACAGGTCTAAAATTTTTAGGATCTTTACTGTCCCCTTTATTTTTATAAATGGGTTTAATATTTCCCACTAGCCAGCTATCGGGAATTTGCCCTGTGTTAAATATAAGATTGAATAGTTTTTTCATAGATATCGATAAACTGCCCTGATGTTGTTTTGATATATTCATTAATTATTTTATCTTCTCCACAAGCTTTATCATTCTTAAGTTTTGAAATGCACCTTAAGATTTCTTCTTTTTCAATATTAAGATTAATCTCGTTGTTTACATGGTTAATTGTTTGTTCATCAAGCTCGGGTAAATTAGTTTATTCATCTTCAATAGGTGCTTCATTCAAGGATTTAAAAAAATCAAATAAACTATCAATTGGAATATTTGGTTGTTTTTTATTCTTCCCTTGTCTCAGAAATTTTCAAAACTGTTTAGAATCATTTAGTCTGATGTTCTTTAACTTTTTTGAAGGTTCTCAGAATATTCTATTTGGCACCTATCCATAGTTGTCTTATATATTTTTTCCGCCTCAACTAACCGAAGCTTGTTTATTTCGGTTTTATTGTTTTTAAACTTACGCTTAAACTTTCTATATTTTTTCCTGGCGAATTTGCAATCGAAATTAAACCAGGGTTTAGAGTTTACTTTTACCTTGCTATTCTTTTTTGTATTACTTTTATATGTTCCAACGATTGGCTTTGTTCATGACGACGTAAATTTTAATTGTTGTGATTGCACACTTCACTTTACGCTACAATCGGAAGTCCATAGTTAAATCGGACGGGTTGTATTTTAATGACTAACCGATTACCAACAACGTTTAATTAAACAAATTGAAAGATAGAAAACAGAGGCGGATCCAGAAATTTTCAAAGGGGGGGGGGGTCACATACTGGGTTCTGTGGGCCAAAGGGGGGAGGGTTCCAGACCAATTTTGCTGAAAATCTACACAAAAATTTAAAAATTTCTAAGGAAAAGAGGGTTTCGACCCCCGGAACCCCTCTTCCTGGATCCGCCACTGGACAAACCATAAGCATTGAAAGGAAAGTGCTCAAAACAGGGAAGACAAAGGTTCTGAGAATATCGTCTTGGCATATGTTAGATCTGTTCCAACTGTATTCAACACCATTAAAACTGACCGCGTTCTGTAATTCGATATCTAAAAATATTGTTAAAAGCGAATACCTACACCATTTGACTTTGTCTTTGAATTCACGTGAATTTCATGCTTAGGCTACACAGGAAAATTAGCTACGGATGTTTTCATCCGTAAACCATCCGTAATTCATCCGTAAATGAACGGATGAAAACGGAAAAATCGAGCACACAGACGTTTTTCATCCGTATAGAATCATCCGTATTACGGATGGTTTACGGATGGAATTCATCCGTAACTCTTAAAATACCCTGTATTTTTGTTTCCAAATGATCGAGGTCATAAGCATTAATTTTAAAGGGGTTTCGGGAAGTTTTTCTGTGAAAATGGTATTTTCATGATATGGATGAAAAACGGATGAAATACGGACGTTTTACGGATGGTTTGAGCTATGGATGAAAAACGGATAGAATGATATTCATCCGTAAATAGTTCATTACGGATAAAATTCAGACGTGCATGAAATAACCGTTTTACGGATGAAAAAACGGATGATTTACGGATGGATTGAGGACCATCCGTAATACATCTGTAGCTATTTTTCCTGTGTATGTATGCTAGGTTTAAGTTGGATGCCATCATATCTCAAGAACTAAAAGACTTGGGGGGATTATATTGCTATGCCCATGTTGTAGACTAAATCTCAATTCCTCTTGGATTTTAGCCATGACAAACCGGTATACATGTTTCAGACCAGACCATACACGTAGGAAATATACCTATACGGCCTGACCGTAAAAGTATACCCATATGGTCTAAAAACCAGTTGGACCATACACGTATTCAGACCATATAGATATATTTCTCAATTATAATTGACAACACCCAGATAGGGGAGCTCAAATGAAAACAAAAAGATGGAATCAAAACATAAAATAGGGAAATGTGTAGAATTTGTTTGTTTTTATCCTCAGCTTTTTTTGTTTGATTTCGCCGGTATAAAGGGGTCCACGAAAAAGTGTCATACTTCGTGTTGATGATTTAAAAAAATATAAACTTTTAGGAAGACGACAATACATGTAGACAGTTAAATCGACTGCGCATAATGTAAAACATTCTTGGCTAAAACATATTGCCGAAATCTTGCTGAATCAGCCTCCCCCATCTGCAGATAGTTATTTTCTCCGTCTTCTCACAGGTAAACAACTGCTTGGAGGGCTGTCGAACAAAGTTCCTAAATATTCTTCAAACTTTTCATTCCACATTTCAATGACTTTGTTTTGGTTGAACATTACAATTGACGAAAGTAAACAGTCCGCCAAAAGTTAAGCACCACCGCATTTTAAGATGGCACCCTTGTTTTTATCTTTTATTGAAATATTCTGATCTTTTGTACACAAGAACGTTTGGATATTAAAACAATTTTGCATCATAAAAAAAAGAAAATTAAGAAATATTTTAAAGATATTGGTATAAAGTATTGTGTGATTTTTCTCGATCCTGAATTCAAGTTTCGGAGAGCAATAAAAGAAGCAGGCAATTCAAGCAAACCATTTTTCAAAGAATCTTTTATATGTCGTTATCTAATAACATCAAACGACAAATATGAGTTTTTTTATAGGTTTTGCAGGTTTTGGGGCCTGCTTTAAAATGTCTGCATTTCCCGACTGAACATATTTATTTTCAAATGCTAATTTCTCCATAAAACTGCATGATAATAAAATTTTGTATTTTTCGATTATAATTAAATTGGATTGTTTCATGTAAAATGGTTTATTAGAGATTTAAAGGCAAAAAATGAGGCATAAACATGTATATATACATGTAACCCAAGAACAGTATATCAACTATAGATATGTTCCAGACCGTATGCGTATTCAGACCGTACGCGTACGGTCCGGACCGTACGAGTATATTTTCAAAATACCTGTACGGTCGGACCGTACGCGTACGGTCTGAATTGCCTTTTCTAGATCAATATTCAATAAAATATATTGATCCTGTAAAAATGCATTAATTTTATCATTTATGTTTCAGCAATTCGTCCGTCAGTTTCCCCACATATTTACCTACTTTTTAGCAAAAAAAGTTCATTAGAGCTCTTGTTTTTATATTATGTGCAGCCGAGTTTACTATCTACAGATATAAGTTATATGTATTGTCGTCATCCTCAAACTTTTCTTTACTGAATATAATTTTAGAATGATTTTTTAATCATCATCACAAAGTCTGACATTTTTGTGGACCCTATATACAGGTGAAATCCAACAACAAAGCAGAGAATAAAACCTAACAAATTCTACCAAATGAATATCAAACACCATATTACCCAATTCCCTCACCTACCGCCTTTCTATATTTTAGCTATTCACGAATTCTGACTTTTGTTTAATTTTGTTTGTCTTATTATTTTTAGTTTGCTTTCCTCTTTTCGTTTTTTTATTTTTTTTTAGTTTCCCTATTTTTTTTCGTAAGAATCTGGGAGTTGGTAATAACACTTTTTAGGTTGAAAATAAAATTTTATTTCCTAATACTATATGAATAAATGCAAATTTAGAGAATACCTATATGGTCTGAATACTTGTATGGTCCAGCTCGTTTTAGACCTTACGGGTATACTTGCACGGTCGGACCGTACGCGTACGGTCGGACCGTATAGGTATACCCGTACGGTCCGGACCATACGCGTACGGTCTGAGTACCTGTACGGTCTGGAACAGATACATATCTTCATTTGCAAAGTTTGAAAAGCTAGCTAGATTTTAAGAGAAAGGCCAACTTCCCAAATCTTAACTCTAATTTGTATGTACCAAAATGTTCAATTTCAAAGCTTAGATGCATGGTCAAATGTTTTTATTTGACAACTAGCTTGACAAAATGTACGGATTATTTTCCAACTTACGAGGAATTACAAAAATAAATCTGAATCCTAAATATACCTATGTTGTAATGAAATCTTGTTGCAATTCTTTGTTTGGGTAAGCTATTACCTTTTATCTTTGTTCCATTTTTTTTCCATATCATTTTGCCCTAGCTGAATCGTGTGAATAATGGTTTGTAAGGATTTTTGTCTTGATACTGCTACTTTGAACCCAACAATTAATCGGACAGATAGATATAGATTTCGAACAATTAATGATTGTGTACATTGGCAAGTAGTCGGACAGAGATGGATCGAGTAGTGCTCTTACAAATCTGATTATTGTGAACAGTCAAAGCCATTTTATCAAATAATATTGACACCAAAGGATTTTTTATTTTAACAAAACAAATTTTTTTTCAAAATCAACTAGGATTTTACCACCGGACAGTGATCAACTTCCGTGATCACTTACTGTCCGGTTATACACTGTGTTTTTTTCTTCTATTCAAATGCAAGTTTAGGATCAATGCTATCTTTCTTTCCAGAATGTTGAAAGATTGTTTTTCTGACATTTTTTGTAGCTTTGGTCTTTGTGTAGATTTAATACATGCAAATTATGTACAAGAAAATATGATTGAGTATCTTTATGTCCAGAAAACGCATGTATTTTGGTGTTGTAATGGTAATGGTACTCTTGTACAACTTTTTGATTTGCAGAGGTGTTTGTTAAATTACCACATTGGGTATGAATTGCTGCGATAACATGTTTCCTTTAGAGATTAATGTATGGTAAGGGACCGACCATTTGATTTTTAGGGGGGGTGGACTATAGTGAAATTTTAAATAAAAAGGATGGAAAAAATCCAGAAATTAAAAGGCAGGACAGTGCTTTGAACTAAAAAAAGGCAGGATGGTAGTTTTGGGTGAAAATGTTATAATAGCTTTTAAAAGAATTGGCGCACGCTAGCGCGCTTAAAAAATCCAGGCTAAGCATGATTGACTCAAGCTAACGAACAATTGTATGTCTTCTAAACGACGGCAGCCACCTAATGCTAGCACAACCTCTGTGGAGCGTTCCCAGAGACAGTAAAATTGAGGCACCCCCTCCGGACCGATGTACCAACTTCACCCTACCCAAACCCCCAAATTTTGCACGCAAGCTCTATGTCGGTTGTTGTCGATATGTAGCCCTGCGTGTCGGCTATACGACGTCAGCCACCTTATACTGGCACAATCTCTGTGGAGCTTTCCCAGAGACAGTAAAGTGGAGGTCCCTCCTCCGGACCGACCCTACCCAAACCCTCAAATTTTGCACGACAAGCCCTATGTCGGTTAGTGTCGATAGGTAGCCCTGCATGTCGGCTATACGACGGCAGCCATCTTATGCTGGCACAATTTCTGTGGAGCGTTCCCAGAGACAGTAAAGTGGAGGTCCCCCCTCCGGACCGATGTACCGACTTCATCCTACCCAAACCCTCAAATTTTGCACGAAAAGCCCTATGTCGGTTAGTGTCGATAGGTAGCCCTGCATGTCGGCTATACGACGGCAGCCATCTTATGCTGGCACAATCAGTGTGGAGCGTTCCCAGAGACAGTAAATTGGAGGTCCCCCCTCCGGACCGATGTACCAACTTCACCCTTCCCAAACTCCAAATTTTGCACGACAAGCCCTATGTCAGTTAGTGTCGATAGGTAGCCCTGCATGTAGGCTTTACGCCAGCAGCCACCTTATGTTGGCACAATCTCTGTGGGTTCTCACCAGAGTCAGTTAACTGAAGGTCGACCCCCGGGTCGACCACTTCCTTAAATGTTCGCCAGCTTTCGAAAATTCAATAATGTGATTAACTTTTTGCAAATGAACAATACTTTATTGAGAGAGATTATTTTAACTTAATTAAATTTATTTTATACGTTTTTTTAAGTTTTTGGTACGTTTAGGTAATTTGCACTTTTTCGGTTTTTAGAATTATCTCGTAATTGTTCGCGCTAAGCTTTTATGGAAGGGGATATCCGCCACAAATATGTTCATTTGTTCTTTGTTAATGTGTATATTTGCAATTCTTTACATGTTCAATTATTTCTTTCTTCAGTGTAAATTTGTCAATTATTTATTTGAGAAGTACATTTTCCCACTTGGTAGCCTGTACTTACCATGTGTTTTATTTGTTTCATGTAGTTTCGTTCATGGGTACTTTACTGCTTTTATAATGGTTAATTTGTTCTTTGTGTATTAGTCAATTATTTCTTTCTCAAAGCTAGTTTACAATTATCTTTTTTCGCATATTGTAACTCCTGAACTTAATTATTCGTTATTTGTATTTATTATTTTTTTCCAAAATTGTCACGCTTACAAAGTACGCATTAACATTTTACAAATGAAGAAAGAACACGTTACTCATGAGTGATTTTGTACCGGAAGTATTGTCGGCCAGTCAAACAGAGAGTACTAGTGTAAAGTATAGAGAATAATACAGATGTAGCAAAAACTTAAAAGTGTTTTCTCTTTATAAACGCTGTTTCTATCTAGTTTTAGTAAATCTATTTGTTTTATACACACGGGCTTCTCTACATGTAGTTTCTTAGAAAACTTTGACGAAAATTTTGCATATATATCCGATATGTGTAAAAACCTAAGAATTCGGTAAACAGGCATTAAATAACCTAGGCGCATAAACTTACTATAAACCATATGGTACTATAGGATTAATCTACATTTATATCGAAATATCAGACCTCTGTGGCACTTAGTTGCAAGTTACTGAAATTCTTTTTAAAGGCAAGTAAAGGAGGGTCCGCCCACCCACTTTTTGAGGAAACATTTGGTTGAATATAAAGGAAAACATTGAAGCATGACCGAAGTGCCCCCTCCTAGCCAGTAAGTGGGCCCCTTTTGCAAATTTCTGGATCCGCCATTGATACCTATATACCAAGTTTTATAGATTTGGTTGAGTTGTTTTAGTTTCTAAGAGGAGTTGAGTGGAAACTAATTGAAATGATTAACGAGAATTTCCCGCAAATTTTTTTTAAGTAAAAAGAGCCAGAATTCACTCAAACTTTTGAGGATAAAAATTTCCGGCTAATATGCACAAATACACATATAGTGTACTGGCTACACACCAAGTTTTATAATTTTATTTTCATATGTACTTTCTGATGAGTTTAGGGGGAAATAAATTATTAATGAGGGTTATGAAAAAGTCTAAGTTTAAAGGGCAATAAATCCCACAAATATCTGAGGAACGAAAATTTCGGTTATTTGGCACAAGTATACATATGGTGTACTTGCTACATGTCAACTTTCTTTAAGAAATTGAGCGGAATAAGTGTGACGGACAGACGAAATGACAAATAGACAGACGGACGGACAAAATAAAAAAAAATGTCTTCCCGCCAAAGTGGGGGGGGGGGGGGGAATTAGCATAAGAAAATCAAAATACCTCGACTGGAATAAAAGTCGCTTGACCAAGAAATGCCTAAGATATATCTGTTAAGAGTAAAAATGTGTTCAAGGATAGTTTCTTTTGTGCGTCTTATATGTTTAAGTTGAAATAAAACAAAATTATGGTACAGGGATTTAGCATAAGGTACAGCTGATAATATTTTTTTGTTTGTATGCTAGTTCAAGTAAATGGTCTTCCGACAATATTGGTGAAGCAGAGGGCGCACAATTCGAAGGATTACATTTATCAAAAATGCATTAGTATGTTGTCTCGAAAGAATAGCTGTAGGTTTATGGGACGTAAAAGCGAAGGCGAAATATATTTTTAAATAATTTTCCTGCATTTACGCAAAACATTGTCAGACTTGCAATAAATGCAATCAACATTGAGGTTAAACAGATGCTTAAGAACTTGTATAAACCTTTGGGACAATAAATACTTCTTAATCGAAAACTAACTTAACCCTGTAAGTGGACATTTTTATTAAGGGCAGATAGACGAACGAACGAACCTGAACATCAATTTACTTTATTCAACTCTACTTTCAAAAGCAAAGCAAATGATGACAATAAATTACGTGCGATATCAAGAAACTTTCTTAATTTCCTATAAGCAACTTCCTCTTACCAACAAGAATAGGGCATTTCTCTATTATAGGGTAATTTAGATTTCTGTGTTTGTTTTTTGTTATTTTATTTTTTTCCCTTTTTTTTTGTCCCCCGCCGCAACGCGGAGCGAGGATATAAAAATGCCAGGCGTCCGTCCGTCGCACTTTTTTCCATGACAGATTTCTCAGCTACTATTAATCCTAGGCTTTCAATATTTGGTATGCAGCTTCGGGTAGGGGTCAAAATGGAAAAAAATACGTAGCAGATTTCCAAGCTTCTACTATTCGTACACTTTCCATATTTGGTATGCAGCATTAGGTAGGGGTCCCATATGGTGGGATGGCTTACCTACTTCCTGTTCAACGAACGAACTTAAAGTTTTTGCCACACGGCGGGGGGACCCAGGAATTTCGTTCTTGTTGGTTTTACTTTTGTTTTTGTTTGTTTGTTTGGTTGTTTTTTTCGGGGGGGGGGGGGGGTATGTGGAACCTGGGTTTTTATCCTATCATTGTTGATGCACAACCACTATCCGACCCGCCACTTACCTATGTTTTTATTCGTGTATTTGCTAGTCGATATTTGGACGATTTACCATGTACAACACATTAAAATAAAGTTTGAGTAGGTAAATTATAACCTTAATACTATGAAATTTCTATCATTTGACATGATCTCCGATTTACATGCAAGTTTACTCCTCTCTACAAACGTCGTTATTTCCCATTGTTTTGAGTTTAAAACCATTTATAATGATCTATAGGGCTTCTTAAGGATTAGAAATACCAAACTAGAAATTCTGTGAGTAGCTGTTCACAAATTAATACCATCGAAGATCAAACTTTAAAGTAGAAGGTGCACATATAGATTGTGCGAAAGTTTCACGTAAATCCATTTTGGGGTTACGGAGGAGTTGCGGATAAGATATAAGACCCTAAAGTGTAACGGAAGGACGGACGAACGAACACACAGTTAGATACCCCTATCCCTATATACCCACTCTCTATTCATGAGCGGGGGTATAAATATACTTAAGCTAAATGGAAACAACATTTATTCAGGCTCCCATGTACATACGTGATACATTATGACTCGCGGTTTTCTTTTAGGCATGTTCTCCTTGACTGAATTGATGTTGCTCCATTACGTGTGTGAAGTATTTCAGCAGTGCATCTCATACGATGCGGGGTCTGGGTGGCCGAGTGGTCAAAGGCGCTGGTTTAAATACCATGCTATTGATCACAAGCCGATCACCTCTCAGGTGGTGTTTGAGTCCCACTTTTTACTTTTCGGTTTTATCTATTTATTTCATTATTTTTTTGTATTTCATTTCCGGTCTTTTGACTTGGTTTTACATCCAAATTTTATTATATATATATTGTAATTTATTTTTGTCCTGATGATGGCTGAAAGATCGTCGACATGACACAAAGCAAACACCAATCAAACAATGAATTATGCAGAGAAAACACTTTAAAGTTTTGGTACGGCTTTTAATTCCCTCTACTCTTCCCCAGTTCTCTCTGTTTTGACAGGCCAGCAATACTTCCGGTACAAAATCACTCATGAGTAACATGTTCTTCTTAATTTGTAAAATGTTAATGCGTAATTTGTAAACGTGAAGATTTGAAATGTGCATGTTTAACCAATTATTAAAGTTAGGAATAACAATAAGCGAACAAAGATAATAGTAAACTAAAGTAAAATATTTGAGAAATATACAAAGAACAAATTAAAAAATACTAGTAGTACTATAGATCAACAAAGTACCAATGAACGAAACTATATAAAACAAATAAAAACATGAAGAAAATATATTTCTCGAATAAATAATTGACGAATTTACAATGAACAAAGAAATAACTGAACATGTTAGGAATTGTACCTCAGGTGTAACCTCTACTAATTTACAAAGAACAAATGAACATATTTCTGGCGGATATCCCCTTCCATATAACGAAAAAATGGGTGACTTGATGCAAGGTTGATAGGGGCGCCGCTGGAATTTTAAAACTTCAAACTATTCATATAGACATGTATTTGTTTTTTTCAAAATTATATTCCTACTTATTCATATTTTCACCTGCGTCGCCGAAGGCGAAAGCAGGTCTAGTAGTCGGGTCACGCCCCCCGTCCGTCTGTCCGTCCGTAGCGCTGTGAGGTGCCTGTCTCGTGTAATCTGAATCTCAAAAACCAAATACTAGATTTTTCTGAAATTTTACAGTGATTACAGATTTATTGAAGATGTGCACCTCCCCTTTTGGGATCATTTCATCATTTCGTTTAGAAATTAGGGGCTTAAAAAGGACCAAAAAAGCACACTTTTAATTTGTTTCCACATTTACTTTTGTTCTGGTTGACCAAATGCTATGAAAGAAATACAGTAAGGTTACTTACTACAAAAGGAAGGAGTGGGCTGATTTTGGAGGTCCCCTCTTTTTCCGTTTAGAAATAAGGGGCCAAAAGGGGCACAAAAAGCGATTTTTTTTTTTATTTGTTTCCACAATAACTTAAGTTCTTGTCTACTAAAAGCCATGAAACTTTACAGTTATGTTACTTACTTAAAAATGAAGGGATGGGCTGATTTTGGGGGTCTGCTCTTTTTTTGTTTAGAAATTAGGGCCCAAAAGGGGCCCAAAAAGCGACTTTTTTATTTGTTTTCACAATAACTTAAGTTCTTGTCTACCAAAGGCCATGAAACTTTACAGTAACGTTACTTACTACAAAAGGATGGGATGGGCTTATTTTGGGGTCCTCTCTTTTTTCGTTTAGAAATAAGGGGCCCTAAAAGGGCCATAAATGTAACTTTTATATTTGTTTTTACTCATGATAACTTTTGTTCAGGTCGACCAAATGCCATGAAACTTTACAGTTATGTTACTTACCATAAAAGGAAGGATTAGATTAATTTTGGGTGTCCCCTTTTTTTTCGTTTAGAAATAAAGGGCCAAAAAATGGCCGAAAATGATACTTTGATTTGTTTTCCACAATAACTTTAGTTCTTTTTTATATTTTTGTTAGATATAAGTATCTTCAATATTTCTTTTCTTAAATATTCATTGTCAGTCTATAAACTGGGTTGTATGGAAGCCCATTAGTGCCAAATAAGACTGAAACATTTTCATTTATCAGGAGACCGCCACTTAATAAATGGCGACCGCCAGTTAATTATTTGGCGGCCGCGACTTACTATCTAGCGGCCGCCACTTATTATATGGCGACCGCCACTTATTAACTGGCGGCCGCCACATAAAATTATCTGGGGGCCGCCACTTAATTTATCTGGCGGCCGCCACTTAATTATCTGGCGGCCGCCACTTATTATATGGCGACCGCCACATAATTATATGGCGGCCGCCACTTATTATTTGGCGGCCGCTACATAATTTATCTGGCGGCCGCCACTTAATTTATCTCGCGGCCGCCATTTAATTAAGTGGCGGTCGCCATATAATAAGTGGCGGCCGCCAGATAATTAAGTGGCGGCCGCCAGATAAATTAAGTGGCGGCCGCCAGATAATTTTATGTGGCGGCCGCCAGTTAATAAGTGGCGGTCGCCATATAATAAGTCGCGGCCGCTAGATAGTAAGTCGCGGCCGCCAGATAATTATCTGGCGGCCGCCATTTATTAAGTGGCGGTCTACTGATAAATAAAAAATGTTTCAGTCTTATTTGGCACTAATAGGCTTCCATAGGGTTGCATGTGACATATATGCTTTGTCAGTCCACCATAGGATGCAAGTGTCAAAAACTATTTACTGTCCATATTGGGCCTAAAACGTACAGGGCTCAATGTTTTTCCGTGCGACGCAGGGCCAGACATCGATTGGTCTTGTTTCTCTCAAATTGGTGACCTGATCACATAATTCTTTGGAAATATATATATATATTATCATATATTTTTTAATAAAATACAGACAATTCATCTTTATACATCTACACGCAAAACATATTATAACGCGTCTATCTTTATAATACTGACTTATACCTGAGATAATTAAACTAAAAAAGTTTTAATTTTCTCAGCTTATACTTTAGATCAAGTCTAATTTCATGATACATGTACTTGTTTATGTACTGTAATTTTAACATTGTTTCAATCATGACTGTAATTGCCTTAAAAATGGGGACTTAATTTGGATGATAATAAAAAAATATTGATATTGGAATCGGTAAAAAAATCATTGTGTTGTTCATGTATAGTATATATAATGATGCCCAAAATGTAACTTGTAAGGCGCATTTTCATTGGAGAATACTTTTTAATTTACCTTATGCTAAATTGTTTAAGCATATGCTAAATTATTACAGCATAAGCTGAATTGAATTTAGCATATGTTAAATTGATTTCAGCTTAAGCTAAATTCATTTCAGCTTAAGCTAAATTCATTTCAGCATAAGCTAAATTCATTTTAGCTTAAGCTAAATAAAATATAGCTTATGCCAAAATGATTTTAGCATATGCTAAAATCGATAATTGTGACCCTGATACCGCGCCATATACTCTTATCACTATAATAAATAATAATAAATCTTTATTTCCAATCATAGGGCCCTATATAGAGCATGACAATCACAATGTATATCAATGATTACAATGAAACAAAACATAAAAAATACACAAGTATTGTAACAAAAGACAATTAATGTTAAATTACACATACATCTCTATTTGTTAATGTTATCTCTTTTTTCATATAATATTTGTAAAAATTCAGCCAGTTTATAGTTAAAATCATAGTCTTCGTTTGTCATTATCCAACAGAATAAGCTAATAGAGTTAAGCGATATCAATGAAGGGAATTTATTTTGTAAAGTGTTTAGAAAATCTGATCTCAAACTAGAGTATAAAGGACATGTTAACAAAAAATGAATTTCATCTTCTATATTTCCTGTATTACAATAAAGACAAATTCTGTCTGTTCTTGCTAATTTTTCTAATTTTCCAGAATTAATGTTTAGTCTTCGTTCGTGTCTACCAAGCTCTATATTAACACTATCATGATCATAGTAAGTGCTCTGCTCTGGTAATCATATTATAATTAACTAAGGATCACTGTACTTATTTAAAACTAGAAATATTTTATTTTTATTTTATTTAAAATCATTGTAATCAACTCTAATTAAATGTATATTGTGATTATCAATGTGATTGTTCAGCTCATTCGTGGGCGTCTTGATTGACAATAAAGAATTTGTTTGTTTGTTTGTTTGTTTACTAATCAGTGCCCGAGGGCGCCCGAGAGGAAAAATTAGCGCCCGAGCATTAATTTTATATTAAAATGACTTTAATTTGATAAAGTATTGTTGTTTGTCTTTATTCAATAACAGACGTGATTAAATCATATGGAGTAAATCGGAGCCATATTTTTTTTTTTTAAATGGTGGTTCCACATGCTCCATAATACTAATAATAATACTAATAATATTTATTTGTTTAACACATTTACAATAAATGGTTATAACACATACATAATGACATATTAAAGATTGAGACATAATGCAAACAATAGATACTGGGTCTTGATGCAATATTTGACGACAGAGATAAAAATAAAAGAAAATTAAGAACTATATACCTGGAGCGGTAGTGACTTAGAGAAAAGTACATATTCATTTATACTTATTAAATGTTTTGGTTAATTTAACTCTTGACATTTTTTATATACTCAATTACTGCTTTTATTATTATTAAAGAGTTGCTGTTCAATATGAAAGACATTTTGTTTTCAGTTATAGAATTGAAATCTTTATGAACATTTTTGACCTTTTGAGTAAGTTCTTGTCTAAATATATTGTAGGCAGGACAGTGGATGAAAAAGTGCATTTCATCTTCGATTTGTGACAAATTACATTTTAAACAGATTCTTTCACTTCTGGGAATATTGTTATATCGTCCTCTTTCTATTGCTAGACAGTGGGCACTTAATCTATATTTACAAATAAAAGATCTATCAGATTTGAATCTGCAGATATCAACATATGGAGGTCTTTGATTGAATTGACATATATAGAAAGATAATTTATTGTTTTCAGTTAAAGTACTACTTCTATTTTGTAAAGCTTGGTCATATATTCTTTGTTTAAAGTTACTTAAATATTTTATAGAGTTAGTTGTGTTATGAGTTATGTAATTAAATCCTAGTTCTCTGATCCATTGGTTTGTGGTTGTCATCCATCTATTACTGGGGGGAAGGTTGTTAAAAATCTTATTAACTAAACTGTTGTCTAAATTAGAAAGGTGATCTCTAAATTTGAGTATTAAAAATTTAACCTTTTCTCTCAAGGGGTATCGGTTAAGTTCAGATATATATATATGTTTATTACCAAAGTCATATAACTATAGGTACAACAATAGAATACAGAAAAATAGATACAGCAGAAGGTTATGCAACATAAAAATGTCATTATACTCTATAATAATTCAGACCTTAATTTCATGGCTCTAAATATGAATTTACCAAGATTACATAAATCTTTAACATTGTTTGAGCTTAATAATTGGATATATTTATACATAGATGGCTTTTTCCAATAATATGGCTTAATGAGACATTTTCTAAAAGCTTGAAAAACTGGACATATGAGAATAAAATGCATCTCATCCTCTATGTCATTCCTACAAAAAAAGCAAAATCTATTGTTCCTAGATATTCCTGTAAATCTACCACTCTCTATAGCGAGATTATGACTACTTAGTCGCATTTTAGTAATACATGTCTTATAAACTTCAGGAATACACTTTTTTAAATAAAATTGCAAACAAAAATTGTCAACCATATACTGATTGAATTGAAACATTTGACAGAATTTCTCATCTGGCTATCAAGATCTTGCTTAAAGTTATCAAACAATCTCTGCTTTATAACACACAGATACACATCACAATAATCACCATTTACAAAAAATAATTGGTTATACCATACATCACCTAGACCTATATGAAACAATTCATTCTTTATAAAATAAAGCCAGTTTGACTTATTACTTGGACATCTTTCCAATTCATCATATAGCATACTATAACAATTTTGCAAAATACAATTTGAAGTAGTAAGTAATTTAAACCAATACTTAAACATTCGACATTTTCTATGATAAATCAAAGGTAATCTACCAAGTTCATAGTACACCATAACATTATTGGTCGAAGACTTTACATTGAGTATATTTTTACAATATTGTATATGTACTCTTTCTACAGCAGGCGCTTTGTGTGCACCCCAAATTTCGCATCCATAACTCAAAATACTATTAATGTATGTATCAAAAAGTGATAACAGTGTGGTATAATTCAAACATAAAGAATTGATATTACGTCTCAGTGCAAAAACTGCTTTTCGTCCCTGTTCAGACAACTTGTTCTGTAAAATACTATATTTGCCATTAAAGTTCAATAATACACCAAGATATGAAAAACTATCTACAATCTCAATCTCTTGTCCATTATAAAACCATTTCTCATCATTATTTACTCTTCCGCCGTTTCTAAATACAACAATTTTAGTTTTGGCGGTATTTACACTTAAAGCCCATCTATTTGTATAATCATATAAAGTATCTAACATATCTTGCAATCCAGTAATAGATTCAGAAAAAATTACCATGTCGTCAGCATACATTAATAAAAATAAATTCAATTCTTTAACTTCAATGGGAACAGAAGCACTATTTATAAAAGCCATCTCACAATCATTAACATACAGTGAGAAAAGAATAGGTGAAAGCACCTCACCTTGCATTAAACCAAGCTCATTTGTGAAAAAATCTGAATTAAACCCATTAACTTGTACACATGTAGTTACATTAGAATACATAGATCTAATAACTTTTAAAAGTTTACCACATATACCCACATTGGCAAGTTTGTACCATAACATTACTCTTTGAATAGTATCAAAAGCTTTAGTATAATCAACAAAACAACAGTACAATCGTTTTTTGTATGAAAGTGATTTGAAAAAGATGGAAGACAAGGCAAAAATAGCATCTGCAGTTCCAAAACCCGGTCGGAATCCGAATTGTGCATCCGATATGACATCAAAGGTATTAGACCAATCTAATAAACGTTGATTTATAATTGAAGTAAATAGCTTTCCAAAATTACTGACAAGACTTATCCCTCTGTAATTATTAGGATCATTAATGTTACCACGTTTAAAAATAGGCACAAGAATTGCAATAGTCCAAGAAGTAGGAAAAATCCCTGATCCTAGAATACCATTGAAAACTTTAAGTAACATTGGCATAAAGACGTCTTTAAATTCAATAAAGTACTCATTCAACATTCCATCAACACCGTGACTTTTATTTCGTTTTAAATTAGATATTGCATTAAGAATCTCCTTTTCAGTTATTGCTTTGTCCAAATCGTCGAAAACACAATCATCTAATGAATCTTGACTTATAGGGTTTTCAAAGTTAGCTTCATTATCGGGATTCGCGACCTTTTTAAAGTGCTCAAAAAATGATGATATGGAAACATCGTTTTTAAAAGCGGTTCTTTTACGAAACTTTGAATAGAACAACTTCGGGTTAGTGAATCTCAGGGTATCCAACATGTTACCCTCAATGCGCATATATTCACGTTTTGCTCGTCTCTCAAATGATTTATAATCCTTTTTAGCCACAATCAGTTTCTTATGATTTTCAGAATTTTTCATACGGTTGAACACATTTAAACTATTCATATAAATTGAGTATAGTTCCTTACATCGATCACTAAACCATGGTTTATCGAACTTTTCACGGTCCAACTTACGGAAAGTCTTTTGAGTCTTCTTAAAAAAAGGAGACATAATATCTTCGATTGCCTTTGTAAAGTCAGTCAATGAGGAGTCTAAACTTTGTTGATTTTCAAAACAAATAGCGTTACCTAATTGACTAATAGTGTCCATATTAACACGGATACACTCGGCACACTGGTCCCGACTGTCGTCCTTCCATCGGTATTTAACAGATTTTTCGCCCTCAATCCCTTCACTGCTCGGATATTCACGTTCAATATAAAGTTTAAGTTCTAAATGAAGAAAAGCGTGGTCGGAATATTCTGTAAAATTGGACACAATAAACTGGTCGATCATTGAAAACAGTGAGTACGGAACTAATACATAGTCTATAACACTCAAGCCGTTAGGTCCACAATAAGTATAGTCACTTGAGAAACCATTCTTATGACGACCATTCAGTATACAAAGTCTCGAGTTTTTACACAGGTTAAGAAGTTTAGGCCCAAACGGATTCATATTAGAGTCAGGATTAGTCCTTGTCGGAATATTGATGTCAGAGTTATATTCTAACACAGCCTCAATAAGATTTCTAACTGTACTATGGATACTATCGCTACGAATAAAATCATCCAGTGTTCCTGTTCGACTGTTTGTATCACCAACCAACATAGTATGACCAAGCGCAGAATATAGTTCGATGCTATTTTCAAGTTCCGTAAACAAATCACAATCATACTTTTTGTAAAACTTTGAATTAGTTGGGGGTATATACAAAGAAGCAATATATAGACATTTATCAGTAGTAACAATACCCTTGTCAATTTTAAACCAAACAATACTGTCATGAATACATGATTCAAAATGAATATACCTCTCAAAATTATTATTTATCAAAACAATTATACCACCACCTTGTTTACACTTTGATTTTGATCTAGGAAACAAAAAACATGTATAACCTGGTATACAAATGCTAAAATCTTTATCAAACCAACACTCATTTAGAAAAATTAAATCATAAGTACATACAAAGTTCACAAAAGCTTTATCAACAAGTTTAGTTTCAACGCCACCATTTACATTCCAGGATAACAGTTTCAGCTTGCCACATATGATCTGTGCCTTTGTCACATCTCCTTCGGCGCTATCCTAAAACCCACCATTGTCAATGTTTTTAGGAGCAGTTTGTTCAGAATCTAATAACTCAAAGTCACTTGTAACTGGTTGATCAACATCACCGCCTGCATGGACTATAGCCTCAGTAATTACAACGCTATTCTGTACCCTACCATTTGAATCAGTTTTAGTTAAATGTTTGTGTTTTACTGGGTCAAAAAGCTCATTGTTCACAAAAAGTTTATCTTTAATAAGCGTAGCTTTCACTTGTTGCCTTTTCGCCTCTCTCAGAATAGGAACCAGTCGTTTCCGTGCGCTAAGCACGTTTGGTGGATACTGCTCACTGAGCCCGAACGAACTCCCTTTCAGTTTATGTGCCGACGATCTTACTAACTCTCTATCCTTAAAATCATCGAAAGTTGCAATAATAGGTCTCGGCTTGTTTTTACTTTTCATACGATGAACTTTTCGAAAAGTTATATTTTTACGAATATTCATTTCGTCCCGCACAAATCCGCTTAACAGATTTTTCACATTTTCACCCGCCGAATCAAAAATACCATAGAAAATCAGATTGTTTTTCGTTGATTCATATTGAAGATCCGAAACAGTTGCTTTCAAGTCCCTGTTTTCTTGATGCATTTGTGCTATCTCCTTTTTAAGTTTAGAACCCTTTCCTGGACTCCCAGTCCCCCCTGAAGAGACGGCAATCCACAAGTTATCCTTTTCGACGAAAAGCAAAGATAAGCAAGCGACATTTGTTGCTTTGCTATGGATGCCTAAGATTTCTTTGATAAATTTGATATGAAGATATTCGTAGGGGTCTGTATCTTTTAGATTAGAATATGCCCCCCAAACTTCACACCCATAAAGAATTATTGGTGAAACCAGTGTATCAAATAGTTTTTCTAATAAGTTGCAAGGATTATTTAAACCGATGTTTTTTCTTAATTTTGAACCATGCCTTGCGTCCTTTGTCCATTAATAAGCTTGTAGAGACATTAATATTGCCTGTATATTTTAAAGTTATGCCAAGGTAACAATATGACTTTACAGTTTCAATATAGGCATCATTGATTTTGAATGAGTTCAAATAAGTTTTACCGTTTGAATTAAATACTATCACCTTGGATTTTTGTTTGTTTACTTCTAGCTTCCAGGATGAGCAGAAATCATTCAGAACATCAAGTGACTTTTGTAAGCCACTTTGGGTGCTGGACAGCAGAATAATATCGTCTGCGTAAAGAAGAGAGTTAACAGAAACATCACCTATGTTGATTGGATCAGTCAATGATTTATTTAAATTTGAAACAAGATCATTAATATATAAATTAAATAAAATAGGACTCAGTACGTCCCCTTGTTTAACGCCACATTTTGAAATAAAACTTCTGCTTAGTCCTTGTTTGAACTTGATTCTACAAGTGGGGTCTTGATACATTGAGTGTGTGATTTTTAAAATCTGTTTAGGAAAATGGTTTTGATACAGTTTGAAAAAAAGGCCATCTCTCCAAACAGTATCAAATGCTTTTTTTAAATCAATAAAGGCAGCAAATACTTTCTTTTTTTAGATTTATATGTATCAATTATAGATTTAATGGTAAAGATATGGTCAGTTGTCCTGGATTTTCCTTTGAATCCAATTTGATTTTCACAAATCAAATTATTGGAATCAGTAAATTTTATAATTCTTGCAAGTAGAACTTTATTGAATAATTTCCCCAGGTTAGAAGTTAATGAGATTCCTCTATAGTTTGAAGGGTCGGCTTTGTCCCCTTTTTTATGAATTAGTGATATGTAACTTTCATTCCATGTTTTTGGATATTGACCCTTTTCAAATATCAAATTAAACAATTTGTGAAGTGGATCAAGTAACTGATCTATTCCATACTTCAGCATCTCATTCGAGACTAGGTCACTAGATGTTGCCTTCCCATATTTTAGTGTTTTAGCAGCTTTAATAATTTTATCTTTATTAATGGGTTCATTGTATGGACTGGTATCTTCACATTTTCCTAGATTATTGGAATGCTGCAAAAACTTGTCCATACATGCTTGAAATTAAGAAATTAAGTCATTGTAAGACTTGAAATCCTATAAGATAATCAAACTGTAAGTTTATGAAGTTTTAAGCTGAAATACATTGTTTGAGACCCCCAAAGTGATAAAGAAAATAGCACATTGATATTTTTATGATTATATACATCAAAATTTATTGGTACCGGGAAGGGGGATGCATTTGTAACTTAAAACATAATAGTTCTATCTTTGTAGTGAACTAGAATCATCTGGATCTGGACTTTGTTTTTAATAGTCAAAACTTATTTGTTTGTTGTCAATTCTTGTTGGAACATCATGCCGTCTATACTTATTAAACCAACTAACAAAGGTTCTCCTTTCTGGTCTAGTGGAATATGCAGAACAAACTGACATCTATGCAGCATCAGATGTGATTCCTGTGGTACATGGTTCCATCCGCAGTGTGAAAAGCATTGGACGAATTTGATGTTTTTAAACCGTGATTCTCTCATTGCCTGATTCTTACAGAAAATTTCACTTAATGTCTCATTATACATGTTTTCGTTTTTATTTATTTATTTGTTCCTATTTTTGTGCACGATCATCATTTTACATAGTACTTACGCCTGGTATTTCTTAAAGTGAAAAACAATTCCAATTCTGTTAGTTATGGATATTGCCATTTCTGAATGTAGTTCCCAATCATACATGTACTTATGGTAATGATTAAAGATGTAACTTTATAATACAAACTTAAATTTAATTTTAAAATTTATATATTAAAAATATATTGTATGACAAATTAAATACATCTGATATATTTCTATTAACTATATTCATTTCCATCGCCAAGATCTAAGGTAAATACCAATCAAACTTTCAAAATATGTGCTCGGGCGCTAATTATTTCGCTCGGGCGCTAAATTTCACCTCGGGCGTTAATTAGTATGACCCCACACATGATGGTCTGCTCGAACTGTTTGACGAATTCAGTTTAATGTCCAGAAACAAATTGGATAGCTAAAATTAGTGTATTGCATTTCAATGTACTTTTGTAGGTTAAAAGCACATTAGTGCTTATGTTTCTTATTAAATTAGTATACATGTCAACTCTAAATAAATAAAAGTTATTCATTCATTTATCTGTGTGCATGTGATTTACTTTAAGGTACATGTACCATTATTTCATGCAGTTTTATTAAACTTCATATATACATATACTATCAGACAGCTAGTGACAACAGGCTGAGAAAATAATTGTTTATTGTTATCTCAGCAACAGGGTAGGACATAAACAGATATTCAGTTAACAGTTACACTATTAAATTCACACGAAGTATCAAAATGGCATATACATGTAAACATGTATTTTACCTCAAAGTCTTTGATTCTATTTTGTTATAAAGACTTTAGAGTATTACAATGACAATTTTTGTAACTTGCACTGATCTGCATGTATAGTGTAGAGCATAATGATTCAACATACATGGATGACATCATGTATTTGATAAAAATAAAAATGATCATTAACATTATACAAAATGCACTTTCTATATGTTTAGGACTAATGATGATGTTTATTTTAAATGCACTGATTAAAACATTTGTTTGTTATCACCTCTTTTATATTCAGCCATCTTTCTGTTTTGTAGGTGCAGGTATATTTCCACGGTGCCAACTGTAATAGTCGATGGCACTGGTGTCCCTAGTCCGGGAGTCCCTAAACCACGTTCCAAGTTTCAAGTTTCAAGTTCCAAGTTCCAAGTTCCAAATTTTAAAATCATTGATTTTTAATGATTTATTTAAATAATATATAAATTAGTTTTGCTTGAATCTCAAATTGTTTTATCCGAAGATGACCAATAAAGAGTGATGAAGTAAAAGGCAATCAAATTCTGGTGTTTGAATAAAAACACTAACACTGCTATAGATTTATTTAAATATGAGGTTATCAGCATTCATGACAGCAGCCGAAATTCGAAACCTACAAGGAGTTTATTCATCTTTTAATTTGGTTTATTATAATATATACATTGGGTTTTTTTTATTCAAACCACCCTATGGTCTGCAAAATCTGCCCTTTAAGCAAGATTAAGATTTGCTTCAGAGTGACACTAAGAGAGAGGTAATAAAAATTTTGACATTTAAAAAGTCAAATGTCTGTAAACAAAGTGTCTAAAACAATGAAATAATGCCCTGTTGTCAGTATAGAACACACATGCTGTATGAGGCCAAAACTAAATAATTATTTGTCTGTTTAGGGTAACATTGTTTTAGACAAAATCTTTTTTTTTCTTTTTCTTTTTTTGGAATTAAGTACAGTATAGGAACTTGGAACTTGAAACTTGGAACTTGGAACGTGGTTTAGGGACTCCCCCCTAGTCCCTAGTCCATTCTGATATGAATAATTACAGGCCTATATCAGTACTTCCAGCATTATCCAAATTATTTGAAAAATTAGTTTATTCGCAGGTCTACGATCATTTTACAAAGAATGATTTAATTCATCAGAATCAGTCAGGTTTTAGATTTAAGCATTCTTGTGTTACAGCTATAACAAAAATTGGTGATGATTTTTTAAAGGCAATGGACAAGGGAAATCTAACAGGAGTTTTATTTCTTGATTTCAAAAAGGCATTTGTCGAGGGCCTTGGTCCAGAGCTTGATTTCATGTCAAGTGACTGGCAAAATAGAAACGATAATTGAAGAACAACAATGGACACCTTCATATTTTAAGTAACAATAAGTTTTAGGTTAATTAGACTTTGCTTGGTTATGCATCACCCTCATCATTTGAGCTTTACGATTTTCAGCTTTACGACATAATTAGTTTTTTTATAGTACTTTTAGCAATGTAAGAGTTCAAGTTGTGTATATTTTCTAAATAGTTTTTAAATTTAATAATGTTATCTAAAATTAACAAGGAATTTTATTCCAATGGTGCCATTGGGTGAGACGTATTTTAGTTAACTGTGTCAAGATGCAAAAATTGGAGCATTCGAGTCTGAAAGGGCAACGACAAAACCGGTAAACACGAACAAGAACAGCACGAGGAAACACAAAATCAACCGAACAGAAACCAACAATGCGAAGTTAAGTCGTATAACAAGAGTGAACTCAGGTGCTCAGGAAGAGTAAGTTATTCCTGTTTGCTATAACTCTTATTCATCATTTCTACATATTTTAAAATTGCTATAACAAAGGTTAATAGGAACAAATATAATACATTTTGTACATCCATTTTGCAGATTTCTATTTTTTTTCACGAATTTTGTTTCATTTGCATTTATTCAAAGGCATAGAGTGGGCGGCATTTTTTTAAAAGTCGATATAAATGACCAAAATTCAAGCCCCTGTGATTTGAACCTGGCCAGCTTCTCCTCTTTGCTAATTTTGTTAAATATACAGATACCGGTATATACGAGACTTGGAAAAATGAATTGTCATTTCCTGTATTCTTTAACCTGGGTGGGCTACTATCTATGATTTAGGGTATATCTTTGCCGTTGGTCTGTTCTGAACCGGACCCTATTAGAACCACGAAAAACACCCTGTTAAACCAGGAAACGAATGTCATACCCTGTTCTGGCAACGTCAAAATTGCATTGATTTATATATACCTATAGTGCTGCAAGGGTGTAAAACATCACTTCACTCACCCACCCGTTTTTTTTTTAAATTTGCTGGGGTTTTTTTTTTTATCCAATTCAATCCTGACCAAGTTCTAAATGCAGCTACAACCCATGTCGTACATATCCAGTGGGTTGACTTTTAAAATTCTAGAGTTTTTATATGTAAAAGACTGGCCATTTGGCTTGAAGGGGCTTCAGTGTTTTTTTTTGCTCTGGTCAAGATTTTTTCTCCAAAATATCTTTTTATAAGGCGTCACTACAACACTATATGCGTTATTTTGTACGACAGAAATCCTTCTCCAGAACATTTCTTCAGCTCTGCTGCCAAAATATTTTTATTTTCATTAAAAAGCAAATTCAAAATATTTTAGGGGGGGGGAAACAAGGCCCCTATCAAGTTAAAATTTCGGTCTCTAATGGCATTGTACAAAATGACCAAACATGGATAATAATTTCACAATATAAAAGACAAGTAGACAAAACAGATAATCACATTATAAAAGAGAACACAAACCAAAAAGTCACCGACTTTGTACTTTGATACCAATATAAAAGGGTTTTTGCCACTAACTGAACATATCTTGCCCGTTTGAACCACATGCGCTAGTTGCATTAAACTACAGGTTAAACTTGAATGCGAGAATTTTATAATGGAAACCAAATGACTGTCCGTTTTGGTCCTATCAATTATGACACCATCCACTGGCGTCCCTAGTCCATGACCTGGCTTGGCCTGCCCTCTCGGGTGCCCCTTCAGGACAAGTCACGGACTAGGGACGCCAGTGTCCTGGAGGGGCAACCGGAAGGGCAGGCCAAGTCACGGACTAGGGATGCCAGTGTCCTGGAGCGGCACCCGGGAGGGCAGGCCAAGTCACGGACTAGGGACGCCAGTGTCCTGGAGTGGCACCCGCGAGGGCAGGCCAAGTCACGGACTAGGGACGCCAATGTCCTGGAGGGACACCCGGGAGGGCAGGCCAAGTCACGGACTAGGGACGCCAGTGTCCTGGAGCGGCACCCGGGAGGGCAGGCCAAGTCACGGACTAGGGATGCCAGTGTCCTGGAGGGGCACCCGGGAGGCAGGCCAAGTCACGGACTAGGGACGCCAGTGTCCTGGAGTGGCACCCGGGAGGGCAGGCCATGTCACAGACTAGGGACGCCAGTGTCATGGGGCGGCATCCGGGATGGCAGGCCAAGTCACGGACTAGGGACGTCAGTTTCCTGGAGGGGCAACCGGAAGGGCAGGCCATGTCACGGACTAGGGATGCCAGTGTCCTGGAGTGGCACCCGGGAGGGCAGGCCAAGTCACGGACTAGGGACGCCAGTGTCCTGGAGGGGCACCCGGGAGGGCAGGCCAAGTCACGGACTAGGGACGCCAGTGTCCTGGAGCGGCATCCGGGGAGGCAGGCCAAGTCACGGACTAAGGACGTCAGTGTCCTGGAGTGGCACCCGGGAGGGCAGGCCAAGTCAGGGACTAGGGACGCCAGTGTCCTGGAGAGGCACCCGGGAGGGCAGGCCAAGTCAGGGACTAGGGACGCCAGTGTCCTGGAGCGGCACCCGGGAGGGCAGACCAAGTCACAGACTAGGGACGCCAGTGTCCTGGAGCGGCACCCGGGAGGGTAGGTCAAGTCACGGACTAGGGACGCCAGTGTCCTGGGGCGGCATCCGGGAAGGCAGACCAAGTCACGGACTAGGGACGCCAGTGTCCTGGAGCGGCACCCGGGAGGGCAGGCCAAGTCACGGACTAGGGACGCCAGTGTCTTGGAGCGGCACCCGGGAGGGCAGCCCTTTCCTTGTAAGGAATACACATGTAATACAGAAACATCACACAAGCTTAAGTGCAATCAATCGAAACTTCACATACACCATACCCAAACCCGAACCAAACCGTTGTTACATTTAACCAAGCTTTTTCGTAAATAAAATTAAGCTCCTTCTTCAACTTTATTCGTGTGAAACTTATTAAGTGTGGCAATGAATTAATTTTAATTCTTTTTTACTGGAATCGGACATTGTTTGTCAATGCATCAGTTCAATGCACCCCATTGCTTATCCAAAGCATGATTTTGTCAAATTCTAAGATATTTTTTTTAACTGGTTGTTTTAAAAAATATGTAAAATCATTTGCATATTTTTATTTTACTAAAATCACTTAGGATATATCCGTTAAGGGGCGGATCCAGAAATTTTGAAAGAGCGGATTCACCTACAGATCAATATTGAGAAGAAGGAGGTTCAGGCCGGTTTTGCCAAAAATCTGCAAAAGAATATTAAGCAGATTTCTTAAACGAAAGGGGTGCTCTAACCACTGGGAACCCGCTTTTTTTTCTGTACCAGCAACCATTGAGTTATGATATAGAAGGAGCTCCTACAAGAGGGACATCTAACGTTCAGACTGCGATACCGCTATATTATATTTTCGCCATACTTACACTTAATTTGTAGTTGATTGACTTTTATATCTCGTCACATGAAGTGTCGAGGTATTATGTTGTACCTTCCGCTTCGTTCGATGTCCGCAAGCCCGTCTGTCACCCGATAGTTTCCTATATGGGTCATTCTCAAAAAATGTCCTTATTACGTGGCAGTCAAAATATTTCCACGTATAATTGAGTTTAAACAATATCTTTTGTCTTGAGTAATATATGCACCAAGATGCACTTCTGACATAAACAAATAAACGCTATCTTTAAAAAAGACATGGCAGCGCAATTTTAAAACTCAAAAATTGACCAAAATCGTCTGTCCTATGAGTAATTTTTTAAGTTAAAAGTCCTTAAAAAATATGATAATGTGCAAGTAGACTATGGAAATCATGATGGGTTTTTCTTTGGTCATCTATCTGTCTTATCTATAAAATAAACTGGGATAGACATCATTGAAAAAAATTTTCTGGCGAATCAAAAAATGTCCCCTCTGAAAATGTCTTTGCTGTTACTGGTAGGTAGAATTGAAAATAAATTGTACGTATATCCTTATCAGGCAACAAATAAGGACATAGAAACATCCAAACACATCCATTTATCTAAGTTACAGTTACATTTTTGAGAAAAAATTACATATCTTCATTACAATGTAAAGAATGTACGCTGAATTGGAGGCGTAATTTTTGTCCTTGTCCATAATGTTACCGCGATATCTCCGAGACTATAGAGGTATGTGGTTGTAGCTGCTATGGGTAAATTTTACATCTTGACCAATCATAGCTGAGACCCAAAAGAATGATGGAGACACGATCTTTTAATAATTTTAGCAAATAATGTTCCCGTAATTCCCTGATGTTACTGTTCCCTGATGTTACTGTTCAAAAGTGTAACAGGACAGACAAATTATAAGTAAAAGATTCTTGAATCCGTGTTCTTTGTATATGGCTTCTGATTTAAAAGCGCTAAAATTACTCTAATCACTGATTTTAGCCATATAGAGTGTTATAAATATATTTTCTTTCTCAGAATACAAGAATACAAGAATACAAGTTTATTTGACCAATCATGGGCCCTCAAGGGGCAATAACAGTACAAATGATTATTTATGACAGAATATACATGAAGACATATATGTGGCAATACAAAGTAATATATATAAAGCAATTGTAATAAATTAAGTCAGAACAGTGCAGATACACTGTATTTTTTTTTATTTTTTATACAACTCCAGACTCCAGGAGGAATTTACATAGGTTATTTAAAATTGTTTCATTTTCACAGTTAAAGGTCCAGAATAGTTTATTGAAAGAGGACATATTATTAAAATGTGAATTAGTTTTAATTATTGTATCAAATAGAGTTTCTCTAGATGTAGTAAAATGAGTACAGTTAGTAAAATAATGAATCTCATCATCAATTTCATTTATAGAACATCTTTCGCATAATCTTTCATTTAAAGGGGTTAAGGGTTTGGTATATCGACCCGATTCAATTTTTAATCTATGAGAACTGATTTTAAACTTTGTTATGGACCTTCTGTTTCTGAAATCTTTTATTAAATCAAGATATTTTTCAAAACCAAAATTTGTTTTGATCTTAACATATGTTCTGAGTTTTCCATTTTCATTAATTAAAAAATTCCTGTAACTGTTCCAGGCGTTAATATATAATTTTCTTAAATCAGTCTTAACTGTAGTTTTACAAGTAGAATTTGAGCATAGTTTATATTTGTTTCCTCCTGGAGTTTTTAATATAGTGAACATATTTGATATGGCTGAGAACCATGATCTGCCACCCTCCTCATGAACCTTTTTTGATTCTTCATATGCATCTTTTATTAAGCCTGATGGAGTATTTTCTACTCTGTTCCAATAATTTGTACTTGCTTTAAAGCAATCCAAAATAATGGGAAGTCTCCCTGTCTCAGACATAACCCCAAAATTAGAGACTTTTTTGTTAACACCAAGTATATATTTTATAAAGTGGAGTTCTAGTTTAGAGGCTGGGGAAAAGTTAGATTGTTTTGTAAAGTTACAGATATGTTCAAATTTAAAAGAGGGTGGCACATAACAGCCCCAAATATCTGCACCATATAATAGTATGGATTTAATGGTATGATCAAAAATATGTAATGAGGATCTGATGCTTGGCCCAAGGGAAACATATTCAGCCTTAAGTTTAAATAAGGCTTTTGTGGCTTTCCTGTAAAGATCAGTTTTAGCTTCTTGAAAAGACCCCGACGGTGTTAGTGTTATTCCAAGATATTTATATTGATTAGTACACTCCAGTAATTTGTTACGAAAAGAGAATTTTTCTTTGATATGTCTACCGGTCTTGTTAAAGATCATAGCTTTTGTTTTGGAGAGGTTAACATCTATTCCCCACTCATCGCAAAAAAATTGAAGTTTGTTTAATTTTTGTTGCAGACCTTCATGTGATGTAGACATGATTACCACATCTCAGAGTTCATGGTTTAAGTATAATATTTCAACCTGAGAATCGGTAACAGGAGGGACATTTTGACAGTAACAGCTGAGACATTTTTTGTAACATACAGGACATGTTTGTAAAGGTACAACAAATCATCTGGTTTTGCATTCTGTTAGTTAGAAAGTGGCACAAATACTTTAATACAACAGCTTTAGATATCGAAACGCAATTGTGTCAATACTTTGGGGGAAAAAATTCTTGTATTTGTTGCTAAAATAGTGGAAACATCAGAGACAAATAGCCGGTAACATAGTGGACATTCAGTGAAGTTTAACCAGTCATAAAATGCGATATTTAATGATAAAGATAGCCCATCTACATAATTGATTAGATATTGCCCCAAAACATGTTATTTATTGCATTAGAATAAACATTTATTGTCAAGAAGTCTTTATTTATTGCTATTAGTTGTCTGTGATGTTACGCATTGTCCCTGATGTTACCAGTCTAATTTGCTCAATTGTTGTCTAATACATAACCCCCTGAACAATGATATTTTGCAACTGAAACTAGTTAACCTTATTGTTCATCATAATGTCAATGAAGAAGTGAAATGACATATATTGGATTTGATATGTTAGTTAGTTTTGACCTGTTTGCTGAACTGTTTAAAATCATTGTATTATGATGCTCTTAAAAACAAATTTTTGAGCTAACCTTTATTTCTGACGCTTGCATCCCTATGTGGCAAGTTATGCATGAATTTTTAAATAAAAGATTAAAGCTTTCTTTCATTGCAATGTTTTTATGTGGTAACATCAAGGACAGCCAAATCAACCCTGAAGGACAATGACTAAAAAAAATTCAAAATATATTCGATTTGATTTTTACTCTTTGCTTGTTTTGTTTACTGAAATGATAGAGGATACCAATAAGTAAATTACAAACTTTCTGTGAGCAATTCTAATATTCAATTTTGCCTACCTCGAAATATAGACATTTTTTGAGAATGACCCATATGGTACCTCAAATGTTTCCAGGTATTAAAATTAAAATTTTCGACAGCTACTTATCACAAAAAAAAGAAGAAGACCAGGCTTGATTTTAAGCTAATTTCGAAAACAAAGCCGTTAAATTACTACCGAATTTTCTGAAATTAAGATACTTTGATTATTATAATACTAAGTAGTTTAGAGTTACCTTTCTTTCATGAAAAAAACTTGTTTTATGATATTTTATTACAAAAATAGCAAATTGATTGAGCTAGCAATACTACTGACTAGTAATTTGAAGTGAATGATCAAAGAATGCTAATGCTATTGGATTTATGAAACTTTATTATTCCGTTCATGTAATCTACACTCAATATTTCAGCTTAAATATGAAACCGAATTCTACCGGTAAAGATTTCCCTCTATTTGACCAAAAAGTCCACTAAAGAGCGCTCGGAAACATGACATGGTCAGTCAGCTTTCCTCACGAAGGAACTTGGATTTGTGCCCAGGTGGTTGAATGGGGCAGCCCTGTCATAATGAATGCCGGGGTCGTCAGGCTATAATGCGGAAAATCTTTCCGCAAACCATTGTGGTGCAACGTGTTGGGAAAAATGTCACGTTCCTCACACGTTAGAAGAACCCTGCTGTAGGTTTCGGTAAGAGTAGGAGGGAGATAGACAGCTCAATAGCCTGTCCCTACCCATTGCTCCCTTTTCCATTGACAGTCCAAACTATCTCTCCCCCGATTGGCCTTCTGTACCCATTTCCTCCACTTCATCATCCCTTTCATGGATATAGCCGAAATGGTGCTGCTTAGGAGTAAAGCAATAACTTATTGGCCGCGGCTACGATTACTCGCTAGGAGTAACAAATAAGAATTTTTAATTGTTACTCGCGTGACTAAAATGGGAACGTTTCCGGATACGGCACCTTTTCAGTCCGGAATCTCACGAGCAACAATTAAAAATAAAATAAGGATTACTAGCCATATTTTTACTGGAAACATGTAAAAAAATAAACATATCACAAAAATATGATTTATATATTTTAAATAA
Source organism: Arcuatula senhousia (assembly GCA_963971305.1). Lineage (NCBI taxonomy): Eukaryota > Metazoa > Mollusca > Bivalvia > Mytilida > Mytilidae > Arcuatula > Arcuatula senhousia. The sequence continues at coordinate 22,369,226 of OZ020306.1, read as the reverse complement.
CTTTTAGACAAATATAAGTTGCCAAACTTTTTTAACATATTATAAATTTTTTTCTATTTCTTTTTTTTTTTTTGCTCTTTGCGATTTTGACAGACTGTTTCTTTTGTAGAGCTGTACATGTTATGTCCTTTGAAAAAAAAATATTTTGGGGGGCGGTGTGTAAATTCCACAACAAAAAGATTTTTCGCCACATTTAAAATTGTGACCCACATCTTCCGACATTTTTACTTTTGTAAAAATTGTCACTGAATACTACCAATACTAACTCTTGAGCGGCTGAGCCGAGCCGGTAGTATACAATTATGTAATACATTTATTTTAACTTAATATTAGACAGGTTTAACCTGTGACGCTCTCGAAGTTACAACGAATCTTTAAATATTTTTCATGCTGTATTAATTTTGAAATGTTTATGAATTGAAACAATTTGTATTCGAAAATAAAAAAAATACTAGCTTTTCTTCCGCCAGTTCCAGGTCCCGCTTGCGCTTAATGACATCAGATATTTTTAAATAAATAAGCGTTTGTTAAAATACATCTTGAGCCTGTTCATACAATGTACAATATCAACAATTTATTACGATTTCATTTTTACGACATTTTCATTTCTTTCAGTTTGCGAGTAACAATAAGTCGAGTAATCCTTATTTTATTTTTTATTGTTACTCGTGAGATTCCGGACTGAAAAGGTGCCGTATCCGGAAACCATTCCCGTTTTAGTCACGCAAGTAACAATAAAAAATTCTTATTGTTAGCCAGTCCGTAACTTATTAACTCTATTTGACCAAAAGAAGATTTTATATTTTTGAAAGATTTCAAATTAAATACCCATTGAAAGCGCGAATAAATATGGGATGACGAAATACATCTTGGATGAGGGATTTTCGTATGATTATTATATCTTCTTTACCATTAATTCATCATTGTATGCAATTTTAATGGTTCAGACAGTGAGTAAGAAAAGGAGAGCCAAATCTAACGCCAAGGCTTTCAACCATGTGCATTGAATATACAAACAGCTAATCTGGAATTTTCACATACTAGTAATTATTGTCTGATGACCGCACTAATCCACATTGAGACAAATATCATTATTTATTCCCTTTTATGGGTTAGGGACTGACCATTTAACTTGAAGGGGGCCTTGGTTTTTTCCTAAAATAATATTCTGAAAATAATTTTTGATGGAAAAATATTTTGGCAGATCAGGGTAAGAAAAAAAAATATTCTGAAGAAGGATTTTTGCCAAAAAAAATAATACTAACAATGAAAAAAATATTCTGTCGCGATGCCTTCGAATTTTTTTTTTCCGCGCAGATTTCGGACCAAAACAAAAAACCAAGCCCCCCTTTCAAGTTAAATAGTCCGACCCTTACTATTCTAAGCAATTTTTACGCTCAATTAGACAAAAGAGTCACTTAAAGCGATTAATTATCACAGAAGGAAGACTTGAGATACGTTTTGCATCAAAGAAAGAAACTTCGCTGATTTTCACACTGTGGCATCCATCATCTGTGATGGATGCCGTAAATAGCTTCACCAGAAATCCTATGAATTGTAACAAAACCCTAATAGCACTTGTTGAATACGCCATAAGTAAAATAAGTTAAATATTTTCTGTCTGGTTGTATTTAAATTTTATAAAATGTTACACCACTCTTTATTTCATATCTTTACTTCCTGAGCCAATCGTAAATCCATATATTCATAACATTACATTTGATATTTTGTTACTAACTAGACAAACATATCCCTTGTACTGAATAATAACGCATTAGATTGCCACTTGCATCGTTTATTATTTCTTTATTGCTGGTTGGTACAGATTCTTTTTTATGTGCCAACGACCCATACTTCAGTCCTGCAGCAACACTCTTGTCCTATGCTTTTTGTAAGAGGTTATTTGATAAAAACTAACATAAATTGCCGTTTCTTTATTTTGATTCTGTTGCATACATTTATTCCACATCACTTTATTACTCTTTTGGTACAAAGGACTGACATTCATAATGTATTGGGCCATAAGTATGGTTAAAGAGACTAAGAGAGTGTAATGTTTTTACCTCCAATTAAAATAATTTTGATGGGTTCTTTGATAAAAACCTGAATATATATCTCTATTTCATATGTCTTCATCTTTATCTTTTCAAACCATAAGAAACACACAAAGAAATACGAAAATCCAAAAAACAAAAGAGATAAAACAATGGTTAAAGATGAAGAATAAAAAATGACATAAAATGTTTCTAATTAAAAAAAATATTAAAATAAAACACTTAAAAAATTACCAATCAAAGGACAAATCCACGTATAGTTTTCATTTTAAAAAATCTATATGAATAATTCATACATAGAGAAATAATAGATTTTGTTGTCTAACAGCAAAATGTTCAAACTTTATTGTTTATCTTCTATGGTCCGTTTGAAAGTTCGTTTCCATGTAGAAATTTGTTAAATGTTTGTTTTTCTTCTTAGCTCTTCTGAAAAATAACAAGAAAAGACTATGGTCAATCTTAAGTGAAGAATTTATCAAAAGCCGAAATCTGTACCACCCCTGTTCATGGAAAGGGAATACAATTGACCAAGACGTCTCATAAGGATGAAAATTTTAAGGTAAATACATGGTTATGTTTAATCTGTTCAAGCAAAATAACAAGCTATAAAGGGAAATGTTAAAACCTGGTTATGTGTTATATTGAAAACATCAACAAGACCAAAGCAAAGGGTCAAGTTATTGATTGCTTATCATCATCTCACATTCATAGTCTGGTTTTTCAGTAGTGTGGTCTTGATGTAGAATGTTTTGGCATCTTGTTTTAATATTAGCACTGCTCAATCGCTGGTTCACGCAGCTATTTTCTGCTTATACCTTTTTAAGTCAACATGCAGGACGAGCAGGTTATCTCACTCGGGTATCAAATATAAATCTGACATATCCACAAGGTCATACAAGATAATTGTCTCGTGACACATATGTTAGACTTACTTGTTAGCCTTGTTTCTGAAACAGGCATTGACCAGAATGCCAATGACCACCAAGAAAGCTATACCACTGATTACAGAACCAATGATGATTCCAATGTGACTTGTCGACTTCTGATCAGCGTTTTCATCTGGTACCTTTTTGATACACACTGAAAATAAGAATCATTTAAAAAACTTTACTGAACGGTACAATGAATAATGGACACTATAACATAAACAACCCTTATTTTATTTGTAATTGGTAGCAGTTCTCCTTGCAATATACACTGCGTATTGAGTTCAATTATTTTCACTACCTTCCATATGTATGTATATTTTTCTTTTTAGTGAACTGCATTATCTTTACCAGGCAGACACGTATAGAGTAAAATATTTTTTTTCTAAGAAATGGGGCTGAAGTCCGTAAGAAAATTGAATAGAAAAATAATCCAATACGGGTATAAGAAAAACAAATTGGACTCCATAAGCTAATAATAGTGAAAATTAATTTATCCCAACAAGCGTGTTCCTAGCAGTGCTTTTTATATAAAATAATTCTTTGCAGCTAAAAAAAAATAGTGCTAAATTACAAAAGGACATCTTAAAACCAACCTTCTTGAGGTCTTGTCCATTGGTATTGGTTTTCGTTGGAATCACAATATAAACATTCATCACGAGAATTCTTCTCCAGATGTTTTACACACACTCCATCAATCAAACAGGTTCCCTAAAAAGTTTAAACTCATATTTGATATACTGACACATTTGATTACTTGTATTTGCTTTCTCTATTTTCAAAGTTTAAGATGAGGGATGAAACATAACTTTTATGTATTACATATATTGTAGAAATTTGAAAATGTTTGAAGTTAAAATCATTGTGATTTTTTTAGTGTATGTCACATCTGTTGACTAAGTTTCTAGGACATTTTGAACTTCGTTTATGTATCCTAAATAAGTATTTTTTGCTGACTTCATTTAGTAATTACCGAGGCTAGACTCCAGTTGTAAACTGCTGTTTCAGTATCACATCTAAGGCATTCATTCAGATTACTACTTTTTTGGTGTTCATAGAATCGTTCTTCTATGAGACAGTACTTTGATTTATCAAAGGTCCATTCAAACGTTGATGTCTGGACATCACAGAACTCGATTTTGTTTTCTTGATTAAACTCGCCGTCATAATAGCATGTTTCTTCAATAAAACAAGTTGACTCCTAAGATAAAAAATAAAATAAGTAAACTGTGTTTTTTACCTGTAATTATAAAAATAAACTAATTTGTAACCATTTTAAACTGAAACACTAACGCTTAAAAATAGACTCATTAGAAAGGTTTTCGTATCGGTCTTATCAGGTAAGCTGACAATGATCATTTATTGGCTAGCTTATAAGAGCAAAAATTATATTAAGAAATGTAAAAAAAATCTAATTAAAAATAAATGTAGTAAATGCCGAAAACACCTAAATACAATGACCTGTGTGTGTGTCATTCACCTGCTTGAATTCTATTTATGCCATTATAACATTATGATTTGGCTTTCCTGTTAGATCTTGTTTTGGTTTAGAGTACCTTTTATTCAATACATTTGGTTTTTGACCTTCCAATGTTTTGATTCAAACGCTGCTGATGAGAGGTTACTTCTTCAATTATGCATATACAGCATATTAACCAGATTACAATTTTTACACCCCCGTTAAAGTATTGTATAACGAATTATTTTTGGAATCATTTAAAGCTTATTGTATGTATATGTTAATAATAGGATTTAAAATAGTATATTTTATAATCCGTTATCGATGGGGACACACGCATCTATCTTGTTATTTATGAGGACATTAAATGATTACCATCCCGGGATTATAAGCTTTAAGTTTTAGATCAATCCTTTCAACAACGTCATATCCGCTGACGTCACTTGCGTTCATTCTAGAAAAGACGATGGATGAGAGAAGGTTATGTATTCTTATTTTTATATTTATCTTAAGTGTAGCTTAAGTTCTTAAAAGTTCTTTGATATTTTAAAAAGTATATTATTATATTAAGTAAACTTAATACTACAATTTCATGCATGTTTACAACTTTGTCAAGGATTTTATAAGCAGACGATTCTTTCAATATTCATTTTACAAAGCAGCGGTATTCCGATCGTCACAGCTTTTTAGGGATATTTAATTTTAAATCAAATTTGACTGACTGAAATTAATTAATCTATTAAGTTTACATTTCATGTTAAAATTTTGCCAGATATGACGGTAGAAAGATATTTCAATTTGATTTATTTGATCGTGTTACTTGGATGCTGATATTTTGTTCGATATACATGTATAAACAACTGAACAATAAATGGGAATTTTTGCATATGATAAGTTTAAAAATAAAAGGCACTGGTAATAGTAATACATTACCATCTCAACAACAATAATCAAAGTACTAACAGTGCTGCCAAAAAGCAGTGCATTTGAGTTAGTTAACAATAATCAAAGTACTTACAGTACTGCTCCATAGCGGTTTATTTGAGAAACATCTTATGAGACACTAGTGCGCAAGCATTATATGTAAACAATCATAAAAGTCAATTATTTACATAAGTCAGTTGAAAAACACACATAGACAGGGAAACACATACTCTATAGTGATCTGTTAAGCCAGGTTATGTTTATCTATTTATGTTTTCTTTATTTATTTACTTAGTTCCATCAAAGTTTTGTTTTAAATTGTTTTTGGTATGAATGAAAGGCCAATTTAGAGCAAGCAATACAATTCTGTGTTTTCAAACATCAACTTGAGAAAACTAGTCAGTATGATGTAGCTGCATGTTGTACAAGAAACGGGAAGACACTGAACTCGTGCATATTTTGGTTGGCAATGCACGTAAACATTCTTTTAAAAAGTATTTAGAGCTTTACCTTGGTATTTACATACATACACTTCATAGTGATAACACTGACAAAACTGACATAGTGGAACACTGCCTCACTGAGACTTACAAATATAACCATTAAAACCTGTTCATTCTATATTTATTTACAATTGCACAAACTGCATGCATATTACCTGCATATTGAGTTCTGCACCTTTTAATAAACATACATGACGTTACCTTTGTTAAATCTGTATAATGTCTTATTCTTTGTATTGACATTCTGACAGTATTTAGGTACATGAACATTGCAACCATTCTTTTACTCTTCAATACACACTTACCAGATCACAAGTCATTTATAACTTGAAAATATGCTACATTTCATTGTTATTTTGCATTTTTATTTTCACTACCACGTAAACATACTCAATATACATAATATTATAAGCACCGATAAACCATGCACACATTGCATAACGTGTAAATATAATTATTAACACATACTTAGTATTTATTACTTTATAAAGACTTAATCAGAGAGAAGTTTTATGAATGCTTACGTTTCGCCATTTAAAGTAACCTATACTGTACACTTCGTGTCTTGCTTGGTGCGGTCTCTAAGTTCTTGTATATTTAAATATTACGTTATATTTACACCAATATACACTTACAGTATTTTCTAAGCTACATGTCTGTAATAGCTACTAATTATTTCGCACACACACAGGCACACACACCCACACACGCACACAAATGTTATAAAATAAAGCCATAGAGAAACATGATAAATGTAATATTATATACCGAGTGTTTCGAAAAAGTAGATGATATACACCACAGATAACACGGAGATACTTCTGATCTATTGCATATTTTACATATTATATTGTTTTAAAAAATACAATACCAAAACGGATATAAAAACGGTTAAATTGGTTATGCTGTATATCGATATTTCAAGGAGTAACCTCTCTTCCATTATTCAATATCAAATATTTAATCGCTGTTTTCATCTCATTACACTCGGCCTAGCTTTTTTTTCCTCTTGTGAAGCATTTACGCACATATTATCATACTAGCAGTAGCTTGTTCAAAGCTCGATACATGTACATGTATATGTTAACCCTCTAAATGTTAATACGTTATGCGAATGTACATTATGTATTCATAACGCTTAAACAACCTAATTTGCAGTTACATATGTTTACAATTACGTAATCAATCAAACTGATTTAACATCCTTTCACATACAGGAACATACACACCTAATAATGTCAAACACAGCTCCAACAGGTATACACTATATAATAACCTAACGCTTTAGTAGTTGATTCACTTATTGTATAAATTTGTGCATAGATTATATTCTATGTGTTTGCACATACTTCATGTTTACTAACATGGTCAAGTAGGTCATGCATTAAAGAATCTTTTATGTTAACGACACACACACACACACACACCCTCACTAGTTGGTTTTAAACTACTTAAAGGGTTAACATTCACACGATACTTATACTCACATATATGCACCAGTGTCCACATGCATACAAGAATACCTTCGATATCTCCCTAGCAGTTAGATTATTGGCTTGTACATTTGTACACATATGTATTGTACACCCTTAGATAGGTGATCTTTAAAGTAACATGGATGTACATATGTCCTTATATACTTTAGTTTTAGGTATACATATATCTGCATGCACAATGAAAATTGCGACACAAGCATAACCTTTTATTAAAAGTGTTCTCACAATGATATGGACGCACATGTTATTGTTATGTAGGCACTGCAACATCACATGTAGTAGTTACCAAACGGGTTTATTATTCTGTTAATGCACACAACCGCATACACACACACGACCACACACACACACACACACTCTCTGTTTCAACACAAATTTGCCGGAAATGGGCTGTATTTTCAAACACACTTACACTTACTGTTTGATCATGGAGACATATACTTACACTAAATTTCCTAGCCACGCACTTCACCTGGTAGTGCTGATTAGAGTGGCTACACGTATAAAAAAAAATAAAAAAAAATGTTTCACAGAGACCTGAGGCCTTGAAACTACCATTAGAACACGATCAAACTGCAATTTTGTATACATGTATTGTATTTAATACGTACTTCAGATATGTTTTACTCATGCGAATATATAGACACTACGCATGCAGCACACATGTACACTTCGTGGTTTCTTGGTCAATATTGTAAATGCATATTGTGCAAGTATTCTCATTTTAGTACAATACAAACCGATTTAAGAATTTGCACCAACACGTTTGTACACTATTCTAGCATAGATATAGGAAACATTCTTTTTAATTTGATTATTTTTTCTTATGAGTATAACAGCTACGATATGTACAACAGGCAAGTATGTATACTGGTTGGTTAATCGTTTAACATATCTAGCAGGTCTAGGTGTATAAAATGTACACGCGTGATCAGTCTTTGAGACATTTTCTTCAAGATGTAATTTATGGACCTCGGACCATCTATATAATAAATTATTTGATATCTTTTGATTGAGAAAATGCTTACCAATTTAAGCTTAAAGTTATTTACTTTCATAGTTATATATATTTTTGTCGATGCTACATGACAGGATGGGCTCCCATTTGAAATTCAAACTTTAAAAATTTGCATATAGTTCTATGTTAAATTCTTTTATTTACCAATTGAATTCAATTTATCTGTAAATCAAGTATCATGTGCAAGTTATAGGATTTATGCGTAAGTTGTCACAGTAGGCGCAGCTCCTACCGCTTTGTTGGCGGTTGTCATGGCTTCGAATTCGAAACCCTGGTGGCGGTTGTCATGGCTTCGAATTCAAAACCCTGACACTTGGCCTTTTCCGCTGCGGTTCCTTTATTCTTTTAGCATTTAGCCGCTGAGTTCCAGGGCTAATTGCGATTTTATTAGATATATTAACTTAGATACATTATATATAGTTTTATGGTCTGACATATTACGAAATCGTCGACCATACCATATATTAGTTTAGTAATAGTTTACATGATTATTCAACTAGTCAGGCATTAGCCGCTGAGCTTACAGGGCTAGTTGCTTTAAACAAAATATATTTTCCATAGATTGACAACATAGTATAGTATAGTATTTATATATCTTCTGGCATTAGCCGCTGAGATTCCAGGGCTATTGCTTTAAAGAAATGATTTTGAATATGATTTTTATATTTATTTGAGAACTCAGAAATAGATTTACTGAAATATGAATTATTTTATAGTAACAAATTATCATATTATAATAAAGCTGTGACAACTTTCGCCAAACCAATCTAAGTCTTGTTTTGATTCCATGGTGGCCATCTGAGATAATAGGATTTAAAATAGTATATTTTATAATCCGTTATCGATGGGGACACACGCATCTATCTTGTTATTTATGAGGACATTAAATGATTACCATCCCGGGATTATAAGCTTTAAGTTTTAGATCAATCCTTTCAACAACGTCATATCCGCTGACGTCACTTGCGTTCATTCTAGAAAAGACGATGGATGAGAGAAGGTTATGTATTCTTATTTTTATATTTATCTTAAGTGTAGCTTAAGTTCTAAAACCCAACCCTCCCTTATGCCCCTTTCTTAGGAGGTTAGTTAACTTAAAGAATGAATGATATTACTCTTTTCTTTTGATTTGTTTATTTTCAGCACATCAGTTTAAGGAACTTTGTTATTGAACGATGGGACACCAAGTTCGCATGATTATTGAACCTAGAAGCTTTGATGACAACGTAGCTCTATAGAATTTACAACTGCACTGAAAGAAATGTTACATTTATTTGCTGGAAGTCTACGTACTCCTGTTTCGCTATATCAAATGTGCTCTAAATGGAGATCCGATTACCTAGGGATGAAAAACCGTCTTAAGAACAATTGCAACATTTTAGCCCGGAATGTTACATGTGTACGGTATTGGTTCAGGGTAACTTAGGAATCACAGAACTTGAAATGATCATATACCTCATCGACCTGTTTTGTGCTCCTAGATGAATACATTTAAAAACTTTCACCTCTGATTACCTGTTTGATATGCCCAGAAAAGCTAACGAATAGATTTTGGACTATAATTACACATAAGCCAGTTTTATGAGAGTTCTACGGATAGATAAAGAAGAGTTTAAGCAAAAAAAACGACCGAATAAAATCAGAATAACTTCAATAGGATTTTTCTTTGAACTTTATTATATCAGCTTGCCCCAGATTGATCTTTATGGCTAAGGAAGGACAATTGCATCCGCTACTTTAAAGGAAGACTGTTGCTTCAGTTAAGGCCTTTTCCGCTGCGGTTCCTTTATTCTTTTAGCATTTAGCCGCTGAGTTCCAGGGCTAATTGCGATTTTATTAGATATATGAACTTAGATACATTATATATAGTTTTATGGTCTGACATATTACGAAATCGTCGACCATACCATATATTAGTTTAGTAATAGTTTACATGATTATTCAACTAGTCAGGCATTAGCCGCTGAGCTTACAGGGCTAGTTGCTTTAAACAAAATATATTTTCCATAGATTGACAATATAGTATAGTATAGTATTTATATATCTTCTGGCATTAGCCGCTGAGATTCCAGGGCTATTGCTTTAAAGAAATGATTTTGAATATGATTTTTATATTTATTTGAGAACTCAGAAATAGATTTACTGAAATATGAATTATTTTATAGTAACAAATTATCATATTATAATAAAGCTGTGACAACTTTCGCCAAACCAATCTAAGTCTTGTTTTGATTCCATGGTGGCCATCTGAGATAACAGTATATATCATTACTAGTATTTAATATTTGGAACTGACCTTTAGTTGGAATGTTGGATTTGTTGTGCTTCCATTTTGTACTTGACAAGCTGCATCAAAAATATAAATCTCTTGTGGATCACTGAAATCTTCTGCGTTATATCCAACGCTGACATCATATTTGTGCACAAATGGTCTCTGTTGTTGTTCGTTCACGTTTCGACGTCTTCTTTTTTTCATTTCTGATGTTAGAGGACAATGGGCTTCTACAAGTGTTTCTACAGAACCATGAACAACGTTTGTTCCAACTACAGACGTGCTACCATCTTGATAAATCTTCAGAATTGATAAATATATATGTTATTTAATTGCTACTAATCTTAGATAATAAACTTTTAAAGGGCCCTAACCTCAATGCATTTTCAAGTATCAAAAATCTGCAACTAGTAGTTCGGAGACTGATTGAAAAGACTGAAAGAAGCAAAGGTGTACCAACGGGACAATCAACTATCGTTATAATCTGAAGAACAAGGAAAAAATCGGTATACATAAAAATACCACAACAAAAACCACAAAACATGCAAAACAAATATACAACTTAAACACAATCAGCAACGTGACTTCAAGTCGAAACTTGTGTGAACTCAAGTGCTCCGGAAGAGTAAGCAGTATCTGCTTGCTATAGCACACCCGTCACGTTGATGGTCGATTTAGTGTTGGTCAAATCCGGTGAAGGACGCCAATACTAAGCCTCTATGCCGAACCAACATCTGCGCTCATTTGAGAGATAGAAATCCCATATTTTTCTACAAGCACATGCTCGCTTTCATAAAATTTCCGAGTGGTTCAACAACCAGGGAGCAACGTAACCCTGTGTTAAAAACTTAAATGCCTTTGATAAATTCTAACATATTACTTTTAGAGCTATTTTGGTATATTCGATTGAGACTTTGCTATGTTCAAGTAATTTTAGCATATATATATTATAATTTGTTCTTATATAAGGTAAATATGTAATAACTTATTAGTTGTTTTCAATTAAAAATGTAAAAAACAAATGCAAAATGGGTATATGTTATGATAGAAATCTGATTTACAACATGTTCTGTAATCTTGCATGATAACTGATCACTCTCTTCAATTCTGTCTCCAACCACAAAGGCTGTATCACAATCCATCTTGCTCCGGTCACAGAGCCCTTCTCCCCTCAGCCCCTTTATCACTGGAGGGGCATCATTTGTCATGGAACAGTCTTGTGATATGTAACCTTTATTACATATGCAATTCCCTTTGAAAGATAAACACAAGTATTCATTATTTTAGTCCTTATAAAAAGTCTTTCCGGCTAAATCAGCTCTCCTCTCCACCTACTTTTGACATGTTGCTTTGAGTTACAATGATTTTGTTAAGAGCGAAAACTAGGAATTTTTAAAAAAAATATAGTTATAAAAAGTCATGCAGGTTATTCTAAATAAGAAAAAAAATATATCAAGAAGCGATGCAAACTATTCAGAAATTATCTTTTAGAGGTGTCTTTACAAAAAATTAGGCCAAAGTAAAGAAGTATGTAAAACAATATTGCTCTGAAGTACCTTTTTCACATCTGCCATTACCACTACACTCAGGAAGACCTGGACAAATGCTCATAATTACAGTCTCAGTTATCGACTGTCCATTGTCATCTGACTGAGAATCCAGTGTTTCATTTTTCTGTACTTCAGACAAACATCTTGTTTTCAATGAATTTACGGTGTATTTGAGCCACGATAATGAACTTGATCGCTACAAAAATATAAAAAAATAGAAAAGATTATCATATATATTAAATTAGGCAGGTGTGAATGTGAACGATTTTATACCGGGTACTTGCTTTAAAGAAAGTCAACCAAAGTATCCTCAATTCGATCATATGGCAGATCTTTTAGTAGAAAGACCGTCTATCACCACTATGTTTCTTTTCAGTTGCAAAATTCTGTCAAACTGTCTGTTCAGAACTTAAAATAAAGCTTCAGAGAACACGTGTAAGCTAGCCGACGGTTATAAACATATAATGCATTATGTAAAATTGAAAAAAAAAACATAATGAAACAAAACGAAGCAGATGCAAGTGGTAACAGTTGAGTAAAAATAGACTTCGACTCTGGCTGAGGATAATTGTATCTATAAAACTAATAAATTTACCTGAACCTCAAATTGGCAAATTTGATTAAAATAATCGGGTTGCATGTTTGGTACAGCTGAACAAGCAATGAATGCAGAATTATTTCGCAATTCATTATTACAATAGGTCTTGGCATCTTCATGGCTGATCTGACCCTTTACTGAATTCTAAAAGTTGAATAAAATATTAGTAGAGGAACAATATTTCCGAAATGATAAACAATCAATTTCATATTCAACAAAAGAAGGAAAGTTACCCAATAGAGCTATGCAATTCATTTTATCCATACGTTTGGGAAGTCATTTTAAAGGAAATAAATAGTTAACTCAATACTTTTGGCTAAAACTTAATTCTGTTCAAAAATGAGTTTTTTTTTAATTAAGCATGGAAGTAATATTGAAGTATAATGACTTCCGTTCATTAAGTAAATTGCAATTCTATAATTGTCAAAAGTATGGTTTGTGATTTTTGCTTATTTGTATTTTAACTTTTTACCATAAAACTTTAAATGTACATACTTGAGTTGAATTTTCTCCAGGATTACTAGCTGTTGGTGCGAATATATTGATAGGAGTGTTTGTGAAGTGACACGTTGAATCGCCAATCTGCTTAAACTGGTGCTGCAAGTTGCAAGGACTTGTTGACTTAGCAGAACATTCAAAGTTGTCAGATACATCTGAGGATGGACAACTACAAAACACTTCATGGTCTGTCCACAACGCAAGTTTTGATCCAGGTTGCAGTGAGAACAGATCATCATGTTGAGGTACCCTGGAATACAATGCATAATTAATAAATACAGATAACAAATAAAAATAACCAAAGTTGTATTTAAAGGAAATACACTTTGATATTTTTCTTGATCAAAGTTGTAATTAAGATTCTTTAATAAGATTACCTCCAAGAAACGGAAAATTGCTCGGATTCCGTAAACAAATCGGCATTGGGTCCACAGGCATTCATTACGGTTATTTGTGATCCATTTGGTAATGTTAAATCATCTGTACATATATCATTTAGAGTACCACAAAGTCCTTCCGTTTGGTTGAAATCATCATCTGAAGCTCGGATCTCAACATTCATAAAAGTTTTTGTCTCCATATATGAAACGTAAATATTTACTTCAGTCCCTGTTGGGAATGTGATCTGGAAATAATGAAAGTGCAAGAAATGTGAAAGTCTCTAAAATATTCACACTATACGAAGAAACAATTTTTGTATTCATATAAGGGATGAAGAGGTGGCTTTTTTTTGTGTAAAGAAAGCACGGGAAAAATTGAATCAGTCATACGACAATTTTTTTATTAGGGAGAACATGGGAAGAACCACTCCTTCAAGTTATATGACCGGTCCATAAATTGCATAAAAAGTTGAGGTAATGTTCATACAAACACAAAAAATAAAATCAGGTTTCGTTACAATGTTTTTGTTTATTCGATTATTAGTTTAACCTCTATTGTTCAAGTAGTAACCTGTCGTCCACAGCAAAAGACTAAAAATGATATGTCGAAAAGTTTCGAGATTTTTAACTAAAGAAATACTTTGCCCAAACCTTGTATTTCTTGTTGTCTTTTGTACCAGCAGCAACGTCGAGTAGTTTTTGTTGACATGACACATATTGAATGATACTTTTTCCATTGCAGAAATTTAAGACATATACATCGCCACCTGCCCTAACAGCTACACCACAGATACAGAATAAGGCACCAGAGTCATCACATGGAGTGTAGTATAAATGGACCTATGATGTGATGAAAGTATGTATTATCAATTCTAAATGAAAATCAGAGAATGTTTCCAATTTTCTCAAACCATCATTGATTAACTTCTAGATCATATGGAAATACACTTTTATTCAAAATCAAGCAGTGTAAGGATTTTTGGAGGAACAGAGTATCATTTAATATCAAATACGATATCTGGGTTTGGGGCCTTTTTTGTTTGTTTTTGTTTTTGTTCTGTTTTTTTTTTTATCTTTGCTGGTTTTCTTTAATTATTTGTTTGCTTGACTTGTGAAATTTGTCTTTATTTTTTGTTGCCTGTATGACACAGGTTTCACCGTATTATCATCGTTGAAAAACGAGGTTGTTCCTTTATCAAATATATGTACAATACATAAGTCGTCAAGAAGATATGCTTTAAAGGATATGATTTGTCCTAGTCAATAAAAAGATTTGGAAATGAGCATAACAAATAAATGTATATGTTACAGGGAGTGTGTGTAATTAGGGTTTACGCGTAATCCCTAAAAAATCAGGGATTACGTGTAATCGCTAAATCGCTTGGGGATTACATGTTATCCCTAGTTTTTTTCCAGGGATTACATGAAATTCCTTATTTTTTTCACCATTTTTACACGTTTTCCCTGACCCTTAAATTACTTTAAAATGAATCCTTTTCAATACTTTTCTGTTGTAAAACGACATAATTCCGAACAAAATTTTACTATGTATTGTGCAGTTTCATTGGTTTTCATATATCTTAAAATTCTTGTTCCAAAAATTTAGCAAACAAATCAATTATTTTACTGTATATTAATGATATGACCATAGCCATGTATTCCCTAAAATGGCCAGTGCATGGTTACATGAAATCCCTTATTTCTTTAGGAACAAGGTATAATTGAAACTGGATGCAGTTTCGAATGTCTCCCAAACGAAGTCCCATTAATCACATGGGAAAAATTTGTGAGGGTGCTTACCTATAAATACAAGTTTTACAGAAGTCCCACGAGTAAGCAAAATCCTGAAAATGCCTTTAAATGCATTTTTAGAACCTCATGGAAAAAATTTGGGCAGGGGTTCCCCTAATAACTCAAGTTATTTAGTATTCTATCATTTGAGGGGTGGGGCATGACCCCCCTCAGACGCCCCTATGGTACCAAATAATTCATCTAATCATTAAGTGTAATAATATAAGTGGTTATAGGGTGGAGATCTAAACTAATTTCAGAATATTTAGCATTTTTTTATTTGAGGGGGGTGGGGCATGACCCCCCTCAGACCCCCTATGGTATCAAATGATTTGTCTTATCATAAGGAGTAATAATATATATGGTTATAGGGTGGGGATCTCAATGGTTTTCAGAATATTTAGTATTTTGTCATTTGAGGGGGGTGGGGCATGACCCCCCTCAGACCCCCCATGGTACCAAATGATTTGTGTTATCATAAGGAGTAATAATATATGTGGTTATAGGGTGGGGATCTCAATGGTTTTCAGAATATTTAGTATTTTGTCATTTGAGGGGGTGGAGCATGACCCCCCCCCCTTAACACAATGAAGCGGAGGGTATTACATTATACATCACCACTAAATGTGGCCAGGTATGAAAATTAAAATATATGAGGTAACACAGTATTTCCAAGTTTAAGATCACACATTATCAAGTTATATCACTTTTCCCATAGACTTCTATAGTAAAATTTTGCAAAACCCCACCCCCTTTTTGAGACCCCAAAAATATATGTTCCCTCCAACATATTGAAAAAAATTTTTCGGGAGGATCATCTAGGAGTATGGGCCTATCAAGTCATATGATATCAAGCGATTCCGTCTATCAGTTTCTGAGAAACGCCGCAGACAAGTGTTCGAAAAAACGCGCCCGGAAAGAAGAAAAATAATAATAACAAGCTATAATTTGTGTTGGGATGCCAACACACAAGTCGCCCAAAATCGCCTTGGATACTTTTTCTTCCCATTCAGTGCAATAAAATATGTATAGAAATAAAATTTCATTGAAATCGGACAAAGTTCACATTTCTAAGGGGGGCGGGTGTAGTAAAATGGCCGCCATTTTGAAACCGGAAGTCGGATTTCAAATCTGGTCGCAGATTTGAATTCAGCATACCCGTTTTACCCAGATGACAAATTTTCAAGACGATCCGAAGAAAAAAAATTTTCCGCCCACTTTTTCCGACGGCCGCCATTTTGAAACGGCGGCCATCTTGAAAATTTCAAAACTTGATTACACGCCTTTGAGTGACCCACTATCCAATCCAACAAGTGTTATTCAATTTCCTTGAACCATTTTCTTGTATTAGGGAGGACAACTTTACGATAAAGAATCAGAAGAATAATAATAACTAGGTATAATTGTGTTGGGATGCCAACACACAAGTCGCCCAAAATCGCCTTGGATAGAGTTCCATTCAAATCAGTGCATCAAAGTAAGTCTAGAAATTAAATTTCGTTGAAATCGGACAAAGTTGACGTTTTTAGGGGGGCGGGTGTAGTAAAATGGCCGCCATTTTGAAACCGTAAGTCGGATTCCAAATCCGGTCGCAGATTTGAGCTCAGCATACCCGCTTTACCCAGATGACCAATTTTCAAGACGATCCGAAGAAAAAAAATTTTCCGCCCACTTTTTCCGATGGCCGCCATTTTGAAACGGCGGCCATCTTGAAAATTTTAAAAGTGCATTACACAACTTTGAATGACCCACTATCCAATCTCACAAGTGTTATTCAATTTCCTTGGACTGTTTTCTTGTATTAGGGAGGACAAATTCTCGATAAAGAATCAGAAGAATAATAATAATAAGAATTAAAATTTACGTTTCCCGAAACGTGGGATGTCCCCTCCCGTTCTCATATAATGTCTGTCCTCTTCAACAGAAATTCCGACAATGTGCCGTGAGTCGCCATCACCCATATACCCTGTATACCAAGTTTCGTTGAAATCAGACGATGATTACATTTTTCGCAATTTTCGGCGGCCATCTTGAAAATGGCGGCCATTACAGAAATTCCGACAATGCCCTGTGAGTCGCCATCACCCATATATCCTGTATACCAAGTTTCGTTGAAATCGGACAATGTTTACAATTTTCACGATTTTTGGCGGCCATCTTGAAAATGGCGGCCATTACAGAAATTCCGACAATGCGCCATCAGTCGCCATCACCCATATATCCTGTATACCAAGTTTCGTTGAAATCGGACAATGTTTACATTTTTCACGATTTTCGGCGGCCATCTTGAAAATGGCGGTCATTACAGAAATTCTAACAATGCGCCGTCAGTCGCCATCACCCTTATACCCTGTATACCAAGTTTCGTTGAAATCAGACAATGTTTACATTTTTCGCGATTTTCGGCGGCCATTTTGAAAATGGCGGCCATTTCAGAAATTCCGACAATGCGCCATCAGTCGCCATCACCGTTATACCCTATATACCAAGTTTCGTTGAAATCTGACAATGTTTACATTTTTCGCCATTTTTGGCGGCCATCTTGGAAATGGCGGCCATTTTGAAATTAAAAATCGCAAAAAACACTGTAGGACCTTGGGACCTATCACCCCTCCAAGTTTCAAATCGATCGGTCCACCTTTGTCCAAGGAGATACTCGGACAAGTTCGTGCATCAGGTTGACGGAAGAAAAAGAAAAAAGTATAATAATAATAATAATAATAATAAGAAAAATAAGAAACGGAGTAAAAACAATATGTCCCCGACGACACTTCGTGGTCGGGGACATAATAACAAGCTATAATTTGTGTTGGGATGCCAACACACAAGTCGCCCAAAATCGCCTTGGATACTTTTTCTTCCCATTCAGTGCAATAAAATATGTATAGAAATAAAATTTCATTGAAATCGGACAAAGTTCACATTTCTAAGGGGGGCGGGTGTAGTAAAATGGCCACCATTTTGAAACCGGAAGTCGGATTTCAAATCTGGTCGCAGATTTGAATTCAGCATACCCGTTTTACCCAGATGACAAATTTTCAAGACGATCCGAAGAAAAAAAATTTTCCGCCCACTTTTTCCGACGGCCGCCATTTTGAAACGGCGGCCATCTTGAAAATTTCAAAACTTGATTACACGCCTTTGAGTGACCCACTATCCAATCCAACAAGTGTTATTCAATTTCCTTGAACCATTTTTTTGTATTAGGGAGGACAACTTTACGATAAAGAATCAGAAGAATAATAATAATAATAATAATAAGAAACGGTGCAAAAACAATAAGTCTCCCAAACTTTGTTTTGGGCGACTTAATAACTAGTTCTAATTGTGATCGCAAGCGAGTCACAAAAATGTCCCCTCACGTACCCCTCTTTGTCAATGTCTCTTGGCATTTGAGATAACTTAATTTATCCAATTTTCATCAAAATAGGAGTAAGTTTAATTTTGGCGGGAAACGGCGGCCATTTTTAAAATGGCCGACAATAACAATATTTCGATGTCAAAAATCAACTCACCATACATATATTACCTTATATACCAATTTTCGTTAAAATCTGAGTAAATTTAATTTTGGCAGGAAACGGCGGCCATTTTGAAAATGGCCGACGATAAAAAAAATTTTGATGTCAAAAATCAACTTGCCATACCACTATTACCTCATATACCAATTTTCATTAAAATCGGAGTAATTTTAATTTTGGCGGGAAATGGCGGCCATTTTGAAAATGGCGGCCCCAAAAAAAATTTCGATTCCAAAATTGAACTCGGCATACCACTATTACCTTGTAAACCAATTTTCATCAAAATCAGAATAACTTTAATTTTGGCGGGAAACGGCGGCCATTTTGAAAATGGCCGACGATAAAAAAATTTTGATGTCAAAAATCAACTCGCCATGCCACAATTACCTTATATACCAATTTTCACTAAAATCGGAGTAATTTTAATTTTGGCGGGAAATGGCGCCGCCCAAAAAAAAATTTCGATTCCAAAATTGAACTCGGCATACCACTATCACCTTGTAAACCAATTTTCATTAAGAAATAACAAAGTTGAGAATTTTTTTCATTAATATCACAAAATATATGGTACAAAGAAAGATAACTCAATCTTACAAAAAAAATAATTTTCGATTTTTTGCAAAATTTTGAAAACGGTAAGTCCGATTTTCAAAAATTTTTTTTTAAATGAAAGGTATTGTATATCCGCACTTAACCTATAAGGGAATTTTTCCTACCCCTGCCGGATCAGAAATGCCAGGTAAAATTCAACTTCGGTTTCGAGGAGCCATTTTGAGGCCTTTTTTTTACCTATATGGGGTCGTTCGATTTCGGCGAAAAATACAAAAAGCACAATCTCCCATTCCATACTCTTGATTTATGAATTTTCAGCTTCCTACCTTAAAAGATGTCGAAAAAATGAGGTGGACAAGTTCACGATCCAGAATACCGAGAAAAATAATAATAATAATAATAATAACTAGTTCTAATTGTGATCGCAAGCGAGTCACAAAAATGTCCCCTCACGTACCCCTCTTTGTCAATGTCTCTTGGCATTTGAGATAACTTAATTTATCCAATTTTCATCAAAATAGGAGTAAGTTTAATTTTGGCGGGAAACAGCGGCCATTTTTAAGATGGCCGACAATAAAAATATTTCGATGTCAAAAATCAACTCACCATACATATATTACCTTATATACCAATTTTCGTTAAAATCTGAGTAAATTTAATTTTGGCGGGAAACGGCAGCCATTTTGAAAATGGCCGACGATGACTAAATTTCAAAGTCAAAAATTAGCTCGCCATACCACTATTACTTTTTATACCAATTTTCATCAAAATCGAAGTAACTTAATTTTTGGCGGGAAAATGGCGGCCATTTTGAAAATGGCTGACGATAAAAAAAAATTCATGTCAAAAATCAATTTGCCATACCACTATTACCTTATTTATCAATTTTCATCAAAATCGGAGTAATTTTAATTTTGGCGGGAAACGGCGGCCAGTTTGAAAATGGCCGACGATAAAAAAATTTTGATGTCAAAAATCAACTCACCATACCACTATTACCATGTATACCAATTTTCATCAAAATCGGAGCAAGTTTAAATTTTGGCGGGAAAATGGCAGCCATTTTAGCCGCCATTTTGAAAATGGCCGCCAAAAAAAATTTCGATTCCAAAAATGAACTCGGCATACCACTATTACCTTGTAAACCAATTTTCATTAAGAAATAACAAAGTTGAGATTTTTTTCATTACTATTACAAAATATATTGTACAAAGGAAGATAACTCAATCTTACAAAAAAATTAAATTTTGATTTTTTGCAAAATTTTGAAAACGGTAGGTCCGATTTTCAAATTTTTTTTTTTAAATGAAAGGTATTAAATATCTGCACTTTACCTATAAAGGAATTTTTCCTACCCCTGCCGGATCAGAAATGCCAGGTAAAAATTCAACTTCGGTTTCGAGGAGCCATTTTGAGGCCCTTTTTTGACCTATAAGGGGTCGTTCGATTTCGACGAAAAATACAAAAAGCACAATCTCCTATTCCATACTCTTGATATATGAAGATTCAGCTTCCTACCTTAAAAGATGTCGAAAAAATGAGGTGGACAAGTTCACGGTCCAGAATACCGAGAAAAATAATAATAATAATAATAATAATAAGAAACCGAGCAAAAACAATATGTCCCCGACACTTCGTGTTCGGGGACATAATAATAATAATAATAATAATAATAATAATAATAATAAGAAACCGAGCAAAAACAATATGTCCCCGACACTTCGTGTTCGGGGACATAATAATAATAATAATAAGAAACGGTGCAAAAACAATAAGTCTCCCAAACTTTGTTTTGGGCGACTTAATAATAATAATAATAATAATAAGAAACGGTGCAAAAACAATAAGTCTCCCAAACTTTGTTTTGGGCGACTTAATAATAAGAATAAGAATAACAAGTGCTGACTGTGTTGGGGATGCCCAACACAAAAATGTCTCCCAAACGAATGCATTTCGACCTCATATTCTTATTCGCCATCTTTTAAAACCCCTAGATATCAATTTTAGTTGAAATCAAAGCATTTTGAAAAATTTCCCGTTTTTGGGACCGAAAAATCACAATTTCGTGAATAACTCGAAAACCGTAAATATCGCTTCGAAATTTTTTTTCGTATTATGAAAGAGCTCTTTTTGCTCTATTCACATACAAAATTTCAGCCGCCTACGCACCTAGGTTACCGAGATATTGCAATGTCCTATATTATGACCTTTCGCTTATTACACGAAAACGGCAGCCATTTTGAAAATTCCGAGAAGCTTAGGAACAACTTCACCAGCTCATCTACCATCGTACAATGTTTCGTTAAAATCCTTCGAGTCATTTCTGAGATCTCACATAGACACGTTCATGAGGAGAAAGAAGAAAAAGAATAATAATAAGAAACAGAGTAAAAACAATATGTCTCCAAACTTTCGTTTGGGAGACATAATAAGAACTGAGCAAAAACAACATGTCTCCAAACTTCGTTTGGGAGACATAATTACGCGTAATCCCCAATTACACACATTCCCTGTAACATATATACAGTTTCACGAATGGATTAAATATAGAAACTATCTGAACGTATTTTTGCGGTTTTCACGAATGGATTAAATATAGAAACTATCTGAACGTATTTTTGCGGTTGAAGCTGATGAAGCTTTTTTTCAATCAACACCTTGTATATTTACTTTTCGCAAACAATAATGGTATAAGTTTTTTTTTAAATCTCAAAATTTTAACCCTTCAAAAAAAACTATACGGGCAGTATAGGAATCGAGTTGGTTGGTCAAAAAGCTCTTTAAAGACTCAATTGTATTTTTACAGTTATTAGAATTATAATTAGATAAAACTAATAACTGTAATGAACAGGGTTCAATGAAGACTATCATGACTATCATTTAGAGAATTTGTTATAATTCAGGATAGACATTTACCATCATATTTCGTCCTTTTTGTCGACTACGGTATAATGTATAGACGCCGCTATACTGATTTTCAAAGTGCCTATAAAGTAAAGAATGATAAAATAAAATAAGCATCTTTCAACAAAGTATTTCGAATGTTATTTACTATAACAAAAGTCATTTTACTGCAATCCAATTATCTCTTTTGTTCTTTTTCAAACTGAGGACAACAGATTAAAATTAAAGACGCTTTCTGGCAATTTGATTTTCACAGAGGATGGCATTATGAAAAAAAACTGCTGAGTTATCCAATTTTCTAAGCATAAACCAATGTTCATACATCAAACTTAACGTTTTTAATTCAAATGCATGAATCACTTAACAATTTGAAATACCACACTTGATTTTGTATCAAAATTCAATTATTCTGGAAAAACTTAACACTCTGCTTACGTTGTTCTATTGCATTGTTTTCAATGCATGCCTTTGATATATAACTTTTTTATTTTCTGCATTAATTTATGCAAAATGTATCTCATTGAAAAATCTAACTGTATTTGTAAAAGGAATATCACACACCGAATTCTATGGAAATGTAATTAATAAGGCATGTTAATTCAAGAACAACCCTCTTGACATTGTAATTTAGCTGAAAAACTTAAAAAGAAAGGATGTAAGTTGGAAGTTATAGTGAAATCTTTAAATTTTGTCTTATTTGGTAGAAATATTGATAATTTGATAGTAACTCTAAAACGTTAATCTTTTACCCTTTTACTATTGTATTGTTTTTACGCATTACAGCGATCAAATATGTCGGTTTTGTGTGAATTCTAAATCATTAGTTGTTTGAAGTGTTATGTTGGATTTAAAATCGATATGTTTTTTGTTTTTACATCAGTCGATAAATGCTTCTTAGCTAGCTGTCAGTAACTGCCAGTGTTCTCAAGAGAGTTCCTTTACGTTTCGTTGTTCTCGTATAGTACTCTTGTCTTGGGTTCTCTCTTGGTGAATTGAACTTTTATCGATTTGATTTTTAAAGTGTGTTATTCTTTGTGCTTTGTACAAGATAAACAATAGGGGGAAGGTTGGGCCCAAAAAACTAGTTTAACCCCGCCACATTTTATATGTGCCTGTCCTAGGCCAGGATTCTTTGTCGAAGCTTTTGTTTGCCCTTGTCAACTACCTGTTTTTTGTTTTATGTCCAGAAATGGGTCTTTCGTTGATAAATCAAATAATTTGTTTAAATCTAATGTATTGTATTTTTTAGTCTTGGGCCAATGCAAGACGATAGAAAGCAGTGACCTCTGGTCATGTTGAAGACTGCTGGCTGTTTTCCATTGTGATTTTTTAAATTACCGTTTCTTTAATGTTGGTTGTGTTGCGAACACTTATTCCATATCTCTTTATCGTCTATGGTGTAACTTTTTTTTATTATAGTGTTAACACCTATTATTCTATCTTACATTCCATCAAATGTTTTGAGGTGACCATTGTA
Source organism: Arcuatula senhousia (assembly GCA_963971305.1). Classification (NCBI taxonomy): domain Eukaryota; kingdom Metazoa; phylum Mollusca; class Bivalvia; order Mytilida; family Mytilidae; genus Arcuatula; species Arcuatula senhousia. Next base: position 22,345,303 of record OZ020306.1, on the reverse strand, counting down.
AGCAGAACACACCCTATCTTGCAACTCAACAACATTATCTTCCACATTCACCTGAAATAGTTTATTAAATGTTAAAGTCATAAATTTACTTTTCCTGCAGTTACGATCGCTTTTTATTTGTAAAAAAAACTAAAGTACTAAAGAATGAAAATATATGTAAATTTAGTACAAAATTAAATCCAGTTGATCGGAATCAGTCTGTATAGCTAGGACAAATTAGAACTCAGAGGCGATGTTCTCGAATCCATTTAAGGACTAAGATGCGTCTAAAGACCATCTAAAGACTCGCCATAGTCTTTAGTCGTGTTCTCAAAGCTGTCCGATTTAAAATTTTTGTCTCGCCTGCGATGAATAGTCGCATAAGGCGAAACATATGTATTACGGCAACAACAACCTTTTTGTAAGACTTTTGTGGAAAATTAATTTCTTGATAAGTATAATAGCTAGGCATCTGATATTTGATATACTGACTGTTCAGGTTATGGTCTACGCCATTGATACTATTCCGGGTGACCCTGGCCCCAGTTTAACGCTCCAGTGACTTAGTGAACTTAGCTTTTTCATGTCGTTAACGTCTTTGCAAGACTTGTGGAAAATGAAGTACTTGAAAAGTATAATGGCTAGGCATCTGATATTTGGTATATAGACAGTTAAGATTACGGTCTGCACAACTGTTACCATGTCATGTGATATTGACTCCATTTTCACGCTTCAGACAGGGATGTCCAAAACAAGTTTTATTTAATACCTGCTTCAGAGTATTTGTGAACTTATGTCTTTTTCATGTTGTAAACGTCTTTGGAAGACTTTTGTGGAAAATGAATTCTTAAAAAAAGTATAATAGCTAGGCACCATATCTTTAGGATATCTATGAATCAAATTGGGGTTTTTGGTTCCTCACCATGTCATTTTAGTGTTAACTATTGTTTCATATTTTATACACCACAACTCCCTGTATTTTGTCTATGTGTTCACCTAATAAAATTTAATCATTGATTACCCTAAGACATCATGCACAAATTTAAACTTTGAACTTATTTTTACATACATTTTAGGACAAAGTGGTTGCTCTTTTAGAACTGTAGATGATAAAACGCGATGACTTTATTTTCATCATGCAAAGCACAACCCTTTGGTGTCCACAAAATAATATATTCTTTAAATAAGTTATTATCTCGACTAAATTTATTAAATCTTTATGGAGAAGTGACCTAACATTGTTCAAGATATTACTGTAGACATGTCTTTAGTCGAAATTTAGGATACTATCTAGAACACTACCCATGATTGCATGCAAAGGTTTAAACCCATTACAAATCAGTACTCCATATTCTGCTGGAAAGATCAGGATTCTGCTGCCTTTCAAACATAAATCTAATTTATATTCTACAGTAAAAATGAATTTAAAGTACATTGTCTTTTATTACTAGCTGTAACATATACATAAATGTAAATCATTATGCTAAAGGATCTAATTCTTTGCCAATTCTTATATCAAAGCACTGAAAGCTGCTTAAATTAAAACAATAGAATTCATACCATACCTTTATTTCAGGTATTTTTGTAGTATCCCATAACGGATGGTCAGCACTTGACGTTTTTAACTTCATGTATATAATGTCAGGATACACACCATACATCTGTCGACCTCTATGTTTTATAGCCAAGGTTCTAGATTCATTCCACGAATGTCTCCAGATTTTTATCCGACAATGCTGAAGGTTCACTATGTCTCCGCTACATTTGTCGGATGTTGATTTCTCTGGAGATAGCATGTTAAGTTCAATGAAGCATGGAAGGGTTTTACCATTGTAGTACAAACATCCAAATGGAACAGTTAGTCGGTAGCTTAGATTAGCGCGGCCACCCTTTTTCACAGTTACTGAATTTGTAATCTACAATTCAATATGATTTAAAATCTTAAAATTTCAAATAAAGCAGATGGTTGGTCAGCTTATGCTGTAATTGTACAGCTTTTAATGAATAGTTATTGTTGTACAAAGAGAAAGAAAATACAAAAAAAAATAACAAAAGACATTAGACAATCAAAATAATACCGCAAATATTTGTTTATTTTGCTATTTTTGCTTTTTGTTAAACACAGTTTTAAGCCATATTTTGTACAAGTTATAACATGTACATGCATAAATTGTACAGGTCATAACTTGTATTTTTGGGCCGTACAAGTTATAACGTGTACAAAAATTGTGTACATGTTATAACTTGTACAAAATTACAACTTGTACACAACATATACATGCATTTGCTTATTTCTATGGTTGAATGCATCACCTTAATCCTTTGTCATTCAAAGTTTTTTTGTCATTTGAATCCAGCTCACACCCTGTTGGATTTTTCAATGTTATTTGCAGTACAAAGACTTGAAGTCATACTGTAAAACATAACACACGTTCCAGTTTGTAGCTGTACCCTACCATATCCATTATCTATTTCCAAAGTTTTTGATACCATGTTGTTACAGTTTACAACAATAAACCTTTTACCTTCACATTATCCTAAAATGCTATTGTTTTAAATATGTATTTTTCATAAGTAAGACTTTTTCCATAGTTTCATATATGTTTTAACAATACAATTAAGTTTATCATTTTGCGATGGTTTATTTTTCAATTTCACTAAAAACGTACTTCAACACCAGCGAAGAAGGGTTCACTTCTAAAAATAGTACCAGTCTTGTCCTCTGCTGAATTCTCTCCTTGTAAAATGCAGGATATCTAAAAAGGTGACAAACGAACATTCGTTAAAATATTTTCTCTACAACCTCTTCTGTGACGATGACAAAAAAGGAAAGGGGGACATAGATACGCTTGCAATAGCTCTATATTGACCATTTAGCTCCGTTTTAATTCAGTAGGTGATTTTTGTCTTTAAGAAGCAAAAAGGCACCAATGAGGCGTTCGAGTGTCAAAGTCAGAAAGTGCAATGACAAAACCAGCAATTATGAACGAGAAGAGCATGAAGAAACACAAAACATAAAAAAAACACAAAATCAACCAAACATAAATTTAAAAAAGCGAACTCAAGTCGTAACGCAATTGAACTCAGGTGCTCCGTAAGAGTAAGAAGTTCCTGCTTGCTATAGTATACTCGTTCCGTTACCAGTTGCAATTGTCAATTCAGTGTGTGAAGTCCGGTGAAGGAAGACAAAACAAAAGCCTATGACAAATCAACATCTGCACTTATCGAGAGATAGCAATTGCATATTTGTCTATGAGCACATGATGTGTTCTGTAAAATTTCTTGAGTGAGGTTAGCAACACAAGATTGCTTCACGTAGCCAATGTCCCCCGCCGCTGCATTAAAGTTGAAAATCAACTTATTTTTTTTTTAAATAAATGCCTTTGTGATATGATTACCTACATATCATGAAAAACAATCCTACAAAATTTCATTAAATCTGAGCTCACAAAGTGTTCCTATAACCTAAAATGAACAAAGTAGATAAAGTCCCATAACTCCTATAAAATTTGTCAAATCAAAATGGCGGTGCGATGTGATCAACTACAAATCATGGCAAACAATCCTACAAAATTTCATCAAAATCTGTTGAGCAGTCTCAGAGGAGTTGCGCCCACAAAGTGTTCCTATGACCTAAAATGAACAAAGTCGATAAAGTCCCATAACTCCTATAAATTTGTCGAATCATAATGGCGGTGCAATATGATCAACTACATATCATGACAAACAATCCTACAAAATTTCATCAAAATCCAAGTTGCGTTCACAAATGTGTGACGGACGCACGGACGGACGAAGTTCATTACTAGGTCCCCCGTCGCGTTGCGGCAGGGGACAATAACATTGTGTTAGAAATTTTTTGTCAGACTTGACGCTATTAAACTTTTTGTCAGACTTGACGCTATTAAACTTTTAAAATCCAAGAGTATAAACCACCATTACTGTTCGTTAACTTTTTCTTATCATGAAGTTTTGGATTTTGACCTTCCATTAATTTTATTCAAATGCCGCTGATGAGAGGTTTCTCCTTGGAATATACGTTTACATCCTTATTAATGAAATATGCCAAATAGCATTGCCAATACAATTGTTCTATCAATGCCAGCTTTTGTACTTGCATTTATGCCCATAAAAGTTTAAACTTACATGTGTTCCGAGTACAGTAAAATGTTCTTCTGTGAGATGAAGTAATGATAATTCAGAAACGTTTGCTGTTGCTTCCTTAACTGTTTCGTTGCCTACCAGCCAGGTTACATGGTATGTTTCGTAAGACAATCGAGACATATCTAGATCACATTCAAAATACAGCCTTTCCACATCTACATGCATAAACTCGCGGCGAATCTTTGACAATCCATATTTTACAACAGGAATTAATGATGTTTCTTAAATAAATGGAAATAAACAGAAGTGAAAATTCATTATCGAGCAATATGTAAACATATTCTCAAAGTAGAGGGAAGGTACTTTCTAATGTTTTGTTTGTTGCTGATTCTCTCATTTCGAATTCTCGAGCTCTTCGTATATAAAAGGCTTTGAATTAGTTTTAGTGCTTTCCGCCCATAGAACTACATTAAAAACTTTTTATTAAAATAATATTATTGGTATAAACAAAACAAAAGTATTAGAATACAAACCATTAAAAGTCCATGATGTCTGACTGAGGGTTGCGTCACAATATTCATCGGGGTTGGTTGGATTGAGATCCGAGACATTAAAACAATTGGATTCGATAAAACATTTACTCTGAAAAGTATGTTCTTAAAATGATAATAAAGTTCTCCTTTCTTAAGGATTATTTTGTTAAAAACTAAAAAAAAAATACTTGTGAGGAAAATGATTTTTGCACATTTTTCTTGATATATCTAATGTATTATATGATATGATAGTTACCTATCAACTTTTCCAAAGAAAGAAAACAGAACGTACATAATTGCTGTAGTTGGTTTTAATATAAAAATTACGATATGAAAGGAAGGTTTTCTTAACACCAAAGAAGTAAACTATTATATGAATTAAAGGAAGTAAGTATTGAATAACAAAGACTGATACATATATGATATCTACTTTGGGATGATCTCAAATTGCATTAGATCTATAAGTTTGAGAAAAAAAAAACAAATGATACTTTCTGAACAAACAAAAAAAACTATCAATTTACCTTTTCAATACTCCATTTGTAAATTTCCATTTCTGGATCACATACTTGGCAAATGAATGAGGAACTGCTAGAATCTTTTTCAATGTATGTCCCGTCTATTCTGCAAACATTCTGTAAATGAAAACGTCCCATGTATCTTTTATTAAATATTAAGGAATTTGATACAACTTTACACGATTATTGAAAAACCAAAACCTACTCTTTTCCATATTTATGCAAGACACAAATGCAAGATTTATATTAAGTCTTCAGAATCCCACAACCTCCCTTGATTAAAATGTTTGAAAGTTTATAAACTATATTTGTTGAATCATATGTGCTTACAGTTCTGTTAAAACTCCATTCATATTGAGATCTACTTGGTTCGCAGAATTCATATGTGTTGTTTGGATTAGTTTCCCAAATATCATAACATGTTCCATCTATAAAGCAGCTATCATCCTAAAATAAACAATAATCTGCAAATTTGTCTTTCGTTTACAGTTTTGTTTAAATAAAGAGTGAACAATCAATTTAACCAACAATACAAAAAATATACTTAACGTCATGTACCCGGACTGCTTCAATATTATACATTAACAGACAGAGAAGAAACACAAAACACAAAATCAACCGAACGGAAATACTAACAAACACTCATTCCATCTTAAAATGCACCATTTACAGTTCCATCCCTGAAACGCTCTGGCTGTGCAATACTTTGCAGCCAAGTTTGCTTTTCAACGCAAACCGTATCCTATAATATTTTAGCAGATTTGTTGTATGTACTTACAGAAATATTGAAATTCACACCAGAGTTAGTCTGTGATGGAACTTGACAAGTGGCATCATATTGATAAAAATTCAATGTCTCTTTGCTGAACATGCGCTTTGTATAACCAACATTAACAGTGATTCCTTTGACGATGTATTCCTTTTGTCTCCTTGTCCTCGATATTGAAGCTGGGAGGTCTACCTGGACTTCAACCAATGAAATTACTTTTCCTTTCTCAATGTATATTTCACTTTGCTCATAGCTTTTTGTTCCTTTCGTCAGCATCTAAAGTTTAGTTGTGTTTAAAATTAATCAAGAGCAATAACTTGATGTTGTCTGTCTCTATATCTTTTGGAGATCAACTTTGACATTAGAATTAATGATCTGAAAATCAATGGACTCCTTACTTTCCCCGTACTCAACAATGTGTAAATGTTTCATGCCATTGTATTGAGGGTTGGATGGATAAATGTACGGACGGGTGGAAAGTCGAATTCTTTACTGTCCTGTTTTCGCATAAGACAGCCAATTAAACTGTTTTGCTCTTGTGCCTTTCTTGATAGATGAAACTTTTGATAAAGAGGCCAATTAAACTAAGACAAGCAACAGCCTTAAATTAGATAAAAGTAACCTATAAAAATCAGATGTTATCAATACAATTTTCTCTAGTAAAACAAAATAACTGATTCAAATATAAATTAACGAGATGACTAGCCGAAGCAATTAAATCTGATAATGATGAAACTTTTTTTAATCAAATTTCGTATATATAAGTCATTTTTGGTGTTTTTATTGTTCCTTGTTAAAATAATACGCACATAAAATACTTGTAGCCTGATAAACACATCTGTTTCATGAAAAATAGGTCCAAATATCGATATGGTAGTGCAGTCGGTAGTTCTACTGTTACAAATGCCAAAGTTGTTTATCCTAGAGATCTCTGGTGGAATGGTTACACCAACAGAACAGTCTGGGGATATATACCCGTTATGGCAAACGCATGACCCTAAAAAAAACATTAACAGATTGGACCAAACGCGATTAAGACTGAGACGTCTAAATTGTCTATGCAATTAGTTCTGCCTTATTGATTTGCTTTTCAAAAGCCTGGAAAAGTATTTTATTTAACATTTTGATAGATACTTTAGCTTGTGTTAAAAGTAGGCATACAAACCTTTGATAACTTCAGGTAAATGTACTTATATTTGTTTGAGAAACGTCATTTTAATGTCATTTTCACTTTCATTCCACCCATGTAATCATTTTGCATATAGTCAAATTAAGCTTGAAAGTTAAAAAGTAACCAATGAAAATACTTGGTGTTAGCACAGTATTATCTGCAACCGGTAAAGATGCCAGCCTAATTAAATTAAAGGATCACGTCTGAAATGTTATATGTAAATAAAGGTAATAACAAAACTACCGAACTTGAATGATCAATGTCGCAGTCCAGAGAAAATGACAAAAACGAATCAGTCACACCGGAGAACTGGTGGATCGCAATGGTCCTGACTTGGTACAGGCATTTCAAACGAAATGGTGGGTTAAACCAGGTTTTATGGTTAACGGCTATGGTTTTGTGGATTGATCTTTTTTTTTCAAAACTCTTTCATTCGCTCACCTGGACCGAAGGGTCCATGTGAGCTTTTATCATCACTTGGCGTCCGTCGTCGTCGTCGTCTGTCGTCGTCTGTAAACAATTTTTCAAACGTTAACTTGTCCGACACCATAAGTCCAATTGCAACCAAACTTGGTACAGTTGTTTAGTGGCATTATGTGTACAAAACTATCGTTCGGATTTTTGATTCGTAAAAAAAAACATGGCCGCAAGGCTAAAAATAGAACATAGGGGTCAAATTATAGTTTTCTGCAAATAACTCAAAAACGGTAACAAATATCAAAATTCTGGCAGAAAGTAAAAGTGATCAGCACCTCAAGATCTACCTGTCCAGAAATTTTCAAAAAGATCCAACAACGGATGTAGGAGTTATGGCCCTTTTTCTGGATTTTTTCAAAATTTTGCACTTATTTAGCCCTATATCTTAAAAACTATACAAGATATATCAAAAATTCAAATTGCCTATGATTAAGCACATCAAGATCTATATTTCATGCAATTAGGTCAAAGCTGTAGGACCATTCCTTTTAGGAATTATTGCCCTTAAAACGTCAAAATTTACCATTTTTCATTACTTTTCCCCTGAATTTCAAAGATTAACTTGTCTGACACCATAAGACCAACTGCATTTAAACTTGGCACACTTGTATAATAGCATATATGCTACAATTCTATCGTTCGGATTTTAGATTCGTCAAAAAACATGGCCGCCATGGCTAAAAATAGAATATAGGGGTAACTTGTAGTTTTTTGCTAATAACTCAAAAATGGTTACAGATATCAAGATTGTGCAAGAATCAAAAGTGATCAGCATATTGAGATCTACCTGTCCTGAAAATTTGAAAAAGATCTAACAGCTGATGTGGGAGTTATTGCCTTTTTGAAAAAAAAAATTGCACTTATTTAGCCCTATAGCATGAAAATTATACAAGATATTTCAAAAACTTAAATTGCATATGAATAAGGACAATAATATCTACAAAATATATGTATCTGTGTAGCTCAGGTGAGCGATTCAGGCTCCTGGGAGCCTCTTGTTTTTTGTTACCATCATTACAACTGCCATGTCCACTGCACGAATTTGGACAAAATTTATTTCCTTTGAGCAATGTAGATGTGGTGGAATTCAATTTTATTTCAGAAACACATCTTGTTCGTAGAATTTCTTCTGATCTTTCTATCCAGATTGTTGAGTGTGTCAACTGTGAAAAGAGGATGGCAAAATAAAGCATTGATGTAGAATTAAGAAAAGATTAGAAAAAATCAAAAAATAATGTTATTGCCTAATTAACAAAACATAATATATCCGTGCGTCGAAAATTTTCCTATTTCTATAAATCATGAAGTGTAACCCAATGGTTTTTTTTATTTATAATTTTAACAGTTTTTAAAATAGCCTAACTAGTTAAGTATACTTGTGATACATGTTGGACTTTAAAATTAGTATTTTTTCTCAGTAACATTTGAGAGCGATTGTAAACCAACTTTACATACACTGTCATATTATATTTTCTGTATTGTTCTATAATGTCGTGAAATTTTTTTTAAGTAGCTCAACGGCTTTGTGCTTGTAGATATATGTGGACATATGGATAGACTTTTCAGGCTGATTTATTTAAAAAATGAATTAACGAAGGGAAATTAAAAAGTAGTTGTTTCTTTATTCCGCATACATACATGGAAGATAGGCGTTACTGGTCATATCACTAATAACATATATAAACTAAATTTAAAAAGCATTTAAATAGGTTTTTTTTGTTTTAGTAACACAAAGCACTATTTGCTTAAAGAACAACATCACTCCCAGACAACATGTTTATACCCCTGCTTCGAAGAAGAGGGGTTTACTTACTGTTTCACCCTTGTCCGTTCGTTCCTTTTTTCTTTGTTTCACATTAAAAAATATTTGTATATATGAGTGTAATGGGTTTTTGAATTCGATTTTAAAAATAGAAATTTATTTTATATGATTTTTAGTAAAATATTTATTTGATCTTGGCGTGATTCCTATTAAAAATAATTTTTTACCGATATATCTAAGCTGCAAATTTCTACAAAATGTACAACATGAAGATTCAAGACATCAGCACAGGTTTGATACAACTCTCGCCTTCTCATGTAAGTATAACACCGAGAATATGACTGGGTCACGTTCATGTCTGTCTGATAACGCGAACCAACGGTAAGCTGAAATGTAGATAAATTTATTTTCTGTAATAAGCTTTTGACCAAGTATTTATAGATTATATTTTATCATATTTATATATAAACTAATTAAACCTAATTTTCACAATAGACTGAAACATTTGTGATAGAGGTTAAAAGTCAGCTGTAAATAGATTTATAAAAATTTGCTTCTGAAAACTTCTTTTTAAATTCCCATCAATTTATCCCAACAAGTTGAATTTTGTACAAGGTATGTACATATAGCTTTAATTTACCGTTGGTGGTAATCTGTGATCAACTTTCTCAAAATATGTTGTTCCTATTTGACCAGTCTTCAGAAATACCCTTTTGGAAGTATCAACTGTCTCATATGAATGGTCTAAACAATAAACACTTGGTGGTAAATGTTTGCTGCATGTGGTTTGTTGGTTTCTGTCTTTATTGAAAGAACAAATCATTTCTGTATTTGTCCATGTAGTTAGCCTCATCGATGAGTTTGAATTAAACAGATCTGCCTCATTTTTTATTCTAAAAACATAATATTTATTATTATATTTAATATTTATATTATATTTTTTTAAGTTTTACTTCAAATATATGAAAGAACGTGCTATTTTGAATTATTTCCTTCATATATTATTATTTCAAATGCCAAATGTAAGACTGTAAGTTTTCTGTTGATATTATTTTCAATGATAAATCACTCGAACCATAATACATACAAAATCTTTTTTTTTTTATTGACCTTAAAAGTAAAGTCCATTCAGATTATAATCATCATTTTTTAAATTTGCCATTTTGAAATTGAAATAAAAAAAAACCAAGAGGCTCCCAGGAGCCTAAATCGCTCACCTGGTTGTGATGTCAACCCTATGAAAAACTTTGTAGAGCTAAATAAGCTGAACATTTAAGCAAGCAAAAGCTTTTCTCTATCTACAATAGTTTTCATTCTATAGACCAAAAACACTAATTTTCGTCTTTAAGGGGCTGTAACCCCTATAAGGGGTCATCTGACAACTTCGACCCTATGGAGATTTTTGTAGAGTTAAATGAGCTGAATAATTTAGCAAGCAACAACTTTTCTCTATCTGCTATAGTTTTCATTCTATAGGCGAAAAAAGGTGTTCTATAGGCTAAAAACACCTTTTTTCGCCTTTAAGGGTCTGTAACCCCTATAAGGGGTCATCTGAAAACTTCGACCCTATGAAGACTTTAGTAGAGCTGAATGGGCTGAACATTTTAGCAACTAACAGCTTTTCCCTATCTGCAATAGTTTTCATTCTGTAGGCAAAAAACACCATTTTTCGCCTTTTAAGGGCTGTAACTCTTATAAGGGGTCATCTGACAACTTCGACCCTAATGAGACTTTTGTAGAGCTAAATGAGCTGAACATTTAAACAAGCAACAGCTTTTCTCTATCTGCAATAGTTTTCATTCCATAGACCAAAAACACTATTTTTCCCTGTAAGGGGCTGTAACCCCTATAAGGGGTCATCTGACAACTTCGACCATATGAAGACTTTGGTAGAGCTGAATGAGCTGAACATTTCAGCAAGCAACAGCTTTTCCCTATCTGCAATAGTTTTCATTCTATAGGCAAAAAACACTATTTTCGCCTTTTAGGGGCTGTAACCCCTATAAGGGGTCATCTGACAACTTTGACCCTATGAAGACTTTTGTAGAGCTAAATGAGCTGAACATTTAGGCAAGCAACAGCTTTTCTCTTTCTGTAATAGTTTTCATTCTATAAGCCCAAAAAATGAAAAAATGTTATTTTTCACCTTTCAGGGGCTGTAACCCCTATAAGGGATCATCTGACAACTTCGACCAAATGGAGACTTTTGTAGAACTTTTGATGCTGAATCAGCAGCGTGCATCAGATTTCATCTATTTCCTATACTTTTTGATTTACAAGCCAAAAACAGTAGTTTGACCCCCCTGGTCTATTTTTAGTAACGGTGGCCATGTTTTTTGACGGATCAAAAATCGAAACACAAGTTTGGTGCAGGACACCCTAAGGATCATTCATACCAAGTTTCATTAAATTCTGTTCAGTAGTTTCAGAGGAGAAGATTTTTGAAAAATTGTTAACGGACGACAGACGACGACAGACGACGACGACGGACGCCAAGTGATGGCAATAGCTCACCTGGACCTTCGGTCCAGGTGAGCTAAAAATCGGAGTACATTTCAGAATATTTAACTATTGTAAAACGAGCGGGTTAATCAGTTTTAAACTTTATCGAAGACAGTACAATAATGTGTTTATTATGCTTATCATTTTTACACTTACTTCCAGGACGTTAAGAAAGCTTGGCTTTGAGATAGGGGGGCTAGCTTTCCATCTGGTAATATAAAATCATCCGATTTTTCATCATTCACTTTACCACATAAACCTTCTGTTTTGTTGACGTCTTCTTTAGAAGGTCTGATTTCAACGTCCAAGAACGTTAATTTACCCAGGTGAAAGAATCGAACAGACACGGTGGTCCCAGTTGGCATAGTAATCTGCAAACCAGACATGGAGAAGATATATAAGTATATCAGAAAGAAATTACTGGGTTGAGAGAGTAGATGAGCGACAGACCTGAAATTTTGGACCACATGCAAATGCTGATTCAAAATATCAACGGCCAAGATTAGAAGTTGCTGACGAAATGTTTTGGACATTTTTTTAGCCACCTCTTTTGACATTCATCCACCTATACTATTACCCAGTTTCAACCGTGTGCAACCTGACTAAAATTGTATTCAAATAACAAAATTATACGTTTTATCTTGCGACTTTTCAACTCATGGAAAAGTCTTTTTAAATCTCAATCTTTTTCTTGTAGTATATGTGTTATTGAACATATGAATAATTGATAAAGGTTTGTATACCTGATAGTGTCCGTTGGTATTCTTATCTTTTGCTACACGTAAAATAGGCCTCCGCTCGTAGGATGCATAATCTATGATAGAATTGCCATCACAAAGATTGATCATGAAGACATCGCCACCCGCTCGAGTGGTAATTCCACATGTACAATACGCTCTATCATTGTAACAGGGCGCCGTTGACATCTGAACCTAAACAAGGATTCAAAATAAATTAAATAAACTATTTAACTTGAATTGATTTTTAATATTGTTCATATACTGTTACTCTCTTCTGCAAAAAGTGGCTTAAAAAGATCCCCTTATATTGGATTTATTTTATTATATATGAATCCATTTCTGATAATTACAGTTACATCGTATGAATCGAATTAAGAATATCTTTAAATATTGGTTTGATAATACTTTTTACACCTTTGAGCAAAAAAAAAATTAAGCGTTAGCACCAAGAATGTAATATTAATTTCTTTTTATGTTTCTTAAATAGTTCTTACCTCTTGTTCTCTTTCCAAATTTCGATACAGTAAAAATGTTCCTAAAACCTGGTTCTCATAATGACTATAAAAGAACGAATTGTACACTACACCAGAACGAAACCACTAAGGTTTACTCTAGGCTAAAAGTGCATTTAATACAATGTATTGTTGGTCGTCTTATTTCATTAACCTATTGAACGAAAACTGCAAACAAACCTACTGAGTATTCTGAAACTCAATAATATGATTTAGGCATTGTCTAGCTGCGAGCACAGGGACTTGCACCCCTCTACCAATATTTTGTGAGAGTCAATGTGCGGTACGAAAAAAAAACACATGGGAGATTTTCACTAACCGTCGAAACTCGAGAGAAATCCGAATTAATTTTAATGACGTTTTTATTTTCGTTTTACGATACATTTATTGGTAAAGTCCCCAGAATGTCTACAAATTTTAATGTCCAAGTGATTGCCAAATTTAACAAAATTGCCCGAACAAAGCTAAATTTTGAGGCCTAAATTCAATGCATGGAAATATATTTGGGTGTTTTGGAAACGAAAATCATCCGTGAAACGAATTATGAGATCAATGATTTATTAAAGGAAAATCGAATTGAAGAAAAGGGGTATGGTGAAAGTAGTATCTCCCTTGTGTTTTTTTCGTATCGCACATTGACTCTAACAAAATATTGATAGAGGGGAGCAAGTCCCTGTGCTGCGAGCTCAGCTATTTTTACATTGGATATTTGAAAGGAAAACACGGACAATTGTTTAAACTGGGTAATCATAGAAACTTCTTTCAAATACTCCAAATTTATTTTTGGCAAATGACGCTGTCTATATAAGTAGTTTATGGACGACTGTCAGCCGCTGTTTTAAGATCTTGCGTAACTCTGTGGTTGATTCTGAAAATTGAGCTTGTAAGCACGTGATTTTTCGCTCGAAATTCTGAATTATGACGTCAATATTTAGTTCATTGAAATGCAACGTACATAAATAAATGAAAAGCACAAATTAATTGGAAATTTCATCAGAGCTTGCAATGCATGCGATGAAATTAAAATTTCATGACCAACCGAAATAAGATATAAGATGTATATTCACGCTTGCATGCTAAAAAAAGACTAGGGAAAAGCCACGTTTAAAGCTGAGTCAGAAGTCTCGCGAGAACGAGATATTCATTATTCATAAGGGATGAGAGTAAAACAAAATTTAGGTAAACAAATTTACTACAAAACTAAAAAGACATACAAACAAAAATTAAACAAATACACAAGTTACTTGGCACCATGGAAAAAACACAAAACATTAGTGTAAAAGGTCTTTTGATCCGAATTAACATCCAATTAAATGCCCATAACACATTGACAAAAACTATACTATCAGACTAATGCAAAAAATATGACTAGAAGAAAATTAATTAACTATAGTCCAGCTACGTAAACTAACTATTGAAACATCTTATCTAAATCTATATCATGTAGCACCGAAACAAGGCTACACAGTAACAGTTCAAAGTCATAGCAACAGCCACACTGTTCCTGTACCGCCCTTCCTCCCTCTGGCCAAGAAGTCCACATAAACAGATTCTAATGTTTCCCTGCAAGATAAAAATTTAAATAAATTAAAATATTTACATATTTACAATGCAAAATATACAAAATATTATTGCCTATTACTTTTTATTTACATTGATTCTTTTTACAATGCAGTCAATATACAAAATATTATTGCCAATTACTTTTTATTTACATTGATTTTTGTTTTTGTTTTTGTAGGGTTTTTTTTTTCATACATTATTGTAATAAAAGTTACAATTGGGTGGGACTAAAAGTCATGATAAGGGGCGGATTTATATCTTATTTCGGTTTGCTCATGTAATTTTAATTTCATTGCATGCATTGCATGCACTGATGAAATTTCCAATTTCATATCACAAACCTCCATAAGATATAAATATGTATGTTTAAAGCTAATCACGACAGAACTGCTTGTTGGAAAAGCCTCCCTTTACCATGTACTATTTCATAATGCCGCTTAAAAGTGGATGCTTTTTTCCACATTGCCAATGCCCATATCCATTATCTCTTTACAAGACAAACCCTTTGCTCTTGCCTTTGAGGTACTAGCCCCTCTCATAGAATGAGCCTTAAAATTGTCAGTGTTGATTCCAGCCAATTTTAAAATGGACATCAACCAACCAGCTACAGTACAAGGGACAACTGGTTTATGAGGTTCTACATAACTCAAAAGAAGCTGACTTCTATCGCAATCCTCCCTTTTTCTCCATTCTTTAGTGCGATGCAAATAAGCGCTAATAACCCCAACTACACATAAAAGTGGTCTCTTTTCAAAAGCTTGAAAATCAACCTGAATGGGTGATTGACCTAGCCTTCTAGACTTAGTTAGTTTCCCTAACCTAAATGAGTACCGATCACCATCATCAATCATGTATTTTATATCCAGAGAACAAAGTTCTGATGATCTACCTGCTGAAGATATAGCTACAAAGATGCCACCTTCAAAGTTAACATCTTATCAGACAAGGAACTGTTTGAACCTAAAGACTCTAAATGATTGAGAACTAAATCTACATCCCAGGTTACAACATATCGGGGCATGGGTGGTCTTGCATTAAAAGAAGCTGCTAAGAACCTCTTTACTAAGGGATGCTGACCAACTTTCACACCATCTACCTCTTCGTGAAAAGCTGAAATAGCCGACCTTCTTCCATTTAAGGTACGATAACTTTCTCCTTTATTAAAACATAGTGACTATATCTGCCACAGAGGATTGAAATGGATAAATCTGTTTTCCATTACACCAGCAACACCATTGTCGCCAACTGCTGTTGTAAGCAGAAGACGTTCCTTTTCTCCAGGAATGTTCTGCCAAAAAATTGGCAGCTTCCTCCGAAACTCCATTACTGACGTCACGCTGCCTGAGATTTTCCAAGCCGCTACACGAAAGTTGGTCTGATTCGACAAGGGGTGAGTTTCTTGAAATGGGGACATTAACAGATCCTGATATGGGGGTAATAATATTGGATTTGCTACTAATAGACTGAGAAGCATTGGATACCATGGCTGAGACTGCCACGTTGGCGCTATCAAGGTCACCGTGACTTTCTCTTGTGTCACTTTCAATAAACACCTGGGAATCATGGCAAAAGGGGGAAACAGATACAAACCTTTGTGATCCCAAACCATTTGGAATGCGTCTATCCCCATCGCATAAGGATCTGGACGCCAGCTGACATAATTTTTCATTTGGGCATTGTGTCTGCTGGCAAATAGATCCACTTGAAAGGGACCCCAAAGCTTGTCCAGGGCTTTGAAAACAATCTTTTTCAATTGCCAGTCGCTGCTGTCATGATAATTCCTCGATTGCCAATCCGCCTCGACATTGAGACTCCCCGGAAGATACTCCGCTGTAAGAGTTATCTCCCTCTGGAAACAAAAATCCCAAATTTGTTGTGCTAGATCTACTAACTGTACTGATTTGGTGCCCCCTTTTTTTGAATGTAGGTCACTGCAGTCCTGTTGTCCATCTTTAAGTGAACATGAACCTTCTTCATATTCTGAAGAAAGCTTCTGATAGCAAAAAGGCCCGCTTTCAATTCCAATATATTTATGTGCTGCGCTTGTTCCTTGGTTGTCCATAAACCTTGAATCTTCTTCGAACCCCACGTAGCCCCCAAGCCTGTTTTGGAAGAATCCGTGTGAATTATCACATCTGGCCCTGGATTTATTATGGCTTTGTCATTCCAGTCCTTCATGTGAAAAATCCACCAACGAAGTTCCTCTAAACACTGAGGATTCAGGTTGACTTTGGTTTGGTAAGACTGGCTGATTAACAATGTCCTGATCTGGGACATTTGTAAATAGCGATAATGGAGAGGTGCAGGGGCTATGGCCTGTAATGATGACGTCATGTAACCCAAAATCTCTGCAAGCTTCCTGACTGATGCTGATTTTTTCTGGACCAATGACTGACATTTGTTCGCGATTTTCTGAATCTTGTCTAAAGGGAGCGATATTGTCATATTTATCGAATTGATCACAAAGCCTAGAAATTCTATCTGTTGAGAGGGAACAATCATGAATTTCTTCCAATTGATTAGAAACCCTAAGTGCTCCAGCAACCACCTGAGCGAGTTCAAATCTCTCAGTAGAAGGGCTTTCCACTGATTCAGAACCATGATATCGTCTAGATAAATTATCAGACGGACCCCAAGCCTCCTTAGAAATGACACTATTGGTTTCATTACCTTCGTAAACACTAAGGGACCTGGACCTGGACCGAGACCAAACCCCATAACTTGGAACTCGTACAGTTTGTTTCCCCATGGGAACCTCAAAAACTTCCTGTGTTTTTTCACTATGCTTATTGAGAAATATGCATCTTTCAAATCTATTTTCAACATGAAGTCCTTCTCCTTTATCAAAGACTTCAAAGATTGTATCCCTTCCATTTTGAAATGGCGATACTCTATGAAACTGTTCAGTTTTTTCAGATTGATAACTGGGCGATTTCCCCCCGTAAAAATACAGGGCTCAGAAACTGATCGGTACAATTTGATACTTCTATGATTACATTCTTCTCTAACATACTCTGAACCTCTTCCTGTATGAGAGCTATATTGCTTGTGTGTGGATTTGATCCGAAAAGTCTTCCTGGAAGGGAGTTTCTAAAAAAGGAATTTCTAGTCCCTGAATAATCTGCAAAATCACTTTGTCGCTTGTCAGTTTCTCCCAATGTCGAAGAAAGAACCGAACCCCCCCCCCCCTTACGGGGTACAGAAGAGCCAATTTCTCTAAATTCAGTTGAATTACGGCTTGATGAACTAGTGTTTTGTCTAAGACGGGAAGACTTTTCAGATCGTTTGCTTGGTCTAAACAAGGTAATAAACCTACCTCTGGCTGAGCCAGTACCAGGTCTGCCTCCACGTCCTCGACCTCTGAAGAATAACTTTCGGCCACCACCTCGTCCTGTTCCACTAACAGATGGGGCCTCTTCCCGAAAGGGCTTCGAATTACCACTATGGGACTTATCCCGCTTGACTCTTTTCTTGTCCCTGTGAGACGAACCAAGCTCTCTTGAGATCTCTCTTGAAGATTTTCTAATAGTTGCTGCTTTGTGTAACACCTTGTAAAATTTCTTCCCAAATAGCTTGTTATCTGGGAACCCTAACTGAAGATTGTGTTCGTTTGTCTAAACCAGGCGTTTTGCTTTCCTTACATCTTTAGTAAGATTATAAAGAATATTCATCCTTCTATGATAGGTGGTAGAAATGAATGCTTGTCCCACCATAGTAATGGTCTTTTCAACAAGGTCCAACATATGAAATAAGTCTAAACCTTCTTCACTACTAGATTTTTCAACATCGTCTAGCTGAGACCAAAGGTTACTGAGTGGACCCGGAGTTGACCCAATTCTAGATTGGATATTTGCCAAGTTATTGTCGTAGGAACTTCCATACGATTTCCCACTTGAATTAAAAATTACAGATACATAGTCATCTACAACTGGTGCTTTTGCATTAAAGTTGGATGGAATTGGGAAAACGTCAAAGATTTTCTCTTGCAGCAACTTATCTGGGATAAATTTGACAAATTTATTGTTCATATACTGTATTAAGTCTAGGGGGGGCTCAAACTTAGAAGCTCCATCATTGTCAATATTGAAACGAACGTAAGAAGAATTGGATTTATTTTCAGGAATATCGTGAGCCACTTTGGGACTTGAAGCCCCATTATCATTGACCTCGGACTCGGAGTCCTCATCTGAGGAAGAACTAACGGTGCCCTCCTCCTCCTCCTCACTAAAATCAGGGTCAGACTCACTTTCCTGGTCTGACAGTGACATATCTTCGTCGAAATCGTCGAACTTCTTACGTTTGTTATTCTTTCCACGGTCAACCTTCGGTGCCGGGCGCTTACCCTTCGACTTCTTGGTCGAGTGTTTGTCATGATCACCCTCACGTGTTACGGGGGTGTTTGCGTTAACACGCTCGATCGTTTGATCGGCGGCCTTTACGCTCTTGTCCTCTTGTTCTGACATTCTATGCAGACAACGGAGGACGAATCACGTTTAATAAAAGTCCAAAAGAACGTGAGAACAATCCAAAAATTCGAGATAAAATTGAGTTGTACAAAAATCCTTTGTTTTAGCACGAAGCCATTATGAATAATGAAGATCTCATTCTCGCGAGACTTCTGACTCAGCTTTGAACGTGGCTTTTCCCTAGTCTATTTTTAGCACGAATATATATATTTATATCTTATGGAGGTTTGTGATATGAAATTAATTATCACGTTGCTAGTAAATATTTGCCCAACTATTTTTTCAAGTATTTTTTCTATGTTTTAAAACGCATAACATATCTTTAGAAGGGTACATATATTATGAAAAACTCATGCCACGCATCTGTAACTTTAAGAAGCATATCCGGGACCATTAAAAAACGATATCAGCATTATGCAAATTTTTCGCGGGAACAAATACTATGGAAGAAGCAGAGGTACCAATGGGGTATCCGAATGTCAAAAGTCCGAAGGGCAGAGACTAAACCAGTCAACACGAACAAGAACGGGACAAAAACAGACAACACGTAAAACATGGAAACACAAAACAACTGAATATCAATCAACAACGCGAACTCCAGTCGAAACAAGAGTGAACTCAGGTGCTCCGGAAGAGTAAGCAGTTCCTGCTTGCTATAGCACACCCGTCGCGTTGCCAATAGTCCATTCAGAGTGTCAAATCCAGTAAAGGAAGACAAAACAACACCCTATGACAAACCAACATCTGCACTCATCTGAGAGATCGAAATCCCATATTTGTCTATTAGTGCATGATGTCTTCCGTAAAATTTCTTGAGTGAAGACAGCAACCGAGGAGCAACATAACCCTGTGTGAGCAATTTTTGCGTCAGAAGTGTCGCTCTGCTAAGGAAATCGATGTAAGTCCCGCACGCTCTGGAGTAACGAATCAATTGAGATACGTAAACTAGTCAACACGAACAAGAACGGGACAAAAACAGACAACACGTAAAATATGGAGCTTCCCGTTACGACCTGTGCTCGCTATTACCTCTTGATTTTTGGAGGGATAAACGTTTTTATCTGACAATCTTTTCTCATGTCCGGATTTACAGGAACTGCGCTATGAAATATGTGGACAGATATTATAGACGGACAAGTAGGGTAAATCATATCTTCCATTATAAGTCTTTTGTGATGTTAAGGATAGTCACTCCTGAATTTTCTTATATCAAAGACTTCAATATGAAGCAGGTTTAACCTGTGACGCTCCCGAAGTTGAAACGTATCTTTAAATATTTTTCAAACAAAATATATTCGAAAATAAAAACAAACTAGCTATTCTTTTAGGTCACATGTGTGCTTAAAGACGTTCGGAAGTTGTAAAGAAAAAGCCGTTAAAAAGACGCCGAAAGTTCAGGAAATCAAGCATGCTAAAAAGAAAATTCAGCTCAGAGTACAACTATAATATTGACATTTCTACCATTATCCCGAATGGATTTGTGATGGAAATGATAGATAATTGCCGACTTAATCATTTGACCAAAAAAAATTAGAGGTCCGTGTGCTCGTTGTCGAGATATATGACATCAAAAAATTTTGCAGGAACTCTCTATATTTTACATTCCTTTAAAATTGTGACGTTTTTGGTCTTATAAATCATGAAGTTCTATCAAGAATTTCAAGAAAATTGAAACATTTGGTATTTAAGGTGTAAATAATCAGAAAATGTCATAAAAAGTAGGGATCAGTGCAAATTTGTTTTCAGTATCTAAAGGTATAGTCTAGAGGAGTTCCGAAATCAGACTGAAATTCTGAAACATGAAGAGTGACCATCCTTAAAATTATTGAAATTGTATACTTATTAAGATTTTTCTCTTAACTTACACTCCATCAAATGTGGTCATGTGTGGATCAGTGTATGCTGAGCACACTTTGGAATGCCACTCTATGTCGTCTTGGACCACTTTCACCTGACAAAATGTATATAATACAAAACAGAACTTATATTGGATAAAACATTTTTTTATACTCATTTACTTGTATTCTCTGACGTATTTTGTTTTAATGCGATGACAGTTATTTTTAAATAAATCAACTCTCCAAAATAAATAGCACGATTCCCCGTAAGTGGATGAAATAGACTAGTACCATTAATGAATGTATGGTGGTCTTTTGCATTCCTTTAATTGGAAAATAAAGATGAAATTAACTTTAAGCAGCGCATTTTCACTATCTGGCTCTGCAATATAATTTTATAAATAAAATAGATTTTTCAACATTCCATAATCATAATACTTACCTCAACGTCTGGAATTCTTGTTCCATTCCATAACGTATCGCTGGAAGTTGTGATACTCATTTCTAGAACATACGAGTCCTGGGGGATCCCATATTGTTGACTTTGTCTATGTTTGATCGTAAACGTTTGTACACCATGCCAATCATTATTGTAAACAGTATTTTCTGTATCATTCACTACAACAATATCTCCACCACATATATCACCATTGACTGGCTTTATATCGGTGATTCCGATAGACATAGAGCAATGTTCACACAGAAAGGGGACAGTAAAATGATACTTTATGGTAGTGTAACTGCCCTTTTCCACGTAGACTATAGAATCGGTCTGTAATAAGACAAGTTTATGGTTTAGGATTGCACAAATTTACACAAGGCTAAATCGTCTGTTTGTTATCACCTAAAACTTCATTCTAAAGATATATGTTACTTGGAACAATTTTTTATCACAAAACAAAACGTTAAAAAGCACAAGCATAAAATTTGAAAGATATCTTTTCTTGGCTTACTTTAACCATTATTTCATAAACTACAAATTAGGTGAGTGGGTGAGGGAGTGATATAGTTACAGAACTTACCCTTTGTTAATCATCTTTTTTTCCTCAATACATAAACATTTTACACATTGAAAAAAGTGCTCTAAATTCAACATATACCTTCATTCCTGCATAAAACTTATTACTAGTAAAAGTTGTCAAAGTTTCATTATTCTCGTCTCTGCCTTCAATTTTACAAGAAATCTGAAAAAAAACAATGAAATAAAAAAAATAAAAAGATTAATTTGTTGTTCATCTACTTGACCAACTGACATAATGATACTATTGCATATAAAGCTTTCAAGTAAGATTTTTACTATGAATAATATTAGCAATATTATATCAAAATATATGTGTACTACTGTTATATTTTAATGCATTTCCGAACTCAAAATGACTCACCCAAATTCCAAGTTTACTTAAGTAGGAATGTGACAACGTCATACTCAGTAGATCTCCAAATTGTCCAAAAACGTAAAACGATTTGTTTTCGAAAATCCATTCTACTTGAAAGTATGTATAATTTCTCCTGGTTGTATTCAAGTAACACTGTAACTCAAATGACTGACTGTTATCAATGACTCGTATGTCAGGCACTGGTAGTGTCTCTGCAAAAGTTTAGAAAACATTTTTATTTTATATATTATTCATTACAATTTTAATAATATTTAGGTAGTTACTTGGACATTTTTTCATTTTTCATATAACGTTAACGCCCGCTCCGGCACCAACACTTTTGTTTTTTAAATTATCCGTTTAAATTTCAAAACTGTCTAAACCTAAGGTTCCTCCTACCCCAGACATAGGTTGACCATCTTAGTTTCAATTGGTTCCCCATTTCGGTATTTTTGGTTTCATTGTTCAATGCTCTTCATAATCATATGTTTTTGGCTTTTCAATATTTTTGGGAGAGCGCCTCTGATGAGTCTTGAATAGACGAAACAACAGGCGTAGCAACATTTAATGTCTGGAACTTTGTTGTCATTTGAAGTTATTTAACAAATCAAATTGCAATAAACCTTAAACACAGAGATAAGTATCGTCTGTTGCAACTGGACACAATATAAAATGAAGTTAAAATCGCAATGTTGGAAATAACTACAGTACAATGTTCTGTCAATTGCTCTTAACAAGAGGCTCCCAGGAGCCTGAATCGCTCACCTGACTTAAATGCCTTTTTTACATTTAAAGGGCCATAACTTAAATATTAGGGGTCATCTGACAACATCAATTAACTTAATGCATTGCAGTGTATAGTTCAATTAGCTGAAAATTTTAGCAAGCAAAAGCTTTTTATTATTTTCTAGTTTTTCCAGCTATAAGGCATAAACAGTTATTTGGACATTTAAGGGACCATAACTCATATAAGGGGTCAATAGAAAACTTCCATCATATTGAATTTTTGTAGGACTTAACTAAGCAATATTGTAATTAAAAGTTGTTATCTAGCGTAAATGGTTTGCAATACAATGGGTAAAGGCTGTGAAAGTGAACAATTCTGACGTTCTAAGGGGAATAACTCCTAAGAGTAAGAATTATACAACTTTGACCCTCATATAGATTTTGTAGATCTTGGTGTGCTTAACAAAATGCAATTTAATTTTCCCAAATATCTTTAACAGTTTTCAAGATATTGAGGTAAAAAAGTGCAGCTTTTTGTAAAAAAAAATCCAGAAAAAGGGCAATAACTCCTACATGGGTTGTTGGATCTTTTTCAAAAATTAAGTGCAGGTAGATCTTGAGATGTTGACACTTCAATCCATGTCAGAATTTTGATATATGTGACCGTTTTTGAGTTATTTGCAAAAAAAACTACAATTTTCCCCTATGTTCTATTTTTAGCCATGGCAGCCATGTTTTTTTTTGTCAAATCAAAATCCAAACGGTAATTTTGAAGCATATATGACAATAAACAACTGTACCAAGTTTAGTTGCAAATTGACTTATGGTGTCAGAGGAATTAACGTTTCAATTTACTGGGAAAATGCTGTGAAAATGGTCAATTTTGACGTTCTAAGGGGAATAACTCCTAAAAGGAAAGGTTATACAACTTTGACCTTATAACAGATTTTGTAGATATTGATGTGCTTAACAACATGCCATTTTAATTTCTTAAATATCTTTAAAAGTTTTCAAGATATTGAGGTTAAAAAGTGTGATTTTTTTTAGAAAATCCGGAAAAAGGGCAATAACTCATACATGGGTTGTTGGATATTCTTCAAAATTTCAGGGCAGGTAGATCTTGAGGTGTTAATCACTTTGATCCTTGCAGAATTTTGATATCTGTGACCTTTTTTGAGTTATTTGCAAAAAAAATTCAATTTCCCCTATGTTCTATTTTTAGCCATGGCGGCCACGTTTTTTGTTGAATCAAAAATCGTAACGGTAATTTTGAAGCACATATGCCAATAAATAACTGTACCAAGTTGCATTTGGACTTATGGTGTCAGAAGACGTAAACGTTTGAAAAAGTTTACGGACGACGGACGCCAAGTGATGGCAATAGCTCACATGACTCTTCGGGTCAGGTCAGCTAAAAATGACTTGTATTTAAACGAATGCAACTGAATTCCCAGTATTGGTGGTGTTCTAATCACCTGTTCAAATGAAACATGTGTAAGAAAAGCATCAACATAAAGCCAAATGAGTTTCAAATTTCAAAGTAAGTATACCGTGACTTCAGGAGCATAATGATGAAATGTTCTTGGGATTGACCTGTACTGATGCTAATGCAACTGCTTACAAAATATCGATGGTGTGCTCTAACTGCTTCATGTTAAACAGACTCAAAAAAAAAATGTTAACATTGCCCAAATCAGTTTAAAATCTTAAAGTGAGTAGACCATGACTGCAGTAGTATACAGATAAAATCCTCTTAATTGGAATTGATATTTACTAATGCTAATGGAACTGCATACCATATATCAATGGTGTGCTCTAACTGGTTCATGTTAAACAGACTTAAGAAAAATGTTAACATTGGCCAAATCAGTTTAAAATCTTAAAGTGAGAAGACCATGACTGCAGTAGTATAGAGATAAAATCCTCTTGGAATCGATCTTTACTGATACTAATGCTACTACATACCAAATATCAATGGTGTGCTGTAATGTTAAACAGACTTAGTTAAGACAAGAGGCTCCCATGAGCCTAAACCGCTCACCTGGTCTTGATGTCAACCCTATCTTTTGTAGAGCTAAATGAGCTGAACATTTAAGCAAGCAACAGTTTTTCTCTATATGCTATAGTTTTCATTCTAAAGGCCAAAAACATGAAAAAGGTTATTTTAGGGGCCATAACCCCTATTAAGGGTCATCTGACAACTTGGATCCTATTGAGACTTTTTTAGAGCTAAATAAACTGAACATTTAAGCAAGCAACAGCTTTTCTCTATCTGCT
The DNA here is from genome assembly GCA_963971305.1 of Arcuatula senhousia. Taxonomy (NCBI): domain Eukaryota; kingdom Metazoa; phylum Mollusca; class Bivalvia; order Mytilida; family Mytilidae; genus Arcuatula; species Arcuatula senhousia. Next base: position 22,319,990 of record OZ020306.1, on the reverse strand, counting down.
ATAGTTTTTTTCATTCTATAGGCCAAAAACATGAAAAAGGTTATTTTAGGGGCCGTAACCCCTATTAAGGGTCATCTGACAACTTGGATCCTATTGAGACTTTTGTAGAGCTAAATGAACTGAACATTTAAGCAAGCAATACCTTTTCTCTATCTGCTATAGTTTTCTTTCTATAGGCCAAAGCATGAAAAAACATCATTTTAGGGGCCGTAACCCCTATAAGGGGTCATCTGACAACTTCGACCCTATGGAGACTTTTATACAGCTAAATTAGCTGAACATTTAAGCAAGCAACAGCTTCTCTCTATCTGCAATAGTTTTCATTCCATAGGCCAAAAACATTAAAAAAAATTATTTCAGGGGCCGTAACCCTTATAAGGGGTCATCTGACAACTTCGACCCTATGGAGACTTTTGTAGAGCTAAATGAGCTGAACACTTAAGCAAGCAACAGCTTTTCTCTATCTGCTATAGTTTTCATACTATAGGACAAAAATGTGACCGGGGAACGAACGGGGTCACAACAGGAAACAGGAAAATATGAATATGAATTTATTGGTCGAAGGGCACTGAGTGATATCTGCAGACTTCCTCGGCTAGACTATCCTCCGTCCACCACTCCGACGATACGAACTGACTAACTGACTGCCTAATAGTCGATGAACTCTCTGTGGCGACACTTGATTCAAACAGCAGACAATTCAGCTTTAACAATTTATTAATCCTTTTCAACAATTAATACAGCACATATGATTTAAGTGATAATGTCAGAAAAGTTCTGGCTCACTGGAACAATGATTCTGTCAATGCGATTGACTCAAAGTCCTTATCTCAACATAAAATATTAAACACTTAACTCGACTGATAACTCTACTAACTGACTCAACTGTTAACTTAACTTTTCTCAACCTAGCTCAACTGATGAAATACCAATTTGACTTAATATTTATACCCTTAAATATTTGACATATTTTCCTTACTCAATTTGAGTTACAAAGATTAAATTTTAACATAAAAGAATATTTGAGTTAATTAATGCAATTAGAAAATCTTAATTGATAAAACAAATTATGACATGTGACAGAGTTGATCAAAGATGCCTATACTAATTAATAAGATAAAAAATGTATTAAAATAATTTACCAACAAGCAATTAAAAAAACATAAAACAAAAAGTGAAACAAAATAAAGAAAATAAAATTACAACATAAATCAAAATGTCCAAAAATAATATTGTCTATTTTAACTCTGTCACAATTGCCTCCTCCTTCCAAAGAACTCGTCCCCGAGTTCAGATCATCTGTAATGTCCTCGTCTTGGCTGATAGTTGTTCTTCTTATGCGGCTGATAGGTGTTGTTATATTGTCCACGATGATTTTGCTGAGACTTCAGTTGTTCTATTTCCTGTAATGCACTATTTAACTTAGCTATTAAATTGTCTTGTGAATCCAAAAGATTTGCATTGTCTTTCCCAAGCATTTCAATTTCTAGCTCAAGCTTTCTCTCTTGTTTATGAAAATGATCTTTTGCGTCACCGACAAGGTTGATTAATCTTTTCTCTTCTTTCTTCATCTTATCAATTTCCTCGGTATGTTCTGTGCATTTGCTGCATTTACTGTTTCTTTCCTGAATGGATTGTATGTTTTCTTGTAACTCACTGATGGTGTTTTGAAGTGTTGTATTTTCCTTCTGTAGTTGCTCTGCAATCTTGTCCTTAGATTTTAATTTCTCCTTCACCGAGTTGAGCTCTGTTTTAACAGCTTTAGAAATGTTCAAAATGTTGTGAAGGGCGGTGTCTCTTATGTTGTTAAACGGTAAATTCCTTAAACTGTTCTTTTTGTCATAGTAGATCTGAAGACGTTTTAAATTCCTTTCACTTAATCTAGATTTTTCTTTACGATTCTGAGTAAGGGCAGGTCTCAATGAAGATATATTTGTAGATAATCTTGCGAAGCACATTCTTGCATAGTGTCCCAGTTTTCCACACTTGTAGCACTTCTGATTGGAAGCTGCACAATGACCATAGGGATGAAAAAGTCCACACTTACGGCAAGACGGTTTCTGTTGTACCATTTTGGTCTGGAATCTCCATTGCCATTGGGGTCTGAAACTGTTATCCATTGTTGTTTCAGCTGCTGATTACTGCTGTTGCTGGTGTAGTGTCCTTTTCCTGAAGAATAACTGCTCACAGAGGTACTCGGGGTCGTATATCAGCTAAGAAGTTGATATGCCCGGGTTCTCCACCAACTTGTGACCGGGGAACGAACGGGGTCACAACAGGAAACAGGAAAATATGAATATGAATTTATTGGTCGAAGGGCACTGAGTGATATCTGCAGACTTCCTCGGCTAGACTATCCTCCGTCCACCACTCCGACGATACGAACTGACTAACTGACTGCCTAATAGTCGATGAACTCTCTGTGGCGACACTTGATTCAAACAGCAGACAATTCAGCTTTAACAATTTATTAATCCTTTTCAACAATTAATACAGCACATATGATTTAAGTGATAATGTCAGAAAAGTTCTGGCTCACTGGAACAATGATTCTGTCAATGCGATTGACTCAAAGTCCTTATCTCAACATAAAATATTAAACACTTAACTCGACTGATAACTCTACTAACTGACTCAACTGTTAACTTAACTTTTCTCAACCTAGCTCAACTGATGAAATACCAATTTGACTTAATATTTATACCCTTAAATATTTGACATATTTTCCTTACTCAATTTGAGTTACAAAGATTAAATTTTAACATAAAAGAATATTTGAGTTAATTAATGCAATTAGAAAATCTTAATTGATAAAACAAATTATGACATGTGACAGAGTTGATCAAAGATGCCTATACTAATTAATAAGATAAAAAATGTATTAAAATAATTTACCAACAAGCAATTAAAAAAACATAAAACAAAAAGTGAAACAAAATAAAGAAAATAAAATTACAACATAAATCAAAATGTCCAAAAATAATATTGTCTATTTTAACTCTGTCACAAAAACATGAAAAAACGCTATTTTTCACCTTTAAGGGGCTGTAACCCCTATTAAGGGGTCATCTGACAACTTGGGCCAAATGGAGACTTTTGTAGAACTTTTGATGCTGAAGCAGTAGGCAGGCATCGGATTTCATCTATCTCTTATACTTTTTGATTTACAAGCCAAAAACAGTAGTCTGACCCCCCTGGTCTATTTTTAGCAACGGCGGCCATGTTTTTCAACGAATCAAAAATCCCCACATCGGTTCTGTGGGGGATACCCTAAAGTACCACCAGATCAAATTTGGTTTGAATCTGTGCAGCCGTTTCAGAGGAGAAGAAGTTTGAAGAAAAGTTAACGACGACGGACGACGACGACGAACGACGACGGACGCCAAGTGATGGCAATAGCTCACATGGCCTTTTGGCCAGGTGAGCTAAAAAAAAAAAGGTTAGCATTGGCCAAATCAGTGTAAAATCTCAAAGTCGGTAGACCATTACTACAGGAGCATACAGCCTCTTGAAAATTAGAATGACAAAAAAGTTCCAGACAACAAATTTTGCTACGCCTGACGCGCGTTTTGTCTTTTCAAGACTCTTCAGAGGCGCTCTGCCAAAAATATTGAAAAAGCCAAAAACTATATGATTATGAAGAGCATAGAACAATAAGACCCAAATATACCGAACTGACAACCAAATTATAACTGTTACACTAGCGCCGTCATACGGGGTTTACATTTCACAGTTAGTAAGATATGCTCGGATCTGCAGTTGTGTTTCTGATTTTAATAATAAAAACCGTTTTATTACTGAAAAATTATTAAAACAAGGTTATCGATACCACAAATTAGTAAATCTTTTTCTAAATTCTTCCACAAGTATCGATCTCTTATTGAAAAATTTAATTGTACACGTCATTTTCTTATAGTGAAAGGAATATCACATCCTGAATTTTATGGTAATGTTTTTTTATAAAGCTCACAAATTTAAAAGCAATCCAATAGAAATGGAAAATTGGCTTTAAAATTTATTACGGAAAGGATATGAAATGAATATCTTGGTTAAATCTTTGAATTTAGTGTTTTTTGGCAGAAATATTGAAAACTTGATACTTGCTTTAAAACTTCCATAAACGTTTTTACTATTGTCATTTTTAAGCATTATAGCGATCAAGCGTGTCGGTTTTGTGTGATGACACTTCACTAAATCATTATTGTTTGAAGTGTTGTGTCGGATTTAAAATTGATACGTTTGATTTTTTTACATCAGTCGATTGATGATTCTCAGCTAGCTGTCAGTAGCAGCGAGTGTTCTATAGGGAGTTCCTTTACCGTCCTTTTGTTTGTTCTTGTTTTTTGTCTTAGGTTCTCTCTAGTAGAATTGGACTTTGATCGATTTGATTTTTATTGTGTGTTTAGTTTTTGTGCTTTGTCTAGGAATATTAATAGGGGGAAGGTTGGGCCCAAAAAAACTAGTTGAACCCCGCCACATATTACATGTGCCTGTCCTAAGCCAGGAATCTTTGACAAAGCTTTCGTTTGTACTTGTCTTTTTGATGTTTTCTGTTCCTTGTTTAAGAAGGGGGTCTATCTGTGACTATTTCAGGGCTGGATTTGAATTATATGCATCTTATTTAGACCATGGGCCAATTGCAGAACCGCGAGCAGTGCCAAATGGCCTCGTTGAAGGCTGCTGGCGGTTGTCCATTGTGGTTTTTCTAAATTGCCGTTTAATTGTGGGCATTGTCGCGTACACTTATTCCACATCTCTTTATTTTCTATCAGATGATCAACCTATGTCTGGGGTAGGAAGAACCTTAGGGTTTAGTCAATTTTGAAATTTAAACGGATAATTTAAAGCTTTGATGTGTTCTCCAACACAAAAGTGTTGGTGTCGGAGCGGGCTAACCTCGGGGGAATTAAAATTCCACCAGCAGCGCTAATCTTCACGGGTGTTCAAAATTAGATTACAACAAAGTTCCAGACAATAAATTTTGCTACGCCTGACGCGCGTTTCGTCTATTTAAGACTTATCAGAGACGCTCTGCCAAAATTATTGAAAAAGCCAAAACCTATATGATTATGAAGAGCACAGAACAATAAGACCAAAATATACCGAACTGACAACCAAATTATAACTCAGATGATCAACCTATTTCTGGGTTATGAAGAACCTTAGGTTTAGTCAATTTAGAAATTTAAACGAATAATTTAAAGCTTTGATGTGTTCTCCAACACAAAAGTGTTGATGCCGGAGCGGGCTTATCTCTGGGAATTAAAACTCCACCAGCAGCGCTTATCTTCACGGGTGTTCAAAATTAGAATGACAACAAAGTTCCAGACAATAAATTTTGCTACGCCTGACGCGCGTTTCGTCTATTCAAGACTCATCAGAGACGCTCTGCCAAAAATATTGAAAAAGCCAAAAACTATATGATTATGAAGAGCACAGAACAATAAGACCAAAATATACCGAACTGACAACCAAATTATAACTCAGATGATCAACCTATTTCTGGGTTATGAAGAACCTTAGGGTTTAGTCAATTTAGAAATTTAAACGAATAATTTAAAGCTTTGATGTGTTCTCCAACACAAAAGTGTTGATGCCGGAGCGGGCTTATCTCTGGGAATTAAAACTCCACCAGCAGCGCTTATCTTCACGGGTGTTCAAAATTAGAATGACAACAAAGTTCCAGACAATAAATTTTGCTACGCCTGACGCGCGTTTCGTCTATTCAAGACTCATCAGAGACGCTCTGCCAAAAATATTGAAAAAGCCAAAAACTATATTATTATGAAATTGATCTGTACTGCTGCTAATGCAACTGCATACCAAATATCACTTTTGTACCATAAGTTGTTCATATAAAATAGACTTAAGCAAAAACTTTAACAATTGTTGACGCTACCTCTGTGGGGGCTTTAAGGGCATTAATGAGACCCTAAATTTATTCAGAAGATGGATTTGAAGAACACATTTAGTTTATATTTTAAATCTATGTTATGTATACTTGTATAGAAGCAAGCTGTAATATGCAGTTCCTCATCGACATGACCTCACAATTATTGGTTTAATGACGTCATATTGCTAGAAAAATTTATAACTACAAAAATTTACAAATCTCATACCATCAACTTAAAAACTTAGATACCTCCACCTGCCCCAACCCAAAAAAATATTTTACACACTGTAACATTTTATATAATCTTGCATGTTTTTGCCAAAACTATGGTGAAGGCATTTTTAGTCATTCAAATTTAGTTAAAAAAAAAAACATTGTAAAATCTTCCGCCTTTGTTATGTTTTGGTGTTAAATCAACTTTGGAAAGAGATATTTACCAATGTATATTCAAGACAATTGAATTTATCTTTGCATAGAGATACAAAATACCCAGTTGAAGGTCGTTTTTCAATAGACTTGCTTCGAAAATGATATATATGATGTCTTTAAAGAAAAGATTCCAGATAGTATACTTACGATTTTGTGTCCACTTATCAGTTGATGATGTTGCATTACAAATGTATAAATCATTCCCTGGCATTGGTGACCAGTTATCAAAACAAACTTCATTTATTAAGCATTTTCCCTGAAACCAGAAAACCAATTATAATTGGATACCAATGCAGTAACAATTTTACCGTCTTTGATGTTGTTCCGCATATGAACATTTAGTTACTAGTACTTCGATTATATCTTCATACACAATGTTGACACATTTCAGATAAATTTTTGCACAGTATCGTACTACATAAAAAATTGACTAACCTTAACAGTCCAATTGAATGGTGACAGTTCTGGGTTACAAGATAGACAATCAGTGGTCCCATTTGTTTGTCCTTTGTGGTATTTTGAACCATTTATATCACAGTTATTCTAAAAGAAAACAAAGATGCTTCAATAAATTAGATCGAGCATTTCTTCTTTAACATTTCTTTATACATGTATAATAGTCGAATGGTATAACCATGCAGAGTCATTGGAAGCAACATATTTTTGTAGAAAAGCAAAGTGAAATCAAAGTCTATTTTTGAAATCAAGAGTCATTTTTTTTCAAAATTAAATACAAGAGCGTATTACTTGTTCATGAAATAATACTGGTGAAACAAGCCCTGCCGTTCAACGTACAAACTTCTGCAGTGCTATCACAGCAATACTAACCTTGGAGTCAAAAGTCCATTCTAATTGGTTGGTTCTGGGATCACATATCATGAACTGATCACTATCCTCACTGGAATGGTTACTTATACATTTTCCATTAATAAAACACATGTCAGGCTTGAACAGAATGCAATGTATTATGTTAGAGTCTTCGCAATGATATAATTATATAGATAGTTTAAAGTAAATACGGTCTATACACTTATTTAATATCAAATATCAAATAGAAATGCTCAACTTTCTAATCGACAACATATTTGTTCAGTTTGGTGGACGTGTTTTTCGGCAAACAATAGGTATCCCAATGGGCACAAATTGTGCACCGTTGCTTGCCGATTTGTTTCTTCATTCATATGAAGCGGACTTCTTACAATCACTTCTAGACAAAAAGGACCGCAAACTTGCTTTATCCTTCAATCTCACATTTCGTTATATTGATGATGTCCTTTCACTAAACAATCCTCAATTTGGTGACTATTTACATCTCATATATCCGAAGGAACTTGAGATAAAGGACACTACAGATTCTAGGAGGTCCGCTTCATATCTGGATCTATTTCTCGAAATTGACACACAAGTAAGGCTTTGTACAAAGCTCTATGACAAACGTGATGACTTCAACTTTCCAATAGTTAACTTTCCCTTTCTGTGTAGCAACATTCCGTCCGCTCCAGCATATGGAGTTTACGTATCACAATTGATCCGCTATTCCAGAGCATGTGGGGAGTACAACGACTTCCTTGATAGAGCCACACGGCTGACAAGCAAATTGTTAACACAGGGGTACGTTGCTCCCAGGTTGTTGTCATCACTCAAGAAATTTTACGGACGACATCATGTGCTTGTATACAAATACGGGATTTCTATCTCTCAGATGAGCACAGATGTTGGTTTGACATAGAGTTTTGTAATGTCATCCTTTCCGGATTTGACCAACACTTAATCGATCTTTGGCAACGTGACGGGTGTGCTATAGCAAGCAGGAACTGCTTACTCTTCCGGAGCACCTGAGTTCACTCTCGTTTCGACTTGAGTTCGCGTTGCTGAATGCGGTTTTGTTGTTATGTTTGTGTGTGTTTTATGTTGTTATGTGGTTTGTTTTGTTGTGATGATTTTTTGTCTGCCGGTTTTGTCTTTGTCTTTACGGTTTTATGATACTGATTACCCCTTTGGTACACCTTTGCTTATGTCAAATAATTAAATATTATATAAAGACCTAAGGATAACTTATAAAGATGTGTATTACATTCCTTTTCCTTTTATCTTTAAAACATAAGCATAACCGGGAAAGATTATTTGTTTTGGTCCTTGTGAGCAGTTACTCCTTAAAACATGTATAAACAGCAAATTTAATGTTTATATGCGTTTTGGTAACGTGATAACATCAGCAATTTTTGACAATCGGATATTCTAGGATCTTCGAAATATGTAGTGATATTTCATCTAAATTTAAAGTGTTTTTATATATCTTTAAATATTTGGGGCACTTTACGACAGTTTCAAAGAAAATATTTTTGTGAGATACAAAACCATTTGCAAAAGACATTTCACATCACTAATTAGAAAACCTGTATGTCTAAGACGTTCGTCGCTGATGCAGACTGTAAGCTCTGGCATGATCCTTTGTAAACATTTAATCTCATTGGCTTACTGAAAGATGCGTTGTTATAACTGACAGATATGTAATATTCTTCAATATATAACCCTTCACGTTGGATAGTCTGCTCGTGTGTTAACTTGCAATACACTTCAGAGAGTGACTCAATTGTTGCCAAAACATATTTTATGTCGACTGACTCATTTCTATTGGTGTTTTCAAAGTGCTGCAAAAATAAACAGTGCATTAATTTGATTATAAAATTATAAAAAAGCCATTGTTATATATATATGTTCTTGGCTAAAAAATACTGATTTTATTTAAACTTAAAAGACAGCAAAATTTAGATGAAAACTTTCTGAAGCATCATTTTTTTTTCTAAATTTATTTTCAAAGAAACAAGATAGCTACGCGTAGCCATGTGTCCCCCGCCGCCGCATGAAAGTTGTGTACGTGGTATGTAAATTCGTTCAATATATTCTCTGAGAAACGATAGCAATTGGTTGTTTCAGGGACGAAATCGTTCAGTCAAAACAAGGAAGGAAACCAGTGAATATAAAAAAAATTTGACAAAGTCCCATTTTTTGGACCGGAAAATCACAAATTCGTAAATAACACAAAAACTGTAAATATTGCTTCAAAATTTTTTATTCGTATTATTATAGAGTACCTTTCGCTCTATCAGCCTACAAAATTTCAGAACCCTGTGCACCTAGGTAACCGAGATATTGAATGTCCTATATTTTGACCTTTCTTCCCCGTTTTCATGGAAACGGCAGCCATTTTGAAAATTTCAAATATGGGATGATCACCTATTAATAGTACCCTATCAGTTTGTAATGTTTCAGCAACATCCGTTCAGTAGTATCTGAGGATTTGCACCCACAAAAACGTTTGACTAAGTCCCATTTTTCGGACTGAAAAATCACAAATTTGTAAATAACTCAAAAACCGTAAAAATCGCTTTAAATTTTTTTTTTTCGTATTATTATAGAGTACCTTTTGCTCAATCAGCCTACAAAATTTTAGTACCCTGTGCACCTAGGTAATCGAGATATTGAATGTCCTATATTTTGACCTTTCTAACCTTTCTTCCCCGTTTCCATGGAAACGGCGGCCATTTTGAAAATTTCAAATATGGGATGATCACCTACTAATAGTACCCTATCAGTGTGTAAAGTTTCAGCAACATCCGTTCAGTAGTGTCAGAGGAGTTGCACCCACAAAAAACGTGACGGACGGACGGGGGAGACCATTACTAAGTCCCTCCGACGCGTTGCAGCGGGGGACAAAAAACAATGACAAACAGAAGAAGCATCAGACTGAGTATGTCCAGTGTTTTCGTCCATCTTTAAATTGTACATTAAATGGTATATACTATGATTCCCCTTAAAACAAAATGAAACAAGTATTCCATATTCTTTCGTTTTTAATATTGAACAAATTTATATACTTTTTCAAAACTTATTATTTCTGTAAGCCTTGTAAATAAATGGAAAAATAAACACATACTAAATATTTTTCTATTTTACAAGTAGCATTCCCAGCCATCTCTATTCCTCGTCCTTTTAAAATGAATGTACTACAATCTATGTTAGACCGATCACACCATGTGTATCCTCTATGTTTTCTGCCTTTTACTTCAGTTAATTCTGGTGGTACTGATATACTATGGGAACAATCAATTCCCAAATATCCAGAATGGCAGTAACAGGAACCTTGTTTAAAATTCATATTGATTATATCAACTGGAAAATTCTCTTATAATAATAGAATACAACAATTTTCTGTCATGAAATTTCCGATTGTAACATTCAAAATTGTTGAAAATACCAGGTTCTCGGTGCTGGATTTGGCTTTTCTATTCGAACCATTTTGGTTTTAAATACTTTTCGTTAAATACTTTTTTTTTTTTTTTTTTTTTTTACCTTCCAATGTTTTCAATTTTTTTGATTCAAATGCTGCTGATGAGAGGTTACTCCTTGAAATATGCATAAACAACATAAAAAAAATTACCCGTTTTTATACCGGTTTTGGTATTTGTATCTTTAATCTTTAGTAGTGTGTTATCTTTGAATGAGAACTGCTTTATTGCCCTTATTATTGCAATATAATATTTCCTATAAAGACGATGACTAAATTGAATAACTTGTATGTTAACGTATTTAGCGTCTTTAGTTCCCTGATTATGCTGTGCATTTTACTTTGCAGTTTTATGCACATTGTAGTTTCAACTAGTGTCTGTCACACATCACATCATATTCGCTAGCCAAGATGAGAGATAGCGGATTGTAACCCTTGTCTAGCGAAGATGGTCACACATCAGACAATGTTTGAAATTGCCAGCTTTTTGGCGGCAATTTTACTTCTTTTTACCTTCTGTGCAGTCCCCATGTACTGAACAGTTTCCAGTGCAAAGCTTGCTAGTGTCAATACCAGGTGTTCCCTTCATAAAATGGCCCATACAAGTATGTAAGACTTCACTTAATGTTTGGTCAGCCCAAATTATACTGTCTGTTAGCTAAATAATAAAAAAAACTCTTTATTTTCAAGGGAAAGCTTTTTTTATCTATCTATAATACTTCTTTTACGAGATATCATGCATTCATCTATTAAACATTTTAAAACATAGTTTGTCAATATGATAAGTTAACAAACTGCTGTTATCCAATTTTTAATCACAAAACAGAGAAAAAAAACTTTTTTTCGATATTGGACAATTTTTCGGAAGCATCCAATTTCACAAATAATGCCTTGGATTTTTTATTAAATAAGAATTAATTTGGTAACAACAAATTTAACGTGATCATAAAATGTAGAAAATAAAACGGAGAAATGTATAATGTTAACAGTTACCATAATATCCTGTACGCAATTGTCATAGAAATTTTGCCAATTAGTTTCAGTAACTACGGAACAGTTTTTAAAGGCGTCAGTTTCCAATATTTTCTTCTTACAGAACTTTTCTGCTTCAGTTCTTTTCCATTTCCGAGGTCCAGACGTAGGTGCTGGCTAACAAATATATAAAAGTTAGGTTTTTTTTTTAAGTTTGAATAGATCTAGTTATAATATTTATCTTGGTGATTACCGAAAATAAATTTAAAAAAGAACTCAAAAAGTATCAAAATATTAAAAGAAGCAAAGTGGTATACCAATGGAGCAGTCAATAATCGCAAGTCCGAAAAGACCCTCGGTATACATAGTAGTCACAATAGACAACATCAAAATACATGCAAACCATCAATCAACATTGAATTATGGTAAAGACTATAAGAAAAACTAAGATAATTGATAAATAAATATAATTAATAGCATAAACAAAACACTTACAATTATAGTTGGTATGACAGGTGATAAGTTTAAAACGTATGATTTCTGGCATTCAGATGCTGGTTTGAGAATATCATAACCTCTGTCACAACTTTGTTCTGATTTTGAATGCAGGAACTGTGAATCTGTCCACTTTTCAAGGACGCTTCCTTTTGTTAAGTAAAATAAATTTTCTGTTTCATTTACCCTACAAAACATATTAGATTAGGGTAAAAGATTTGCATTTTCTTTGCTAATCCTTCTTCAAATTATCCAAAGCTAATTGCAGAATTCCATTACATAAATAATTCAAGGAAATATAAATTAATAAATAAATAAATAAATACATAGTTTATTAGAGTGTCACATATTTGATCACAGTAACAATAACAACATAATAAAAAAGATCAAATTTCCAGCCTTAAGAAGACTTATTAGACACTTATGTACAGACTTCAATAAAGATCTTGATAAAAAAAATTAACCACAAAAAAAAGTTTGAGTCTGCTGAGAGGTCAATGTAAAAAAGTATAATCTGTCTAAAGTTTTGAAAAAAAATATGAATATTTGCTTAGCGTTTAAAGATAGATTGTATTTAATATTTTGTTAAACTATACCTCCATGAATCGGAGAAGATCTTATATTTCTGTCCATAACCACCTGTTGCAGTTTGTGTTGTATTTGATCCTCTAATTAAAAGGCCATCCAATTTCTTTCCTGTCATCACCCCACACAAACCACGGGAGGTACCTTGGTCATCCCCTGTCCCTCTAATATCCACATTCATTGTACCTTCATAAAACCCTCCTATATAAACATTTACTGTAATTTCTGTTCCACTCGGGAAAGTAATCTATAAGGAAACATGAAGTATACATTCGAAAATAACAAAGTATGTTTTAAAAATGGAGTTTTATATAGAATGTACTGATTAAAAATTGAAAGATAACTACAATTTAGTGAATAGTTAAAGTCTTAAAAACACTAATACCAAACCGGGTATAAAACAGTAAATTTGGTTCTGCCCGGGGCTTGTGTTGTATATTCCTAATTCAAGGAGCAACCTCTCACCAACAGCATTTAAATCAAAACATTTTTATTGTGTGTTTAGTTTTTGTGCTTTGTCTAGGAATATTGATAGGGGGAAGAATGGGCCCAAAAAACTAGTTCAACCCCGCCACATATTACATATGCCTGTCCTAAGCCAGGAATCTTTGACAAAGCTTTCGTTTGTACTTGTCTTTTTGATGTTTTCTGTTCCTTGTTTAAGAAGGGGGTCTATCTGTGACTATTTCAGGGCTGGATTTGAATTATATGCATTTTATTTAGACCATGGGCCAATTGCAGAACCGCGAGCAGTGCCAAATGGCCTCGTTGAAGGCTGCTGGCGGTTGTCCATTGTGGTTTTTCTAAATTGCCGTTTAATTGTGGGCTGTGTCGCGTACACTTATTCCACATCTCATTATTTTCTATTGGACGGTTAAAAACTAAAGTATGGAAAGAAAAGTACTCGAAACCCAAAACTTTTGAATAATGAAGCCAAATCCAGCATTGCAAGGATATTGACCATGTGCAGAACAGGGAAAGGAACCTGGTTATTAGACAGTTTCAAATTCAGACAAACGGAAATTTCAAAGATAAAAAATAGATATATTTTTGTATTAGTGTCACTTTTCGCTTCAGACTATAAATGTCTTTAAATATAGGATTCAAATTACGGATCCTTCTGCTATAGCATTTTTTAAAGATGCCTTGTGCATTTTTGTAATTTTGTTTCAAATATATACACTAAAAAAATGAACTCAACGTTTTTCCTTTATCATCTGATTTAAGTAAGAAAGCGACTTTCAAGGTGCCTACCTTGTATTGTCTTGTGTTTCGTGTTGCACGTTGTACACGAAGTATGTTATTTGAACAACTAGCAAACTGGAATATAGAGTTGTCCCCACACATGTAAATAACATACAGGTCGCCACCTGCTCTAACTGCCAGTCCACATATACAATATGCAACGTTACTGTTGCATGGGGTCAGTTCCATTTGAACCTTTGAAAATATAAATGGTCCAATTGGGTATTAGTTTTGCATTGTTTTGTCTTTTCTTCTTGGCTATATTAGATTGATTGTCCAAGTTCAGTAGCTTTTTGATACCTTATTTAGGCATAATATTTTTTTTTTCAAAAAAGTAAGATCAGATAAATGAAATAGAGGTACAGATATCGAAAATATTCGAAAGAAAAAAATATTGTTATATGTTTCCAAAAATGCTTATATGTAATATTGTATTCAATTTATTATTTTGACTAAGTCACTTATGTCTTTTTTTTAAATTGATTATGATGTACGTTGCTTTGGGAAATGATTTATTTGATTTAGCGCTTTATAAAAATTGTAATAATAAAATAATAGTAATACTTTCTATCTGTGTTTTTTTTTAAGAAAGATTAAACATGTCTCTGAATACAAGATGGTACTTTTATTCTCTATACATAACCTATTCTAAAAGTAATAAACATGAGAAGTGTTCATTTTATTTGCTACCTTATACATGTACCTGCATGTGTCTTTCTGTTTTACTGTGCTCATACAAAATGTAAGTTCCTGGCTGCTGGTGCTCATATGCACTGTCAAACGCAATAAGATTTATATCATTTTTATTTCCAATTAAATAATTATAGGATAATTAATTGGGTCGAGTGAATAACCAAAATATAATCACGAGTCGGTGAACGCTCACAGATTTAACGAGTGCGCGGAAGTTCGAGTTAAATCTCAGTGCGTTCACGCACGAGTGATCATTTTTTGGGAAAAATCGGTATTTCATATGCATCTATGTAATAACCCCGTATAAAGCATTAAGACAATCAATATTACATAAAATTACAATGAAGAACAAATAGGAAAAATTCAGCATTTTGAGAATATAACATTTTGGTGAGGCTAATGATCAGAATATAAATCATGAAAATAATTTAACCACTAAGGCTATCCATTCATGTGTAGTACCATGCAGGTACATAATTACGAAATAAAAACATGACAAGATATTTCAAAACTCACAGCCCATCAAACGTTGTCATATGAGGATCATTGTGTGCAGAACAAATCTTGTGATCCCAATGTGAATCTTCAACCTGAACCTAATTAAAAATGGTAAACTGCAGATATAGCTATAGTGTTTGCAACAAAAGATCTTTCATTTCTATATGTAAATCTTGAATAGAGAAAACCGTGAAAAGCCAAAACCTTAAAACAAAAATGCAGCTTATCTTTGCAAAAAAAAGTTTTAATTTTAGAATATAAATTAGCCGAAATTTTTCTTATTGGTATCGAACTTTTCTTTGGAATCTTTGTTATAAACAACTAAGAAATATATTTTTATCATAGAACTGTTGTTGCTTTCGCCAGTCTTGTATCATATTTAACATATAAGCAGTACTATTGGCGCTTTGTTTGTGTTTTTATAGATAAATTAGTTAAAAATCTAATATAGCTACATGATATATATAGAAAAAAAAGGAATTATTGACTTACATTGATGTGAGGAACTGTTGAAGCCATCGTAAATGTTGTCAAGCCAAGACTAAACGATAGTTCTAGCTCAAAACTTGATGGGTTCACACCATATCCTTTTCTTCCGATGTGTTTCAGCTCCATAAAATGAGTCTTGTTCCATTGGCTAGGGTATATCAATGCTTCCGTGAGAATGAGGTGTCCCTGACATGAATCAGTGTTACCATGTATATCAATAGCGGTAACACTTATATTGCATTCGTTGTCACCTGATTGACAAAGGATTGGAACTGTCAGGTGGAATGGAATTAATTTCACTCCACCTTTTGTTACTTGGACAGAATCGGTAAACTGAAAGAAAATCTCATCATTAATCATTTCTGTACCATTTAAACCATATATGCTTATGTTGGGAATGGAAAATGAAAGTTTGGTTATTTTAACATGTTACTTCATATGGAGAGTGCCACGCTTAATGCACGTAAAAGATCCCTTTGTGGACCGCCAAGTAGTGCACCACATAGGCTAAATTTTCCGCCCCTACCCATCTGCCCCCTTTTCCTGTAGCTACAAAATGTATTGCTCCTTTGTTCATCATTTCATGTTCATTTTATTATCCTTTTCATGTAATGTTCATCGCCTTTAAATAACTTATATAGCATTGCAAAACTCACTCACTAACTCATATGGTTATACTTGAGATAGCGGAAATACATAAGAACAGAATCGGATATATAAAAAATATCCTTCAATGTTCATAGTTTAGAGACTTTTAATTAATCAAGAGAACATTAATGAAAAAAACAGAAACATGACAAAATGGACATGTAATGAAGTTTTTTTTTTAAAATGAAACCGTATACAGGACAAAGTTTTTAAAACAATAAAAAAAAAAGCTAGAATTGTACCACCAAGAAAAAAAGGCAACAAAAAGAAGAAGGGTCTTAGGTGTAGTTGTAAACTCTTCGGGCAATTAACACCAAGGTTCGTCGAAAGGGTACTCCTATAACATAAGAGGTCGTGTTTTCGTAACTCAATACGACAAGTCCAAAAATAGCATGCCAACCAACCTGTAATGTTGTTAGAGTACTCGAAAGGGATGAAAATTTTATTTATCCTCTTTTCGACTCATTTTCAAAAATGATCTCAAGGAACAAGTACATTTTTGCATGCACATGTATGTTTACAATGTGATAACCTAGGTGCTTTAAATAGCTTTACACCATATGATACTACAGGATAGTGCAAATATATAAAATAGTAGTCATCAACATCGTGTAGTTGCTGGAAATTTGCATGTGTGCAAAATATGTGTAAAAACATAAGTATTCTGTAAACAGGAAGTAGAAAACCTAGAAGCTTAGAATCGCTATACACCATATGGTACAATAGAATAAGGCATTAAACAAAATATCAGACCTCTGCATCATGTAGTTGCTTAGAAAACGGTGACGGAATTTTTGCATGTATGTACGTTATAGTTTTCGGTAAAAAGGAAGCGGATAACCTAAAATCGCTATACACCAAATGGTTTAGTATAGGATGAAGCTATGTGCAACACAACCGTGTAGTTGCTTAAAACTGCGACAGAAATTATGTAAAAAACGCACGGACGGAAGGACTAATGGACGAACGGATGAACGGATAGACAGGGGTAAAATAGTAAACAGCCCTTTTCTTCGAAGCGAAGGTATAAAAGTGGTTGTCCCGTGTACATGGAGAGTAATATAATACCCCATGCTTGTTTAAGATCATTTTATTGTTTAACGTGTTGTGTTGGATTTAAAATCGACATACTTGATTTCTTTACATCAGTCGATAGATGCTCTTTAGCTAGCTGTCAAATCTTCGAGTGTTCTGAAGAGAGTATCTCTACGTCCCGTTATTTTCTTGTTGTCCTTTTATCGCAGGTTCTCTCTTGTTGAATTGAACTTCTATCGATTTGATTTTTACTGTGTGTTAGTTTGTGCTTTGTTTTTTGGTTATCAATAGGGGTAGGTTGGGCCAAGAAACCCACTTTAACCCCGCTACATTTTAATGTGCCTGTCCTAAGCCAAAAATCTTTATCAAAGCTGATGTTTGTATTTTTCGAATTTTTGTCAAGAGAGTCTTTAATTGACACTTAAGGATTGGGCTTGAATCATATGTAGTTTATTGTCAATCCAGGGCAAATTGCAAAACAGCGAGCAGCGACTACTGGTCACATTGAAGGCTGCTGGCTGTTTTCCAGTGTGGATTTTTTAAATCATCGTTGATAGTAGGTTATGTCGTGTACACTTATTCCACATCTCATTAGCTTCTTTTTTCTAAAATTAACCCGCTTGCAACGATCAACGCAATCCAACTGCATGAGAACCAATTTAGAACAAAAAGTAAGAAAAAAACATTTTAAAAAGGGGAGCACTTTAACATGTAAACTGAACTTCTGTTGTATAAGCGTTCGACAACATGTCGTCCAGTTTATTTAACACGGACAAAGAACAAAACAATCAAGTATTTAAGTATTTGTCTACAACAAAGAATCTTTTGGGTAAAAAAAAATAACCCACAGGTTTGACTGATTTTTCTGGGCTAAGTAATAAATACCTTTGCCATAAATTGAAATGTAATGAACTGTGTTGCACTTTTTTTTTATTTTTTTGCTTTTTTCTTTTTTTTTTTGCTTTTTTTTTTTGCGTTATCTCAAGCTTTGTGGTTTTCTGTGCATTCTATGTACATTATATCTGTTAATAAGTTCAATTAATGTTGTACAGACCAATGACTTATTTTAACAAAACAGGTAAATATTTTCTGAATTGGAAACAATGATTATTTTTACCATAATATTAAAAACGAAAGAATATGGAATATGTGCCAAAAAGACACGATCCACATATTGAAATGATTTTAATAAATGTACAAAAGCAAAATTTCACTGCGTGTGAAGCGCTTTTCTGGATTAACCTTCATCAGACACGCTAGGAGTAGAAAACTTGGAAAACCGGTAGAATATTACATTTGATAACAAAAAATGCCAAAAAATATTACAACAATGACCAAACAGATAAATTTATCAATTTTTAAAGAAACAGCCAAATGTTGTCAAATTTTGGAAATATGTTAACTGTGTCTTTCCAACACATATTCCAGTAATCGAAAATATATAAGAGCATACAACTGAAGCAACTAAATTGCCATTTGAATGATTCTTAAAAAAACTGCTACTTTTAAACGTATGTTTCTCAGAAATAAACTTTATTTCAAGCTAAGAAGGGGAACGTTCTAGATAACAATTAAATATTTATTTAAGATAACTTTTTAATCTTAACTTCATCTCGGCCTTCAAACTTCAGATATAATTACGTATTTGAAAATGTAGAAAAAGAACAAATGACTCTTTTATCCTATCAATTGTATGAGATTGTGTTTGTTTAGTTAATATCTCGAGTGATTAAGTCTGTTAGTTCATAACTTGCAAAGTGCATTGTTCAAAATAAAGCAAATATGGTTTCATTTAAACAAATAGATCACGAAGTATGCCTTTCTTCTTCTTCTAAAATGACATTGACCATGCAGTTCCTAAATTATATGATTTCGGCATTGCCTAGATGCGAGCACAGCATAGTATTATTATTAGCTCACCTGCCCAAAGGCCATGTGAGCTTATGCCATCACTATGCGACCGTAGTCGTCCGTCGTCCGTCGTCGTCTGTCGTCCGTTAACAATTTCAAAAATCTTCTTCTCTGAAAACACTGAACCAATTTAACTGAAAATTTGCAGGAATGATATATGACATGTTGACAACAAGCATTCTTCATTTTAAAATGATTCGATAAAAAACATGGCCGCTGTTACTAGAAATAGAACATAGGGTAAAATCACTTAAAATGGCTTATAACTCAGCAACCATAACAGATAGAAAAATTCAAAGGATCTTAGGCTCTTCAGAATGAAAAGCTCTACAAAAGTCTCCATTTGGGTCAAAGTTGTCAGATGACCGTTGATAGGGGTTATGGCTCTTTAAATGTCAAAAATAGCGTTTTTTCATGTTTTTGTCCTTTAGGATGAAAACTATTGCAGATAGAGAAAAGCTGTTGCTTGCTTAGATGTTCAGCTCATTTTGCTCTACAAAAGTCTCTATAAGGTCGAAGTTGTCAGATGATCCCTTAAAGGGATTACAGCCCCTTAAAGGTTAAAAATAGTGGGATTTTTTTCATGTTTATGGCCTATTGAATGAAAACTATTGCAGATAGAGAAAAGCTTTTTCTTGCTAAAACATTCAGCTCATTTAGCTATACAAAAGTCTTCATAGGGTTGACATCAAGACCAGGTGAGCGATTCAGGCTCCTGGGGGCTTTTTGTTATTTATATATACTCTTATAATTTTTTTTTTTTTTTAATTATTAGTAACTGCTAATCATAATGAAGCGATTTTTTTCAATATTTTTTTAGGGTCAAAGACAGAAATGGCAGGATTTTATTAAACAGGAAGTACAATGTAGATAAGCGACAGACATCATGCAAATGCTGTATAACAAATGCCAAAAGGCTGTGATCAGTAGTACTTTTCTGATAATTTAGGTAAAATATTAAGGATGTTCCAAAATTTTAAAGTATAAAACTTTTTTCTAACCTTGACTTTTGCAATGTTCTGACCCTATAAAGGCAATATAAGAATAAGAATAAGAATAAGAATAATTTTATTATCCAGTGACTGGGCCCATTTCTGGGCAAAGGTTACATTGATCTAACAATAAACATACAACATGTACAAAGACATTACATGTACAACAATAATGGTGTTATTTAATTTGTTGTCACAGAATCAGAGCCTGTACAAAAACTTATAAACATATATATGCAGTGTAAAACGTGTGGAACAATAATGGTGGTATTTCCCTCAGCAGTTGATCAGTTTTGTCTTAATTCAAACCCTTTAATTATAAATTTACCCAAGTTCTTTAATATAAGCAAATCTTCATTGCTAGTTAACCATAAAAATTTATCATCAGTAGAGAGATTAATAAAATTTGGACACATTGCAGAAATATCTTTAAATAAAATATCCCTCTCCTCTTTATATTTTGGGCATTCAACTAGAAAATGAATTTCATCTTCTACTTTATCTAATGAGCAATTTAAGCACTTTCTTTCAGACCTCTCTGTTTTATTCTTATCATATCTTTTTCTCTCGATTTGTAGATCATGAGCACTAATTCTAAGTTTGCATATTGTGCGTCTAATGTTAAAATTTTCAATCAAAAGGTAGGTCTCAAAGCAGTAGTTTACTTTAAATTTAAAATATGTATCTAATTTAGTTTGTGAGATGGATGATCTTTTCTTGTTCCAAAAATTGATGTAACTATCACAAAGTTTCCTTTTTACAGTGTTAATAAGAGTAGTATATTTAACATTATGTGACTGTACACCCAATTTTTCTAGAATATAAACAATAGAGGTATACCAACAATCTGTGTGATTTTGATACATGGTTTTGTTGCATATATATGCATCATATAGTAGTCCCTCATTTAATTCTTCAAGTCTAAACCAATATTTGATTAAAGTTATAACTATAGAGAAGAACAGAGGATATCGTCCTACCTCAGCCATTACAGCTAAGTTGGTGGCTTTTTTGTTTACCCCAAGAATATATTTTAAATATTTTATATGGGATCTGTCTAAATAGTTATTCAAATAGTTCAACTGCAGAAGGAAATCGCCTTCTCTGCTACATGCAACAGTGTTGGTTTTAAACATACCAGTAACTTCACTACCATACATACAAATAGGTTTTATGGTGTGGTCATACAAATGGAGAGATGTCAAGACGCTTGGATTACTTGAGGATAATGATCTTTGAAGTTTAAAAATTGCCTTAAGTGATTTTTTGTAAAGTTCTTCCTTTGCAACATTGAAAAGGCCACTGGCAGAAAAGGGTATACCAAGATATTTGTAGCTATTGACACATTCAATTTCATCTTTATTAAAAAGAAACCTTTCTTTTATATGTTTGCCACTCTTGTTAAATATAAGAACTTTTGTTTTACTTAAATTAACTTCCATGCACCATTGTGTACAGAAATATGACAATTTATCTAATCTTGATTGAAGACCTTTTTTGGAATTTGATAAAATAACAATGTCATCTGCATACATCAGACAGTCACATCTTCTATTATTTACATTTACAGCATCTTGGCAGTTTTCAAATAGTATTGGCAAATCATTTATAAACATTTTAAACAAATTAGGGCTCAGAACATCACCCTGTCTGACTCCTATATTAGAGCTGAACTTAGGAGTCAAAATACTGTCTATCTTGACACAAAGGTCTGATTTTGAGTATATATCTTTCAAGATTGAATAGAATTTCCCAGAAATGTTATTTTTTAGTAGTTTAAATTGAATACCAGCATGTACAACCTTATCAAACGCTTTACGGAAGTCGACAAAGCATGCATACAGTCTATCACCTTTGCAATTTGTATACTTGTCAATAATGGTTTTTAAAACAAACATGTGGTCTGATGTCCTGCGTTTACTGCAGAAGCCAATTTGTGATGGATGAATAATATTGTTTGCTTCAAGGTATTTATCTAGTCTTTTATTTAAAATAGAGTTAAACACTTTTCCAATGCAATTATTAATAGCTATGAAGAAAAATTCATAGGTTGCTGTACACTTTTCTTTGCTACAGACATTTAAAGATGACCAATTTTGACGATTTTGTTCATTTTTAGCCGCAATTTTGGCCAAATTTTGACTATTTCATGAAAACAAATCATCTCAGGGTATTAAACTTATTCTTATACTTCCTGATAAGTTGTGTCTGGTAAAAAATGAATATATCAAACATATGTACGTGTAGATATAAGAAAGTTTTGTCTAGTTTTCATGTATTTAAGGGGCATTTTTGGCCGTTCCGAATTTCCCTAAAGATGCTGTTTTTCTCAATGGTCTTGTCACTGATGGTTTTGTAGTTTGTTTTGCAAAAATATCTAATCAAATGTTTTTTAAGATGCAAAAATGAATGACAAGTGAATATTTTTTTTCATGAGACTACTTTTTCCACACCAACCCCTATTTTCAGAAAATCTAAGTTAAACCTGAATTCACCAGCAATTTAGGGCCTATTTTTTAAATATTGATAACTCCAAAGCTACTTGTTAGAAATTCATGATTATTTTTACACAATTTTATGGTTAACATATATTTTAAAAAATTGTTCATAAATTTTGAATAATTTCAAAGTTATTTCCAAACGAAGATTTCAACGAGACCGAAACCTAACCAGAATACATCCTTAGCAAATGTCAAAAGGCTGTAAATAGAAGTTGCTGACTGAGAAAACTGAAACGAAAATATTTTCCCTGCCAGCCCGACATTCACTTTTTTTACCATTATGTGGCTAAAAGTGGGAAGAACAATTATCAAAAATTATTTCCGATATTATGTTGCATATCTGGACCATGAATATTCTATATCAGTATTTGGCAGATTTTTTTCGCTTGGCAGTTGGTGCCCGCTAACTAACTGCGCTTGATATTATGTTATCAAGTGTTTGCTTTTACAAATATTGTGAATGGTGGGTTTGGTTGTGGCTTGTTTTGTTTTAGGGGAAGGTTTCAAGTATTCCTGGTATAATATATAAAATAAAGTATTTGTTTTTATTTCGACGTGCTTGTTTTTGTTTCCGAAAATAATGAAAATCGGCGTTAACTTACTTTAAACCCAGCATAAAACGGATTGCTCGTTGCATTTGGTCCAATAGTATCATCCTCGTAATGTAAACCCATTACAGAACAGGTAATCTGAAATATAGATTAGTAGATATTATTTTTTCATGATCTTATTCAATTTGAAGCTCAAAATTCACCATAGTAATTTTAGAATGTATTTCCTTTTTAGCTCACCTGGACCGAAGGTCCAGGTGAGCTATTGCCATCACTTCAAAAATCTTCTCTTCTGAAACTACTGAACAAAATTCAATGAAACTTGGTATGATTGATCCTATGGGTGTCCTGCACCAAAATTGTATTTCGATTTTTGATCCGTCAAAAAACATGGCCACCGTTACTAAAAATAGACCAGGGGGTCAGACTACTGTTTTTGGCTTGTAAATCAAAAAGTATAAGAGATAGATGAAATCTGATGCCATGCTACTGCTTCAGCATCAAAAGCTCTACTAAAGTCTCTAATGAATCGAAGTTCTCAGATGACCCCTTATAGGAGTTACGGCCCTTTAAAGGTGAAAAATAGCATTTTTTTCATGTTTTTGGCTTCTTAACTGAAAACTACTACAGATAGAGAAAAGCTGTTGCTTGATTAAATGTTCAGCTCAATTAGCTCTACAAATGTGTCCATGAAGTCGAAGTTATCAGATGACCCCTTATAGGGGTTACAGCCCCTTAAAGGCAAAAAATAGTGTTTTTGGTCTGTAGAATGAAAACTTTTGCAGATAGAGAAAAGCTGTTGCTTGCTTAAATGTTCAGCTCAATTAACTCTACAATAGTGTCCATAGAGTGGAAGTTGTCAGATGACCCCTTATAGGGATAACAGCCCCTTAAATGCTAAAAATAGTGTTTTTGGCCTATAGAATGAATACTATAGCAGATAGAGAAAAGCTGTTGCTTGCTTTAATGTTCAGCTTAATTGACTCTACAAAAGTGTCCTTAGAGTCGAAGTTATCAGATGATCCCTTATAGGGGTTACAGCCCCTTAAAGGTGAAGTTTAGTGTTTTTGGTCTGTAGAATGAAAACTATTGCAGATAGAGAAAAGCTGTTGCTTGCTTAAATGTTCAACTCATTAAGCTCTACAAAAGTCTTCATTGGGTCAAAGTTGTCAGGTGACCCCTTATAGGGGTTACAGCCCCTTAAAGGCGAAAAATAGTGTTTTTGGCCTATAGATTGAAAACTATTGCGGATAGAGAAAAGCTGTTGCTTGCTTCAATGTTCAGCTCATTTAGCTCAACAAAAGCATTTTTAGGGTTGAAGTTTTCAGATGACCCCTTATAGGGATTGCAGCCCCTAAATTAACATGTTTTCATGTTTTTGGCTTAATTATATAATGATAACTATAGCAGAAAAAGAAAATTGGTTGCTTGCTTTAATGTTCAATTCATTAAGCTCTCAACAAAGGTCTCTTTAGAGTCAGAGTTGTCAGAAGGCCCTTAAAAAATGTTTCACATTTTTGGCCTTCAGAATGAAAACTATTGCTGAAAGAGAAAAAGCTGTTGCTTGCTTTTAAAAAAATGTTCAGTTTATTTAGCTTTACAAAGTTCTTCATAGGGTTGACATCAAGACCAGGTGAGCGATTCAGGCTCCTAGGAGCCTCTTATTACACTATGCTATAACAAGAAACATTGTTGTTCAAATTACCAAATAACTTTTACGTGAATTGACTTTTTAGGGTCGTAACGTCTAAAAACAAACAAACTAGAAGAATGCTATTTTTTATACTCATTACCACATTATCAAAGCCCACTTACATGAGAGCCAAGGGTCTGGAAATTTTTATCTGTTAACACTAGGTTTGTAAACTGGTTCGACTCGTTCTTCAATTTAATGCTGTTACCATTCCAGCTCCAGGTTACTTCGTAGTAGGCAAAGTTTAGAGAGCTGATGTTAAGAGAACATTCGAAATAAAATCCTTTTCGGTTTGTTTCTAAGTCTATATAATCTGATAGTTGTACAACGGGTTTTTGTAAGGGTGGATCTCTATCTTGGCCTAAAATGTAAAAAAAAAGTTAAATGGAAGTGATCGTAACACTTAATTGTCTGCTGTGGATGTTTTGTAATATTCTCAGAATGTTTTGTATAAAGTCTTGTTGCTTTAAAAGTTTCATGTGTTGCTATTTAAATTGACATTCTTAGTCCTTTGAACCTATACACTAAATTACCTATTACGTATAGTTATATCGATATATGCATATACCCCATACATGTATACCAGCACAAAAAAAAAATCCAATACATTTTTAACTAATTTCTTAATATTTGTGCAATCACTCGGTTGGTTTATGTTAATAAATGTGAAGTTGGATACTTACCAAAGCAATAGGCCTCTGGACAATGTCTAGGTGGCACCAGGAAGTAGGCTGTGTATCTGTCACATCGTTTGATTCTGATCTTGTATTGTTCATCACAGTAGGACCGATCTCCTACCTTACAGGCTGTTCTTTCTACAACTCCATCTTCAGCTGATGGTAATGATCCTTCATAAGGGAAAATATCAAATAGTCACTATTTTATGAAGTTAACATTATAAAAAATGTTGAAATAGTTAAGTTTTGAATAGTTTATCCGCGGAGTTTGTCTTACGACTGCCTCCATGCAGTATGCTTGTAATAATTTTGTTTTAATTCTAGTACAATAGGCACCTTAAACAAGATATAAAAATTCCAAATCATTATTGAATTGAAAACGTTTATCTGTACTTGTAATTATATGATTCTGCGGTATAACAACTGCACAAGTTTCTGTTATATCATATATGTCTACAATAAGAATAACAAACCGTTCAACCATATCGGATGGTTGGTGCCACAATCCAGAAAAGTTGGTGGTTCTGTTAACATATCATTGTAAGCCATGAACCAAGCGCCATGCTGTGGTATCAGGTACTTATCACACACCATCTCCTCATTCTCCATGTATTGAGTTTTGTACTTCTTGTACCGTCGCCCAAGATCGTGCAAGTGGCGGTAACTCTCAGCCTCACATGGATCAAATCCACTACGCATGTGGACGTCATGTGTAAAACTCTTCACTGCAAAGTATGTAACAAAAGTACTTGTATGCAAAATAAAACCATATAGAGGGTATTTTATCGTACAGCTATACATATAAAGGATGATGTTTGAACTTGTTTGCTACTGCATTTATAGGTTACTTCTCCTGTTGAAGTACTAATTAAGTATACCAATATCACATACACTTTATTTATAGCACCCTTTACGACTCGAATATTACGGTATAAAGAAGATATAAGTATCATATATGCTTATTTAAAATTAAAAAATCAATATGCACAGGGGTACGTGCAAAAGCCGAGTTGCCACATGTTGCTTACCAGATCACTGTTTACCAGACAGGCATTACTTGCAAATTTAGTACGAAAATCTTTTAGACTTAGTTTAAACATATTTATTTTTCCTGGATTGGGAAACAAGCTTAATGCTTCTATAAATCTCTCTCCAGCCTGCAGTTTGCGAGTGTGGCCTTTGCAAACGACCCCCATTGAGTCTATCGAACACTACAAAGGGGTCTTTAACGTGCACATGGAATTGCTCTCCCCATGCCGAGACAACCTTTTTTTGTCCCTTCCGAAGGACTATCATCGTTTCATACCCGTAGCCAGGGGGGGTTCGAGGGGTTCGGAAGAACCCCCCCCCCCCCCCCTTGGGCTAAAAAAAATGTAAAATATAGGTAAAAACACGATGAAATTTGGTTAAGCACAATCAAAATAAGGAATATTTTGAAAAACGAACCCTAAATCGAACCCCCCTAAAAAAATATTCTGGCTACGGGTATGGGTGTCAAAGAGAGTCGGAAAATCGGTTCATGATATTTTCACCACTGATATGACGATGATCGAACCACGAACCTTGGTGTTATTAGCCCGACGCGTTAACCACTACACCACCGGCTCTCGAATCTTTTAAACTTATTGTCAAGTATCCACTTTTTTAGACATTTACTAACATTTTTCTACTGATTTGACCTTGATCGTGGGTGAAAATTTCTCCAAATCATGAGGGTTCCTTCTATTATAGTATGTACTTTTTTCCAAAGTTTCATTAAATTTGTTGAAAACATTTTTGAATAATTGTCTGGAAACCACTATTTTGATAAATTTGTATCCTTTGTTCTGTCGTTATGATTTCAACGGAATTCTCCCAAAACGAGTTGGGTCCATCCTTGAGTTTCATAAAATTCGGTTGAAAACTGGTTGATTTATTGTCCGGAGACCACTTTTTGGGGCGATTTTCTAACGTTTCTCTGACACTGTGATCTCGACCTTAAATGGAATTACCCCAAAATCAAAGGGGTTCCCCCTTTAATGGTATGTATAAATGTACCAAAATTTCATTAAAATCAGTTGACAACGTGTTGAGTAATGGTCCGAAAACCAATTGTTAACGAACTAACGCCCGCACGCATTCCCGCCATCATTATAACAATACACGAGTTCAACCATGTTGCAACTCGGCTAAAAAACGTTAAGCCAATAGAACACAATTGGATCCACAAAGGCAGATGAGAATTTTAAAAAATCTCTTTTTACGTCATAATGGTTCGTGTAATGCCACTTATTGTAACACAACTGTCGCTCAAATTAAGGACACTTGGTATTCTACAAAATAATGCAGTCAAGTTCACTACTTGGAAGAAGCAAAGGTCTCGGGCAAAGGTGAACTAAGGGGTTAATCAAGAAGTCCATTTCGCTCCAAATAAAGTGTCGTTTACAAATGGTTTTATTCTTATTCGGAACGATGCACAGTGATCCCTCCCAGAACCAATGATAGCGTAGGTGTGTGTTGTGTCTTTTGGTCATTGGAATGAAAAGTGTTGCAGATAAAGAATAGCCGTAGCTTGCTTAAACCTTCAGCTCATTAAGCTCATATTTGATAGAAGAGACCCTTATAGCTTAAATACCATGTGAGCCATTCAGGTTCCTTGTGAGCCTTTTGTCTATATATGTTCTCAAACTAACTGCTATGAATGTGTCTAAGTTGGTTTCCCTGTTTATCACATCGCTACTTTCGTTAGCGTTGTCATGCGTTACTGTGTTTCTTGGCTTTGATTGTGTTTGTGGAGTATACACCTTATTGATATGGTAACATTCAAACAGTTTGAAGAATAAATGTGATTTATTTGCTGATAAAACACCTCTCAAAAATGACTCACACTGTGTTATATGAGGTGATTTGTGTTTTATCAAACACGTATTTGCCTTGGTAGGAGCTGTTTGTTTTACTTTAATCATAAGTATTTTATCTTTCGTTACTATATTACATAATTTGTAATTTGTTTGATTGTCATGTTGCAAATGGATTGTTTATTAAGGACTGTCTAGGACTACTGGCTTTCGGTTTTATTTGTAATCCCTAAAATTTCTTTTCGGGTAGATAGGAGCTTTACGACACATTTGCTGTCAGTTTCTTAATTTTTAATTTAGTTTCAAAGTAGAGTTAATGATTAAAGAATGGACAACGTTTGCTTATTAGTTAGATTTTAACCTTGCATTTAAAACGACGAAAACGTTTAGTCGAAAACTTTACTTTTCAATGGCCATTTAAGTTTGTGATTTACAATATTTTATAACTTTTATTAGATATCTCAAAAATTATTTTACATAAGATATCTCATAATCTTTATAAGATATCTAATAAACTTTATGAGATATCTCATATGCTTTATAAGATATCTTATATGTTTTATAAGATATCTCATATGTTTTATAAGATATCTTATAAAAAATAATTTATAAGATATCTTATATATTTTATAAGATATCTTATAAACTTTATGAGATATCTTATAAACTTAATCAGATATCTTATAAACATTGTTTTAAGAAGATATCTCATTTTCTTTTAAAGATATCTTATATAGTAAATAAGATATCTTATAAGATTCATAAGATATCTCATAAAGTTTATAAGATATCTTATAAAGTATATGAGATATCTTATAAAGTTTATAAGATATCTATGAAGAGGAATAAATGTAAAAACGGCTTGCCATATATACTAACCACCATGTATAACTTAGCACAGTTATAAATTAAATGCACCTAAGCTGTCGTTGAACGAATTGCATCAGTTAAAGGCGTGTTTTATTTTGATGAAACATGGTCCATTTTTTATTTAACCAATATGTTTTAATGTAATACAAAATAAAACAAATATACCATTAACCAGTGCAAATATACAGAAAAAACTAAATTATGCACCATAATTAGGCGAATATCAAATTATAGTAATTGCCAGATTTTTTAAAGCGAGCTAGAGGTCGAAAATAACTTGAAAAAACTCTTCAAGAATACCGGTATTCAATTGTCGTCATTTTCATCCCTTAACTTATCTGAAACATCGATCTCGGTTAGAGAACTCTGTAAACAAATAACAAAATGGTTAAGAGAAAATTCTTTAAAAAATGTTTGAGAAAAATAAGCAAATTTAACATTTAAGTTTTTCTAAAAAAAAAGGAAACACGCCGTGCATAGATACAGGAAACTTGTCCTTATGGCACTATACCTACATAAAAGGGTATAGATAAGAGAGATTGTCTCATTTCGTTCAGACGAAGTTACTTATATAAACAAACATTTATTCCGGTAGTAAAATCGAAAGCTTCTTTAATTATGAATACTGAAAAATATCTAGAAAAATGTTTTATTGAAAAGTCAAAAACTTACCAGAAGAGAAAAGCCCAAAAAGTAAGAAGACAGTAACTAAATGCATAGTCAACTTGGGCTCACTTAATCTGATGTACATTCACGTTTATCAAAGAAAAGATAGTATTCGAAGAAAAATGTAAGGACAAATGAAGTTTGGGTCAAATCTTTGATAACCATAAAACGCAAATAGATTGTTAGCCAATCACAATGCTTGATGATTATCTCAAATAATCTGAACATTTGTCACTGTCTTGGTGCATAAGAATGTTAAATTAGTCTCACGGTGCAAAAGTGGTGGGTTGTGTTTTTAACCAGTACAAAAATATCAGTTCCTATCAAAAGGGATAGGGCACACTTTTTAAGAAGCGGTATCGCCCTTTATCGACGCACCTCGGCCATGTAGGGCGGTCAGTTTAAATAGTGGAGGAAGCCGATTACATGGAGAAAACCTTGATGCCTTATAAAAAATAAAAGATATCTGATAAAGCTTACAAGATATCTCATATACTTTGTAAGATATCTTATTAAACATATAAGATATCTCATATAAATGGGAGTTTATAAGATATCTTATAAAACATATAAGATATCTTATAAAACATATAAGATATCTTATAAAACATACAAGATGTCTCATAAAGTTTATTAAATATCTTATAAAGATTATGAGATATCTTATATAAAATGATTTATAAGATATCGTATAAAAGTTATAAGATATCTTATAAAGTTTATTAGATATCTCGTAAACTTTATGAGATATCTTATCAAAAATAACTAATAAGATATCTCATAAAATATATAAGATATCTTATAAACTTTATGAGATATCTTATAAACTTTCTAAGATATCTTATTAGTATTATAAGATATCTTATAAGTTTTATAAGATATCTTATAAATTATTTTATACGAGATATCTAATAATCTTTATAAGATATCTTATAAACTTTATGAGATATCTTATATATTCTATAAGATATCTCATGTTTTATAAGATATCTTATAAATTACCATTTATATAAGATGTCTTATATATTTAATACGATATCTAATAAAGTATATGAGACATCTTATAAATTTTATGAGATATCTTTAAAGAGGAATAAATATAAATATGGCGTGCCATAGAACTGAGATGTTCCGGAAAGGTAATCAGTACTTTAAGTTCCTGCTTGTTTGAGTACGCCTGTCGCGTTGCAATTTAGCGTGTCAATTCCGGTAAGATAGGACAAAACCAACATTTTTGTTAATTGTTTTTTGTCAAGAAGAGGGTCTTTCAATGCACTTTGGGATTGGGTTTGAATCATATGTATTTTATTTTCAATCCAGGGGCCAATTGAAAAACAGCGAGCAGCGACCGCTGGTCACATTGAAGGCTGCTGGCTGTTTTCCATTGTGGATATTTAAGATATACGTTTATAATGTAGGTTGTGTCGCGTACACTTATTCCACATCTCATTTTCTTCTATATGTAATGTACTCATTGAAGTGACAGAAATAAGATTATACATGTACATAACATTATACATAGATCGATCCCGGTACTTTTTTAAACACATGAGTCAACAATCTCAGCTGATGGACCAGAGGTCCCCGAGAGTAATCCTGTACACAAACTATGCATATTGCATGTTTTTTATTTCTATTTTCTGATTGTTTAAATTCAAAATTGTTGGAAACACCAATTTTCTGTTGGTTTTGGACATCTTTTTTGTCTCGCCTGCGACGAATAGTCGCGGAAGGCGAGACATAGGTATTACTTTCCGGCGACGGCGGCGGCGACGGCGACGGCGGCGGCGTAAACTTTTTTGTAAGACTTTTGTGGACAATGAATTGCTTGAAAAGTATAATAGCTAGGCATCTGATATTTGGTATACAGATAGTTCAGGTTATGGTCTACGCAACTGTCACCATGCCGTTTGACCCTGACCCCATTTTCACGCTCCAGTGACTCTGTGAACTTAGGTCTTTTTTCAGGCCGTAAACTTTTTTGTAAGACTTTTGTGGACGATGAATTGCTTGAAAAGTATAATAGCTAGGCATCTGATATTTGGTATACAGACAGTTCAGGTTATGGTCTACGCAACTGTCACCATGCCATGTGACCCTGACCTCATTTCACGCTCCAGTGACTCTGTGAACTTAGGTCTTTTTTCAGGCTGTAAACTTTTTTGTAAGACTTTTGTGGACGATGAATTGCTTGAAAAGTATAATAGCTAGGCATCTGATATTTGGTATACAGACAGTTCAGGTTATGGTCTATGCAACTGTCACCATGCCGTGTGACCCTGACCTCATTTTCACGCTCCAGTGAATCTGTGAACTTAGGTATTTTTCAGGCCGAAAAACTTTTTTGTAAGACTTTTATGGACGATGAATTGCTGGAAAGTTATGATAGCTAGGCATCTGATATTGGGTAAACAGACAGTTGCGGTTATGAACAACGCAACTGTCACCATGCCGTGTGACCATGACCCCACTTTTACGCTCCAGTGACTCTGTGAACTTGGGTCTTTTTTTCAGACAGAAAACTTTTTGTAATACTTGTGTGGACAATGGATTGCTTGAATAGTATAATAATTAGGCATCTGTTATAAGGTATACTGACACTTTTTGTGTTTATATCAAGAAATGAAAGCTTAGGTAGTTGATTTTAGCGATGGTGCCGGCAGGCGAGACATACTTTTAGTGGCCACACTTGTTAAACTTTTTATGTCTAGTGCGTTTTTTTGTTGTTGTTTTTTTTTCTTTCGACTTCTTTAGTTTTCGGTCTACCAATCATTTTGATTCATTTGCTGCTGATATATTAATCTTTGAAATATGTCTATACTACATAAATAAAGACAGCATTATATAATTGATAATGTTTAAAATCGCGGCTGGAATGATGCCTTCAATCGGAAGTCGTATAACTTTTAAAACTAGCTCCGCACCTGGCACAGATTGCAAAATTTATTTCCTATTTTGTATCTTTTTTTTAATAGAACACGTCACGCATTAATACAGGAAAAAAATAAAAAGCAATTTCTGTAGGATCTTAAACGATTCATCTTCGTTTATTTATCTATTTTAGAATTTTCGAGGTTTCTACAGTAACCCATGCAGATTCTCCTTCTGTTGTTCTTTTAATTATTGACTTTTTCACTTGTCAAATTACACTGAGAAAATTGGAACACGGTCTGGTTAAAATACAGGCCCATTTTATGTGTGCCTGTCCTAAGACAGAAGTCCTTGACAAAGCTTTTGTTTGTACTTGTCGTTTTAATGTTTTCTGTTCTTTGTCTTTCTTTGATTATTTTCAAGACGGGATTTGAATTGTATGCATTTTATTTTGACTTTGTGGAATAAAAAAACAGCGAGCAGCGCATACTGGCCACTTTGGTGGCTGCCTACCTAGCTAGTCCTTGTTATGCTCGGGCGCATAGGGCAAGGTATAGAGCTTTCCACTTCTCTATACCTTGAACTATCTTCTCTCATTCCCCAAGTTAGATGATGTTTTTTTCATTTCTTTTTCAACTGTTTTAGGCTGCTTGCTGTTTTTTATTGTGGTCTTTTTAGCTCACCTGGCCAAAGGCCAGGTGATGTATTGCCATCACTTGGCGTCCTTCGTCGTCTAGCTGTCGTCGTCTGTAAGTTTTTTTTCAAACGTTAACTTGTTCAACACCATAAGTCCAATTGCAACCAAACTTGGTACAGATGTTAAGTGGCATTATGTGTACAAAACTGTCGTTCGAATTTTTGGTCCGTAAAAAAATATGGCCGTCGTGGCTAAAAATAGAACATAGGGGTCAAATTACAGATTTTTGAAAATAACTCAAAAACAGTGACAGATATCAAAATTCTGGCAAAAAGTGTTCAGCAACTCAAGAAGATCTCCATGCCCTGAAATTTTCAAGAAGATCCAACAACCGATGTAGGAGTTATTGCCCTTTTTTCCGGATTTTTTATTTTTTGTTAACTTATTTAGCCCTATATATTGAAAACTCAAAAATTCAAATTGCATATGATTAAGCACATCAAGATCTACATTTCATGTAATTAAGTCAAAGCTGTAGGACCATGTCTTTTAGGAGTTATTGCCCTTAAAGCGACAACATTTACCATTAAAATTTTTTCAGTACTTTTCCCCTGAATTTCAAAGATTAACTTGTCTGACACTGTAAGACCAACTGCATCTTAAGTTGGCACACTTATTAAATAGCATATATGCTACAACTCTATCGTTCAGATTTTTTATTTGTCAAAAACATGGTCGCCATGGCTAAAAATAGAACATAAGGGTAAATTGCAGTTTTTTGCTTATATCTCAAAAATATATAGATACAGATATACAGATATCAAAATTGTGCAAGAATCAAAGTGATCAGCATATTAAGATCTACCTGTCCTGAAATTTTGAAAAAGATCTGACTTCTGATGTGGGATTGCCCTTTTTCATAATTTTTGTCAAATTTTGCATTTATTAAGTCCTATATCTTGAACACTAAACAAGATATTTCAGAAATATAAATTGCACATGGTTAAGCACAATAACATCTACATAATATGTGTATCTGTGTAGTTCAGGTGAGCGATTCAGGCTCCAGGGAGCCTCTTGTTTAAATAGCTGCTTGTTTGTGTAGGCTTTGTCGCGTACACTTGTTCCACATCTCATGTTCTTCTATTTGGTGTATACTTAGTATGTTTTCTTACATTGGAAAACATGCACCTTTTTAGTTATACTCTATAAGAGAGGTAAGTCTATTTAAAAAATAAGTCGTAGTGAAACTAAATTAGGATTAAAACTTTTCGTTGGAAAAATAAAATAAAAGAGAAGTTGCATTGCAAATCAGGAAGAAGCAAAGGTACCAATAGGGCACCAGAATGTCAAAAGTCCGAAAAAGCAAAGACAAAACCAGTAAACAACAACGAGAACAGCACGAAGAAACAGACAGAATACAAACACAAAAATACAAAAACAACAGAATAGTTATCAACAACGCGAACTCAAATCGTAATAAAATTGAACTCAGGTGCTCTGGAAGAGTAAGCAATTCCAATAGCACACCCATCGCGCTACCAATTGTAAGTTCAGTGTGTCTAATCCGGTAATGGAAGATAAAACTAAACCCTATGACAAACAAACATCTGCACTCATCTGAGAGATATAAATATATATCCCATATTTGTCTATGAGCGCAAGATGTCCGTAAAATTTCGTGAGTGAAGACAAGAACCTAGGAGCAAGATATCATTGTGTTAGCAATTTTTGTGTCGAACGTGACGCTCTACCAAGGAAATCAATGTAAGCCCCGCAAGCATTGGGATAACGAATCAATTGTGATACTCCATAAGCTGGAGCGGACGGAATAAATGTAGCTACACAAAAAGGGAAAGTTGAAGTCATTACGTTTTTCATAAAGCTTTGTTGAAAGCTTTCCGTGAGAGTCTATTTCGAGATGTAGATCTAAATATAAAGCAGACTTCACAGAATATATCGTGTGCTTTATCTTCAGTTCCTGGGGATATATGAAATGGAAAAAATCACCAAATCGAGAATTGTTCAATTAAAGGACATCATTAATATAACGGATAATTTAGATTTCATTTAGATTTATGCATTTTCAAACACTTTTGCCATCACTTGGTGTCCGTCGTCCGTCGTTCAACTTTTCAAAAATCTTCTTCTCTGAAACCGCTTAGTCAAATGAAATGAAACTTGGTAGGGTTGATCTGTAGTATGTCTTCTACAATACGATCGTCCGAAATTTTGATTCGACAAAAAACATGGCCGACATGGCTAAAAATAGAATCTAAGTGTAAATTGCAGTTTTTTGCAAATTACTCAAAAATCGTAACAGATATCAAAATTCTGGCAAGGATAATAGTGATCAGCACATCAAGATCTACCTGTCCTGAAATTTTCGACAATTAAAGATCCGACAATCGTTTTCTTGATTTTTTTTCCAAATTTTGCACTTTTTTAGACCAATATCTTGAAAACTATACAAGATATTTTAAAAATTTAAAATATGGTTAAGCACATCAAGATCTACAAAAGTTGTAACAGAGTCAAAGTTGTAGGACCGTTCCTTTAGGTGTATACACCTTGAATTGTAAAAAAAGAGACCATTTTTACAGCTCTTTGTTCAACTTTTCAAAAATCTTCTTCTCTGAAATATCTTGGCCAAATGTAATGAAACTTTATATGGTTGTTCTGTGGTATATCGTCTACAAAACTATCGTTTTGATTTGACAAAAAACATAGCCGCCATGGCTAAAAATAGAACATAAGGTTTTGCAAATTGCTCAAAAATGGTAACAGATATTAAAATTCTGTTTGGGTAATAGTAATCAGCACATCAAGATCTACCTGCCCTGAAGTTTTGAAGAAGATTTGACAATGTATGTAGGAGTTATTGTCCTTGTTCTTGTTGTTTTTCAAATTTTGCTTTTTAGACCAATATCTTGAAAACTATACAAGATATTTGAAAAAATTAAATTGCATATGGTTAAACACATAAAGATCTAAAAAAAAGATATGTAATGGGGTCAAAGTTGTAAGACCTTTCTTAATAGGAGTTATTTCTCTTAGAACATTAAAATTGATAATTCCACAGAGTAGCAGCCCTTTGTTAAAATATCCAGCTTATAAGTATCATCGAATACAAGGTGAGCGATTCAGGCTCCTGGGGGTCTTAAGTTGTATTGTGGATTTCTTATGTTTGAGTTCTTGTGGTGCTGATGAGGAATAAAATTTCGAAATGGCCATACAGCTTATTAAAAATAAATGTTGAGTTAACATTGATGTTATGGTCTCATATGTCATGTTCATTAACCACCGAATCCACTTGCTTCTCGTCATTCTTGGATTTACATCTCGAATTTGACCCGGTGGTCATCTCAGTACAAAAATTCACGATGAAAGAGACGATTTTAATTTTAAATTTATTGATGTATCATCACATAATGACGAAGTATCATCACATAATGACAAAGTATCATCACATAATGACAAAGTATCATCACATAATGACAAAGTATCATCACATAATGACGAAGTATCATCACATAATGACAAAGTATCACCACATAATGAAGAAGTATCATCACATAATGACAAAGTACCATCACATAATGACAAAGTACCACCACATAATGACAAAGTATCATCACATAATGAAGAAGTATCATCACATAATGAAACACATCATCATAAGGCAGCTATGGCGTTCCATACAAACTGCAATGATTTTATTAGCCTTTTTATTATAATCAAAAAGGGCGATTATTTGACTTTCTACGTTGAAAAGGATAGATGGAGATAAAATACACAATTTTGTTAAAACATTAAGTTTTGTAATTATGGCATAATCGTTTACTGTCCGATTAATTGGTCATTTATTTTCTGTGAGTGTCCGATTAATTGTATGCTTTGAATCCTCAGAGCTCGAAAAAAAGTTATTATTTCACATTTCTCCTCATTTCTTTATATCTTAGTTTATTGTATTATTCTACAATTTGCTTATAAGCAAGCTTATGAATATATGTTTTCATATTTTTATGATAATTGATGTCATTGTCTATTTTGATTCATTTATTTACTTTACAGAATAAATATGAGAACTCAAAATAGTCTCTACTGTTGGATTCGAAAACATAATTGCGACAGTGTTCATCTTATAACAAAATGGAAATCCATTCAACAAGCTCTTAAAAAGAAGTGCGATTAACAGCTATGAGTACCTAAGTATGTCCACTTGTGTATGACTAATCAATGTTACTGTTCGCTGTGGGGTTGCGCCGATACGAATAGAAACTGGCCGTTTCGAAAGATTACCGAAAGAAGATCGGACTTGCTTTATGTGTGAAACTACAATTGAGGATGAAGAACACGTACTCCTGGAATGTCCTTTATATGACGATATAACAGATGAACTATATACTACCTTAGTGCAATATGAACCAAATTTTTATGCGTTTGATAATATCGATAAACTGTCCATTGTGCTAGGCTCAGATAACTCTTACATTATTATGAAAAGTGCCAAAACCTGCAAATTGATTTTAGATAGGAGAATACAATTTTTATACCGATAATCTTTTTATATGTTGAGACTGTAAATATCTTTTAATGTTTTAAGTGCAAGATTCGTTCTTATTGTATTTTTAATATGAAATATCTTTTTACTCGTCTCTCATAATTCTTTTTAGAATGGCGTCAATATATTTTATGTTGTTTTTTTTTAAATAATATATGTACATTTTATTGTTTATATATTGATGGTGAGACGTAAATAAACTATATCTATCTATCTGTCAAAATTGTTCATTAGAAGCTTTCCATTGACTTTTGTGAAACTGAAATCTTCTTATAGCATCGACAGCCAATTTGCTAGATATTTGTGAGTCGATGAATTGTCACTTACTTGTATGATACGGACAACATGCTCAACACAAAAAAAGTCTGTTAAGATGTGAGATCCATTTTGATCAAGATTATGGACATCATGGAGCGGTCATCTCTATGTAAATCTATGTCTTATATTAATAAAAAGCTTAACAATGATTTGAGTTGTTTTTAAAAATGTGGTTAGCCTCAGCGACTGTGGTGACAGCTAGGTTATCATGACAGGTTTCTTTTACAGCATCGAATTAATGATTAATCAGTATAAGTCCCTCATAAGCGGGGTAATGCCGGCTATGCTTAATGCTTGAAATCTGGTGACAGCTTTTAATTACCTGTTTTGTTTATTAAAAATCGCTTATCTTGGTCTGCTTTAATATGCGTTAGCCATTGCCGATAAATTGGTTGTATTCACAAAGTCCATAATAAAAATATACAACAAAGTTCCAAACAATACGTATGACGCGCGTTTCGTCTATTCTTCTTCCTCTTCCAGTAATGAGTTGAACTCAGGATTGAGTCTTTGAAACTCCACTTTTCAAGACTCATGACTAAGATCAAATTAAGTTTGGGCTAGGAAGAACCTAAGGGTTTAGACAATTAAAACTTTAAAGGCATGAAACAGTATAGATTTGATGTGTTCTAAACTGACAGAAATACAATCATAAAAGCTGAGTGACATAAAAACAGGAAATTTGGCAACGCTATATGCATATTTTAATGACTAACCGATTACCAACAACGTTAAAATAAACAAATTGAAAGATAGACAACAGGAGCGGATCCACAATTTTCGAAAGGGGGGTTCCACATACTGGGTTCTGTGGGCCAAAGGGGGGGTTCCAGACCAATTTTTCTGAAAATCTACACAAAAATTCAAAAATTTCGGAGGAAAGGGGGGTTCCGACCCTCGCCCCCCCCCCCCTGGATCCGCCAATGGACAAACCATAAGCATTGAAAGGAAAGTACTCAAAATTAAAACGTTCGAACAGGGAAGCCAAAATCCAACAATAATATAGGCTCTGAGAATATCGACTTGGCATATTTTAAATCTGTTCCAACTCTATTGCAACACCATTAAAACTGACCGCGTTCTATAATTTGATATCTAAAAATTTTGTTAAAAGCGAATTCCTACACCATTTGACTTTGTCATTGAATTCACGTGAATTTCATGCTTAGGCTATGTATGCTAGGTTTTAGTTGGATGCCTACATATCTCAAGAACTAAAAGACTTAGAGGAAATTGTATTGCTATGCTTATGTTGTAGACTAAATCTGAATTCCTCTTGGATTTTAGCCATGACATATACATGTTTCAGACCGTACGCGTAGGAAATGTACCTATACGGTCTGACCGTACAAGTATACCCATATGGTCTAAAAACTAGTATTCAGACCATATAGGTCATGTGTAGGTATTTCTCAATTATAATTGACAACACCCAGATTCATACAGTAAAATAGAGGAGCTCAAATAAAAACAAAAAGATGGAATCAAAACATAGAATAGGGAAATGTGATGTTTGATATTTGTAGAATTTGTTTGTTTTTATCCTCAACTTTTTGGGGGTTTGATTTCACCGGTATAAAAGGGTCAACGAAAAAGTGTCATACTTCGTGTCGATGATTTAAAAAAAAATATAAAGTTTGAGGAAAACGACAATACATGTAGACAGTTAAATGTAAAACATTTTTGGCTAAAACATATTGCCGAAATCTTGCTGAATCAGCCTCCCCCATCTGCAGATAGTTATTTTCTCCGTCTTCCCACGGGTAAACAACTGCTTGGAAGGCCTGTCAAACAAAGTTCCTAAATATTCTCCAAACTTTTCATCCCACATTTCAATGGCTTTGTTTTGGTTGAACATTACAATTGACGAAGGTAAACAGTCCGCCAAAAGTTAAGCACCACCGCATTTTAAAATGGCACCCTCGTTTTATATTTTATTGAAATAGTCTGATCTTTTGTACACAAGAACCTTTTGATATTACAACAATTTTGCATCATGAAAAAATTGAAAATTAAGAAAGATTTAAAAAATATGGGTACAAAGTATTGTGTGATTTTTCCCGATCCTGAATTCAAGTTTCGGAGAGCAATAAAAGAAGCAGGCAATTCAAGCAAACCATTTTTCAAAGAATCTTTTACATGACGCTTCTTTAAAATGTCGTTATCTGATAACATCAAACGACAAATATGAGATTTTAATAGGTTTTGCGGGTTTTGGGACCTGCTTTAAAATATCTGCTTTTCCCGATTTAACATGTTTATTTTCAAATGCTAATTTCTCCATTAAACAGCATGATAATTAAAAGCTTTGTATTTTTTGATTATGGATTGTTTCATGTAAAATGGTTTATCAGAGATTTAAAGGCAAAAAAATGAGGCATAAACATGTATATATATATATATGTAACCCAAGAACAGCATATCAACTATAGATACATATCTTCATTTGCAATGTTTGAAAAGCTTGCTAGATTTTAAGAGAAAGGCCAACTTCCCAAATCTTAAATCTAATTTGTATGTACCAAAATGTTCATTCAATTTCAAAGCTTAGATGCATGGTCAAATGTTTTTATTCGATAACTAGCTTGACAAAATGTACGGATTATTTTCCAACGAGGAATTACAAAAATAAATCTGAATCCTAAATATACCTATGTTGTTATGAAATATTGTTGCAATTCTTTGTTTGGGTAAGCTATTACCTTTTATCTTTGTTCCAGTTTTTTTTCATATCATTTTGCCCTAGCTGAATCGTGTGAATAATTGTTTGTGAGAATTTTTGTCTTGATACTTCTACTTTGAACCCAACAATTAATCGGACAGATAAATATAGCTTTCGAACAATTAATGATTGTGTACAGTGGCAACTAGTCGGACAGAGATGGAGTGAGTAGTGCTCTTACAAATCTGATTATTGTGAACATTCAAAACCATTTTATCAAATAATATTGACACCAAATGATTTTTTATTTAAACAGCTTTCATTGGAGATGCAATACCCTATTTCAATGTAAGTAGTTCACTTATAAATTGTTGTTTCTTTCGCCGAAATGAGTTTCCATTGTCAAAAATACCAATGATTAAACCCCTTTTTTTGAAAATTTAAATCATCCACCAGATATATTGATAATTTGAATAGTGATAATTAACAATGTTAACAAATTGTACGCTTCATTTTTTCGTAAAAATTCGTCTCAGTGGAATAAAAGCTTAAATTCATGGGGAAATCATACCATTTTTCAAAATCAACTAGGATTTTACCACCGGACAGTGATCAACTTCCGTGATCGCTTACTGTCCGGTTATACACTGTGACTGGTGGAAAATCATAATTAATGTTAAACGAAATGGCTAGTAATTGTTTTGATAAGTGTTTGGCTGGTTGTTGTACTGAGATGATCCCCTAAACGTCCCTATTATGTCTTCACAGCAGTGTTGTGTTTTGAGTAACTACAGGGCCCAAAGATCGCAATGAAAGGGGGATGTTTGGCGCGCCATAAAACCTGTTTTAACCTATCATTTCTTTTGAAATGCCTGTACGAAGTAAGGACCATTCAGATCTACATTTTTCCTGT
The DNA here is from genome assembly GCA_963971305.1 of Arcuatula senhousia. Taxonomy (NCBI): domain Eukaryota; kingdom Metazoa; phylum Mollusca; class Bivalvia; order Mytilida; family Mytilidae; genus Arcuatula; species Arcuatula senhousia. Next base: position 22,278,057 of record OZ020306.1, on the reverse strand, counting down.
ATGTTTTCCTTGATTTGTCTTTTCTCGTGGACATCTGAGATTAATCATCCAAGTTCGGTTATTTTGTTATTACCTTTATTATTCTATATCTTTTTTTTTTTTATAAATAATTAAAAAGAGAAAGCTAGTCTACGATCTCTTTAGTCTAGAAGTGATTGTAAGAAGTTTGCTTCATATGAATGAAGATACAAATCCACAAACAAACGTGCACAATTAGTGTCCATTGGAATCCCTATTGATTGCTGAAAAAGGTCCTTCAAACCGAACAAATATATTGTCTTTAATGAAGTTAAGCAAGTCGATTTTTTGGTTTTCTGTGAATGTGTTCTTTTAATTAGACTCATTAATATCAAAGTAAGTCTTAGTATAATCAACTCCCAGGTATTTATACCTGTGTCTTACATTCTTTTTGAAAAATAACTGCGTATAATCAGCTTCGCCAAACGTGATCTGAGTTGTTCATGTGGAATAGAAGCATAAAATGTCGAGAAATCGAAAGTTTTGATGCTGTTACAAGATAAAACTGATTAAGAGTTAAGAATCTCCATCAGTTCTTTCGAATTATTTAGGATCCACATTTGATTGACACCTTTTCTAGAATAACAAAACAATCAAAATATTTCTGGAGACCAGATTTTATTGCCGTCAGTATTGAAATTTGGATGACTCTGCAATGAAGCTAGCTGTTTGTATTGATTTTTTGTAATTTGGGAATCCAATACAAGGATAGAATATCACCATAAGAAATGAAATGTTGTGATTGTCAATTATTTCCTCCTTAGACACAGTTTTTTTCTGTGTATGTTGTGCTTTTGCTGGTATACAGCCAACCCCTAATTCATCTGTCAAACAGTCAGTGTACAAAAATGATGTCATTCAGTACTTTGTTTGTAGGTACAACAACATATTTGTCATGAAAGGTGGACAATGTTATATAGGAAATAAAATTCTTTTTTTATTAATTAACATGTCCTTTACCATGTTTATACTCCAGTTTAAGACTTGATTTTTAAAACATCTTGCATAATTCCCTTCGTTGAGATCACTCTTGGCTGTTTTGATGGTTAATGACAAAATTTGACTGTGCCCTAGCTGAATTTTTGAAAAAACACTTAATCACTGTATGGAAAGAGCGAAAGGGAAAAACGGTTGATTTCTGTGCCCCGATGTAGTTTATTGCTGTGCGCAAAATGAAGTCGTCTGTTTTTTCTGCCTTTTTACTTAATTATTGAATAATTACATATCCTGCAGCATCGGTGATTTCAACATTAGATAGTAACGATTTAGTGAATTCAAGTTTTACTTGCATTTTTATGTCATAAGCTATTTTTTTATCAAAAAGTCAACAATTTATAAATAAAACACGTTTTTTTTGACAAATTACATAAATAAAACACTTGCAGATGAAAATGAATTGAACAAAAAGTGTCCATCGTGTTTTTAAGTATATATAGAATTTTATTGTTGATAAATAAAGTTTAATAATGCAAAAGTTCAAGACAGATCGATGTAATAAAAGTAGGTGTTAAAATTTGCACCGCGAATGTATATTTCTGTGCTGATTTTCTACATGCGAATGTATATTTCAGAGCCCGCGGAAGTTTATTCGTGTGGTTGCGAATGTTTCATTCTGAGCTATAAATACTTGGCATTAGAAAATCAGATCAAATAATGGAAATATAACTTTAATTCTAACTCTAACAACATCATTTTCGTATGCAAAAGACACTATATTGATTGTTTAACAGCTGAATTAGGGGTTGGTTGCACTAGCAAAAGCACCACATATACAGCAACAACACTGTCAAAGGAGGAAATAATCAACAATCATAATTCTGTAATTTCTTCCTTTGGCATTTCTGTTGACAAAAAGAACGATGACGTTCCATCCTTGTATTGGATTCCAAAGTTACATAAAACTCCATACAAGCAACGATTTATTGCTGGGTCATCCAAATGTACAACTAAGCCTCTTTCAGTTTTGTTAACATCAATATTGACGGCAATAAAATCAAGCCTTCAAAAGTATTTCGATTGTTGTTACTCTAGAAATGGCGTCAATCAAATGTGGATTCTCAAAAATTCTAAAGAACTGATGGAAAATCTCCATTCTAAGTCATTTTCATCATGTAATAGCATTAAAACGTTTGATTTCTCTACATTATATACTTCAATTCCACATTCACAACTAAAATCTCGTTTGGCACAGCTGATTAAACGTAGCTTTATCAAAAAGAATGGAAAACGCAGGTACAAGTATTTGGTAGTCGGTTATAAAAAGACTTACTTTGTCATCCAAGAGTCTAGCAAGAAAAACAAATTTACAGAAGATCAAATAATAGAAATGCTCAACTTCCTAATCGACAACATATTTGTACAGTTTGGTGGACGTGTTTTTCAGCAAACAATAGGTCTCCCAATGGGCACAAATTGTGCACCATTGCTTGCCGATTTGTTTCTTCATTCATATGAAGCAGACTTCTTACAATCACTTCTAGACAAAAAGGACCGCAAACTTGCTTTATCCTTCAATCTCACATTTCGTTATATTGATGATGTCCTTTCACTAAACAATCCTCGATTTGGTGACTATTTACATCTCATATATCCGAAGGAACTTGAGGTAAAGGACACTACAGATTCTAGGAGGTCTGCTTCATATTTGGATCTATTTCTCGAAATTGACACACAAGGAAGGCTTTGTACAAAGCTCTATGACAAACGTGATGACTTCAACTTTCCAATAGTTAACTTTCCCTTTCTGTGTAGCAACATTCCGTCCGCTCCAGCATATGGAGTTTACGTATCACAATTGATTCGTTATTCCAGAGCATGTGGGGAGTACAACGACTTCCTTGATAGAGCTACACGGCTGACAAGCAAATTGTTAACACAGGGGTACGTTGCTCCCAGGTTGTTGTCATCACTCAAGAAATTTTACGGACGACATTATGTGCTTGTATGCAAATACGGGATTTCTATCTCTCAGATGAGCACAGATGTTGGTTTGACATAGAGTTTTGTAATGTCATCCTTTCCGGATTTGACCAACACTTAATCGATCTTTGGCAACGTGACGGGTGTGCTAAATAGCAAGCAGGAACTGCTTACTCTTCCGGAGCACCTGAGTTCACTCTCGTTTCGACTTGAGTTCGCGTTGCTGAATTCGGTTTTGTTGTTATGTGTGTGTGTTTTATGTTGTTATGTGGTTTGTTTTGTTGTGATGTGGTTTGTTTTGTTGTGATGATTTTTTGTCTGCCGGTTTTGTCTTTGTCTTCACGGTCTTATGATACTGATTACCCCTTTGGTACATCTTTGCTTCTAACCCAGGATCATTTTAAAACAACTGTTCATTTACGATTCCTGTCTAAACCATCGACTGTTTTACTTATTCTATAAATTACAAAAATAATATATAAAGCTCTTTTAAACAAAGCACGACAAAATTTATTTGTGATAAAATCTATATTTATAGATGTATTGAGTAATTCTTGTACTCTGTAAACCTGGGATATTTTTTGGCACCGTCTTTGCTTTTCCTGGTAGGATACTGAGTTTAAGTTCACACAGTTTTAAATTTAAACCGTAATCTTATTGTCCATTTAGACTACAATGGTAGACACATATCTCGCCGTTTATTTTTTCAATTGAGGTGCAGCAATGACAGCGCGAAAATCGCAAAATAAAACTGTCTCGATAATTTCCTGGTTTACAGTAGTCGGTTTGATAACATTTCCGCACAATAAAACTAACAGTTTTGAACCCAACTTCAATAGACAATGGGGGTTCCAAAACATCATCAAAGTCAACAACGGTTATTTTAATTTTTGTTTCATCTGGTACAATGTGTTTAGAATCAAATCTTAAATGTTTAAACTTGTTCTTTTTCTCATTTACTCTAATTTTACAAGATTGCTACAGGTAGCGAATGTCCCCCGCCGCCGTATTAAAGTTTAAAATTAATGAAGATTTAAAATTGCATTGGGATAGGATCAACTACATATCATGACAAACAATCCTACAAAATTTCTTCAGAATCCGTTGAGCGGTTTCAGAGGAGTTGAGCTCACAAAGTGTTCCTATGGCCTAAAATGAACAAAGTCGATAAAGTCCCATAACTCCTATAAAATTTGTTTAATCATTATGGCGGTGCGATATGATCAACTACATATCATGACAAACAATCCTACAAAATTTCATCAAAATCCGTTGAGCGGTCTCAGAGGAGTTGCGCTCACAAAAGTGTGACGGACGCACAGACAGACTGACGAAGACCATTACCATGTCCCTCCGTCGCGTTACGGCGGGGAACAAATATTTTTACTTTTTCCTTGGGATGGTTATGGACAAAATGCAAAAATTGTATCGTCGAATATGCCAGAAGAAAATTCACAATATTAGCATTTAAATTAATCCACTAGATTTCTGAAATTGAAAAAAAAACTTTCCATCAGTGCCTCTAGCCCTTTTTTTAAGCACATTCGTGTTATTACGTATACATCAAATAATAAAAATAAATAGCACAGAAATAAACTACAACAATTTTTGCCGCACAGAAATCAACATTCGTAAACTCGGAAATAAACGACAGCATTTCTTCAACCCATTTTATTGAGTGTTTACAAAACAACAAATCAGTTATTCATTGTAGGTTTTTTAGTTAACCTTTCATGAGATATTCTATCAAATAAGGATTTAAAACGCGAACTGCTGCTTAGAGATGAGTTTATCTATAAATAAAAGGCTTTTTCTTTTTTGATAAGTTTTATCAAAACACATAAATAAACTTCCGCTACTTTAAAAACTGCTCTCAAATAAACTACAGCGTGCACAGAACTTAACAGCAGCAGGGCACACAATAAACATTCGCCTCATAAGTTAAACACAACTGTAACATCACTTGAGAAGACAATTACTTACCTTCGACAGTAGAATATGTTCTAAAGAATCATAAAGTATATTTACTTTTACTAATGCTCACAGATGTACCATGAAATTATGCAATTTTCAACATTTTAACTTTTTGTTTTTTCATTGCAATATTTCTTACATTGTTTATCTATTGGTTTAAAAATGGTTAGAAAACAATAGAGTGACAAGTAAGAAACTAAAAATGAACCTTAACAACACTAGTTTGTCTATTTTTCTTACCTAAATGACATATTTTCGTCTTTCGGATGTTTACAATCGTCTGTTTTACCCACAATACCACAATGACACAGGAGTAAACTACACCGGGGCACAGAAATCAACCGTTTTTCCCTTTCGCTCTTTCCATACAGTGTTAATGATATAAGAGACAAATATACACTCCGAAAAAAGTTAAGCACCACCAGATTAAAAATTGACACCATACTTTTATTTGGCCATTAAACTCTCTGAATTTTTGCATGAGGACACCTTAAAGTATTATCCATCGTTTGCCTCTAAAACAAATCAAAGCGAGTTCTTTCTTCTTTTAAATCCGTGCCATTATTAGATTTTACTAAGCAAGGACAAAAAATCAAGTTTCGGGGGCCATTTTTACACGGTAAAAAAGTCAGTTAATTTTCATATCAAAGATTTTAACATAACTTTATCATTTGTTTAACAGCATTGCAAAGTACTAGAAGTCTTAAAAACGGGTTTTACAAGTTTCATAAGAAATTCGCAACGTTTTCAAATAAGCCTGTTTTTTCGCTGTATTTTGGACCTTAAATTTTTAAAGTGCTAATTTTTTCACACAAAAAAAACATGTTAAATAAAAGCCTTACATTTGAAATTGATTAACTTTCTTTATGACTAACATGCGTCACGGCAGTTTGCTAAAAATGTGCTTTTTTCGGTCATTTTCAGAAAATGGTGGATTTTTGTGAATCTGGTAAATTGCACTTAAATTGAACTATTCAATCGTTTCTTTTTAAATAAACACATGTCAGTAAAACATGTATCAAATGTGAATATGTTTAGAATAAGAACAGCAGTTGTGTGTTAAGTTTAAACGAGAGAAATGACATTTTAGTGAAAAAGACCAATTTTTCAAAAAAATTCAAAATGTGAAAAAAATGGATAGTGGAAATTAAGAACAACACCATTCACCTTCATTAATGATAAGTTGATTAAAAACTATTCTACAAAACATTTGAGCCAAACAGTTTAAATTATGTCGAGAAAATTGCGTTTTTCTGTTCTTTTGCTGAAAATTTCATCCTAACCGAATAATCTCACTTTTCGCTTACAATTGATTGTTTTCTTTTCTGTTTTTTACAAAAATCTCTTCCCTGTATGTTAACCTGTTGGGTATTGGATCGTTTATTTAAATGCATAACTTTAAATGTACAAAAGCAAATTTTTCCTTGTAAGTTTTCTTTAGGACGGTTTAGGTAATTTTTTGTGGTTTGCTTTGAATTGGCATTTCAAAGCGGCTGACCATATCTTGTTCAACAATTTTGGTGGAAATCTCACATTTAGGACACATTCAAAAAGATATCACTTTAAAATTGGACTCTAATCCATTAGGGATTTGTAAAAACGGCTCAGTTAAAAGCTAGACTTAAAAAAAATATAGGGTGGTGCTTAACTTTTTTCGGAGTGTATATAACAAATAATAGGATGTATTTAAGGAATGACCACAATATTTTTCTGTCTATGAAGAAACAACATTTTTGAATGTGGCACACACTGTGTAACCTGTGAAGCAGAAAAAATCTCCCGAGTCAAAGTAATAAATGGCCGGATTTCGTTAAACAGGAAGTAGGTGAGCGACAGACCTGAAATCGAATCCCACGCTATGGGGCCCCACCCTGATGCTGTATCAAGTGGCTGTGATTAGAAGTTGCTGAGAAAACTGTTACGAAAATGTCTTCCTCGCCGGCACGCCCGCCCTTGGTACCATTCAAACTTTGATTCAGTTGAACATGTTGAAAGATCATCTATATACAATTCCATGTAATTTTAAATGCATTAAAAATATATGAATGGGTGTCTTTTTTAAGCAGGCGTATATATGACTGGGTGAGTATCAAACTTTCTGGGCCGCAAATCTGTACCCTAAAACACTTGGAGTTACCCCCCCCCCCCCCCCTCTTTTTCGGGATTCATTTATGAAAACTTATTTTATACAGCAGACTGAAGCTTTATGACTTCCATGTCCAGGAGCATTATTATGATAATGTAGCTGTCCCGGGACGTCTTTAGTCCTTTCTGTTTTTTTGTTGTTTTTTAATTTTACCTGGATTTTAAAATACCTGTCGATTTCCCCTATGGTGCCCCATTTCAGTTGGAAGTACCTGCTCAGGTGCAACATGGGTAATTTCTGAGTCAACTATGGCGGATGTCATTTCAAATATTTTGGTTGTGACAGTGTGATTAGAACTTACTTATTACAGGACTTAAAGTGCATATAATCTGCAGAATGGATTTCACTATAAAAATTGTAACCGTTGTTTTATTTGTTACACTGTGTTCTATTGGTAAGTTGAAAAAATAAACAAAAACAAAATGAAAACTAAGAAAGATCGGCGATGACGCTCCCGGAAAAGGGATAGCCCAGTAAACAAATTTATGTACATGCTTCTGCTTCTGCCTCTTGATGACCACCATCAACATGTTGATTATTATGTCATATTCGAGTGCGAGCGCATACATTCCAAAGAGAGTAATTTAAAAACTGTACCTTTAACAAGGACAGCAGTATTTTAGTTACACATGTACAATAAAACTATGTACACTTGTTTGCATCTAATGTTCCAGCATTGCCACCTTTGCCTTGAAGGTGGTTAGTGTCGATGCTGAAACTATGTCTGGTGGTAAGGCATTCCAGTTCCTGATCGTTCTAGGAAAGAAGGAAAATTTTCTATAATCATGGCTGGAACTTGGTATTTGGTGCATGTTCCTGGTGAGGCGAGTTGGTGGTATTAATCGGTTTTCTTTGTCAATTGCTACCTCACCATTGTAGATCTTATAGAGCATGGCTAGTCTTGCTTCTTTCCTTCTCTGCTCTAGGCTTTTCCAATTTAGAGTTTCCAACATGTTGTCTACACTTGATCTGTTCCCGTGTTTGTTATAGACATATCTGGCTCCTCTACGTTGGACCATTTCAATTGTGTTGATATCTTTCTTTGTATATGGATCCCATACGGTGGATGCATACTCCACAACTGGTCGTACTAAAGAGTTGTACGCATTCTTCTTAGTGTTGGTTGATCCGATATTAAGGTTTCGTCGCAGGAATCCTATGGTCTTGTTGGCTTTGCCACATATGTTGTTGATGTGGCTTGTCCAGCCTAGATCTGATGTTATGAGACAGCCAAGATACTTAGCGTTTTCCACTGATTTTAGTACCTCACAAAATGCCCCCAAAATATTAATAAAGAACATCCCCGCACTAGCCGCAAGAAATTATGTGGCCTAATATTGCCCCTTTTACAACATGATATTTCTACTGTAAAACAAGACGTACGGTCTGGGACCCATACCACCAAAACCATATTGATAAGCTGGAAAAAGTACAACGAAGAGCAGCTAGATATGCGACCAACCAGTACAGACAATTAGCAAGCATCACAGATCTAAGACCCTGTTTACACCATGAACAAAAATACATCAATCTTTTTTTTGAATCGATATTAAAAAGACTGGTTTGCATTTACACACATTTATGAGATAACCCGAATAATACAGTCGTTGTATTTCATTCCCTGCAGTCTCTACATTACGCTACAAGAAAGATCAATTCCAAAAAGATCGATCTTTTTAAGTCTAGGACTTTTTGAATCGATTCAAATAAAGATCGATCGTTCTGTCTAGTGTAAACAGGGTCTAATAAATCAGCTTGAGTGGAAATACTTACAACAGAGAAGAAAATAGGCCAGACTTTGTATGTTATACAAAATAGTCAACAATGAAGTAGCCATCGATAATATGAAATAGGGGTCTGGGTGGCCGAGTGGTCTAAGGCGCTGGTTTAAATACCACACTATTGATCACTAGCCGATCACCTCTGAGCTGGTGTTTGTGTTTAACAAAAGAGGGACTTCCCCATCCGTATGTGATTAGGTTTGTCAGTTACCTGCCCAAGGTCAGTGGTTTCCTCCGGGTACTCCGGTTTCCTCCACCATTAAACACTGACCGCCCTACATGGCCCAGGTGCGTCTATAAAGGGCGTTAAACACCAACACACACACATAATATGAAATACCTTAAAGAGTCTCTAAAAAGATCCAGACACTCAGAGAGCCATACATTTGCCTTACAGTCATCAACCAAGGACTGCAGGAAATTGTCATTCTTTCTGAACACCACAAGAGACTGGAACAAGCTACATGTACCACGAATATTGCCAAGGCCAAGTCACTTGAGATCTTCGTAGAACATCTGTTTTTTTACATGTAACATGTTCAGCCTGCCAGTAAGTATATTCAGCAAGATGAATGTGGACAGTATACCGGAGAAGAGAAGAGAAGAGAAGGCTAAAATATGTCTAGAAATTATTTAAATTTTACTGGTCAGATTAATAATTGCCAGCAAGTAATTCTTGCCACCTGCTCATGATTTTCAAACATTTACATATATGTATTATGAAATTATTTAGTCTGATGGATCAGAAATACCACCTGATCTTGAAAGAGGAAAGAATTCATACCCAATGAAAATTTTAACGGCAAGATATAGAAAAATAAATCGGCTCAATCAGCAACAGGACTAAAACTGCTTTTGGGGAAGAAAATGGCTATGGTTAATCTCTGACCAGTATCTTTCACACATCTTTATAGGTTAATCTTACATACAGGATAACATCCAAAGTAGTTGTACATGTTGTACAGTGAATTTAACAAATAATAGCATAAGTTCTTTGTGTGCTTTAATTTAGATATGTGATTTTTAGCTCATTGCTTTTCTGAAAAAATTGGTCAATTATACAGAAATTATTACAAGGCTTTACCAGTTTTTGAATCAAACTGCTTTGCTGCCCCATACATGGTAGACTAATGCAAAAGCATTTGTGAGATTATGAAAACAATTGTACATGTAACTCTGGAAATGGTAAATACTTCATTGGAAGGTAAAAATATTCTCACATGTTAGGTTCTAAGGTCAAGAAGCTGTTGATGTCACAATATGATATTTCTAAGGAAACACATTAGCAATGCTGACATGGTTAGTCTCAAGAAGAATGCAACCAGAACGATGTTTGATTACAGAAGAAATAGGTAATTACGTGCATTCCTGGAAAACCTTCAATGATCTTTCACTCATGGTAGAATTGTTTTAGTCCAAAAAATTCTATCTCTTGTGAAAGGTCAGCCGGTATTTTCAAAGAACTTATGTTAGACCTATAATTCCATGGCTTATTAATGAGAAAACAATATTTGTTTTGATCTTTTTGCTCTTTACTGCAACTGGAAGTTGTCATGCCTAGAAAAAATTGATATGAAAGAACTTTCTCAGGATTCACTAGCCATTTCCGTGCTATCTTGAAACTGATGTATTGGACAGTGAAATAGGTATCTTTTATCATTTACATTTATGATCTTAAGCATGGTTGCAGGCTTGCAGCATGCTTATTTGTTGAGGAGAAGTAAACATGGTAAAATAAACATGTAAATGTGCCAAATGTGAAAAGCTACGAAACTACACATGTACTGATCTATGGGTGGTTCATGAAAATCTTGTCTTTTGTGATGATTGAACACACAGAGGGGAAAACCTGTACCACTGTGGAAAATCACAGATATATGTTATGAAGTGCCTGTCCACTTGCACCAGAACAAGGCAGGGGAAAAACAGGTTAATTTAACTCTGATCTGGCATATTTGTTAGATTTCAAGTAGAATGATTAGTCAATCAGGCAATATTTGTGCAAGCCAAGAAAAATTTTTGGGAAGACTGAGAATCTATGCAGTATTATTGGCTTATTTGCTTTTAAAACAATGCATATTTAAGGCTTTTTTTTTTACAGAAAACTACTAATTCTTCAACAGAGGCAGCTTTCTTGAATATTTTAAACTACAGCACATTTCCATAACATACATGTATGTGTTAAAAAAATACAATCATTTTTCTGAAGACATATTTGCACCAATTGAATTTGAATGATGTCTTATCTTGTTACTGTCAACAAAAACAGGAACCTATTATTTATAAGTTTTGGTAAAATTTAGGGAATTCTTACAATTTCTTATCAATTCATTTCAAGACTGAGTAGACAAAAATCATGAAAAAACTGTTCTTCCTTCTTAAACTTCTTCCTTTGAAAATTTTATCTTTAGATTTAATTGTAACAAGATTTCTCATCATTCTTCCATGTTACAAATGTACCATACATGTACATTGTACATGTACATTATTTAATCATTTAAAATGATGTTTGATTTGTTATATCATGTATATTAGAGATAAATTATGTACTAATCTTAATTAATTGATGAAAAGCAATCAGTCATTGGAACCCATGATTATAATGTTTTGATAGACAGTCATGTTCTATAGTTGAAAAAGTTAGAAGGTAGAAACAATTTAAAAGCTTGTTTTGACTAGGAATTGATTTTGCCTAATGTTTACTTTTCATCTTTACGATAAATCCTTATATCATACCAAGCTAATTTCAATGAATTCATAGTATTTAATCATGGTCTAAGGCAATTACACAAAGGTAAAAATTAGCATAATTTCTGAACAATAGCCTCATTACAGTTTACTTATTATTTTGACACTTGGAATTCATAGATATTTATCTACATTAAATATGTTCATATTGGACCCTTGCAGGTTTATTTCAACACCTGCCAATATCTGTATTATCTAAGATCATGATAAAATATGAGGTAATAGGCTGGATCTTCTTGGTAAATAATAATGCTTTTCTATATATATTATATCACAAATCCCCTCTATTAAAAACATACTCAGGATCATGTAAATTTATTTTTTAATGAATTAATGCAGTTTTCCAACATCTTTAATTTGCAATAAACTTTTCCCTCAATTGGATAAACAGTTCCTTGTCTTTCACGTCTAACATGAAGAAATGATTTCTGCATACAAATATTACAACATCACATGTACCTTGCAGCGGTACATGTCACGTACAACATATGTAACTCTTGTATTCAATTTGCATGTCTTTAGTTTACTGAATTTCACTAAATTTATACAGACATGACACATTAATTTACACATACATGTACAAGTTTATTAAAGAATTTGAATTAGAAATCGAACAAGACTACACTTGGAAAAGGTGTTTGCAGTTGTTTTCAATATAAAACATAGATTCAAAGTATTGTACATGATCTACCATTAACATGAATTTTCTAATACAAATTGATTTTTACGATGTACATGCACATACTGCTTACAACTAGATAAACATAGGAAGTGTCCTCTTGTCAAGTGTAATTGACTGTTTATAGATGATTTGGTATGATGGGATGTTATGGCCTCAGGTCTTCCCACAGGAAGCTTGTAGATTGTTAACTGATCAAATATTTGATATGTACTTCTTATGTTCTTCTTTTATGTTAACAAAAAGAAACTAGAGATAACAATAGTGGGTGTACCTTGTCCTCAATAAGGCCAGGTGAAAATTCTGTTTAAACTGTGAGGTAGTCAGGCATGACCGATTCAAAGGTTCCTTATGTTTGTGATTCAGTCTCAATGTATGATGGGCTGAGTTGATGAGGTCATGTATTTACATGTAAAATTGTACCCTTTGTTGTTACTGCAATTGACTAGTACAATGAACTTTCAAGTTCACAAGTTTACAAATATGTGTATACATTTGTACAATTACATGTATTGAGAGTATGAATAAATTGTTCTTATACAACAAATGCATACACAAATAACAAACCTGTCAAGTTTTACTCAAGTACAAATGTAGTGTGAGACTCGTGCATCTTGTTCCTAATTTGATGGCAAATTTTTGATTTCTTTTTATGTTGAATCTTGCACGAACAGCGAACATCAAAAACTTGACAGCCCTGAAATAATCATGTTTTAGGTAAAGTTCAAAAAAGGTTTTCATATGTAAACATGTATACAAAACAAATTTCAATACTCAATAAATGTAAAAAAATTTAAATGTAACTCATAAAAAATTGAGTCACTCTCACCATATAAATAGAAGATTACTCTAGGGTGACACATTGTGAAGGGAAAATCTCAACAATGGGAGTGGCTAGTGTAATACATCAATTTAGATTACTAAATACCAATAATCACCCATAAATCAGGGATCATAAAAATCTGTTCAAGCAATAAAAGGTTAGGTCAATGGGAAGTGGATATTACAGTAATAAAATAAGGCTATATAGGTTATAGATGTCTGTACTGTATAAAGTAAATAAATATGTGTGAAAGAACTATTTCCCAACTTCCCAACAATAGAATATTAAAATTTACAAATCTACAGCATGTATGCTTACAAAAAGAGAAAAATTAGTGTTGACTTACTATTTCTTTTACAATGTGCATGTACATTTTAATTAATAACTATGCTCATGTAAGTGCATGGAAGGCACTGTCATGACTGTAAGCATTTGAGAATCAAGTCTCTAAATGAATGTACATTGTACATATTGTACATGTACAAAATGAATTACTAGTATCGTGGTAATATGAAACATAGATATGTACTTATATTGTTTAGAAGGTTCATCAAAGGATTGACATAGTTTTAATTATATATTTACATTCCAATGTTTGGTATGCAGTTTAAAGGTTCAATAGCCTGGATATTTAAGTTTCACTCCATTTATTAAGTAATTTCTTTGGAAAAAAAAGAAGATAATTGCCATGCTATTTTAGCTGATTTACATTTTTGTACAGGGGTCTTTTCTTGTATTAGCCTGTGTTAAAAGCATTTTTGGTATAGTTTTCACCTTAACACACAAAATCAAATGCCTGTTAAAATAATGAGATGTGGAATAAAAGTACCCGACACAGCCCACAATTAAACCGCAATTTAGAAAAACCACAAAGTATCATATGTCACATAATTGAAACAAGGGCACAATTTTTATTGTTCTCTGAGATTCCTATAGTTTATAAACAACCATTGTACTGTCAAAGACATATATTCATGTGCAATACTGTTAATCAGGAAATTTTCATGCCATTTTTTTTCGATAGGAAGAATGAATTTTAGTTCACACAGTTTTAAATTCGGTCTGAGATGTTATTTTCCACAGACTTTAATGAATGACAAATTTATTTTCCCCTTTTAATTTTCGCACTAGCAATGTCAACGCTAAAATCTTGAAAATTAAACTGCTGGGAAAATATCACGGTTTACTATACTATTATTAGATTTAATTACATATACTGTATATGTAATTAAATCTAATAAACATGTACATGTAGAAAAAATAGTCTAGCACATTCTTTGTATGTGGTCTTTTTAACACACATTTGTGACATCTTTTCTTTTCTTTTGCATTGAGAACTTATATACATGTAGTTATGTTTTTGCACAAAAGTCAAGTTACAACAGTACATAAAATTTGAACCATTAGGCTTTTCTCCATAATGGGGTTTTCAAATCAATTTTTTTAAGTAGCAAACTTTTTAATAGGGCAATTAAGTGCTCTGATATTAACATATGAAAACTAAATAAATTTTAATGCAAGTCATCATACTTTTTATCCAAACAGATTTTTGACCTAGCCTCAATCTTCCAGAAGAATATCATCAATCTTTTACTTTGTCAGATTTAAAATCCTTCTCAGGTGAAAACTGGTAATATTTATTCAATGTAATTGGATGTTCTGTCCTCCTATCTACATATAAATGTGAAATCAACACTGTTAAAGTTGAAACATATAAATGATGAGACGTAGAAATTTGAATAGAGAAAGTCTCTGTTTGTATCGATATCTTTTATTTTTGGAGCAAATCCAATGAAAGTCACAGGTTTTAAAATAGGAGAATACATTTACATACAGATCATCTATTAATACAGATTTACTGCAAGTGTACTTGTACAAGTATGCGGAATTGTAGTGTGATTAAAATACAGACCTCTGACTTATTTCATAGATGAAATTGGCTGTATTTTAATCTGACTACCGGAATTGTGGATATGCCTCCAAAATTGTAAATTTTGTTAATAAGTTTACATAAGATGTGGTTAAAAGTATAGGACATGTAAATGTACATGCTTCTTTCTTGAAGTATCCACAAATTCCAACTTTTTCATCATCATGTTACTATCAAATACAAATAAATGCTTAAAAAATTGAACAAGGAAATTGTAAAATTTGTATGCATTGCCAATGTGTAGGTCTAATTTATGTTGAGAGAAATGTCCTTTTTCCTGTCTCAAAATTCCTAGAAGAAGTAAAGTGCAAGTGCATGTTCACATGGACCAAACTGTTTCTTATTTGTAAAGGGAAATTATCTAGCAATTGATTTTCTTGTATCAGATATAACCTTGGTGGTGTTTCTGTTGGTCCTCTTCACATATCAAATACTACTTAAGCATGATAAAGAAGTACGAGTGCCATATAAAGTAGTTTGATAAAGAATTATTTCCTCAAAGGTAGCTGTTTATCTGACCCAGTTTGATCTGAATTCCTTAAAGGTTTAATTAAATCAGATAATCTGTTGTGATAATCTTAATGTATTAGGCTAATGTGTGGTAGTCTTTTAATCCATACAAATATTTCAGTATAATAAGCATTTCAATTTTGGATATAATAATTTAGATTTTTAACATGAAAGATATTTAGAAAAAGCGCAAACATTATCCCAAAGGTGGATGCACATGTAGTTTATTTACGTGTATAAACTACATTTGTACATGACTGAATAGTATGGTAAATGGATGACTGTCACTTTTCTAGATTTTCATGAATATGGTTACAAATACCACTCTACATTTGTACATTGCTACATGTACAATCAAAGTTTATGAAAATGGATTGCATGTACATTGATCTAATTCTTCTGTTAGAGCACCAAATCTATGGTGGTTTATTTACAGACAAAACACTTTTGACTTGTCTTGTTTGTTTGCCTGGAACTTTGTTAGTCAATGGGGGGGCCTGGGTAACCAAGTGGTCTAAGGCACTGGTTTAATCATTAGCTGATCACCTCCCATGTGGTGTTCGAGTCCTAACGCTTGTAATTTACAAAACTGGACTTCCCCACTTGTCTGTGATTAGGTTTGTCAGTTACCTGCCCATGGTCGGTGGTTTCTTCCAAGTACTCTGGTTTCCTCCACCCTTCAAACTAACCACCCTACATGTACATGTATATGGCCCAGGTGTGTCGAAAAGCCTTAAGGGTGATAAACCCTAAAACACACACTTGTTAGTCAAGGATGTATTCAACCATAGTTAGCTTTACAGAATGTATAGTAACTGTTAAAAAGATCAGGTTAAAATAACATTTGATCTGCATAGAAAATAAAAACATATTCATTGATCCTACATTTCAAATAAGCAAATACTATTGATAGGGCATTCAATATTGGAAGTCTGAAAAGGCAAAAACAAAGCAGATAGCACTAAAGACAACATACATATATACCACAATATAACAAACATGACATCCTTACAATAGAACAACTAAACCACCATCTGATGCACAGACTGGCATCTGGATCTGAGAAAATTATGGTGCTCCATAACAGGTTATCAGGTAATCCCATTTTTAGCCGGGGTAATCGCTAGCGATTAGCCACGGCTAAAGCTACGATAGCCTTTTGATATGCTGTCAGAGGGTTTTTCCGGCGGTTCACCTATCAATTAAATATCAATACACGCTTGCAATATAGCTCTTATCCATATCTGTTTTTTTTTCGTCCCTTTACTCTCAATCATGTTATAAGACTTATTTATTTACATTCAAATTTCGTACAAGTATGTAAGACACCTATCTGATGCGATAGTATTAAATGATTAATAATGAATACAAAAGCGGATCGATATTTTGTTTATAGGCGTGGTTGTCAATCTCATTAGTGATGTCATATTCACTAATTTGCATCTCATTAAGTGTCAAACTGGATGGTAATACACATTGCAATAAACAATCATCGATGGTCAGGATAATTTACCAAAAGTTCAGAGATCCTCATAACTTTTTAATTTTATCAGATAAAATGGTTCTGCAAACCGTTCTTTGAATTAGAATTTATTCATATTTACCATAATTAGTTTTGAAAAAAGACATAAAAACAAATTTTCTATAAAATTGTTTCTGCACCAAGTAGTTTTTCATTGAAAATTTTAAATCAACCAGGATAAAAAAGGGGACTTCCGGCTTAATCGACTTTTTTAATCGAGTTCCGATTTGCAAAATCTTTTCATAGGAATCCTTGTGAAAATCCCTGCCTGCTTTTACAGGGATGTCCAAAACAGTTTTATTTAATCCCTGCTTTTACAATCAGAATTGCAATATTTCTTTCGGTTTTTTGAGAAATTAATTGTTGAATAAGGGACCCCCCCCCCCAAAAAAAAAAAATCCGACATATTTTAGAGTTTGTTGACGCAAATAGTTTTACACAAGGAATTAATTTGTAGTGGGCCAGCCAATTCTTATAAAGCTTTAGTATGATGATTTTATCAACAGTGTTGAATTTGGGGTGTGTGGTAATAAGGGGCTCAAATGGGTATATTGACAAAACGGTTGTAGAATTTTTATTATTCATTCAAATTTGAAAATTCTTTTTTTATTGAATCCTCATTATATATGTCAATGGTTTTCATATATATTGCACCGTTACATTGCTACAGGGGACCAAAGACAGACCACGCTTATAAAATCATCTTTTCAAAATTTTGGTTCGATTTTCAAAATCTTTTATTTTTTTACATTGAAATCCTTGTGAAAATTCTTTTTACAAAAAAGTAGTTTTTTTTTTATTTTTATGTTTTGCTACACATGAACAATTTAGAATTTGTAGATTACCCTGGCTACCAGTACTTTCAGTACTTTGATTAATGCATAGGTTGTCAAACATATGCAAGAAAAAACACTGATATTATCAGTGATTATGACATGTATTTATTTTGTTTTCTATAATTTTTGGTAATGAACTTTTTTTTGTCTTTTCCAGAATCATCAGCGACTGTATCTGTGAACTTATTTACAAATCCAACTAATACTGGAACTTTAGGACAAGGTGGAATAGAGTTACAATGTGTATATGGAACTACAAGTAATGAAGCTGTGAACACAATTAATATTCAGGCAAAACTGAACGGAGATTCAGATTTCAAAAACATAGCATCATTTTTTCCTCCCCTTTACAATATTAATGCAACTCTTTCAAATGATGGAGAAGCTTATCTAAAGGATAGAGTGACACTTACAAATCCTACAGATGACACAAAAACAGCAATATTGTCATACAACACAATCGATTGTGCTGATGAAGCAGATTATAGATGCCAAGTTTTGTGGATACCTAACCCTAACAATGATGTAGCTATATCTTCCTCTGTTAATATAAATGTCAAAGGTAAGTTTGATAAACATGATAAACAAGCACAGTTAAGTTAACATGCTAAAGAAAAAAAGTATAACAAACAAACACATTTACCTGCATGTACTTTACTTACAATTGTAACAAGGAAACAAGTAATAGCAGAATAACATGAAATTGATAGTTGGTGTAATAGATGCAATTATCTAAACACATTAGACAAGGTCAGGCCCAAGTTTCATAAAACATCTTAAATTTAAGGTATCCTCAAATCCTTCCTCAAATAAAATTTCTTGCAATTTCATTGGTGAGGACAGATTTGAGGAAATCTCAAATTTGAGATGTTTTATGAAACTGGGGCCTGGTCACATATTATGGATTGAAATTGCAGTCTCAGTCTGTGAAATTAGCACTAGCATGCTTGCCCTACATGCCCTAGGCAAGTAAAAATCCTTTCAGCAAATGAAATTCAGAGGAATTTTGTATTGGATAAATAAAAAAAAAAAAATTCCTTGTTCCACTTTTATTTTGTGCTGTTTCTTCTTGTAGGTAATCCACAAGAACCTGATGCATCACCTGTCTATACCCCCACAGCAGGTATAGAGGAAGGTCAGACTATAACTTTTACCTGTACAGGTAATCTAGGTAAACCTCAAGGTAGATTCAGGTGGATAAGGTTTAGAGGAGTACAGGAGACCACATACGACTCTGCGACCACTACAGCTGTCACAATGCCGGGTACCTGTACATACAATGGAACCAGCAGCTTCTCCCTGACCATGACACCTGAAGATAATGGAGTGGTTGTCAGATGTCAGGTGGTGTATGAAAATGCTGCCCAACCCACACTGTACACAACAACTCCACAAATAGAGGTTTATTGTAAGTGAAAAAAAAAATCATTAGGTGGGGTACATTTGTACATGTTATAATTGTGAGGTGCTAAGCATAAGACAGTTGGACAAAAAATATATAAACAACATGACATACATATATCATGGAAAATACATGTTTTGTAAGGGTAACATATTCCTCCATAAAACAGTATTTTAAACTTGCATGACCATACACCCATTGTTTAAATTCGGTGTAGAGGGTCTGAAATTAGTAATGTCATATCTAACACAGATCTTTGAAGATTGAACTTTCAAACATACTGAATAACCATAGTTATGTACAAAATTACAACCACAATGATTGCAACACTATACACATATCAGGGTGGGAAACGTACGTCATCATGAACGTTTTGTACACACACATTTTACGTAAATAAATGGCGGACATGTCCACTTCGAAGTAGGTTTTCTTGTTTTATTTTAATTTAGTTCGCTTGAATATAAGAACAAATAGCCCAACCGCTAGCTTGAGATGTCAGTGTCTTAGAAATACAGACACACTGTATGTAGAGGCTTTTGTTTTCTCAAACACTTCGTCAAATCATGAATTTTCATCAACGTTTTGTACACACATCTGCACCAACTTTTTCATTAGTTCAGTCTTTAAGTACTTTTGGCAATTTTTGTCAGTGGATTAAATTATCATGTCGAATAATTGATTAAGAAACCCCATACAACGAATAAGTATGATAAAAAAAGCTGCATAGGCTAAGTTTAATTCGTGTTTGTTTGAAAACGTTGTTGGACACACACTTTTTGAAACGTTGTTGTAAACACCCAGAATCTTTTTGTTTACTCAAACTAACATAATTTATCAGCGTTTTTAATATAATATATATTTTGAATATTTTTAATTATACAAGGTTTCACTTATGGTGCTATGGAACTCGTAAAGTACAGTACCACTTATTATTATCGCACTTTGTGAAGTGAACGTTTGTGAATAATGCATACACTTCAAAAAGCGTTAAAGACAGTGATTTCGGCATTACTATATTCCTTCACAATCACTGAACAACAAGGCTGTCTCCCTCCACTAGATCTGTTGGCAGAGCATACCAAAATCGGGTTGATTGAAGGAAAAGGGAATACTAAGTCTTGTACTCTGCTGTTTGAATGTAAAGGGGGATACAAAAACGTGGCATTTAGTCTATTAAAGTTTCACGAGAGGCGCTCAGCCTCTACCCTAAGATTTGAAAATTCCAAACACTTTATCAATATGAAGAGCATAGTGCAATTGTTTAAACCAAAAATGTCGAAATAGAAATCAAATTATGAATAAGACCAACCAAATGTGTACCGAAAATACAAAGACAAAACCGGCAGCCATAAAATCATCACAACAAATCAAACTGCAAAACACACAAAAAGCACTGACGAACTAAACAGCAATCAGCAATGTGAACGAGAGTGGACTCAGTTGCTCTAAGAGTAAGCAGTTCCTGAGAGTGGAATGGGCTTTCGTTATGTTTGTCACAGGGGTGTCAGTCTAAGGTACTTTGCCAAGTCCACGATGTAAAGATTGTTGCCATAGATAGAATACCCGGTAGCCTTTTAGCAACGGTGTTCAGTTGCAGATAACATGTATCATGAACATTTCACTTCACTTCACTCACCGACCAGCTTTCATCTCAGTTTTTAAGTGCATCGAAAGCTGTTTGGTCTTGATGTTGTTCATCACTGTCATCAGTAAAAAGTCTAGTCATTGAATGCATATGTGAAGAATGCATGTGTTTAAAAGAAAATCAAGAATAGTAGTGGGCCAAAGAAAGTGCCCTGTCCAACCCCTGGAGAAACTGATATTTGTATTGAATGATTGTCCAACGAGAACAACACACTCAAGAGTGCATCAGAGGAGATATCAAATCATGGGTGTACCATTTAATGCCGTAATGTTGATAATTTTCCACAAAGCCTCCATGTTTAATAAAACCAAGAGAGCGAGTTCTCAGTGAAGGTCGTGGTCTGGGGACATTTGGTTTCCGTGCGATAACTTGAGTAAATGTTGACCGAATGCTATGAAATTTTGATATGATGTTTGTAACCACTAAAGGATTGTATTGGTATTGATATTGTATTTGGGGTTTGTGGCCCCTACCGTTTTAGGGAAAAAGACAAAAGCGGTTAAAACGAGTGTATTGGCAAAACCGCTGTAGAATGTTTATTATATTAAATCGATTTTGAAAATTCTTTTTTGTTGAAGAATTAAATATTGTGCGCCCAACGTACAGGTTTCAACGGGTTGTGGTCGTATCATGCTGCTCTTGGCGAAGCTTATTACTTGTTAAGAGGGGTCTTTCATTGACACTTTCGGGTTTGGCTTGAATATAGCTTAGTTTCAAGCCAGGGCCAATTTACAAACAGCAGCAACGAATGCTGGTCAAATTGAAGGCTACTGGCTGTTTTCCGCTGTGAATTTTTAAAATTGTTTAATATTGTAGATTGTGTCGCATACGCTTATTCCACATCTATTATTACCAAAAAAAAAATCGTGCATGAGAAAAAATGACATTGGAAATTAAACCTTTCTAAAACTAAAACGGGCGGAGGGCGTTGGTGCGTTTTTTCTTATGGGGCGTTTTAGACGGGGCGTTATGGAAATGGGGGATATGGCCGAGGCGTTTTGTCAATGGGGCGTTTTTACTTGGTACCTCTACACTGCAACTAGCAATTTGGGAGTATGGCCTTTGTAGCGGCCAACATTGAGCCTACTCTTATCGAATATTTAAAATATATATTAGATTAAAAAATGCTTATAAGTGTGGTTAGTTTGAGTAAACAAAAAGATTCAGAGTGTGTACAACAACGTTTCAAAAAGTGTGTGTCCAACAACGTTTTCAAACAAACACGAATTAAACTTAGCCTAGGCAGCTTTTTTTATCATACTTATTCGTTGTATGGGGTTTCTTAATCAATTATTCGTCATGATACATTAATCCACTGACAAAAATTGCCAAAAGTACTTAAAGACTGAACTAATGAAAAAGTTGGTGCAGATGTGTGTACAAAACGTTGATGAAAATTCATGATTTGACGAAGTGTTTGAGAAAACAAAAGCCTCTACATACAGTGTGTCTGTATTTCTAAGACACTGACATCTCAAGCTAGCGGTTGGGCTATTTGTTCTTATATTCAAGCGAACTAAATTAAAATAAAACGAGTAAACCTACTTCGAAGTGGACATGTCCGCCATTTATTTACGTAAAATGAGTGTGTACAAAACGTTCATGATGACGTACGTTTCCCACCCTGATATATAGATTTTTGAACAGGTTTATTAATAAACATGGTTAAAAAATAATGCATTCATGTGAAAATGAGTTTTATGTGTTTGAATAGAAATTACAACAAGGTTCCAGACAATAAATTTTGTGATTGTGTACATCATGTACATGTATGTATCAAAGCTGTTAATTAAAAACTTTGGACTTTACCTATTTTAAACAGACAGTGTAAGGAATGCTGTAGTTTCTAAGCCAGCTGGAGCCCCACCTAGTTATGCAGAGGGAACAGACCCTATCTCATTGTCCTGTTCTGCAGAGGGAAACCCAGCACCACAATCATCAGACTATACATGGTATAAGGATTCCAATATGAGTTCCCCAATCGGCACTGGCATGCAATACACCATTAGTGATGTTGTCATCAATGAAACTGATACCTATGTCTGTGTTGTACAGAACACATTCAATGGCAAAACTTTCAATACTTCTGCCAGGACTTATATTCAAATAGGTGGGTATAAACATACTGTTAATATCATCTTTCTTGTTTTCATTAAAAAAAGCAAACAGAAAAAGTATTAAAAAAAAGATAGCAAAAAAAAAAACCAATTATCAACTGCCACAAGACAATTTTACTAAATGGCATGAAGTTGCCAATATTTGTTCAAACTTGGACATAAGAACAAATGGTAAAACAGTATCAAGAGTCTACTGTCATCATGATTTAACAATAATAAGAAAAAATATACAGTTAAATTAAAAAAAAAATTATATTTGATTTGTCAACAATATGATTAATCAACTATCATGTCTATGCAATGATTTCCAAATATATGATTTTATTTGTGCATGTGCATGTCAGTTTATTTCCTTATTTTCTGCCTATTTAAAATCTTTGTTGAATTTTGATTATTTTTAAGGGTTTGTGAATGCATGTCGAATATTATTTTATATTTTACTTTATTTGATTTTTAAGCTCAGTTAAAATCTTTTTAGTTCTGACTTATTGAAATTTTGTTTTCGAACTGTATATTAAATTGAATAGATCTGAAAATTGATTATTTTCAAGAATTTTGTTCCTCCTGTATGTGTTTCTTTTATTTTGGTTAAATTCCTATTTGTCTTAATTTCATTTATAGTAACTTCTGTATTTGTTTTTATTTTGTCAATTATATTTTTGTTCAGGAACAAAATGCATGACATCATCCATTTCTGTCTTTCTCTCTTAAGAAAAATGTATTTTATAAGTATAAATATATTAAATCTGTCACCTGGCTCTTGGTGTCACCAATGTTGATTTACATGTAGTATGTATGATCCTGCTGTGGTTCCATCAAGTTGAGCTAAGGGGACATAACTGAAACATCAACAGATGAAAGTCAGTGACTCTGTACACCCCATTCTTCTGTAACACACATGCATGTAAATTGTGTAGTACATCTAAGTTCCAACAATATGTCTGTTAAGTATTTCTTTAATTTAAGACAAAAAAAACTTGTGTTTTTCTATAAGAATTAGATCAGAATGTCCATATAATCATAAACCTATAGTTGGTATGTACAGGATGACCGTGGTGACAATTGGAAAAAAAAACTCAAGATATTGTAATGCTGACAGCCAGGTGACACACCCATTTCATAAAACTCTTCATGTATATTGACTGCTGTTTTTTCCGAGTATTTTATGAGGTGTTAAGCTAGTGCTTTTATTTAGATCTATTTCATCTTTTATACCACTTAAACAAGTCTTGAAGTTTAGGAAATAAATATTTTGGTATATAAAATAGGTCAGGTAAATGCTCTTTGCTGAATTACATTAAACGATAAAAAGAAATTTGTTAAAACAAAAAGCCTATTATCAGTCCTCTTTATATCACAAATTAATACAACAAATGAAACTGTACATGCCGTAACAGGACAGAAATTTGCAAGTAAATATAAGTCTAAACTTAAGACAAAAAAAAGCTTGAAAATTTTATACACATTTGAAGGTACTGCTAGTCTGAAATAAACATCAAATCTGAAAGAAATGTACATTAATGATAATTTCTTCTCCGTTATCTTTCGGAGAAAAATGAAAATTGTTTCTGCAGTTTCTAACTTGCTTTAGTAGAGGAAGACTTGTTAAGTGGTTATATATATATGTATGCTGGCATCTAGTGCATGTTTTATTTACTTTATTAGAAAAATCCACTACACCTGCTCCAACTACAACACCTTCTACTTCTACAGAACCTCAAGGTACAACCAGATCTGCCCAGTTAACTAATGACGGTAAGTCTACCTCAAGGTACAACACGATCTGCCCAGTTAACTAATGACGGTAAGTCTACCTC
Organism: Arcuatula senhousia; assembly: GCA_963971305.1. Lineage (NCBI taxonomy): Eukaryota > Metazoa > Mollusca > Bivalvia > Mytilida > Mytilidae > Arcuatula > Arcuatula senhousia. Next base: position 22,253,187 of record OZ020306.1, on the reverse strand, counting down.
AAGGTACAACACGATCTGCCCAGTTAACTAATGAGGGTAAGTCTACCTCAAGGTACAACCAGATCTGCCCAGTTAACAGTCTTCGAAATTGGCCACAAGCCACAAGCCATGGCTAGTGAAAATGCTTGAGGGCCTGTAGAAATGGCAACAACAAGCCAATGTTGTCTATACAAAATTTTTCAAAAATAAGTTGTCGGGCCTGTGGACCAAAATTTATAGCGTGAAGACTGATTTAACTAATGAGGGTAAGTCTACCTCAAGGTACAACCAGATCTGCCCAGTTAACTAATGAGGGTAAGTCTACCTCAAGGTACAACCAGATCTGCCCAGTTAACTAACAACGGTAAGTCTACCTCAAGGTTCAACCAGATCTGCCCAGTTAACTAATGAGGGTAAGTCTACCTCAAGGTACAACACGATCTGCCCAGTTAACCAATGAGGGTAAGTCTACCTCAAGGTACAACCAGATCTGCCCAGTTAACTAATGACGAACGACAGTAAGTTTCAGAACCTCAAGGTTCTACCAGATCTGCCCAGTTAACTAACAACTGTATTAAAGTCTACCTCAAGATACAACCAGATCTGCCAAGTTAACTAACAACCATTAGTCTACCTCAAGGTACAACATGATCTGCCCAGTTGACTATCAATGGTAGGTCTACCTCAAGGTACAACCAGATCTGCCCAGTTTACTATAAATGACGGTAAGTCTACCTCAAGGTACAACCAGATCTGCCCCGTTAACTAACAACGGTAAGTCTACCTCAAGGTACAACCAGATCTGCCCCGTTAACTAACAACGGTAAGTCTACCTCAAGGTACAACCAGATCTGCCCCGTTAACTAACAATGGTAAGTCTACCTCAAGGTACAACCAGATCTGCCCCGTTAACTAACAACGGTAAGTCTTCCTCAAGGTACAACCAGATCTGCCCCGTTAACTAACGACGGTAAGTCTACCTCAAGGTACAACCAGATCTGCCCCGTTAACTAACAACGGTAAGTCTTCCTCAAGGTACAACCAGATCTGCCCCATTAACTAACAACGGTAAGTCTACCTCAAGGTACAACCAGATCTTCCCCGTTAACTAACAACGGTAAGTCTTCCTCAAGGTACAACCAGATCTGCCCCGTTAACTAACAATGGTAAGTCTTCCTCAAGGTACAACCAGATCTGCCCCGTTAACTAACGACGGTAAGTCTTCCTCAAGGTACAACCAAATCTGCCCCGTTAACTAACGACGGTAAGTCTTCCTCAAGGTACAGCCAGATCTGCCCCGTTAACTAACAACGGTAAGTCTTCCTCAAGGTACAACCAGATCTGCCCCGTTAACTAACAACGGTAAGTCTTCCTCAAGGTACAACCAAATCTGCCCAGTTAACTAACAACGGTAAGTCTACCTCAAGGTACAACCAGATCTGCCCCGTTAACTAACAACGGTAAGTCTACCTCAAGGTACAACCAGATCTGCCCCGTTGACTAACAACGGTAAGTCTACCTCAAGGTACAACCAGATTTGCCCTGTTAACTAACAACGGTAAGTCTTCCTCAAGGTACAACCAGATCTGCCCAGTTAACTAACGTCACGTAAGTCTATATTCTATAGAAATGTTGATTGCTATCTGTAAATGAATTATTGTGCTTCTTTCGTTGACTAAAATCAGCAAGAAACAAGGTTTCCAAAAAAAGTATTAACATAGCCTGTTTCAATAGATGTCAAATCTTAGCAATGGTGACTATTGGAAGATAAGGATTAAGAAATAATCATTTTCTGTACTGTTGATTCATTTATTTTTGTGGTTTGATGAAAAAGGATTAGTTCATAGATTCTTAGTTTCGTGGTTTTGATTCCTTCAGCATACAGATCAATGTTAAATTTCTTTTTGGTTGGGTGTTGGTCAAGGCCACCCACGAAAACCACGAAATTGATAACCCATTCATACTTAATGCGTATAAACTGAATTGTTTCATATAATACATGAGTTTCCTTTGTTTAGGGCTTTATTTTTTCATACAAAGGATAAGTATATCACAGTATGCTACAGCCATACTCAACATATATTACCAACCAAAGATTGCTTTTAAGTTGCACATTTTGACTTCTAGAAATACCTTACTCTTTCCATAAGCAAAGAATTTTCTGTTAAACTGATTTTAATAATGATAATAGTTTATTTGCAAAACATATAGTTAAATTTACCAGAATTATTACCCACTGAAATTTGAAATGGGGAGCTGGTAGGGGACTATGTATATTTTTGCAATACTCCCAGAATAACTAGGGAGGTTGAAACTTTAAACTTTTTGCCATGAGATTTTTTTTTAAAGCTGTTATACATGTATTAACATGTTTTGATCTGTTAAAATTAATGTTTTCAAATTTTTAAAAGTTTTTTTATTATCTGAGTATCTTGAAATTGTTCATTTTATAATAGCAACTTGCTTTGATTCTATTAATGTTTTGACTTGAGATCACTTCATTCAACCTTATAGAACAAATAATAAGCATACATGTAGGTTTTGCACTGCCAGTGGGAAAATGATTATTGATGACCATGATAAATGCACTGCACTTTTCAAAGCAGACAGCAGCAACATTTAACCAGAAAACCTCAGCCTTGCTCACATGCCAGTCATAGATTCAGTTACTTCATTTGTGATTCATTATTCACAGATGTTTTCAATAAGGTGTGAAATAAGAGTACATGACACCAAGATTATAAAATTGACAAATATAATTTTGATAGAAAAGTTTTTGCTTTGTCATTTCTTCTTGGATGTTTAATATCACAATTCTTTTATTACAATAGAAAACATTTCCTGTATATTGACTAAAAGAAGCAAAAATTAGAAAAAGAACCATGATTAATGTTTCACACCTCTCAATTTATGATGCATGTAAGGAGTTTGAAATGAATTGTTAATGCTATTTTCCTGTATGAATGCTTGAATATAAAATCCTGAATTGTTTGTACCTATACTGATGGTTTATTTCTGTTTGTATAGATGAAGGTCTTGGTACAGGTGCCATTGCTGGGATAGCAATAGGTTGCGCTATCGTCATTATCGTGATTATCGTAATCATTATTGTGATGATGAGAAGAGGAGGCTCTAAAGAGGGCAGTATTGATGGTAAGGAACAATTAATAAAGAGGTGCCAGGTGAACCTTTGCAGGCGGTAACTTACTTTTGTGATCTTCCTCCAATCACAATTACAATTATAGGCTAGCTGCATGTACTTATCAATTTTATATAAAAATCTGTCTGACCCATGTTAATTTAATGAAAGACATTCTTGCCAAGGTATGAAAACTGAAAGTAAAAATGGCTAAAAGTTCATTTACACAACCTTAAGTAGCAAACAAAATCCCCTAATACCAAGCTTAAAAGTTTTGAATTAGTGTATACTCAATTTTCATTACTCTGGTTGATTTTAAATATAAGAGTCTGACAATTGATAATAAATCACAAAATGTTTCTTGTCTATAGGTTGACTTCAACTCGAAAGTTTAATGGTTTGCAAAATTGTTTTTACTTTGAATAACTTCTATTTGATCAGATACTGGGAAGATATTTCTTCAAATTAAGTTTATCTGTTTGATGGCAAAGATATATCAATTGTATTGTTTATACAAATTTATTAAGATGCAATTTTATATTTGCTATTTCATTTTAATAATTCATTTATGCTTTTACTAATTTCAGAACCTCCAGAAAAGCCCAGGAAGTAAGTAGTATATGTTTTGATCAGCAAATATAAGCTTGGATTTTGACTAACTTTAAATATATATGTAGTTGCAGGAACATATTGTAAATTTTCATGGTGGGAGGAAAAGATTTAACAATATTTTTGTTGCTTAAAAGAGAAGAAAAACATCTTCATGTTTTATTTTAAAAATTCCAGTTAATCACCTCATAAGCCTTATTGATATAATCTTTATATAATATTAAATCAAGTGTGACTTTGTTACAAATGAAAATTTGAATTAGAGAAATAACACTATTGACTTTAAAATACATAAATGACATGACACTAGCGATAAAATATTGAGAGTTGCAATAAGCCAATGTTGGTGGTTTCCCCGTGTACTCGGATTTCAACCACCATTAAAACTAACCACCCTATATGGCCCAGGTGCGATGAAAAGGGTGCTAAACACTAATGTAAACACCGAAACAAAAGAATCATAGTATTAACATGTATTGTAATGACACTTCTATTTCTTTTGTAGCAACCTAAGCTTTGTAGATAAACCTGATGCATTGGGAGATAAAAATGGTCCATTTAATAATGTAAGTGCAGGTTGATACATTGAAAATCTTTAATGTTAGGCTGGAAATTATAATTATATATAGATAGTTTTTAGTACTCCAGTTTCTATTTTTGGTGTAAATAATAACATTTTTAAAATTAAAACTTGTGGATCAGTCTACCCATAACAACCAAAAAAGGGAATCCCATGATTAAAAAAGAATCCACAGTAAAAAATATGGTGTGAGCCAGGGGTATTGTGGTTAGCGCATTTTACCTACACCAAGGTTCATGATTTGTTCCTTCTCATGGACCAATTTTCTGACTCTCTTTACACCATATGGAAGAATGGTCTCGAGAATTGAAAGGGACGAAAAAAAGATTGGCCCATGTATGGGAAGAGCAATACCCTGTGCAGATTTAAGACCCTTTTATAGAGTTTGATAGGAGTAGGCTCAATGGAGGCTGCTGCAAAGGCACTCACAAACTGCAAACTAGAGAGGAATTTATAGAAGCATTAAGCTTGTCTCCCAATCCAGGATAATGAATATGTTTTTAACTAAGATATTGTGTTTTAAGTTTTATATGTAACATAAAGTTAAGTTAGAAAGTAAGTTCAAAGATTAACTTTTTTTACAGCAAATTCATTATGCAGACTTAACCTTTGAAGACAGACCAAGAAGTCGGAAGCCTTTACAGCTTAATGAAGATTCAAACTTAGATCATTCGCCATATGCCCAAGTCACGATGCCAAGAGTATAGAGTGGTGGAAGAATCAAATGAGTGTGTGGATAATCAATGTGAGCTTTGTGTGTGCCAAAATTGTATGTGTTGTCAGACATTTTTTTATGTGACTGAGGTACTGAATACAACATTGAGCAGTCCTTTGAATGTTGCTTACGTATCAATGAAGCTTTTTTGTATAGAATAAGCCATATACATTTTTTGCTATCTTGTAACAGCTGTACTATATAATGATGTATATGGAAGGTTTATTTGGTATCAAGGAATATTAATTTCTTTTAAATGTATAAATAAGATACTAATAATGAGGCTTTTGTTCTTCACTATTTATTTAAAGAATTACACGGCTTCAGAGGAAATCATTATTTATATTTAAATATAGTTGATAGATGAAGATTGCATTACATGAATCTCTAAGTATTATACATTAATATTATTTATGTTGTAATAAGGACTGCAACAAAAACCAAATTTGTACATCCTATCAACCTTTTGAGCGGGAAATGAGGTTCAGTTCATTTTTTACATGTATTCAAAAGTATATTTCTTGAAACCAATTGGTCTAAAGTTTCTATATAGTTTTATAAGGACTGTTTTGTTTAAAGAAATCACTATTTGGATTAAGAAGAGAAATATTTTGCTACAGTTAAGTGCCATTACTGTAATTATGCACAAGTTGTGATATATTAAAAATATGTAGGAGGTCAATTTAAGGATAGGTCTATTTCTTGATGGCCATATTGTCATTTTGTTGAAGCATACAAACATGTATAAATGCACACAAGTTCATTTGAATGATTTTTTTCATAGTTTTTGAAGTGACTATGTATATTAAAATAAAGTGCTATGTACATATTTTTACAATTTTATCTACGTAATGATCATTCCTATTCTTTGGGGATCAATTATCAGTGCATGTTTTAAGTAATAATCAAGTTTACAATAATGATGTTTATGCATAAATAAATATTTTTTTCATTAGAAATCATATTTTTATGAGCATTGAAAAACATATCAAGTCAATGCATGTAAGACACATATCTCAAAACAATCTGGCATTTTTCACTCATTGTGGTGTGTTATTTTTGTACGATGCAAATCAAACTATTTTTATAAAGAATTTATATCAAATAAATTCCCTCCATTAAATGTTGTGGTTTAATAGGGTAGTTAGTTTTCAATGATTTAGGTTATATTGTACTTAAGTTTCATCTGAGACATATTTGGTGATAGCATATCATTCCATCTTTTGTCAGTTGTAACAGAAACATACTGGTTGTTATTTTATACAATTGTTTTCATTCCAAATTTTAAAAGTTGCAATGGTTGTGAAATTGAATACATTCTTTTCATATTGTTTTTGTTTTATCACTATTACTTGTTTGTCATTATGAAGTACACCTTTTGGTATTTCACATATAGTGGTTCATCATTTCAAATATAACACTTTCTCCAATATGGAACTATAAAGATTTTCATATAAAGAATGATCTTGAAATTTAACAAATTTGCATCAATCTATATGTTTTGGGGACAGCTGTCTATATATATAGCACTTGCTTTTGATCACCGCTAGACTCACTACGAATGTAGTATAAATATGGTTTGACACTATTAACCCACCGATATATCATGTTCATCATTAATAAATTGGTTTTATGTTATGGTCATGTTAATATTAGCAATGTTCTTAACTTTTACATTTGAATTGAAATTTAAAGAATAACTTGAGGAATTCTAAAATAAAAACAAAATAGCAGTTGTGTACTGAAAATTTGAATTTTGTTAAAACATTTTTGAAAGCTTTTAACAAGTATTTAATTCTTTTTTTTTAAATATTGCTTCTATTAATATGTACATGTATATAGTAGGAAATTGCAATATCATTTTATCATCCAACTTGCCATTGTAAAAAGCTCATCTTATCATATGGATATTAACATCTACTAGTCATGTATTATATATATATATCATGTAAAGGTCATTGTAGAATGGTCTGAATTGTATTGAAAATGTACATAGATTTTGCATTATACTTTATTATTATGCCATATCTAATATTCATTTTTTGAACAAATTTGTTGTCATTTTACTTCTCTATTTTATTACAAAATTTTTATTTGGTTGTACAAAAAGTATAACTATTATAAAGTTCTTTTGATTCTACTACATCACGAGTTTTCGTTAACATTTATTTATTTCTTCTCGTTTTCAAAATCATGTTATCAGATATAAAGATGTGTTAAACACAATTTTGAAATCTTAAGAATAAAACAATTTTGTTTTGGTCCAGGTATTGAGTCCAGTATTTTCAGAATATAAACTATGTAATCATGCCAATGTTTCAAATCTTTATTATGTATTTAGTTGATATAGAAATTTCAATCAAGTATGTTAGTTCATTAACTTGTTCATTTAGATTGTTTTTAAAGAATTCCAGATTCTAATTTACCTTGTTAATAAAACATTTTAATTCAGCATCTTTCTTTTTACCGACTATTTATATATATATACATGTACAAAGACAAATTTTGTTCACTTAAAATTCTCAATGTGAATTTAACAAGGAAAATTTTGTTCAACTCTTTCACTTTTTAGCCCACCTGATCAAGTGAGAGGGCATATGTGATAGCCCAAGTGACTGGTATCATCCCCATTTATCTTTAGAAGAATGGTTGATATCCTTACCCACTAAATGAAAAGGGCCACGTCAACCATACATCAACCATACTGGTGTAGTAGGTGCATCTAGTTATGCTAAGCTCAATGCATTCTTCTGGTGTTGGCTGTGACCTACATTTTCTGCATGGATGACCACTTAAATATGAATGATTTATTTCCATTCTTGTTTACTGTTAAGTGCCGCATTAACCAAATTGGTATGGTAGATGCACCTAGGAATGCTAAGCAAGGTGCATGATTCAGATGCTGGCTCTGACCTTTTTCTGCATGGATGACCATTCAAAATTTTGAGGAAAATTAAAGACAATTCCCTTTTTCTTGACAAAATGCAAAATGAGGCGAGCTTTGTAAATGATAGATTACCTTTGTCTATACAATTCTATTATCCATACTCGCATATTAATTAAGCTCTTTTTCATGCAATTCACAAGAATTTTTTCGGGTTAACAATTTTTTTGGTAAAATGTGTTCTGTTATGCTTTGGAAGATATAACCTTCTAATTAAGTTGCAAGCACAATGTCTATCTGCCTTGTCAGCTGTCTGTCATGAAGTTTGTCAGCAGGAATACACAACTGAATTTCATCAAACTTGTACATCTTACTTTCATGACAACACTCTTTAAAAAGTATGCTGTATAATAAACTACCCTTATTGTACCCCTTACAATCCACTATATATGCCTGCTGCATACTGATACATGTACAGTCTTGCAAATTCTGACCAGTACTTCCCCATGGTGCAAGACGGGCACTATTCCAGAGACAGCAAAGGATACTCTGGAGCAGCTAACATTGGCGGTGGTGTGTCATGGGCTGGCACCCATGGCACATAGCGAGTCTTTAGCAGTTACTGCAATGGTCAGGCAGAGGGGAATTCCCCTATAGTCATGACTATAAAAACCCATCAGTCAGATACATGTGCAGTTTAATAGTTCCTATCAGTCATGATTAGACTTTCCCCAGTTAGCTATATAGTGTTACAAGGTGTAAGGCAAAGGAAAGTTGTATAAGGTCTTTTCTTGGTATGTAGATATCCAAGTAAAAAAAGAGTGATTGCAACAAACATCTACTTACTATGTATCTAATTTACAAGTCTATGAAAATATGTAGTATCAGAATGAAAAAAGCTTACAACATTGATATGAATTGTGCCAAGAAATAACTACACCTGGAAACAGAAATCAATTAGAAAGCAGGATGGGCCCGACCCATTGGCACATTAGTATTGAAAAGGGCCCTTTTCATCTCAAAAATGGACCGACCATTTAACTTGAAAAGAGGGGGGGATGTTTTTTTTATCTTGTCTGAAATGTTTTTTTTTCCAAAGATTTAGAGACCAAGGAATTATACAGAATATTTGATCTAATTCCTTGTCAAGACAATATTTTTTTTTCATTTTTATAATCATTATTTTATCTTTTATATGGTAGAAGTCCTTCGGAATATTTGTTTTCTTAACCTCTGATGTATGTTTTTTTTCATCATAAAATCAGATCAAATTTTCTTAGAAAAAAAAACAAGGAACCTCTTTCAATTGAAATTTCCATAAATGCGGACGCTTTCGAGCGCTTTTTAGTAGAACTCCATTTGGAACTCTCCTGTCTGAAGAACGAAATGGCGGCAAGAGACAAAAATGTTTTGCCAGAGAAAAATGATACCGATTTTGCCAAAAAGGCGATATCAGCTTTATGGAAAGACATGAGAACCAGAGACATAAGGCTAGACCCACTTATCATTAGAATGTGCAATGGGGGCTATTCCTGGTTATTGTCAAACGCAATTGTTCAGTACCAGAAAGGAACCCCGCCTATGTTCGAGTTCAAGAACTGGTTCCAAAATGGTTTTGAAAAACTTATAAATGTTCTCAGACAGAAAGACGAAATAGCTAACGAGCACCTCCCTGCTTTTCAGTGTCTTTTATACTACTTTGATGGTAAGTCGACACATTGTAGTAATGTAGACAAAAATTGGCAAGTTGTTGTGCTGGTATCTTCCTCTGTTGAACACTCTACATAATGATAAGTTGGAGCAGTGCGCAGAAGGATTATGTTACATTAATCATCTATTACCTCAACCCTTTCAAAAGTCCTGGCTCCAGCTGTACAATTGTAATTAAGGTTCATCTGTACCTTTCTTTAAAGGTCCTTATGTCGGTTTTAAAAGCTCTACAGAGCTTATGTTTATTGTTTGTATGTCCGACTTTAAATAAAGTTTACTTGACTTTAAAACATGGCGTTATTTTCAATCCGTTTTCAGTATATGCACAGCCAAAACTGCACATAGAATTGAAATATAAAGTGTAGCTGGACCTAGATATTTAATATTCTTACCTTTTTTCTATGAATTCTTCCTGAAAAAATCCTTTATTTTAGAGATCTCTTTTTTCTCCGCATTTAAAAACACACGATTTACATGTAAAGGCTAATATCACTTTCACCCTTTCTTGTGGCCTCAAATTTCATGCACCTTTCAATAAGGGATTTAACTAAAAGTGTTTACCTTGTTTCATGTAAGAGGCACAATAGGGATAGTTTGTCCTTTTTCAATTTAAAATCTGAACAGGAAAAAAAAGAGATCTTTATAGGAATTTAATCAGAAATTACCATATCTAGGTCCAGCTATGCTTTATTTTATTTGTAGTTTTTGTTCTGCATATACTAAAAAATAGGTAGAAAATTTCGCTATTTTTAACGAAAGGTACAGATGAACCCTAATAAGAAATTATATTGATCAAATTATGATCACATTTAGGTTCATATCTCAGCATGAGCAAGTGGTAGAGGGATGATATTTGGTCAGTGGCTACATCTTGGGGAGAACACCAGAATGAGGTCATCTTGACCTACATTTGCCACATGAATGACTCTGGTTATTAGTTTAAGTTAACGATTGTATCTCAGGATATTTGGTCAGTGGATATATCTTGGGTATTGCATCATATGTAGTGCATATAGGGCATAGCCTGTAAAACTTTGTATGATCCTGTGAATTTTTGCAAATTTTGTAACAAACATTGTTATATTTTATTTTTCAGGAAATCATCTGGAGTGTCTCAAATTACTAAGAAAGAGTGAAAATATTACAGAACTTGAAATTGCTACTGTGATGGCAGTCCATTATTTCAAGCCATTGGTACCAGATGGTTATTATGCTATAGATATGTCTTATGCTGATCAGAAACCGACAAAGTTTAAATGTGCCTGTAAAGAAGAAATTATAACTAAAGATACCAATATTGGTAAGAATAAACTTACTGGGATGTTATACAAATTGAAATATATTGAAAATGGAGGCCTAACTTGAAAAACATATTTTTGTTGTAAAAGTAAAAGATTTTAAACTACATGTATTCTAAATTAAGTTGGTAGGCTTTTTTCCTCAATGATTCTATATTAAGTTTTTCCTGTAAATTTGCACATGATGAAATAAAAATGAAATAAAATCTTAACAGTTTTAACCTTATGGCTATGTGTGTTCATTTCTCTCACAGTTTTCTCAGAAACTATTGGTTGTAGCTTTTTGATATTAAATAAACTAATCATTCCTGGGTATTAACTATTGATTCACAGATTTACAGTACACTCAGAGAGGATTGATTCTCATACTCTGAATTCGGAGGAAAATTTTTTAATGACTCCAGGAAACTCCAAGAAAAGCCATAAAAATCTAGGAGGGTTTAAGGAGTACTCCCTCCAAAGGGTCATAAATTACTCCGAGCTTGGAGTTTTTTATGGCCTTGAAAACCTTTTGAAGTAGCACCTATTTCCTGTCTTTCTTGTCAGGTGAAAATGATTATAATACAAAAGGTAATAAATAACTCCAAAATACTCCGAAAATGGTAATAAATTTCTCCCAGGTGGGAGAAATTACTTAGAGAACTTTAAGAGTTGACTCTGTGAAACTATGTGAATCACTGGACACTGAAATCAGAGTATGAGAATCAATCCTCTCTGAGTGTACTGTATATGTGTCGCAACAACATGTGGGGGGCATTAAGTTTTTCTCATGTCTGTCTAAAAATTTCCATCAAGCTTTCCTTAGAAACCATACATGAGAATGATTTGAAATTTGGCAGGGTCGTTAACTTTAGTATGATAAATTGCAAGTCTTTTAGACCTTTACTTTCTGCTTGGCTTCCTACACATGGGCATAATGTGATCCTTTTTATTTGTTTCAGGAATCTGTATAATGTTACTCCATATCCTTGTCCATTGATATATTTTTAGGAAATGATAGAGTGTGGTATGGAAAAGTAGACATTCTGTTAAAGAACAGCATTGTTCACATTGGTTTGGCAAGAAAAATGGAGGGAATGAACCTTCAAGAGAGTGAAGAAGAGAAGGATTCGGAAGAAAATGATGCATGGTCTGAAAATTGTAGTGATAGTTTTGGTGCCTCCGAAGATACAATGAAGTCACATAAATCTCAGTTTTTAGCTGAAACTATTGTAAATGCTTTCCTTGTTACTGGACAGAAAGATGTAGACCGTAATTTATTTGTTCCATCTTTTTTTGTCAACGAAAAGACCATAAGGGTTGCACTATACAATGTAGAAAAAGATATACTCTTAATGGGAACAAAAATGCCTCTATGGGATGATGAAACAGAAAATGAAGATGAATTGTCAATTGTTACCCTTGTATATGTTTGGTTATGTCTGAACTTTTTCCGCTCGGTTCAAGGGAAAGCACATGGCTGTGATCTTCTAAAGTTTACTCCCATATCAAACTTTAAGTCACTAGTATCTAATGAAGAAGATGCGTACTCAGTGTATTTAAAAGACATCCATTATCCTATATCACCATCAAAACCATTCATGAGGCCACTTGATACAGATAAGTATCCAGACCCTACAAGTGTTGAAAAGATAGAGACAGACATCTCATTGTATCAGCAAATGACCAAACTTTTTACTAGTTAGCATATCAACCTGACCTAAATAGATCGAAGTAAAATAATGAAATTAGTATTATAGTTACCTGTAATAACCAAAATTTTGGAACCTTGATTAACTATAGCAGATAATATGCATGTAAACAATTCAGAATGCTGGCATTTGATATATTGGAGTTTTTCTGTGTTTGATTATATTATATTAAATGAAATATAAATGTCTTGTGCAAACTTCAATTTCATACATGCTCCAACATGTACAGAACTATTGTACAAGTTATAATGTAGGACAAAATACCTTAAATACTACATAGTTCACTAAATACTACATAGTTCACTTACATTAAGGAAACCAATGATTATATGAAGGATGGTAAGAGTTTACAACTTATGTTAAACATCAGCATGTCAATTTTGCTAAGACAGATTCAGTTCAACAGTATGATTTTAAAGCTAATTATAAAGTTTTAATCAATAGCTTTGAAAGATTAATGCTATGTTTTTGTTATATGATGAACTGTTATAGTGTTTAATTAAAAGAGCTTTTTTTGTCTTGGATGTTATATGTAAATATTTACAATGTAAAGTATGTGAATTTAATGTGAACTGTAAATTTTGTGTACGTGTTCAACATGTACTATTCAGCACGCACAACTTTAACACACCTACAATAACACCTGGTAAGCCTCGATTGGAGGAGTTCACGAGAAATAAGCAAAACTTACCAAGATTCACGTAGATTTGGTTCTGGTAAGGCATAAATGGGATATGTTTTGTCCAGTGGAGAAAAAGGTAAACAAGTTGGGATTCGGTTTAGTATCGGTTTTCTAATTTTGTGATTTAAATTATTGTATCGAAACACAAATATTTACCAAAACCATTTTTACGTGAACTCACCTTACTAGGGGTGACAATGTACCTGTATATTTATGAGCTTTTATTTTTTGTCCTGTCTTTCAACTAAAGGAAGCTAGCAGTTGCATTTGGGAATGTCCCCTCTATTGTTACAGAAAAAAAGAACCAAATTGGGCAAAGTTATTGTTTTCTGATTTTGAATGTTTTCATCCAATATTGACCATTCTATTTTTTATTGTATTGTTTTATTTATTCTGGCAACTAAATTTGTCAATACTGAATAGAGTTTTTATTTTTCTGGCACTGTTACAATGCTACAGGGGTCAAAATTGGACGAAGCCCAAAAAATAAACTTTGTTTTTGTGGTCCAATTTTCTAAATCATCTTTTCAATGGAGTCCTTGTGAAAGTCCCTGCCTGCTTTAGGATGACAATTTTGTATTTCTACTATGTTTATTCAGTTATATGTTCATTGTCTATTTTGTATGGCATTGCTGAAGCTTTCAGGGTTTATTAAAGAATAAAGTTAAATATTCATGTTTTATACTGACTTTTCCATTCAATCAAGTATAAAAATTATGTCTCTACCCCCTCCACTTTAGAAATTGTTTTTGTCAAGCCCATCTGTCTGTCCATCCATCTCTCCATCAGAAAGGTTGTCAGCGCAACTCCTCTGAAACTACAGAACCGAATTCAATGAAATTTGGTATATAGGAAGGACACCATAATGTAGTAGTGCATTTTACCAGAAAATTTTGATACCCAAATTTTTGTGGGAGTTATGTCCCTTTGAACTTAGTTTGCCAAAAAATCCCTTTAATCATAGTGTCAGCACAACTCCTCTTAAACTATTGAACTGGAATTCAAGGAAACGTGTTGTATAGGAATCATATGTAGTTGTGCATATTACCAGGATATATTGATCCTCAAATTTTTGTTGGAGTTATGGCCCTTTGAACTTAGAAATTTGCTGAAAATCCTCATTTATCATATTGTCAGCGCTACTCCTCTGAAACTACCAAACCGAATTCAATGAAACTTGGTATATAGGAAGGACACCATATGTAGTTGTGCATGTTACAAGGAAATTTTGATCCTCAAATTTTTGTGGGACTTTAGGCTGTTTGAACTTTTATGAAAATCCTTTCTCCTCTTGTCAGAGCAAACTCCTCTGAAACTACTTCAAACATCATTCAACGGAACTTGCTAGGTTGAAAGGTCACCATATGAAGTTTTACAGATATGATCAAGAAATTTTTAATTTGGGGGGGGGGGGGGGGGGGGGCAAAAACAAACTTTAATTACCTATGTTCAAGGCATTACATATATTAATTAACAATGGCCAAATAAGCAAAAATAACCTTATAAATATAGAAAGGAGATTTATACATTTCAAATATAAATTCCATTTAACTTCGGGAGAGGTAGGGGTTGTAATGTAATTTTTGTTAAAAAATAATGGGCCCAGAGCAGCCTCTTCTGACCCAATTTCAAAATATTTCAAGGATTGGTTTTTTTTTTGTCAATAACAGGAACTAAACATCATAGAGAGATGTTCTTTGTTGGTGGGGAAATCATTGATGGAGGTCAGCATCAGTACAAAAATTAAGTCACCTTTACCTACATTTTCTACATAAATGACTCGGGTTAAAGTTTTGGTTAAGGTCCATATCTCATCAACTGCAAATGATATGAGATGATCTTGGGTCAGTGGGTACATCTACGATAGTAACCAGCATCCATACCAAAATTACCCTGACGTACCTTTTTCTGCATGAATGACCCTTGCTGAAGTTTTTGTTAAGGTTAATATTTCTGAAACTGCAAGTGATAGAGAGATGATAATGGGTAACTGGGTACATCGTGGATAGTAACCAGCAACTGTACCAATATAATATTACCTTAGCCTAAATTTTCCGCATAAATGTCTATATCTCACAAACTTCTAGTGATAGAGAGACGATATCGGGTCAGTGGCTACATCTTAGATAGTAAACAGCATCTGTTTCAAAATAAGGTCACCTTGACCTACATTTTTTACACAAATGCATCAAATAAATGTTCTGGTTAAGGTCCATATCTCAGCAACTGCAAGTGATAGATGATTTTGGGTCAGTGGGAACATCTTGGATATTTACAAACATATGTACCAATATGAGGTCACCTTGACCTATATTTTCTGCATGAATGACCTAGGTTCAAGTTTGAGTTAAGGCACATATCTTAGCAACTACAAGAGATGACATTGGGTCAGTGGGTACATCTTTGATAGGTATCAGGATCTATATCAATATAAGGTCACCTTGACCTATATTTTCTGCATGAATCACTCAGGTTTAAGTTTTGGTTAAGTTCCATATCTCAGCAACTGCAAGTGGAAAAGGGATTACATTGGGTCATCAGGTACATCTTGGTATGTAAATACCATCAGTTGCAAAAATAAGGTCCCCTTGACCTAAATGTTCCACATAATTGACTAAGGTTAAATTAAACTGCAACTGCAAGTGATAGAGATATTGGGTCAGTGAGTACATATTGAATGTACCAAAATGAGGTCACCTTGACCTATATTTTCTGTATGAATGACTCGGGTAAAATATTTTGTTAAGGTTCATACATCAGTAATCAAAAGATTATATTGGGTCAGTGGGTACAGTTTGAATAGTAAGCAACATTTGTTCCATATTTAGGTTGACTTCCATTTTAATGTAAAGGGAAAGGGGATAAGCTGCCGACTTGTGTGCAACTGCTCCACTTCATTATTATTAAAATCATAAGATTATTCTTCTCCTTAGAATAGATAAGTCTTAATTTTGAATTTGACATCTTGCTTGATATATACATTCTGGTTTTATGTTATGCTCTTCATATTTTAGTTTATTTGGCCTTTCAACTTTTGGATTGAGGGTCTCTGATGAATCATTAATAAAGGAAACATACATCAGATGCAATTTTTTAAATCTTTTAACAGGAACTTTGTTGTTATTTTGCTGGTGATGTTTAAGATAGGACTGAAGACACAATGACTTTAAACAACTTGTATATGAGGGAAACTTGGTTTATACAAAGCCATTTATTAAAACACACAGTCACATAAAAGTAGAAACAGAAAAAATAACAAAAAAAGCTCATGTAATACCTAATTGGCCAGTAGATAAATTGTACTGTGACTCAACATTTTCCATTTTTAACCTTTTATGCTAAACATCTAAGAAGGTGATGATATTTTTAAGTGGCAAGGGAAAAAAAATCCTGTGTGTAAAATAGGTCTTGATATTCTGAAATCCATTTTCCCTAGCTACTATTTTTCTTTAATTCTGTTGTTGAGCTTTATCATCACTTATAACAAAGCACTTGCCTAAAATTGTAAGAAAATTTTGTGAATTTATCAATGCTAAAGAAACTACTACATTAAAATTAGATGTGACTAAAATGGAGAATAAAGATACTAGTTTTAAGAAATCATTTATTAATTACTGGACACAGCATTTTATAATTACAACTTTCACTCAAAATTTTATTCATTTCACACCTCTTAATATAAGGATTGCCACAAATGAGTACTGGATATGATGTCTTAAAGACAACAACAAAGGAATATTTGTTCAAAGAAAAATATCAATATAATAACACCTTATTTTGTATTTTTTCATCTGTTAATTCAGCTAAAAGTCTTCATTTCTTTATCGACACAATGAAATAAAATGAAAGTTAAATGTACGACCTCTATCCCACAAAAACAATTTATCATCTTCAAAATCTGACAAAATATCAAAATATATTGGAAATGCAGGACAATATCTGTCCTAATTAGCCAATCTCTCTATTCTGAGACAAGTAAAACTTGAAAAAAAAGTCAAAGAAATAATTTATGAAGGGCCATTTATAAATGATGATTTTATACAAATGAAATCTACCTAAAACTTTTTTGTAAATTAAAAAAATCAAAATATATTTATCAGGAACCATACATTTCCATAATGAGCATGACATAACCTTATATTTAAAGACCAAAGAAAGAAAGTCTCCTTGTTCATGTTGTTATATAACATTATATTGAACATAGAGATCACAATAATTTTAAGGTGACAAATAAAGTAATAAATACATGTATAAATCAAGAAGCACTGTTTGATTGAACATCAATGAAAGTGATCTCTCTACCATCTGTGTCTACCACTGAAGCAGCTACAAGTTGAGCTATTTCTTCCTGTGACAATCCCGTCTCAACCTCTTGAGCATCTTCTGGTACTTCTATAAGTCCTTCCTGTTGAGAGGCAGAACTCATGCCCTCCATGACATTTTGTACATGGATCTTCACCTGTTCTTCGATGGCCTCATTGACTTTCTCCGTTTCTTTGTTTTTCAATTCTTCCAACTCGTCTTCTTCATGCCCTTTCATATGGTTATCTAAGATTTGTTTCCTACTGAAGCCAAAGTTACAAAGTTCACACCTGTACGGAGTTTTACCTGTGTGTGTACGATAATGTGTCTGTAGGTTGACTTTCTGGGCGAACGCTTTTTTGCAAATGTCACATTTATAAGGTTTATCACCTGTATGAATTCGAATGTGACGATACAGATCCGAAATTTTGCCGAAGGTTTTACCACAGGTGTCACATGATATCTTTCCACTATGTACTTTGAGATGGACATGTAGCCTGTACATATCTGTAAATCCTTTGAAGCAGACTCCACATTTATATGGAGTATCATCACCAGCATGGATCTTCATATGTCGACGGAGGTTACCACTCTCATTGAAGGCCCGATTACAAATAGGACATTTGTATGGTTTTTCTCCTTAAACAGAAAGAAAACATCTTATTCAAAACCAAAAGAGGAATATATACATATGTATAATATGTCATGTATGTCTGAATTATCATTTAATATCATTTAATTTTACCAAAAAAATGTATTTTTTCTACTCGTTGATTTTTAATGCAAGGCATTTTACCCCAGTAATTGGTGTAAATTTTAAAAGCATGTGATGTGGGTTGATCTTTCTTCAAGGCAAAGGCAAGATTCAATTTGGTATCCTCTATTCAGTATTTTGTGGGGTCTTTTTTTTCCCCAGGCCTTTGACTAGAGCACTTCTAAAGAATCTTTAATGAATATGATGAAAGAAAAAAAAACATAATGAAATATACTTTAATACTGTATATCAGTTTTTTTTGTAAATGTGTTTAATTTTGGCTATGTTGGCGGTTGGTAACAATGTGCAAATAATAAACACTGCGAAAATTGCCCATATAAGTTCGTTTCTGTTCATTTACTTTTAGTAAACTTTGTTAACATGTACATTTTGTACCCTCAAGACGTTTAATTTTTGTTTTTTTAATAATTTCAGCATCCTTCATACCTGTGTGGATTCTCCTGTGCATTTTGAGTTCATAGCGGTGCATATATGTCTTGTCGCAGTCACTACACTTGTAGACCTTTGCATGAGTGTGAGTCTTCAAATGGCGATGACAGTTGCTCTTGCTGTTGTATTCTTTTCCACATACATTACATTTATAAATATACTTTGTGTCATCAGCCTCATCATTAGGGATAAAATCAGTTCCCTCACCATTTATAACCAGTGTTTCATCATCTTTTGACATGTCCTCATAAGTGATGTTGCCTTCTCCATCTATCCCTACATTAACATCGCTAGGATCGGTAAAGTTTCCTAAATCAATTAGAGATGTAACTCTCTGAATCTTTGGAATGGTGACATCTGTTGTAGTTTTGACAACAAATTGCTTTTCTCCATCAGATGTTTCTGTTTCTTGTATAATATGATGAGGTGGTTGACTTCTAGGAATGACAGGAGGTGTCTGGGTTGGTTTCACCTGAGTTTGTGGCTGTGTTGGTATAGTAGGGGACTGTGGCTTTGTCTGGAGTTGTGATGATGGAGGAGGGAGTGAAGGTATGTTCCTGTCTGGTCGACGAATATTGGTCTCCACTGCTGGTTTCATTGTCTCCTCATCTTGGTCTTCTTGATGCGTCTTTAAATGCTGAAGAAAGTTAACCTTTTGGAATAAATTTCCACAAAACCCACACATGTAAATTTTCTCTTGAGCATGTGTTTTCAAATGATTCTGCCAATTTGCCCTACGTTTGTATGAAATACCGCAAAGTCCACATTTGTGAACAGTCAAATCTTCTTTTTCTGCTTCATCTTGTATGTTCTGAATAACACTGGCATTTGAGACTGGTTGTTTCATTTTCATTGGTTTATGAGCTGCTGGTGGACGTCCTCTTTTCCTCTTTCCTTTCTTTAGGTTTTCTTGATTTTCCTCATCCCTAATAAGTTCCTCAACCTTTTCATCTACCACGTCTGCAGTTTCTGGGGTTTTTGTTTCTTCCTCTTCATCTTCTGCTGGAAAATCGGTCTGAATACCACTATCAGCAAAATCATAACTGTTATGATGAGGCACTGTTGTGTTCTGTATACCTATGAAGATATTAAAAGTAATTTACATATCTATGTGAAGAGTTTTAATGAATGCATTTATCAAAGTACATGTATACAATATGTAGATGTATATTGTTGTAGAGGATAAAAATCTGTCTTAAATTAGGGAATGTGAAATTTTTCCACAACTTTGCATTACACCATAAGAATTCTAAGGTAAATAAAAAAATCTATTTTGTTAGTTTGAAAAATACATGCACATACATGTACATGTAGTTCTATGATTTGAAAAAAGACTTCCCATCTGTAACTGTCCAATTTTTCATTACAGCACTATCTATTTTTTTAATTTTAAATAGCTGGCAAGAACAAGAGAAAGAATTGAAATACATGTACATGTACAAAATGTATATAAATTTATATATGTAAAATTTTAAAGAACAAGAAAAAACAAGAGGCTCCCAGGAGCCTGAATTGCTCACCTGAACTACACAGATACACATATTTTGTAGATAGTATTGTGCTTAACCATATGCTATTTAAATTTCTGAAATATCTTATTAGAAGTTTTCCAAAGCATAATAAGTGCAAAATTTTGAGAAAAATCTAGAAAAAGGGCAATAACTCCTACATCGGTTGTTGGATCTTCTTAAAAATTTCTGGGCAGGTAGATCTTGAGGTGCTGATCACTTTTATTCTCTGCCAGAATTTTCATATCTTTTACCGTTTTTGAGTTATTAGCAAAAAACTGCAATTTACAGCTGTATATTATATGCTACTAATGTTAACGAGGCCGGGATAAGGTACCGGTACTTTATGTTTTCAACTAACAAATGTACAGATTTCAATAAAAATATCACAAATTAAAAAAAAACACAAAAAAACTGCAATTTACCCCTATATTCTATTTTTAGCCACAGCGGCCATGTTTTTTGACGAATCCAAACGCTAGTTTTGTAGCAATAATGCTAATAAACAACCGTACCAAGTTTGATTGCAATTGGACTTGTGGTGTCAGAGGAGTTAACACTTAAAGAAAAGCTAAGGGACGGCCGACGGACGCCAAGTGACGGCAATAGCTCACATGACCCTTCGGGTCAGGTGAGCTAACAAGCTACAGACTGTTCCAAAATTAAATGTCACTTTGTGGGAAGTTCAGGAGGCAATTTCATCAATACCCCACCCCCCCTAATAGAGTTTAATCTGATTTTTACAGAAATTGCTTCTAAACAGCAAAACTTGTGTCTTAACTCATTTTTTCTACACCCCCGCAAACAAAGTTTGGGGTATATAGGACTGTCAGTCCTGCACCATATACATGTACATGTACCTTGTAAGTGCAACTCCTAGAAAGCTTAATGGATTTTGATGAAACTTAACATGAAGGATAAAGTTCCCCCGAAGAATAACATATGGAGATGTGTATGAAGAATTTATAATTACATACAATCAGTGGCGTAGCTTGCCTTTTTTAAAAGTGAGGCAAAACCGGCAAGGGGTCTGGGGACCGCTCAAGGTCCCCAGTGGGTCCAGGGCAAAGCCCTGGTAGGGGGTCCAGGGGGACGAAGCCCCCCGGCCGAAAACGATTTTTAGATATTTAGAGGCCACAGAATGCTTCTCCTAACCATATAAAATAGGTATCAAAGTCAATCTGGGTCTTGTTTTTTTTTTTAAACCGAACAAGTGTCTAAAAAAAACATTCATAATTTTATCTACATTGAATTTCGAAATGGTTTAACTCTAAGGTTTTTCCCATCCAAGGCCGGGCATAGGTTGATCTAAGACATTCAAAATTTGGATAGCAGTTGAGTATATTTTGGTTATAAATACTCTTCATATTCATGAGTTTTTGACAATTCGAAATTTGGATGTCATTACTCAGTTATTTTTTTTATCCGATGATTCGTATTGAGTCGAATAGTTTATAAACTGCGTTATGTGTTTGAGCCATGCTCCTGCTAGGTATGGTAGCGCGAGTGAGCGAGTGAGTTGGTGTTTTACGCCTTTGCAACACTACATAGGGCGATGAAAATGAAGAGAGTGATAAAATGAACATGAAATGATGATGAAAAATATGGGGTTTTGTGGGACACACAGGAACAGTAAATTTCAAAGTCAACATAAAAGGGGAGAGATGGGTAGGGGCGAAAAATTTAGCCAATTTGGTGCAATATTTGACAGTCCACAAAGAGATCTTTACGTGCATGAAGCGTGCATGACACTCTCCACACACATTGGCCCACTATGGTCAGCGGTCAGGATTTACCTGACAATCCCCGCAGACCAGGACCTTCTTTTTCAGCCACCTTGGGTACACATTTGGTCGCTCTATGGGCTGAGCACTAACCCGATGTCAGAATTCCAAGACCCTTTAATTGTCGCCTCTTACAACAAGTAGGCTCTGTTGCGGGCCTATTCGCCACCCAGGCTCCACAGGGAACGGGTACGATAGAACGGTACTTTGTTTTACTATTTGTTGTTTCTTGTTAAGCATAACGACTCGGATCGCATAGATTTAGATATCTGAACATGTTACTGGTTCTAAGGTGTTAAATACAAATTTTCTCATTTAGATACAGCTTTGTATAAGCAATTTCAAACACTACAGTTCTCAACTTTATACTTCTGCAGATGGGTCGACGTAGGTTCTCTTCTTGTAATATTAAGTTATTCTAAAGCAGTGAAACTTGTTACAAACAAAACAAAGGAAAAAAAGTAAGCCAACCGAAAGTAACTTTCTATTACAATGGTTGAACACGATAGTGCTGGTGAATGGAACTTTGTTCCCTAGCTCAACATGCTTACATCCTTAGGCTACGACTTCTTTTATCAAATGTGTATTTAAATTTCGATTAGCTTAAATTTTTCCTCTTTTGGTACTAAAAGCTACGCAAAAAAATGCAGCAGTATGTTTTACGTAACAAACGATCAAACAATAACAGCCATATACTATTTATAAGGTTGGTGGATCGTAGTAGATGGGAAGTAGAACCGAGATCTGTGTGTTTTAGACGTTACTTTTTTTTTTTTTTTTATCAAACTTGAATTCTTCAACTTTGATTGACATGATGATTTGTTATAAGCTCCCGCTTAGCGGGAGCTAGATTGACTGAGTATGATGCCTTCAACCGGAAGACGTATAAGCTAGTCAAAAATCCGCACCCAATAACACTGAATGCAAAATTAAATTCCTTTTTTGGAATTTCTCAATTTAAACAAGTGTGGCCACTAAAAGTATGTCTCGCCTGCCGGCACCATCGCTAAAATCAACTACCTAAGCTTTCATTTCTTGATATAAACACAAAAAGTGTCAGTATACCTTATAACAGATGCCTAATTATTATACTATTCAAGCAATCCATTGTCCACACAAGTATTACAAAAAGTTTTCTGTCTGAAAAAAAGACCCAAGTTCACAGAGTCACTGGAGCGTAAAAGTGGGGTCATGGTCACACGGCATGGTGACAGTTGCGTTGTTCATAACCGCAACTGTCTGTTTACCCAATATCAGATGCCTAGCTATCATAACTTTCCAGCAATTCATCGTCCATAAAAGTCTTACAAAAAAGTTTTTCGGCCTGAAAAATACCTAAGTTCACAGATTCACTGGAGCGTGAAAATGAGGTCAGGGTCACACGGCATGGTGACAGTTGCATAGACCATAACCTGAACTGTCTGTATACCAAATATCAGATGCCTAGCTATTATACTTTTCAAGCAATTCATCGTCCACAAAAGTCTTACAAAAAAGTTTACAGCCTGAAAAAAGACCTAAGTTCACAGAGTCACTGGAGCGTGAAATGAGGTCAGGGTCACATGGCATGGTGACAGTTGCGTAGACCATAACCTGAACTGTCTGTATACCAAATATCAGATGCCTAGCTATTATACTTTTCAAGCAATTCATCGTCCACAAAAGTCTTACAAAAAAGTTTACGGCCTGAAAAAAGACCTTAGTTCACAGAGTCACTGGAGCGTGAAAATGGGGTCAGGGTCAAACGGCATGGTGACAGTTGCGTAGACCATAACCTGAACTATCTGTATACCAAATATCAGATGCCTAGCTATTATACTTTTCAAGCAATTCATTGTCCACAAAAGTCTTACAAAAAAGTTTACGCCGCCGCCGCCGTCGCCGGAAAGTAATACCTATGTCTCGCCTTCCGCGACTATTCGTCGCAGGCGAGACAAAAATGATAAACATAGTTATTGTATTAATATAAATAATTTCAAGTATTTCCAGCTATGAAATGTTTTAAATGTAAAGAATTTGAATAAAAAAATTAGAACATCAGGTATATTTTTATTATTGGCGTCCACTAGAGGTCGCGTCTATCAAAACAAAATGACAGAAGCGCGGGAACCTGTCATTCTAATTTACGCAAACCAAGACCCCCAAAAAAGCGGTGCATTATCAACCAAACAAATTCAGCAGACAAATGTTATTCCCAGTAGCCAATGCAATATATTTACTTTGTCCTCAGTAAATAAATTTGTTTTTGTTATTTTCTCTCTAACCGGCTTTGCATTCGAAAATGAAAGTACAAATATTCTTTGTTTACGGATGCGTTCTTCGAGGTCCGCGTCCGAAGCAATTCACTTCCTTGTTCAGTTTGGAGGTTTGTTCTTTTTCAAAATTATGGATATGAGGCACCACATATATATAAGAAAGTTACTTTATCTGCGGGAGCTTATCAGGTTTAACCTGTATCATATTATTCGCTTCGACTTTAATGACCCCTGACACAAACAGCTTTACTGTATCTGTTTCTTCTTTTTTCGGTTCAGTTTGTTTTTTATGTTTACGGTCATTTTTTTTTTTGACGAAAAAAGTGAGGCAACTGCCTCATTGCCTCAATGGAAGCTACGCCACTGACAATGCCATCAGATATCATTCAGGGGAGATAATTGGACTTTATTTTTTTTTTCAATATACATGTAGTGTCCAATGTGAAGCTGATATCCCTTCGTGAGCTAGCTCACAGCATTCCTTGTATCTAATATAATATGTGTCTCACCTAATGTTCTGAAGACCTTTCCTTTCCACTTGAATTCTCCTTCTGATCCTGTGTCTACAGCATTATCCGATGAGTAAACAACAATTTGTACAGTACCATCAGGTAAGTATTCAGTTTTGTAGTTCCCTGCAGGTATTTGGACTGGTACTCCATCAATTATTATTTCTTGATTCATCTTGCTCTGTTACTAACCCACACCTGCAAGAAAAAAAATATTACTTACATATTTTACATGTATCAATATTTTATTTTTCCTCTTTCCAAACAATAGTATCTGACAAAATTTTAATGTTAAATTCTAGTCTACATTTAACCTACTTTGTTCGGTCCACCTAAAATTTTTTGGATTTTTACTTTCCAAGACCCAAATCTCAAATGAGACCAGACAATTTAAATCCTTATTTCTTATACTATTTTAATGGTCTTTTATGCCCCCTCTAACTAAAGAGCACTTGTTCAACTTGACATTGGGTCAAGACGCTTTGTCAACAGAGTGACTGAGATGTGTGGCCCAGGTGGTCAAATAGGAATCTATGCCAAAGAACTTTCAAAATGAATGCCAGGGTCATCAGGCTATAATGCAGAAAACCTCACACCTAACCATCAGGTTGTCAAATTCCTACCACCATAAAAAAAACCCGCTTCAGGTCTTTACAAGAGTAGGACCTCTAGGATCCCCTGCTTTCAACCAAATTGCCCAATCCTAAGAATCCCTCCCTTTTCAAGTCAAAACTCTCATACTTGATTGGATTCTAACGAGCCAGACCTGTCCAGATTCATCCAATTAATCCAAAATTTGGCAGCAAATTTCTTTGATCTTTCAATTTTATAGTAGATCTAACACCGGCAGCAATTAAAAAAACTTTCATCAACTTCATTAACATTTCACAGGACTGTAAAGTTTTGATGAGCTGCTCATGTGAGATTTGTAAAAAAATTGAAAGAGTAGAAATTGAAAAAAATCTATGAAATTTGCTGACTACAAATGTATACATGTATGTTTAAGTCTCACATGATTTGCGGGACACTTGACAGGTTGGATTTAAAGTTCATTTCATCATCCCAATCATGTTCAACTTCCTAATGGTGAGGGAGGCGAATAGATAAAAAGGGAGATGGGACAGAAGGGGTTGGGGGACGTTACCCCATGTTGTTTGTCTACAGGTGTCAGGAGTAAAGCAATATCTACATGTAACTACATGTAAATAAAATTACTGGCATTTACAAACTAATAAAAAAAAAACCATATATGTGTACTGAAAAGAGCCCTGTAATTTGTAACTGATTACATGGGTACAAAGAAAACCTCAACAAACATAAATGGACAAAAAACAAACTTAATAAGAATCTGAATGACTCCAAATATATTGAAAATAATATACTAATACATAGGTGATAATTATATACTTCCTATGTAACTTATATTGTTAAGTGTTAATGTTATTACATTATGTTAATAATTGCTCTGTATCATGCCCCTTGTCACTTTCGGCCCATGCTTTTGGTTAATAAAACATTCTTCTTCTTCTTCAAACACACAAAAATCTATTTTTAAATGTAACCAATTTGCAGGCAAACAGGCATATATCTTTGAGAGTTGAGAATGTCATGATACAGTTTGCTAGTCTAGTTACTTGCAAGACAAACCGAAAGTAGAACTGTGTTGTCAATGCTTGCAATAAACGTTTTTCTACCCCTCAAATTCACAATGATGCTTGTTTTCCTTATTTTCAAATAGCTACCAAGCACCCAAATGAAAATGTTTCTTATGTTTTGATCCAGTTCAAAGATAGTCTTTCATTTGATCATTTTTTTAAAAAACACAATAAGCTAACATTCACAAACCAAATTTCAAGTAATCTGATGATTAAAATGTCCTTTATTTGTCCTTGGCTTCTATTCAAGCTGGAATATGGCGTCTCAGTCGTAAACGAGGTTGACAACAGTGAGATTACAATGCAATCAAAAATATCGTCTGCAAATCAATTTTCCTTTACTCAATTATGGTCAATCATCACCTTTGGACGCCAACCAATAAAGCAACAGTCATGAATAAACATGTCAAAAAGTATTTGTTTATAGAAAAATGACAGTTAAGAAAGAATTAGTTGATTTTTCAAATCAATCAACCCTTTTGGGGGCCTCTTTGGTTATTCCCCTTTTATAGCTTACTCAGCAGAGGGCGTTCTTTACTGCAAAAACGCGCTGGAAAAGCGATAAGGAAGACATTTTGTCAACAGTTAAATTCAACTGACGTTTCTTTTTCTTTATGGTATATGTCATAAATATTTCGCACATCGTCCCTTACAATTTCACCCACTACTAATGGTAAAACATTCATGCTCATGAAAATGCCCCCAGTTCAAACTTTCAGAGGATTTTCACGGAGAAGCTTTATTTCTATGTAACTTGTTGGCTTTCAAGCATCAGATTGATTATTTGTGTTTTTTTGCTTCTACTTTCGGTTTGACTATCATACATGTGTCATATGTTTTGTATTTGCAAGGGGCCAACCATATTACATGTGTCTACTTGAAAGGGGGTGGTTTTTCCTAATTAAAAGTAAAAAAAAATTACTCAGTCAGTGCTGTTGTTTCACATATTTGCTTCATTTTGACAAAAACCTTTTTAATTCCTCCAGTCTCACAAGCTATTTTCCTGTAACAGTTTAATAGCAAAATATCTACAGGAACCAATTATATCGATATTCATTTGATCTTAGGCCGAATACTTACCTTAAGGTTCATCTGTACCTTTCTTTAAAACATGGCGTTATTTTTAATCTATTTTCAGTATATGCACAGCCAAAACTGCACATAAATTTGAAATATTAAGTGTAGCTGGACCTAGATATTAAAAATTCTTACCTTTTCTCTATGAAGTCTTCCTGAAAAAATCCTTTATTTTAGAGATCTCTTTTTTCTCCGCTTTTAAAAACACCCGATTTAAGGCTAACATGGCTAATATCACTTTCACCCTTTCTTGTGGCCTCAAATTTCATGCAACTTTCAATAAGGGATTTAACTAAAAGTGTTCACCTCGTTTCATGTAAGAGGCACAATAGGGATAGTTTGTCCTTTTTCAATTTAAAATCTGAACAGGAAAAAAAAGAGATCTTTATTTTTAAGGAACTTAAAATGAAAAATTGATAGAAATTGAATCAGAAATTACCATATCTAGGTCCAGCTATGCTTTATTTTATTATTTTATTTGTAGTTTTTGTTCTGCATATACTAAAAAATAGGTAGAAAATTTCGCTATTTTTAACGAAAGGTACAGATGAACCTTAATCGAATAAAGTCAAAAATCCGTTTACTTGGTTTGCGATACGTGTTTGTTCCGGCCGATAAAGCAGCTAACAATGTCATTGTGGTATGAAGAAAGTATTACCTTGAGGTTTTAATGCACGAAATAAAAAATTTGAACACTTTCGTTCCTGTGCATTCGACAGAATCAGGTATCATTGACGATCATATCATGCATGTCATAGCAACCACAGCACTTCGAGTTGCCCCGACATACTTTAAGTTACCTACTATGTACTGGATACCTAAAATACACAAAAATCCATATAAATCTCGTTTTATCTCTGCTTCAAGTAAGTGTTCTTTAACCCATATTTCCAAAATTCTATCTCTTACTTTAACTACTATGAAGGAATATATTATTCAATACTGTGAAAGGGTATTCGAAAACTGTGGAATTAATTATTTTTGGAGTGTAAAAAATTCTCTTGATGTTTTGGACAAGCTTTGTGCATTTGAAAATACTTTTCATACCGTTGATAGTTATGATTTTTCTACCAACCTTCCACATAATCTGATTAAAAAGAAATTTGAATATTTGGTTGAATGGTGTTTTGACAAATCTAAAAGTGATATATCTGTTCTAGAGTTTCAAAATCATTTAGTAAATCATTTTTTTAGAAAGGAGACTCAAAAGGGTTGCATTAACTGGACTGATGCAGAAACTATTACTGCTCTAAATTATTTGTTAGATAATATTTACATGTACATACGTTTTGGTAAACAAATTTATCGCCAAGTTATTGGTATTCCTATGGGTACTTATTGTTCGCCACTTATAGCCGACCTTTTCCTATACTGTTATGAATCACAATTTATGGCTAAATTACAAAAAGACCTGAACAAACAGAACCTAATCGAAACTTTCAATTATACTTTTAGATATTTAGATGACATTCTTGCACTCAACAATCCTTCATTTTCTAATTTTATTACAGATATCTATCCTTCTGAATCAACCTTGAACAAATCTAACATCACTGGTGATAGATGACCTTTTTTAGATTTAGATTTAAGTATTATTGACGGAGTGAGTGAGTTGGTGTTTTACGCCCGTGCAACGCTATATAGGTTATTTACAGGCGATGAACATGAAAAGGATGATAAAATGAACATGAAATGATGATGATAAATGAAATATGGGGTGGGGTGGGAAACAAAGGACCGGTAAATTTTGAAGAACCAAAGGAAAAGGGGAAAGGTGGGTAGGGGCAGAAAATTAAGCCTATGTGGTGCACTACTTGGCGGTCCACAAAGGGGTCTTTTACATGCATGAAGCGTGGCACTCTCCATACATGTTGGCCCACTATGGTCGGCGGTCAGGGTTTCCGTATTATAGACCTGACAACCCCCGTGGACGAGGGCCACCCTATTCAGCCACCTAGGGTACACACTTGGTCGCTCTGTGGGCTGAGCACTGACCCGACTTCAGAATCCTAAGACCCTTAGTCGCCTCTTACAACAAGCTAGGCTCTGCTACGGGCCTATTCGCCACCGGGGCCCTGCGCAGGACTATTATTGACGGAAAATTACATACCAAAGTATATGATAAACGTGACCACTTTACCTTCCCTATTATAAATTTCCCTTTTCTTGAAGGAGATGTTCCACTAGCGCCGTCATACGGGGTTTACATTTCACAGTTAGTAAGATATGCTCAGATCTGCAGTTGTGTTTCTGATTTTAATAATAAAAACCGTTTTATTACTGAAAAATTATTAAAACAAGGTTATTGATACCACAAATTAGTAAAATCTTTTTCTAAATTCTTCCACAAGTATCGATCTCTTATTGAAAAATTTAATTGTATACATCACTTTCTTATAGTGAAAGGAATATCACATCCTGAATTTTATGGTAATGCTTTATATAAAGCTCACAAATTTAAAAGCAATCCATTAGAAATGAAAAATTGGCTTCAAAATTTATTATGGAAAGGATATGAAATGAATATCCTGGTTAAATCTTTGAATTTAGTGTTTTTTGGCAGAAATATTGAAAACTTAATACATGTACTTGCTTTAAAACTTCCATAAGCGTTTTTACTATTGTCATTTTTAAGCATTATAGCGATCAAGTGTGTCGGTTTTGTGTGAAGACACTTCACTAAATCATTATTGTTTGAAGTGTTGTGTCAGATTTAAAATCGATACGTTTGATTTTTGTCTCGCCTGCGACAAATAGTCGCAGAAGGCGAGACATAGGTATTACTTTCCGGCGGCGACGGCGGCGGCGTCGTAAACTTTTTTGTAAGACTTTTGTGGACAATGAATTGCTTGAAAAGTATAATAGCTAAGCATCTGATATTTGGTATACAGACAGTTCAGGTTATGGTCTACGCAACTGTCACCATGTCATGTGACCCTGACCCCATTTTCATGCTCCAGTGACTCTGTGAACTTAGGTCTTTTTTCAGGCCGTAAACTTTTTTGTAAGACTTTTGTGGACGATGAATTGCTGGAAAAGTATATTAGCTAGGCATCTGATATTTGGTATACAGACAGTTCAGGTTATGGTCTACACAACTTTCACCATGTTTTGTAACCCTGACCCCATTTTCACGCTCCAGTGACTCTGTGAACTTAGGTCTTTTTTCAGGCCGTAAACATTTTTGTAAGACTTTTGTGGACGATGAATTGATGGAAAAGTATATTAGCTAAGCATCTGATATTTGGTATACAGACAGTTCAGGTTATGGTCTACGCAACTGTCACCATGCCATGTGACCCTGACCCCATTTTCACGCTTCAGTGACTCTGTGAACTTAGGTCATTTTTCAGGCCGTAAACTTTTTTGTAAGACTTTTGTGGACGATGAATTGCTGGAAAAGTATATTAGCTAGGCATCTGATATTAGGTATACAGACAGTTTAGGTTATGGTCTACGCAATTGTTACCATGCCATGTGACCATGGCCCCATTTTCACGCTTTAGTGACTGTGAACTTAGGTCTTTTTTCAGCCAAAAAACTTTTTTGTAAGACTTTTGTGGACGATGAATTGCTGGAAAGTTATAATAGCTAGGCATCTGATATTGGGTAAACAGACAGTTGCGGTTATGGACAACGCAACTGTCACCATGCCATGTGACCATGACCTCATTTTTATGCTCCAGTGACTCTGTGAACTTAGGTTTTTTTTTCTGACAGAAATTTTTTTGTAATACTTGTGTGGACAATGGATTGCTTGAATAGTATAATAACTAAGCATCTGTTTTTAGGTATACAGACACTTTTTGTGTTTATATCAAGAAATGAAAGCTTAGGTAGTTGATTTTAGTGATGGTGCCGGCAGGCGAGACATACTTTTAGTGGCCACACTTGTTTTTTACATCAGTCGATTGATGATTCTCAGCTAGCTGTCAGTAACAGTGAGTGTTCTATAGAGAGTTCCTTTACCGTCCTTTTGTTTGTTCTTGTTTTTTGTCTTAGGTTCTCTCTAGTAGAATTGGACTCTGATCGATTTGATTTTTATTGTGTGTTTAGTTTTTATACGACCGCAAAAAATTTGTGGACGTATTATGGTATGATGCTGTCGTCGTCGTCGATGTCTGTTAACTTTTTAGTGTTTCCACAATAACTTTAGTTCCAGTTATCCGATTGCTATGAAACTTTACAATGATGTTCCTTACCATAAAAGGATGCATAGGATTGATTTTGGGGGTCCCCCCATTTTTCGTTTAGAAATTAGGGGCCAAAAAAGGGCCAAAAATACTACTTTTTTGTTTGTTTCCACAATAACTTTAGTTCTAGTTATCCAATTGCTATGAAATTTGACAGTGATGTTCCTTACCATACAAAGATGAATGGGATTGATTTTGGGGGTCCCCCCTTTTTTTGATTCGAAATTAGGGGCCCAAAAGGGGAAAAAAATTCAAATATTTTACTTGTTTCCACCATAACTTTGGTCCTAGTTGGCCTATTGCTGTGAAATTTGTCAAGAATGTTTCTTACAATAAAAGAATGAACCTGATGAATTTTTGCGCCCCCTTTTTCTCCGTTGTGTAATTAGGGGCCAAAAGGGGCCAAAATAAAAACTTTTTTATTTGTGGTCCGATTTTGAAATTTTTTTTTGCAAGTTTATTTTTGTCAAGTAGCGAATCCAAATTTGAGAATTTATTTTTGCGACCCCCACCCCTTTTTCACCTGTTACGTAATAAGGGGCCAAAAGGGGCCGAAATTGAAACTTTTTTATTTCTGGTCCGATTTTGAAAATTTTTTTTGCATGTTTGTTCTTGTCAAATAGCGGATACAAAATTAAGAATTAATTTTTGCGACCCCCCCTTTTTCCCCTTATTACGTAATTAGGGGCCAAATGGGGCCGAAATTGAAACTTTTTTATTTCTGGTCCGATTTTGAATTTTTTTTTTGCATGTTTGTTCTTGTCAAATAGCGAATACAAAATTAGGAATTAATTTTTGCGACCCCCCCCTTTTTCCCCCTATTACGTAATTAGGGGCCAAATGGGGCTTTTTTATTTGTGGTCCGATTTTGAAATTTTTTTTTGCAAATTTATTCTTGTCAGGTAGCGATTCTAAATTTAAGAATAAATTTTTTGGGCTGTAATCGTAATTTAAAAAAAATTCTGGTTCGATTTTTTAATTTTTTCCCCAAACATTATTCTTTTAAAGAGTAGAATACAACATTCAAAATTTATATTTTTAGCCCCTGGGTTGAAAGTCCATCAGAGAAGCATGTGTCAAAAACCTTTGTCAGTCCACCATGGGCTGCATGTGTCCAGAACAATAGACTATCCATATTAGGCCTAAAACGTACAGGGTTCAACATGTTGCGGTCGTATCATGCTGCGCTCGGCAAAGCTTTTTATTATGCTTTGTCTAGTAATATTGATAGGGGGAAGGTTGGGCCCAAAAAACTAGTTTAACCCCGCCACATATTACATGTGCCTGTCCTAGGCCAGGAATCTTTGACAAAGCTTTCATTTGTACTTGTCTTTTTGATGTTTTCTGTTCTGTGTTTAAGAAGGGGATCTATCTGTGACTATTTCAGGGCTGGATTTGAATTATATGCATCTTATTTAGACCATGGGCCAATTGCAGAACCGTGAGCAGTGCCAAATGGCCTCCTTGAAGGCTGCTGGCGGTTGTCCATTGTGGTTTTTATATGACCGCAAAAAATTTGCGGACGTATTATGGTATGATGCTGTCGTCGTTGTTGGCGTCGTCGTCGTTGTCGGTGTCTGTTAACTTTTTAGTGTTTCCACAATAACTTTAGTTCCAGTTATCCAATTGCTATGAAACTTTACAATGATGTTCCTTACCATAAAAGGATGAATGGGATTGATTTTGGGGGTCCCCCCATTTTTCGTTTAGAAATTAGGGGCCAAAAAAGGGCAAACAATACTACTTTTTTGTTTGTTTCCACAATAACTTTAGTTCTAGTTATCCAATTGCTATGAAATTTGACAGTGATGTTCCTTACCATACAAGGATGAATGGGATTGATTTTGGGGGTCCCCCCTTTTTTTGTTTCGAAATTAGGGGCCCAAAAGGGGAATAAAATTCAAATATTTTACTTGTTTCAACCATAACTTTGGTCCTAGTTGGCCTATTGCTGTGAAATTTGTCAAGAATGTTTCTTACAATAAAAGAATGAACCTGATGAATTTTTGCGCCCCCCTTTTTCTCCGTTGTGTAATTAGGGGCCAAAATAAAAACTTTTATATTTGTGGTCCAATTTTGAAATTTTTTTTTGCATGTTTGTTCTTGTCAAATAGCGGATACAAAATTAAGAATTAATTTTTGCGACCCCCCCCTTTTTCCCCCTATTACGTAATTAGGGGCCAAATGGGGCCAAAATCGAAACTTTTTTATTTGTGGTCCGATTTTGATTTTTTTTTTTTGCAAGTTTATTTTTGTCAAGTAGCGAATCCAAATTTGAGAATTTATTTTTGCGACCCCACCCCTTTTTCACCTGTTACGTAATAAGGGGCCAAAAGGGGCCGAAATTGAAACTTTTTTATTTCTGGTCCGATTTTGAAAATTTTTTTTGCATGTTTGTTCTTGTCAAATAGCGAATACAAAATTAAGAATTTATTTTTGCGACCCCCCCTTTTTCCCCCTATTACGTAATTAGGGGCCAAATGGGGCTTTTTTATTTGTGGTCCGATTTTGAAAAATTTTTTTGCAAATTTATTCTTGTCAGGTAGCGATTCTAAATTTAATAATACATTTTTTGGGCTGTAATCATAATTTTAAAAAAATTCTGGTTCGATTTTTAATTTTTTCCCCAAACATTATTCTTTTAAAGAGTAAAATACAACATTCAAAATTTATATTTTTACCCCCTGGGTCGAAAGTCCATCAGAGAAGCATGTGTCAAAAACCTTTGTCAGTCCACCATGGGCTGCATGTGTCCAGAACAATAGACTATCCATATTAGGCCTAAAACGTACAGGGTTCAACATGTTGCGGTCATATCATGCTGCGCTCGGCGAAGCTTTTTATTCTAAATTGCCGTTTAATTGTGGGCTGTGTCGCGTACACTTATTCCACATCTCTTTATTTTTTATTTGACAATGCAGTATGTTAGTTCACCAATTTAAAGATATTTCTTAGAAATTGTTTTACCTTCTTCCTTCTTTCTTATATACTATGAAAGTTCCAATGGTCTTACGATTTTTGCATACTTACTAGTAGTGGGTTAAAGTTAGGCACTGGCTATGTTTACACGGCTGTGTAAACCTAAGAAATCGTTAGGTTTACACGTGTAAAAATAACGAAAACTTAGGTTTACACGGAAAAGTAAAGCCCGATCACAATGATGGCGACAAAACCGAAACGTGTAACAATAGTTATTGTGAAAAACAATGCACAAAAATAAATCTTTATATGTAAGGGATAGGAACCGATAACAGCATATTCTTTAACAATATTTTTGTAATTAGAAACACTAAAATCTTGAAGAAATGATCACGAGGAGACACAGACCAATTCATTAAGGATTCATGTTAAATTGTTTATAACCTGTATGAAAGGCTGTTAATAATTTTTATCTATTTACAGACTGATGACTGATGGCAGAACAGAATGAGATGTATGTACTGCAGAATGAGGATCAAGAGTCCCAGGGTACTGTCAATATCTTCACACAGGATGGACAGATGGTCATGGAAATCAGTGGCACCCAAGGTGATCAGTCCCAGTTCTCAGAATATGGTGTTGATGAAGTCCAAGCAGGTGAACAGATGATTCAGATAGCAAATACATTTATAAATGCTCAGGAAGGGGATTCTCATTTGTTACAAATTGCTAATACGTTTGCTGACCAAGGTAAAAATGCTGATCCAAAAAAGACAGATGATATTTATGAAGTTGAAGGGTCAATCATTCAAACAACTGGAGATGATGGACAAATGCAAACACTTGTTTTTGATGAAAATGAACACATGTATTCTATTCAAAATCCAGGTGATCAAAATACAGGAGAGCAGTCAGTTTTTGTACAAATTCCTGACATTCAAAACTTATCTGATCAAGCATTTACAAGTTCAGGTGTACAGACTATGGAGGGTATGGAGGACTCAAACCATGGCCAGGAGATCATTATTGAAGGGATGTCTATGCAGAACTTACAGAATGTCAGGTCAGAAGTCCTGCCTGATGGCACTGTACAGCTTTATATGGTGGAAAATGAAGGTGATGAAGACCAACAGGCAAAACAAGAAATAACACCTGCAGAAAATGAGGATATCATAATTAAAGAAGTACAACCATCAGATATATCTGTTGTAAAGGAAACACGATATCGTGATGTAGCAACACAGATAACCTGTTATCCAAAGTTTTCTAGGCAGGGTCTATTTGATGTTGCTACCCAAGTTACCAAGAAAGACATCATTGGTGGACAAATGAAAAATCGACAGCTTCCAAATGGAACTACTATCATACAAAATAACATTAAAACTCAAAATAAAAATACTGTTATTTTAAATGCTGGAGATGGATCTTTGATGCTGTTCTACAAATGTAACATCTGTGGAAAACTGTACAAGAATAAACCTAACTGGCAAAACCACATCAAGTCTCATGCAAAAGAAAAGGTGTACATGTGTGGACACTGTGGAAAGATCTTCCAAAAAGTCAGCTTGGCCTCTCATCTCCGAACTCATTCAGAATTAGCACAGATAGCCGTGTTTGAAAATCTACCTGATGACATGAAACGAAAGAACCACAAAGCTATTCCAGGTTTAATTCTATCCAGTGAAGAAGCTTCTGTGATTGAGTTAGATATTCTAGATGTTCCTACAGAAGCTGACGAGTCCATGATAGTAGAACCTGAACCCGAGCCTGAACCACCACAGCCAGATTTATCAGAGGTATTTACAGACAATGATATACCTGCTAAGATGCACATGGAAGTGGAGGCAGAGACTGAGGTGGTTCAAGAGGGAGCAAAGTCTAAGTTTGTATACAAATGTAATGTTTGTGGTAAAGAATATAACAGCAAGAGTAACTGCCACCGTCATCTCAAGTCTCACACCAATGAGAAAGAATACAAGTGTGGTTACTGTGGGAAAGGATTTACACATAAGTATGAAGTACGCATGCACTGTAGGATACATACAGGTGAAAAGCCTTTTAAATGTCCTATATGTACTAGAGGATTTAATGAGAGTGGAAATTTACGTCGTCATATGAAGATCCACGTCAAAGATGAGTCTCCATACAAATGTGGTGTCTGTTTCAAAGGGTTTGACAATACTGCTAGACTGAATGCTCACATTAAGGTACACACAGGAGATATTGTATGTGACATTTGTAACAGGAAGTTCAATAAGATATCAGACCTGTATCGTCACATTAGGATTCACACAGGTGAACGACCTTATAAATGTGACTTTTGTGACAAAACGTTCTGTCAGAAAGTCAACTTGATGACACACAAACGAACTCACACAGGCCTTAAAGCATACCGCTGTGATATTTGTGGCTTAGGGTTTAGCCGTAAAAATATCATGGATGCCCACATGGCAAGCCATGACGATCCTAGAGTTGCCAAAGATCGAGGTACCGTAGAAAGGACACCTGTTAAAATGGATCATCCCCAATCAGAAGAACTTGATATCCTTGATATATCAGGCAATACTCCAAAAAGAAACATGAGAAATGCTTCAAAATCCAAACCAGCAACTTTGACTGCTGAAAATGGTGAAGAAATACAAATTCAAGAAATAATGATTCAAAACAGTGCACCTATGGAAGACATTCATGTTCAAGAAGAAGCATGTGTTACTATTGGTTAATTGTGTTTTTCAATTTTTGTTCAATATGCATTTTCCCTGTTTTATTAGAATACATGTATATTCATGCCTAAAGTTAAGCAAATCAACCTTTTAAAGCATTTGTCTTTTTTATTCTCGAGTATAATTTAAACAGTGTGATATCATTTGATATATTTCAAACAATGATTAAAGAATGTTTTAATTTGACACCCAAAAGTTATTAAATTTAGGAGTTACAGTTTTAAACACTTCTAGATCTTCTGGCTTGAGGAATTTATTTAAAAGTAAAAGTTATAAAATTGTTTTAGTTTGAAATATTTAATGTTA
Source organism: Arcuatula senhousia (assembly GCA_963971305.1). Classification (NCBI taxonomy): domain Eukaryota; kingdom Metazoa; phylum Mollusca; class Bivalvia; order Mytilida; family Mytilidae; genus Arcuatula; species Arcuatula senhousia. The sequence goes on along the minus strand of OZ020306.1, from coordinate 22,215,465 downwards.
CCTCTTAAATTTGCCTTCTATATATACATCTGTTATAAAGTACATTTGATACATGTATGAATTCTGAATTTATGTGAAGATATGTATTTATTGTACACAAATCAGTGTGTTGCAGTAATCCTAGAGCTTGGTACTACATGTATTAAAAAGTGTACCATAAGCAAAACTAATCATACATTATGAAACTGATTACCCATTATATAAAAATTTGCTCCACATTAGTGCATACTAAAGGACTGACTATTTAATTGAAGGTGGGAGCCTTTGTTTTTTCCTAGAAATGTTATAAAAATGATTTTGGATGGAAAAAAAAATGAAAGAAGGGTTTTTGCCATATATAATAATTGCTAAAAATGATAAAAAAATATTTTGTCGGCATGCTAAAAGATAAATATTTTTTTCACACTCTCTGCAAGAACTTTTTTTTTTTTTCAAAAGCCCTCTTCAAGTTAAATGGTAAGTCCCTAGTGTAACAGTTCTGGTATTTAGATAAAGTCAAATGGATTTGAGTTATGATCATGGTCTATAGCATGTAATTTACAAATTGTATTTTTAACTTGTTGATTATTTATTGATTTTCAAAGTAAAAGTTCCTTTATTTTTGTAACGTCTTGTAGTTACTTAAAGTTATTATAGCTTGGGGAAATAAATGTAGTAGCAAAATTTATCATTATTCCTAAATTAATCCAAAGAATTTCATGAAACTTTATATGTAAAAAGTTGTTTAATATTTGCATAAGAAAAATTCCTTACTTCAAGACATCATTGAAGGGAGATAATTCAATAGGGTATTTTTAGCTCACCTGAATTACCTTTTCTTGAATGATCTTCTCATGGAACCACAGACGAGATTGTGTTAAATATTCCTTCCTCTCAGCAAGAAAAGCTCTACAAGTCTCAATTGAGTCGAAGTTCTAAGATGATACATTATATTGTTTTACCATGAGTTCTTCATCTTCATCTTCTTCTTATTCTTCTCAGCGAAGCCTTTTCCTGACCATAACTTTTTTATTCTTCTCAGCGAAGCCTTTTCCTGACCATAACTTTTTGTCTTTTGACATAGGTCTTAGATATTTGGTATGTGGGTAGGTCACTACAAGACGATGGGTATCGTACCAACATGGTTGACCTTTGACCTCAAGGTCATTTTTTATGAGATTTTGGACCATAGTCTTGTCCAGGCCATAACTTTTTTGTCTTTTGACATAGGCCTTAGATTTTTGGTATGTAGTTAGGTCACGACAAGGCGATGTGTCGCGAATCAACCTAGTTGACCTTGACCTTTGACCTCAAGGTCACTTATGGTGATACTTAGGACTATACTCGTGTGTGGACCATTACCTTTTTAGCTCACCTGACCCAAAGGGTCATGTGAGCTATTGTCATCACTTGGCGTCCGTCGTCCATCGTCCATAAACTTTTTAAAGCGTTAACTCCTCTGACACCATAAGTCCAATTGCAACCAAACTTGGTATGGTTGTTTATTAGCATTTGGTGCTTAGAACTGATGTGGGGATTTTTGATTCGTCGTAAAACATGGCCGCCATGGCTAAAAATAGAACATAGGGGTAAAATGCAGTTTTTTGCAAATAACTCAAAAACGGCTACAGATATCAAAATTCCGGCCAAGGTAAAAGTAGAACTGATGTGGGGATTTTTGATTGGTTGTAAAACATGGCCCCTGTGGCTAAAAATAGAACATAGGGGTAAATGGCAGTTTTTTGCAAATAACTCTAAAACGGTGACAGATTTTAAAATTTTGATCGGGAACAAAAGTGATCAGCACCTTAAGATCTACCAGCTCTGAAATTTTGAAGAAAATCCAATAACCCATGTAGGAGATATTGCCCTTTTTGTGGATTTTTTGCAAATTTTGCACCTGTTTAGCTCAATATCTTGAAAACTATACTAGATATTTGAGAAATTTAAATTGCATATTGTTAAGCACATCAAGATCTACAAAATATGTAATAGGGTCAACGTTGTAGGACCTTTCCTTTTAGGAGTTATTGCCCTTAGAACGTCAAAATTGAGCATTTTAACTGCATTTCCTCATTATATTGAAAATGTTAACTCCTCTGACACTTTAAGTCCAATCGGAACCAAACTTGGTATTATTGTTTATTATTATTATTAGGTGTATAGAACTGTTGTGGGGATTTTTGATTGGTTGTAAAGCATGGCCGCTGTGGCTAAAAATAGAACATTAGGTTAAACTGCATTTTTTTGCAAATAACTCAAAAAGGGTGACATATTTTTAGATTTTGATTGAGAACAAAAGTGATCAGCACCTTTAGATCCACCATATTGTCAGATGACCCTCTTATTTATCTTATGACTCTTTCAATGTTAAATAGATTTTGCCTTATAACCTTTACTTCAGGCACATATGTCAGGTGAGCGATTCAGGCTCCTGGGAGCCTCTTGTTGTCTTTTGACATAGGCCTTAGATATTCAGTATGTAGTTAGGTCACGACAAGGTGATGTGTCCTGTACCAACATAGTTGACCTTGACCTTTGAACTCAAGGTCATTTATAATGATATTTAGGACTATAGTCTTGTGTGGGCCATTACTTTTTAGGTCACCTGACCCGAAGGCTCATGTGAGCTATTGTCATCACTTGGCGTCCGTCAACCTTAAACTTTTTAAAACCTTAACTCCTCTGACACCATAAGTCCAATTGAAACCAAACTTGGTATGGTTGTTCATTAGCATTCGGTGCTTAGAACTGATGTGGGGATTTTTTATTCGAAGTAAAACATGGCCGCCTTGGCTAAAAATAGAACATAGGGTAAAATGCAGTTTTTTGCAGATAACTCAAAAACGGCTACAGATCAAAATTGTGGGAGGGTAAAAGTGATCAGCACCTCAAGAACTACCTACTCCGAAATTTTGAAGAAAATCCAATAACCCATGTAAGACTTATTGCCCTTTTTAGCTCACCTTGCCAAAGGCAATGTGAGCTTTTGCCATCACTTGGCGTCCGTCGTCTGTCGTCCGTCATTCAACTTTTCAAAAATCTTCTTCTCTGAAACCGCTTAGTCAAATGTGATGAAACTTGGTAGGGTTGTTCTGTAGTATGTCCTCTACAAAACTATCGTTCGAATTTTTGATTCGACAAAAAACATGGCCGCCACGGCTAAAAATAGAACATAGGGGTAAATTGCAGTTTTTTGCAAATTACTCAAAAACCCTAACAGATATCAAAATTCTGGCATAGTTAAAAAGTGATCAGCACCTCAAGATCTACCTGCCTAGAAATTTTCAAGAAGATGCAACAACTGATGTAGGAGTTATTGCCCTTTTTCTGGATTTTTTCAAAATTTTTACTTATTTAGCCCTATATCTTGAAAACTATACAAGATATTTCAAAAATTTAAATTGCATATAACTAAGCACATCACGATTTACAAAAGTTGTAACAGAGTCAAAGTTGTAGGATTGTTCCTTTAGGAGTTATACCCCTTGGATTGTAAAAATTGACCATTTTCACAGCTTTTTGTTCAACTTTTCAAAAATCTTCTTCTCTGAAACCCCTTGGCCTTATGAAATGAAACTCGGTAGGGTTGTTCTGTAATATGTGGTCAACAAAACTATCGTTCAAAATTTTGATTCGACAAAAACCATGGCTGCCATGGCTAAAAATAGGACATAAGGGTAAATTGCAGTTTTTTGCAAATTGCTCAAAAATGGTAACATATATTTAAATTCTGTTTGGGTAATAATGACCAGCACATCAAGATCTACCTGCCTTAAAGTTTTGAAGAAGATCTGACAATGGTTGTAGGAGTTATTGCCCAATTTTGTTTTTTTTTCAAATTTTGCTCTCTTTAGACTAATATCTTGAAAACTATACAAGATATTTGAAAAATTTAAATTGTATATGGTTAAGCACATAAAGATCTAAAAATTATGTAATGGGGTCAAAGTTGTAAGACCTTTGTTGATAGGAGTTGTTTCCCTTAGAATATTAAAATTGATAATTCCACAGAGTAGCAGTCCTTTGTTAAAATATCCAGCTTATAAGTATCATCAAATACAAGGTGAGCCTCTAGTTGTGGATTTTTTGCAAATTTTGCACCTGTTTAGCTCAATATCTTGAAAACTATACATGATATTTGAGAAATTTAAATTGCATATTGTTAAGCACATCAAGATCTACGAAATATGTAATACGGTCAACCTGTTTGTACCATTTTCCTTTTAGGAGTTATTGCCCTTAGAACATCAAAATTGAGCATTTAAACAGCATTTCCTCATTACATTGAAAAGGTTAACTCCTCTAACACTTTAAGTCCAATTGGAACCAAACTTGGTATTGTTGTTTATTAGCATAAGGTGTATAGAACTGATGTGGGGATTTTTGATTGGTTGTAAAACATGGCTGCTGAGGCTAAAATTAGAACATTGGGTTAAACTGCATTTTTTTTTTGCTAATAACTCAAAAAGGGTAACAGATTTTTGAATTTTGATTGATAACAAAAATGATCAGCACCTTAAGATCCACCATATTGTCAGATGACCCCCTTATTCAACTTGTGACCCTTTGTCAAATAGATTTTGCCTAATAACCTTTACTTCAGGCACATATGTCAGGTGAGCGTTTCAGCTTGTTTGTTTGTAGCTGCACTGATAAATGCGTTGATAATATTTTATTAAACTAACACACAGTAAAGCTTCTGAGGTAAGGAAGAAGTCCATGTTTTTGGCAGCAGGTCAAGGTCACAAATTCTGCCAAGTGGGGGACCTTGGGTCATGCTCTTGTTTGACAACAATGAAAACTATTGCAGATAGAGAATTGCTGTTGCTTGCTTACTGTTTTAGAGTGTTGTCTCTTTAAAGGTAAAATCCTATTTTTTACCTTATGCATTATTAGATAATAACTGTTGCAGATTAGCAGATTATGCCAGACAGAAACTAGAAAATGTGGCTATGAGCCAAAGGATTGTCCTCCTATTCTTGAGGTATCAGTGACCCAAAATGTATATTACCTGCGATATAAACCTTAAGCAAGAAATAATACCAATTAACCCCCCCCCCCCCCCCCCCCGGTTATGGGGATGACAAGGAATTTAATGTTGCCTGCAGTAGGGCAATATCCTTTAGTATAGGATGTAAGGTTCAGAGGTCAAGTTTTGAACATGTTAAAGGAAATGCATGGTATTTTAAAAGAATAAGCCCTAGCTTGATGAAACTTTGTATGCATATCTCCCAGTGTCATACTAGAAAATGCTGCTTCTCCATCATTTGACATTGACCTAAAATTTCCCATTGGCCAACTTCGAAAAATAGTAGTGTTCAAGATATTAGACACCCAAATACCTAAAAAAAAATAAAGCGTATAAGTGAATAAAACTCTTAAAACATTTGTTGTATGCAAGGATCAAAGGGTCTTTAAATCTCAAGGACCAAAAAAGAAATTAATAAGAGAGGCTGATGATGGCACCACATAGTTCTGTGTATCTGTATCTGCTTCTTTTGACTTCCATCGCGAGTTGTTTTTTTTTTTTTAAGTTTCAAGACTCAAACGTACATGTATTGCATTTAATAAGTAAAAATCAAAAATCATACAGACAAGAAGAATAAATAAACTGTTAGCACAGAGATATGTCTCGCCTTTTGCAGCTGCACACAGTATATAATGAAGTTGAAGAAATCTCGTGAAAACACTAGCTGATACTGACACTAGCAAAGTCCCAATCGTGTTGTGTTTTGTGTTACTACCGGACCCTAAGATCGCAATATTATAAAAGAGGGAGGTGCCTGGTTTAACATACCATTCCTTTTAAAATGCTTGTATCAAGTCAGGACCCTTGCGATCTTCAACTCCTCTGTGATGTATATTCCTTGTATTTTTATCTCTTGGGCATATGAGATTGATCCTCCACTTCTGTTATTTTGTGATGACCTATATTTAGGAACAGTTATCGACTGATTTTTAAGGTCCAGGTGAGCTATTGCCATTACTTTGCGTCCGTCGTTGTCGTCGTCCGTCGTTAACTTTTCTTTGAAAATCTGCTCCTTTGAAACAACTGATGGGATGACCTCTACCAAGTTTGCATGAATGGTAACTGCCAACCAAAAAACATGGCCGCCGTGGCTAAAAATAGATTAGAGGGGTCAGACTACTGTTTTTGGCTTCTAAATAAAAAAGTATAAGAGATAGATTAAATCTGATGCCACCGTACTTGCTCTACAAAAGTCTCCCTCTGGTCAAAGTTGTCAGGTGACCCCTTAAAGGGGTTACAGCCCCTTAAAGGTGAAAAATAGCGTTTTTTACATGTTTTTGTCCTATGGTATGAAAATGTTTATTGCAGATAGAGAAAAGCTGTTGCTTGCTTAAATGTACAGCCCATTTAGCTCTACAAAAGTCTCCATAGGATGGAAGTTGTCAGATGGTCCCTTATATGGGTTACGGTCCCTAAAATAACGTTTTTTTCATGTTTTTGGCCTATAAAATGAAAACTATAGCAGATAGAGAAAAGCTGTTGCTTGCTTAAATGTTCAGTTCATTTAGCTCCATAAAAGTCTTTAAAGGGTCGACATCAAGACCAAGTGAGCGATTTAGGCTCCTGGGAGTCTCTTGTTATAAATCGAGTCACGGACTCAAATCCTATGATAAAAATACTGATAAACTAACCACTTTTTTCATGGTTAATTCCTAGGCAGCTCTTCGTTAAGAATTGATTCGTGTGTCAATATGTATTTACCTCACCATGTACATCTATATACGACAAAATTATCTAAAACACTGATAATCATAGAATTGTATTGCCAGCATATATGCTTGCTAGACATGCATTATACATAGATTCTATGAATAGGCTAGCTACACATTATCTGTTCTTTGATATGGGTTGTACATGATCTGTTCTTTGAATTTACTGTTCGTTGTTTCTTTGGTCCTGCAAAAGAAAATAAATTAATTAATTATTGGTCATAGTTTTTCTTTTTCTTTTTTATGTACCTTACTAGTCGTTTATAATAAATCTTGGACATGAAAACTCATTTGCAAAATTCCATGTGCCATTACTTTTTACAAAGGGATTGGTTTTCGGTTCTGAAATGATGAAACGGAAATAATCGTGACTTACCTTCTTTTTTTCTTTATGTTTCTTTTTTCTTTTCTTCGGAAAGCTCTGAGCATCCTGCTTGAAAATAAAGAACATTCATAGAACGTTTTTGTTCCAAGACATGTGTATATGAAGCGATAGAGGAAAGGGGTTTTCTGTCTTCTCAAAAGTAAGAAACAAATCATCAATCTTGGCGAAATGACCTTGCTTCAGAAATATTGCATCTACTGGACACAACTGTTTTTTTTACATCCTCATTTCATAACTTTCCACTGCTAGGCATATATATTATAAGTATCAGTTTGAAAATTTTCGCTATTTTTAGTAAAGAGGCACCAAATCTCGATATTTTTTTAATTCGGACATTTCCCGTTTTGCCGGAGCGTCTCTGGTGAGTCTCTTATTGACGAAACGCAAATGAGAATGTTTATCGTATTGTGTTTTAAGATCACTTGGTCCCAGCTTAGCTCTGGCGTCAACCTGCTCCGATATAATCACACGTGTGCTAAAGTCGTTCTAGTTGGAATTTCCAAGTCTTCAATTATTGAGGTATTGTATACTTCCATGTTTAGATACATCTTGAATTAAGTATTTTATTTGGAAACAATATTTTGAAGAATAACTCACCTTTGAGTTTTTAGCACCTAAATCTATGGGTTCTAACAAGGTATTCCCTTTGGGTATGGTCAGGTGATAGTGTGGTGAAATGGAATTTTTCTTCGAGAGATATTCTACTAAAGGAATTAGAAACATAATTAGGATTAGCTTCTGAAAATATCAAGAGGCTTTGTAAAGAAGCATTTTTTTAAAGTCAAAAGTAGAAAGCTTTTTCCTAATCTGTTTTTGCAGACATTTTTCAAAAGTAGGCCGTTAAAACTTACAAAAATAGTATAAATATGAGGATAGAAAATTGAAGCCACTTTTATAGGCTTTTTTTTATATCTTGGAATGTAAATAACCATAAAAACATACGGTGGACCATATACCGTTATTTTTTTTCTCTAGACTTGTGGAAATTCTTCTTGTCATTTCTTTGGGAAGCAGTTTCATCTCTATTGTACTAAAAAAATTAAATATATGTTGGAACCACCGACTTTTAATTCTCGTGTAAAAATTCGTCTCATATTTCAAGTAATGCATAGTAAAATTTGCTCATATCAACTGTGATAAGATTAAGGTTTTTTTTCGTTCTTTATTCATATGTGTTACTGCAAATTTGATATTTCGTTCTTGTGTTATTGATTTCAAAGCAAAGGGGGAAAGTATGACATACAGAAATTGAAATGTATACAGGTCTATTCAATTGTTTCTGTTACCTTTAATTTTCAAATTAGTCTTCAAGTATTTCAAAAAGAAAATTTCCCTTAAATCAGTGCGGTATATGAGAATACTGAATACTATATAAGTTGAAGATTTTACTAAATCTTTACCTTGTACACGTGTTACCTTTCTGACACCATGACTTTCATCCTCTGTTACTAAATCTTCTCTCCATCCAACTCGTCGTTCCTTGTTTATCTGTTCTATCGCTCCCACTTCCTCTCTGTGTATTGGTCTTTTGGAAGACGGATGAACTCGTCTTTTAGCTCCTTCCCCTAATATTGGAAGAGTGATTTCATTTTGGTTAAATATTATTACCACCAAAGACCTGTAATATACAGGTCTATGTTACCACGTTATATATATATTTATTATTTACAAAGCCATATGTTATATAATGACTAGAAAAAACATAAGTAATGTCATTATTCTGCAGAAAAAAAAATTCATAAAAAACCTTTTAAGACTCACGTTTTTTACAAGCTTTTGTACAGTTCCCCATTTTCGAAGGCAGAAAGATCTCACAACCTGATCCAATAGTCTCTAGAATTATACATTTTAACTGCGACTTTGTAGATGTTTCAATTAAGAATTTTATGTTTCACCACACCCGTGTGTTTTCACTTGTTTTAACATGGTATTCAAAGCATTCATTGATATCATCTAATATATCGAATCCCCGCCACCCTGTTTAAAAATCTAGAACAAATGAACTATGCACTGTTTCAGAAAAACAAAAGTAACGGTATTAAGTTTTTTGCAGGGTAATGGTGGGTTAATTTATAGATTAAAAGGAAATATTTTAGCTTATATTTTACGGTAAAATTGTTTTAAAACAATGAAAAAGTGTTATAAATAGGTATTTAATCAAGGTTATATCGCAGTAATTTTAATAAATTTGGCTAATCTATGTTGAAACATTTCTTTGGTTACTTCTACAAATCCTAAAATCTTGGGGGGGGGGGGAAGAGGAGTTTGAATACAATTTTTTTTCCAAGATATAAAATTTACACGGTTAAAAACGCAATACAAAGTGAACAAATGCAATTAAAAAAAGAATGAAGTTGATAAAATTTATATTTCATTGGTAAATGTACATTTCTGTAATTCATCCCCAATGGAATCAATATATCAAAATAATCTGTTTAAAACATAATTACAAAACATTAAAACTTGAGAGCCCTGAAGTGACTACTAGTATATGATGGATTTTACTGTCGAAAAATATACAGGGAGATCAAAAGTTTTTAGAAATGCTTATTTCCTTAGTACTGGTGTTCTGTGCTGTTGTGTCATGTGCATCATCCATCCCGGTTCTCATATTTAATTAACCAATCATGGAAGTAATACCATGGAAGTAATATAGATATTACTTCCATGGTAATACTTACTTCCATGATCCAATAGGGACAGATGGATTAAGACGAAACAGTATTGTGATTAAGAGTGTCATCTCCGAATAATAAAGTAAAGAGACAACATGAAACAAATATTATTACATAATATGATTAAAAACGAAAGAATATAGAATATGTGCCAACATCTTCAATTCAGACCAGTGGTCACTGTGGCGGTGTTGCACTTGAACCAAGATAAAATAGATAATGCAATTAGATTAAGAAAGACTCCATTCTAGATAGTAGATAACTAAAATTCAATGCTTTATGATAAAGCTCATTTATCAATTAAAAACAATCCGTTGTAAACTGACAACTTAGCAAAAACTTATTTATCTGCTACTCTATTTCAATGAATAAGACAAGAAAAATTATTTTTTTTATATGTAAGGGGAAATAACTTCTTTAAGGTGTCAAATGACAATTTCAACCCAACGAAATTTGATGTGGAGCTCGTAGGGCTGAACATTAAAGGAATCAGAGGCTTTTCTATGATACTATTTTACTCCTATATGGATTCAATGTCAGATGTTCTTCAATAATCCTGGGTATGTGTATATCATATGATGATCACTTTCTGTGCCAGATATTTTTTGTATTTGTGGGGTCTATTTTGAGTTATATGCAAAACATTATTTGTTTTATTTTGAGACACAAAGGCCATGTTTTTGTAGATAAACAAGAAAATGTGTCAAACACACACGGTGCCCCGCCTTTGTATTTAATCAAACAGCTAGGATAAAGCTCACCTCGTTACCCATTATTGTCACTAAGCAGGAATTGACTTGAACTTTTCAACATTTTAAGTTCATTCATGCAGAAAAAGAAAGTCACAGGCAGCATCTGAACCATATATGTTGCTAATCATCCCCAGATGCACCTACGACATCACTTTGGTTGAAGTGGTACTTGTCTGTTAGTAAGAATGAACCTTAACCCTTCTTATGTAAGTGGTCATCCATGAGGAAAATAAAGGTCACAACCATCTGAAGCATGCATTGTGCTTAGCATCACTAGGTGCACCTACAATACCAATACGGTTCATGTGGCACTTGTCAGTAAGCAGGAATGGACTTGAACCATTGTTCTGTAAAAAGTCATTCATGCAGAAAATGTACGTCACAGTCAGCATGGACAGCATCGGAAGTATGCATTGTGCTTAGCATCACTAAGTGCACCTACGGTACCATACCAATATAGTGATGTGTGCACGTGTCAGTAAGCAGGAATAGACTTTAACCATTTTTCTGTAAGTGGTCATCCATGGGGAAAATATAGGTCACATCCAGCATCTGAAGTATAAAGTCTGAAGTCTGGTGGTGATTGGACTAATGGTGACAAACAAGTTTATTGACAATTCAACAATCAATTGGATCAGGTTTAAAAAAAAAACATTGATACAAGGCCAAAATAAAATTAAATTTGTTTGCCCAAATGCTACCTACCCAAACAAAATCCTGCTTTTTAATAAAAATGTTATGTTTTCTAAAACCTGATTCAAAGAATTTTCATTGTGCTTGCATCAATAGGTGCACCTACCATACCAATATGATTGACGTGGCACTTGTCAGTAAGTGGGAATTTGAAATATGAGGATTTGGGATGGACGGACAGACGAACAGACCCAAACACTATATGCCCCTCTACTTTCGTAGGCTGGGCATAAAAATGACTGGGTATGCACCATCCATGGTTATAAATAATTATACCAAGTCTGAAGTCCGGTGGTGATTGGACTAATGGATTGACAATTCAACAATCAATTGGATCAGGTTTAAAAAAAAAACATTGATACAAGGCCAAAACAGAATTAAGTTTGTTTGCCCAAATGCTACCTACCCAAACAAAATCCTGCTTTTTAATAAAAATGTTATGTTTTCTAAAACCTGATTCAGTGAATTTTCATAAAAAAAGTCTTTTTTGGTCACCCAGAGAAAATAAAAGAATTTACCTACCTACCTACCTACCCATACTGCCATGGGTAGGGTTTAGGCAAACTCAACTTTTTCTAACTGTGGCCCAACAGAAAAGGTTAACTTGAAAATATATCAATCCTCTTGAAAATAGACTGTCTTTTGTATAAGTAGAAGCTATCAACTATATCAAGCCAATGTATTGAAACTTTGAAAAGATGAGAACAGTAATCTCTCAGTATAAGACTAATGATCCCACATCATGCCCATAATAGGTAGGTTGGATTCAGTACAATATGAAAAATAAGCTCTATTAAGGTAGCACCATACAAAAGTGCTAAAATTTTATCAAAATTTTAATTTATAACTATTTCAATACTATAAAATGTCCTTTATCTAATGGTGCAAAAATATTTTCAGTAGACCTAATATTTAATGAGCTATGGTGATGATTAAACAAAAGTTAACACTAAAGTATGTCTCGCCTGCCGGCACCATCAGAAACAATTATTCTTTCTTACATCCACTATATTTTGAATTTACATGGATTTTCAGTTTCTGAGATCAAAAGATGTTTATAGAACTTAAACATTGCAAATATATGCAATAAAAATAATCAATGTCACTCAACCGGAAAATCAAGGTCAAGGTCAAAAGATGGGGATGCAACTGTGCTAAGCTACTACTGGGGCATATGTATACCAAGTTTCATCAACCTAGGACCTATAGTTCTTGAGATATGGAGGTGCTCTCAAAACTTTTCCATTGCTATTATATGTATTGAAAATTGTCAAAGTCACTCATACGGAAAATCAAGGTCAAGGTCAAAAGATGGGGATGCAACTGTGGTTAGCTACTACTGGGGCATATGCATACCAAGTTTCATCAACCTAGGACTTATAGATCTTGAGATATGGAGGTGCTCGCAAAACTTTTCCATTGCTATTATATGTATTGAAAATTGTCAAAGTCACTCAACCGGAAAATCAAGGTCAAGGTCAAAAGATGGGGATGCAACTGAGCTAAGCTACTACTGGGGCTTATGCATACCAAGTTTCATCAACCTAGGACCTAAAGTTCTTGAGATATGGAGGTGCTCGCAAAACTTTTTCATTGCTATTATATGTATTGAAAATTGTCAAAGTCACTCAACCGGAAAATCAAGGTCAAGGTCAAAAGATGGGGATGCAACTGTGCTAAGCTATTACTGGGGCACATGCATACCAAGTTTCATCAACCCAGGACCTATAGTTCTTGAGATATGGAGGTGCTCATAAAACTTTTCCCAAAAAGTTAACACCGCCATCGCCGCCGCCGGTAAAGTCACCTATGTCCCGCTCTGCTTCGCAGGTGAGACAAAAATCAAAACAAATGCACATGTAATTTAAGCTGTCAATAAACCATGGAGGTTGGTCTTATCTATAACAGCTGGAAAGTTTTATGACTTTTGACCAGTCATTTGAAGTGAAATAAGTTAAATGAATAAGATGGACAATCAATAGTGGAAACATCTGGTCAGTGAAGGAGGAGTCTTGCCCTTTACAGTTAACAACTGACCTGAGATAAGCTCAATTTGATGTCATATTTCCCGCAAATTCTGAATTAAGTGTAGGGGGTTGTGCATTTTGGGCTATATTTAATGTTTGTGTGGATGTTGATTTATGATGCTCTAAGAATCCTACAGTGCTCCCATGGTAGAATCATGCCATTTGATCTAGTAAATGGGGCTCAAAGTAGGAAATTGATATTTTTTGGGTTTTTCCACTTTCATTTTTCAAGAGAAAAGTAAAGTTTTATTGAATTTAGCTCCCACATGAGTACCCCAATGTGCCTGGTTTTTGGATATGTTATTCCAAGGTCTATTATCAACAAAACCGTGTCTCAGATTTTAGATTAAAGCTTCAGAAAATATTTTATGGCACATTGAATAGAGTGACCCCTTATGCAATAAAGCCTTGTACACAAAATATTGCTTTATTGGAGAATGGAATGTGATAGGAAAATTCTGAGACACGGTTTTGAAGGTCATTCTGTGTTTATTCAGATTAAATCAATGTTTACGAGATATTTGTAATGCTAGGAGAGCTAATTTCATTTGAGTTGGTTGTGTTGAAAGTTTTAATTTTGAACAGTAATTCCATATGTTATACATTATAGTTAATTTTTGTAGGTATCATCATAAAGGGTTACATTTTCTCTTTCAAATGATATCTCATTTATTAAAATTGGTAAAATAATAAGAAAGTTATGCAAGTTTAAAGTGTGATGGTCGGACTAAAACAACCTTTGTATGGTGCTACCTTAAAGCAATTAAGAAGCAATATTTAAAAGCTGTTTTACCATGGAATTTTTTAAATTCCAGTGATGGATTTTTTGGGACATCATGTTTGAGTCTCATGCAATTTTGACTTTCTTCCTAGCATAATTATTTTAGTTGTGGGTGGATTTTAAATGGTTCGTTGGAACAAGGAAAAAATAGTTGATTTGAAAATGTTTATTATATTCCATCAAATAAATGTCTAATGTACATACCTTTGTACAAGTGTTAAAATGAAATAAATAGAATAAAGGCAAGATGAAATCATATATACAATTTATGAAGGTGAATATATTTACAAACAATAACTGTTAAGTAGAAACTGGCACTGCCATATATTTATTTGAATAAGTAGTTTCCTTCTAAAATCAGAAGAAACAAGGCATTATTTAAAGTAAGAATTATTTTTGATTTCTGGAAAATTAATTTCCACCTGCAACAAAAACAAACAGTCACACAAACAAGGGTGTTATCCCATGCAAGTATGGTTAAATCTAAGTTACAAGTCATGACTTATACAGAAACTGACTATGCAACTAACCCTGTTAGCTAGACTAGTTTTCCTTGAAGGTGGAAATAAGATTTTTTACCTCAACCAAATGTAATGTGCATCTCATTCACAGCTATGACAGAAATTAATCATGCAATGTTTTAATTTGAAAAAAAAAAGAATAAATTTGATACAATAAATGATTTTAAGATGTACAAATAGTCATATATGACAGAGGTTGAAATAGATTTAAACAAAATTGCTCTCACAAAGACCGAAATAACTGAGGACAGAGACAAGTTTTTGAAAAGTTAATTATAAGATTACCCTGACATATTTATATTGAAACATAGCCATGAAAAATTAAAATTTTGATTGGAACACAGTAAATATGGTGGATAATTATGCAAATTGCGACACAATTTTTTATTCAATTTTGACAACTTCTAAGTATAACTTGGGTAAGAAATTGAATTTTTAGCATTTTTATGCAAGTAACCAATCTTAATTAATTTACCAGCAAGAAACAATGTTAGCACATTTATGTAAATTCAATATAAGTCATATATTAACTAGACAAAATAGAAATACATGTAAATTTTCCTTCTGTTGAAGACCCTTTTTTTTCAAAAGTAAAAAGATATATTTAATTTTGAAGGTGTTTTTCTCTTTTTTTTTCACATTGACCAAAAAAACATCATTTTTAAAAAGTTCAAAATTTATCATTTAAATTTATATTTAATATTAAAGTTTAATATTGATCTCATTAAAAACAGTACTTTCTTCATCAAAGGGATGGCCAATATCAAATATTGATTCATCACAGTAAAATAATAAAATGTGGAAAGAAACTAGTGCCAACAACAGAAGCATGAAAATATAGACATAATAAATACATAATATAAAGCTTTTTAAGGCATAAAAAATAAATATTAACTTTTCTAGAAGAAAAGGACTCTTATCAACTTAAATATAATATAAATTAGAAATAAATTAAAATTAATCTGATGTTGTTAAATTACAAATAAATTAAATGAGATCAAGTAATACAATATGTATTGTGGGTTAAAAAAATCACAAACACATAAATGTTACATCCATTAAGAAAATTCTCACTAGAAGATCATCTTATGATTTTCCCTTATTATAATTATACTCATTTTGGTACAATGTATGTAAACTTAGCAGGATTGAAAATCTGCTGTATAAAGTAGCATTAACTACATATTGAAATTGGAAACAAGTGAACCTAAATTATGAAGATTTAACAAAATAGTCTACCCAATGTAGAAAAAAATTAGTAATCTTAAGATGTGCATTACAAAAACTGATTAATCAATATCATTTCAATATAATGCAAGCTTTAATGACTTTGAAAGACCAGCTAATCTTAAGAATTCATGTATTGCATCTGAAAAAAAAAAATAAATACCTACAAATTTTTTAGGTTCTTACATGACAGCTTGGAAAAGACCGGCTGATCTTTTTGAGTGAATTATTAAGACTTTTGGCAAAAGGAGCACAGCAGAATGAGCCAAATGACCCCAAAAATTCTAAAACTAGTGGGAGATTAATGCTTTCCAAGAACACATGTAGTACCTATTACTTCTATAATCTAACATTGATATGTGGTGTTTTCCTAGACTCATCAAATTGGCATTGCTAATTTTGTTGAGACTTTGCGTTTCCATATCATATTACATTGTGACCTTTCTTTTTAAACATTTTATTGTAATGTCCAAAAACATGTTGCCCTTTGAACTGTTCTATGTATGACATCCTTGTAAACCAGTCATTTGATTGGAGGATTCATAAGTTGAGATGCATTCACATGAACACACCTCACACCAGTCATCTCAAATCAAAATGCCAATTTTATACAGTATAATATTATTGTAAATACAGGGTAATTCTAAAAATACATGTGCATTCAAATATCAATTATGGAAAATACAAACAGGTAAAACAAATTCTCAATTATGGAAATTGCAAACAAGTAAAACTAATTCTCAATTCATTCAGAAATCAACATCTGCAGATCATCTTTATCCATGTATACAAGAACCAAACAGTTACATACAGGACAGCAAAAATTAAAGGCAGTGGTAACCAAAAAATCACAACTCTAAATACATGCATAAACAACTTATCAGAAAATATTGCAAGTAGTTACCAGGGACATTGAACTAGTTTTGTGTGTGTAAAAATGCATTTTCTAAGTATGAATTTATTCTGATACATGTACATTTAGAAAAAATATTTCTGACTAGATACTTAACCCTGTTACAAGTTAGATATATGTTTATTAACCCCAAAAATCTTTTTAAGTGTATTAGTTTAGAAAAAAAAAGTGTACATGAATTATATCAAATATATGTTTTACAATGTTAGACAAAACTAAAACAACAGGCTTGGGATACCCAACACTTAAGATAATTCTGAGCTCAATTATCTCCCTGAATCAGAGCAATAAAATTCTAATATTTAATAGTAGAGTGGTATGTTATAGTGAGATATTTGAATAAATTAACTTTGATTCCAAATTAGATGCTTAAAACTTTCTTAAGATAATATTATGGGATAAAACATTCAGATAATTGTGCAAGTTTTTTTCATTATTCTTAAACGGATGAAGTTTTTCCTGACTAAGTTTTTGATCAGTTGGGGCTCCAATTGGAGATTTAAAAAATATAAATTGATCTGAAATATATTTTTCTATTATATGATTGAAGAAAAAATACAATTGAAATTATTTTTAAGAAATGACCACAATATTTTTTTCTGTCTATTTGAAATAACATTAAAGAGAGCATGTGGTGTAATGGTTTTATAATGCATCAGGCTACTAACACAATTTTCTTCTAATATTGTGGCCATTCCTTCAATAGACAAGGTTGCAGGTGGCATGGTGCTAAATTATAAAGGATTAACAAATGACTATCAAGATGTAAAGACATTACATAAATATCAAAATATCAGATCAATTTTCTGTAAGAGCAAAGGAGTAGAGCCATGAAGGCCTTAAATTGGCCTAGTATTTTTAATATTTATCATACTACTTCAACTCCTCGTATATTTAATCAAAATATGTATTCAAATCTGTAAGATTTAACAAAATATTTACATCATAAGTCCAGCCTTGACATTTCAAACACGCTATGAATTGTTAAGTTCTTCATTTTTTACATATTTGCAATGTTTTTTCGTCATATTTAAAAATCATTCCTGGCCACATTCATCCAACATTTTTTTTTTATATTCAATTCATTTCATAATAATAAACATTTCTATCACAAATTATTTTTATTTTGAAAAGTGTGGCCATTTTCATATTTACCTATTTACACAAGAAAATCAAGAAATAACGTTAGATTTCATTTTTTTAACAAAATTTTTAGCTCACTGCTCGCCATGTTGATAATAACTGAACAAAACAAAAGATATTGCACTTTATGAAATATGAAGACTTATGAACATCAAAGCTGCAATTATATGCAGGTTAGTTAAAGTTGAATTTTTTGGCCGATTTGAGGCCTTTCTGGCTCTACTCCTTTCTATTTCATGTGGAGAGGACATAAGTTTCAAGTAACTAAAACCTATACTTAATTTGCAAATGATTTTGTGAGAGTTATACAAGTTACCTTTCATTGAACTGTATATGCATGGTATACATGGTAAGATATGAACAGGTGAACAAAATGTAAGAATTGATCTGTGACACATATAACAGTTTGACCAATCAAAAGGATTTCAATCAAACAAAATGCCCTACATGATCCTACATGTACAATTCATATACAGAAATTATTTTCATTGTTGAGATAATTCTCGATAGCTTTCTGACATTCTGACGACGGCCAGCGTTCTAGAAGCAGGTTACATTCCGATTCATTGGTCAGTTCTATCTTTGTTCTGTTGTGACTTCTCAGTAACAATTTGGTGGTTTCCAAAGCCTGAAATTGTAATGCTATGATAATATTTTTTACATACTTGTTTTTTTGCTATAATAAATGTTAGGTTTTTTTTAAAAACCTTATCAAACATGAAAACATGCATTTTATGCAAAGATAAAAAATAAATTTTACCCTTCTTTTTGAAATGTCTCTAGGTAGAAAATTTGCAATTAATGAACGAAGCACACACCAGACACCAATTAAATTTGTAAGTTTGGCACCTGATTTTGTGAAATGTTAGTTTTTTGTAAGCTTTAAATCACCCTGTGGGATATTTATGGCTGTTGTATAAAAAATTTATAGCACCAAAATAGTTTAACATTTTTTCTTTATTGTTGATTTTAAGGCAAGTTATTTCTTTAGATAGTTTGTTTTTAAGGTCAAAACATCAAAAAAATTGTTTTAAAATCTTTTTCAATTGTTGATTTTAAGGCAAGTAATTCCTTTATATAGTTTGCAGGGTTGACTGCAATATAAAGTTTAATGAAACCATAACTAATTTTTTATCATCATGTTATTGTAGCTATTGCTGAATTATGTCCTTATTCATATTCACTGAGTTTCAATTGGTTTTCCTTTGTTTTTTTTCAAGATTTCATTACTTTCCCCAGATATACCTTTCCTGACTGTAAAGCCATGTTCTCTATCCTAGGTATAACCTCCTGCATGATACTAGTAGGCCAGAATACTTGGGATACCAGTCCTAACTGACAAGCCTCTATAGCTGTTATCTTCCTCCCTCCGAGCAGTAACTCATTAGCCTTAAAAAGAACATGATTTTTATTGTATTTTCTCAAATATACGATATTGAGATGTGGAATAAGTGTACGCGACACAACAAACATAAACAAACAGCAATTCAAAAAATCACAACGGAAAACAGCAAGCAGTCTTCAACATGGCCATAGGTCACTGCTTACCGTCTTGCATTGGCCCAAGACTTATAATACAATACAAAAGTATCAAAACCAATCCCTAAATCATCAACGAAAGACTCAGTTCTTGACATAAAACAGTAAACATAGAATGACAAGGACAAACAAAGGCTTTGGCAAAGTTTCCTGGCTTAGGACAGGCACATATAAAATGTGGCGGGGTTAAACTAGTTTTTTGGATCCAACCTTCCCCCTATTGATAAGGTTGCACAAAGCTACATATAAAACACACTGTAAAACTCAATCGACAAAAGTTCAATTCAACAAGAGAGAACCTAAGACAAAATACTGTACGAAAACAACAAGACAAGGAGGAACTCTCTTGAGAACACTCGAAGTTACTGACAACTAGCTAAGAAACATTTATCGATTGATGTAAAAGAATCAAATACATCAGTTCTAAATCCGACACCCCACGTCAAAACAATGAATGATTAAGAGTTGTATCACCATACAGAACCGACATACTTGATCAAAGTCATTTTGCAAAAGAGAAAAGATAGTATATTGTGTAGTATTCATGATAAAATGAAATTTACATGATAATGAAGCTCCTATAATGAGACATCCAACTAATGGATATAACACAAAAGTCATAAAAAACACAATTTAACAAGATTGCTACACGTAGCCATGTGTCCCCCGCCCCCGCATGAAAGTTGCATGGTATGAATTTGATCAATATATTATCTGAGAAACAATAGAAATTGGTTGTTTCGGAGACAAAATCATTCAGTCAAAACAAGGAAGGAAACCAGTGAACATATTTTTTTTTGGACCAGAAAATCACAAATTCGTAAATAACGCCATAACTGTAAATATTGCTTCAAAAATTTTCCCCCCGTATTATTATAGAGTACCTTTTGCTCTATCAGCCTTCAAACTTTCAGAACCCTGTGCACTTAGGTAACCGAGATATTGAATGTCCTATATTTTTACCTTTCTTCCCCGTTTTCATGGAAACGACGGCCATTTTGAAAATTTCAAATATGGGATGATCACCTACTAATAGTACCCTATCAGTGTGTAAAGTTTCAACAACATCTGTACAGTAGTATCTGAGGAGTTGCACCCACAAAAACGTTTGACAAAGTCCCATTTTTCGGACTAAAAAATCACAACTTCGTAAATAACTCGAAAACCGTAAATATCACTTCAAATTTTTTTTTCGTATTATTATAGAGTACCGTTTGCTCTATCAGCCTACAAAATTTCAGAACCCTGTGCACCTAGGTAACCGAGATATTGAATGTCCTATATTTTGACCTTTCTAACCTTTCTTCCCTGTTTCCATGGAAACAGTGGCCATTTTGAAAATTTCAAATATGGAATGATCACCTACTAATAGTAACCTATTAGTGTGTAAAGTTTCAGCAACATCTGTTCAGTAGTGTCCGAGGAGTTGCACCCACAAGCAAGAGGCTCCCAGGAGCCTGAATCGCTCACCTGACATATGTGCCTGAAGTAAAGGATATTAGGCAAAATCTATTTGACATTGAAAGGGTTATAAGTTTAATAAGGGGGTCATCTGACAATATGCTGGATCTTAAGGTGCTGATCAATTTTATCTCAATTAAAATTAAAAAATCTGTCACCCTTTTTGAGTTATTAGCAAAAAAATTCAGTTTAACCCAATGTTCTATTTTAAGCCACAGCGGCCATGTTTGACAATCAATCAAAAATCCCCACATCAGTTCTATACACCTAATGCTAATAAACAATAATATCAAGTTTGGTTCCAATTTGACTTTACGATGCCATACACAGTTTCGTATAAAATACTAGTGGTGGTAGCCCAATATATTGACCAATGAGTGGAGGGAATCCTGTCTATTTTTATACCGGAAGTAAGAATGACCATTTATTTTGCACTCTTGTGAATGTTTACATGCTTCTCTGCACAGAAAACTTTAAATCAGGTCTGCTTTTGCAAAATAAATTATTTTTATGTTGATATTTGTATGAAGGGGGATAACTACAAAAAGCACAATTTTTTCCATGTGACAAACTGCCACATTTTATGCAAACAAAAATATTTCTGAAAAATGCAACATAATGTACCCCAATATTTTCACAGTTAAAACTATGAGACATGCTCTTTTAGATATTCTGTGTTCAGGTTTTGGCATATTTATAGAAATGATCAAATTCAGGTCTTAGAAATGAGATGGCACCTATGAATTTTTCATTAAAATAGCCCCCCTCTTTGTCAGATTTTGGCACTTTTTAAAACAATATCTGTGTTAAATATGTTTATAAGATCAGGAACACCAGAAAGAGGGTAGTTTTATCTTTTTATTGATATATAATTGTCCATAGTACAAGTGATATCCAGATTTTCTTCCTTGAATGGAAGTGACATTGCTTTTGTCCAATGACGTCATTTTGAATAACTATGTCTTGCACCCTTTAAAAGCATATATTTAAATTTTGTATGCTTTATCAATCCCAGCACACTTCATTTTAGTCTTGCATGCAATTGTGAATTTGTTTATACAAACAATACCAATGTAATGGTCCATTTATGACTTTCTGAGATTCATATTCTATGCAAAAACACCATAGCAACCAATTAAGTATGCAAAGTCAGTATGCTTTATTTGACGTCATTTGTGACGTTCCATTGTTTTCGCCTTCTTATTGTGAAGTCATGTGGTTTCGAAACCAAATGTAGTACATGAAATTGGAAAATATCAATTGGCTCGGTGTAAATTTTTTTTTTCATCCTCATACATTTAAACAAAGTTTAATTAAAAGCTAAATATAAATGTTCTTTACATACAATTATATGTCTTTTGTTAAAACTGTTACTTAAAAGACTCAGATATGGCCATATTATAGGAAAATCAGAGAGTAAAACCAAAAAATTTACCTTAAGGAAAGAAGGATTTACCATAATATTGCAATAAAAGTACTGCAAAAATGATGAAAATAATGCAAAAGTATAGGAAAACCATTGAAAAGTACCAAAATCAAAGAATCTGGTTAAAGGATACCAACATAGGCAAAAATGGCCAAAAAACTATTGCAAGGTCTTGTATAAGAATCGCAATGTTTTCACTATTTTTAAAGCAAACGACAAAAATAAGGTACCATTTTGTTCGCAATTAGATAGCGAACAAGAAAAAATAAGAAAAAGGTATATATTTTACAACTTATTTGTCTTAAACGATGCCATACACAGTTTCGTATAAAATACTAGTGGTGGTAGCCCAATATATTGACCAATGAGTGGAGGGAATCCTGTCTATTTTTATACCGGAAGTAAGAATGACCATTTATTTTGCACTCTTGTGAATGTTTACATGCTTCTCTGCACAGAAAACTTTAAATCAGGTCTGCTTTTGCAAAATAAATTATTTTTATGTTGATATTTGTATGAAGGGGGATAACTACAAAAAGCACAATTTTTTCCATGTGACAAACTGCCACATTTTATGCAAACAAAAATATTTCTGAAAAATGCAACATAATGTACCCCAATATTTTCACAGTTAAAACTATGAGACATGCTCTTTTAGATATTCTGTGTTCAGGTTTTGGCATATTTATAGAAATGATCAAATTCAGGTCTTAGAAATGAGATGGCACCTATGAATTTTTCATTAAAATAGCCCCCCTCTTTGTCAGATTTTGGCACTTTTTAAAACAATATCTGTGTTAAATATGTTTATAAGATCAGGAACACCAGAAAGAGGGTAGTTTTATCTTTTTATTGATATATAATTGTCCATAGTACAAGTGATATCCAGATTTTCTTCCTTGAATGGAAGTGACATTGCTTTTGTCCAATGACGTCATTTTGAATAACTATGTCTTGCACCCTTAAGTGTCAGAGGAGTTAACATTTTCAATGTAATGAGGAAATGCTTTTTAAAAGCTCAATTTTGACGTTCTAAGGGCAATAACTCCTAAAAGGAAAGGTTTTACAACGTTGACCCTATTACATATTTTGTAGAACTTGATGTGCTTAACAATATGTAATTTAAATTTCTCAAATATCTTGTATAGTTTTCAAGATATTGAGCTAAACAGGTGGTAAATTTGCCAAAAATCCACAAAAAGGGCAATAACTCCTACATGGGTCGTTGCATTTTCTTCAAAATTTCAGAGCTGGTAGATCTTCAGATGCTGATCACTTTTGTTCCCTATTAAAGTTTTAAAATCTGTCACTGTTTTTGAGTTATTTGCAAAAAACTGCCATTTACCCCTATGTTCTATTTTTAGCCACAGCGGCCATGTTTTACGACCAATCAAAAATCCCCACATCAGTTCTATACACCTAATGCTAATAAACAACTATACCAAGTTTGGTTCCAATTGGACTTGAAGTGTCAGAGGAGTTAACGTTTTCAATGTAATGAAGAAATGCTGTTAAAATGCTCAATTTTGACATTCTAAGGGCAATAACTCCTAAAAGGAAAGGTTCTACTATGTTGACCCTGTTACATATTTTGTAAATCTTGTTGTGCTTAACAATATGCAATTTAAATTTCTCAAATATCTTGTATAGTTTTCAAGATATTGAGCTTAACAGGTGCAAAATTTGCCAAAAATCCACAAAAAGGGCAATAACTCCTACATGGGTCGTTGGATTTTCTTCAAAATTTCAGAGCTGGTAGATCTTCAGGTGCTGATCACTTTTGTACCCAATCAAAATTTTAAAATCTGTCACCGTTTTTGAGTTATTAGCAAAAAACTGCCATTTACCCCTATGTTCTATTTTTAGCCACAGCGGCCATGTTTTACTACCAATCAAAAATCCCCACATCAGTTCTATACACCTAATGCTAATAAACAACTATACCAAGTTTGGTTCCAATTGGACTTGAAGTGTCAGAGGAGTTAACGTTTTCAATGTAATGAGGAAATGCTGAGGAAATTTCTTCAAAATTTCAAGGTAGGTAGATCTTGAGGTGCTGATCACTTTAAACCTATGCCAGAATTTTGATATCTGTAGCCGTTTTTGAGTTATTTGCAAAAAACTGCATTTTACCCCTATGTTCTATTTTTAGCCACGGCGGCCATGTTTTACGACGAATCAAAAATCCCCACATCAGTTCTAAGCACCGAATGCTAATGAACAACCATACCAAGTTTGGTTTCAATTGGACTTATGGTGTCAGAGGAGTTAACGTTTTAAAAAGTTTACGGACGACGGACGGACGACATACGCCAAGTGATGACAATAGCTCACATGACCCTTCGGGTCAGGTGAGCTAAAAAGGTGACTGACGGACAGACGGAGACCATTATTAAGTCCCTCCAACGCGTTGCGGCGGGGGACAAAAATCTGCAATTTATAGTTGATAGAGGTTGACAGTGTGATAAGAACAGGGTTGGCAAAAACCAGGGTTTTAAGAGTATTTCCCAGCCCAGCGGGAAATACTGGGAAAACCCGGGTTTTACTGGGTTTTACTGGGTAATAAGTTTTTTCTTATTAAAATATCATCAAATACCTACATAACAATCAGTATTAAGATGTGTATGTAAAATTTTAGTAAAATCTAAACAAAAATACTATTAAAAACAGATTTAGATAGTGAAAGATTAAATTTTAATTAAAAAGATATACATGTAGTATATGTGATAAATGTTCCATGTATAGAATGCAAAATGATCTATAAATAACCTGATATGGCCTTATACAAGTTCAATGTTTTTTTAATGCATGTTTTATTCACGTTTCTCCAACATTTGATAATTAGCAATATCAACATCCAATTAAGGGTGGGGATTAAGGGGCCCTCATAAGGATTGCTAATATTTTTCTTGCCTGTAATTCACCTGTAAATTTTGTAGGAATATTAAGACTTTTAAATGTTTAAAGTAACAAAAAAGAAAATGCATATAATTGAAAGAAAGAGAGCGTTTAATTTTGATAAAACTTATGTAAATATATAATATTTTATAAAAAGGTTTGATAATGATTTTTTTTTCGTTTTTCATTCTCATTCAGAATAAAAAATGTTAAAGATAAAATAATTGTATAGTATCTATAAAAAATATGTTTTCTTCACATTCACTTAGAAACTGCTTCACGTTACGCAACGGGCCTGTCAAGGCCAAAACATCGCCCGGCAGGAGCTACTTCTTTTACAACACTCAGTGCATACATGGTGTTATCAGAATTTAGACGAAAGATATGATAATTTCATGGTGTAAATGATGGAAAATTCAGCAGAGGGCTTTAAAGTATATTGGGACGATGTCATGAACCTGCAACATTATAACGTTTCAGCCAATATGCAGATGTTCGAAAAAAAAACTTTGTCAGTTTGGTTCTTGTTACGTTTTTTTTTAATAAATTTTTGGCATTTATTCATCAGAAAAAAAATATACTAGCTTTTTGCCGATCACTTTTGTAATTTGAAAAAAAAACAATAATACCAATATATTACGTTCAACTGCATATATATGTGAGCTTTTTTATGTTGGGTTTCTAGTGCGGCAACACTCGGGTATCTCCATAGATGAAGATTATGCATGCCTTTTAATACATACGTGACTTCAAAGCCATAGAAAAGAAAGAGTGTGTGCATGTTAACAATTACTCATAATATCTCAAATAATAACGTATATAAAAGATGTGATATTATCACGTGTTTGTGTGTCATCTTTTTTAACTGGATTTGACTTACCATGAACGTTCCCTCGATAGCAAGTACATGTACCAGTAGTACATGTTGCAATTCACAAGAAATATTATTGGCCTCCCAGAACATAGGAGGTTAACCTTGTTAGATTCTAGACTCAATAAGCCTTGTATAAAGCAATAACCAGATCAAAACGAAACAAATACAGTTTTTACATTGATTATAGACAAAGAACACTCATGCACAGATTCCTTGATTTCAGACCAAAAGTACATTGAGTAAGCATCACATTGAGTCCAAATTCGACCGTGTTTTTTTTCTGTATTTCTATATTTTTGTATTGCTTGTGTGGAAATATTAAATTTTTCGTCGTGGATAACACGTATTGTTATATTGTTTTAGTTGACTGTACATTTGTAATTATTTATAGATTTTATCAACAAATATTCTGAACATTCGTCAAATGAAGTATCTGT
The DNA here is from genome assembly GCA_963971305.1 of Arcuatula senhousia. Taxonomy (NCBI): domain Eukaryota; kingdom Metazoa; phylum Mollusca; class Bivalvia; order Mytilida; family Mytilidae; genus Arcuatula; species Arcuatula senhousia. The sequence goes on along the minus strand of OZ020306.1, from coordinate 22,188,993 downwards.
CTTAGTATTAAAAATTCAACATCGGTTAAGAAAAAGATTAGAAAAGGAAAGAAAAACTATTCAAAAATACAAGGATTAAAAAAAAATCAAAAGAACTTAGTTAAAGTCAGCATCCTTAAAAGTCAACATCAAATGGACAAGAAAGCAATTAAAAACAATTAGATTAAAAAAAATAAAAAAAATAGAAAAAACGATATTCTTAACATTTTGTTTTGACTACAGACTCTATTTTGACTATGTTAACAAACAATACAATTTTTAAAAAATATTTTCAACAGGTAATGAATAACTTGGCTATCCTTTAGTTGGCCCCCTAATCCCCACCCTTAATTGAATGTTGTTATAGTTGATTATCAAATGTTGGAGAAACGTGAACACACCGTCTCATTCTTATAAATACACAAGCCCTACCTATTAACAATTAGACAAAATTATGATGTTTTGATTACTAATCCTTATTTAATCTTTTCATGTATATGGTTTCACAATTCTGTTTTGTTTTATAGCCTGGGGTTTCCTAAATAATTAGCATAGATTAAACAACATGTATTGTCATAATTGTCAAAATTGTACTGACAGTGAAAAAAGTTATAGCAAAAAAGTAGTGCAAATATACAAATTATTGAAGTAATGCATGAAAAGTTACAAATAATTTATGAATTTTGTAGATGAGGAAAAATTTTGAAGCATATAATACTATTAAATAGGATTTTTTTCATGAATAAATTCTTATTACCCAGTATTGCCCACTTTGATGATTTTAAGGGTATTGCCCAGCCCGGGAAAACCCGGGTTTTCCCAGGTGGGAAAACCTGGGCGGTCAATACTTTGCCAACCCTGGATAAGAAATGCTTTTTATTGGGTCTAGAACAGCACTAATGCTAATACCTACCATAGCCATACCAACAGTGTTAGGTAACATAAACGATGCACAGCCCTCGGGTGTCTGACAGAGCTGGGAATAAGGTAGATGGAATGAAGCCTTGTCACTGGCATAGACAATATCACACAGAGGTAACATTGTCATGCCTAAGCCAATTGCTGAACCTGTCACAACAGCTATCAAAGGTTTTGGAAAGGTGATGAGAGCCTTCATGAAATCTCTGCAAAGGTGAAAAAATAAAATACAATACAGGTTTTTCAGATATAATTAAGGAATACAGTGAGCCAGCTCACAAAGGATACTTGCACCCCACCATTCCATATAGAACTCTAAATTGCAAAACACAATTATCTCCCTTGAATGACATTGAAGAGCATTGTTTTTTCTCATGCACATATCAATATGATGTACTTCTTTCATGTTAGATTTCTTAAAAATCCATATGCATGATAACAGTATTAAGTGGTTAAGGACTTATGCTAACGAAATATGTGGAAAGGCAGACAGGGTGATTTTTATTTGCCCCCATACTTTGTTTGTGGTGTGTGGTATAATGATACAACTGGTCTACCATACATTGGTGAAAATTTCTTTTTTCAAAAGTTTATTCATACTATAATGCATTAGCATAAAAAAGTTTGATAATAATTCACCTTTTAAGTTGCCAATACTAAGATAAACCTGATTGAAAGTTGGTTGGAAATGTTGATGTGAGAGCGATTCCAGTGTTTAATTTTTTGATATGTGAATTCCTTGTCCAGATCCTGTTTTTTTGTTGCATGTGTCTATAAAATTACAAAATTTAGCCAAATTTGACTTGTCAAATGGAACAGCAGGAAATTCCTGATTATTCTTTACTTAGCTGTGCTTCTTTGTTTAAAATGTGTATTTTCTGATTTATAGACTTCTACAAACCTCAAGGCATCCACCATTTTCCTGGCTGCCATTTTACGATCCATTGAGATAAGATAGGTAAGGTCTATCCCACTACAGAAAACATTACCTAGTCCACCAAACATAACTAAATTACTGTCATCATACTTGGCTGAGTTCAGAGCTGAAACTATCTCTTGTATTACCTAATAGAAAAGAATAAATACAATCCAAAACACAATACAAAAGTTAAGATCTTGCCGTACATCTATTTGATGGCACTAATCAAGTATTTGATAGTAAACAAGAGGCTCCCAGGAGCCTGAATCGCTCACCTGGTTTAATGTCAACCCTTTGAAGACTTTTGTATAGCTAAATGAGCTGAATGTTTAAGCAATAAAAAGCTTTTCTCTATCTGCAATAGTTTTCATTCCAATGCAAAAAACACTATTTTTCACCTTTAAAGGGCCACAACCCCTTAAAGGGGTCATCTGACAACTTCTACCCTATGGAGACTTTTGTAGAGCTAAATGAGCTGAACATTTAAGCAAGCAACAGCTTTTCTCTATCTGCAATAGTTTTCATTCCATAGGCCAAAAACTCTATTTTTTGCCTTTAAGGGGCCATAACCCCTATAAGGGGTCATCTGACAACTTTGACCCTATGGAGACTTTTGTAGAGCTAAATGAGCTGAACATTTAAGCAAGAAACAGCTTTTCTCTATCTGCAATAGTTTTCATTCTATAGGCCAAAAACACTATTTTTTGCCTTTAAGGGGCCGTAACCCCTATAAGGGGTCATCTGACAACTTCGACCCTATGGAGGCTTGTGTAGAGCTAAACGAGCTGAACATTTAAGCAAGCAACAGCTTTTCTCTATCTGCAATAGTTTTCATTCCATAGGCCAAAAACACTATTTTTTGCCTTTAAGGGGCCATAACCCCTATAAGGGGTCATCTGACAACTTTGACCTTATGGAGACTTTTGTAGAGCTTAATGAGCTGAACATTTAAGCAAGCAACAGCTTCTCTCTATCTGCAATAGATTTCATTCTATAGGCCAAAAACACTATTTTTTGCCTTTAAGGGGCAGTAACCCCTATAAGGGGTCATCTGACAACTTCGACCCTATGGAGGCTTGTGTAGAGCTAAATGAGCTGAACATTTAAGCAAGCAACAGCTTTTCTCTATCTGCAATAGTTTTCATTCTATAGGCCAAAAACTCTCTTTTTTGCCTTTAAGGGGCCGTAACCCCTATAAGGGGTCATCTGACAACTTTGACCTTATGGAGACTTTTGTAGAGCTTAATGAGCTGAACATTTAAGCAAGCAACAGCTTCTCTCTATCTGCAATAGTTTTCATTCCATAGGCCAAAAACATGAAAAAATGCTATTTTTCACCTTTAAGGGACCGTAACTCCCATAAGGCATCATCTGACAACTTCGACTCAATGGAGACTTTTGTAGAGCTTTTGATGCTGAAGCAGTAGCGTGGCATCAGATTTCATCTATCTCTTATACTTTTTGATTTACAAGCCAAAAACAGTAGTCTGACCCCCCTGGTCTATTTTTAGCAACGGCGGCCATGTTTTTCGACGAATCAAAAATCCCCACATCAGTTCTGTGGGGGATACCCTAAAGTACCACCAGACCAAATTTGGTTTGAATCTGTGCAGCGGTTTCAGAGGAGAAGAAGTTTGAAGAAAAGTTAACGACGACGACGACGACGACGGACGCCAAGTGATGGCAATAGCTCACATGGCCTTTGGCCAGGTGAGCTAATAAAAATAGGGCATGTAATGGGACATTAAATGATACCCCGCCACGTTATAATATCAAAAGTTCATAAAATTTGATTTCAAAGTGGCCTATCTCGAAAACTGTTTTACGGATCATGCTGGAAATTGAACTTGACCTGTATTTTATTATACTCAATAGCTGTACAAAATATCAATTGAATCCCATGACGCGTTTTCAAGTTATTGGTCGGAAACTCAAAATTTCATAAAATTTGATTTTTCAAAGTGGCCTATCTCAAAAACTATTTTTTGGATCATGCTGGAAATTGAACTTGACCTGTATTTTATTGTACTCATTAGCTGTGCAAAATATCATTCAAATCCTTTGACGCGTTTTCAAGTTATTGGTCGGAAACCTTCGGGGGACGGACAGACAGACGGACGGACAGACACCGAAAAAAAACTGAGGGTATAACATAATACCCTGCCACTTCGTGTGGCGGGGTATAGAGTTTATTACTTTGAACAAGGCAACATTTGACAGAGCCTTTCTTTGACAAGAAGTGTCTACAACAAGAGGCTCCCAGGAGCCTGAATCGCTCACCTGACATATGTGCCTGAAGTAAAGGTTATAAGGCAAAATCGATTTAACGTTGAAAGGGTCATAAGATTAATAAGGGGGTCATCTGACAATATGGTGGATCTAAAGGTGCTGATCACTTTTGTTCTCAATCAAAATCTAAAAATCTGTCACCCTTTTTGAGTTATTTGCAAAACAAGAGGCTCCCAGGAGCCTGAATCGCTCACCTGGTCTTGATATTGACCCTATACTTTTGTAGAGCTAAATGAGCTGAACATTTAAGCAAGCAACAGCTTTTCTCTACCTGCAATAGTTTTCATTCTATAGGCCAAAAACACCATTTTTCACCTATAAGGGGCCATAACCCCTATAAGGAGTCATCTGACAACTTCGACCCTATGAAGACTTTTGTAGAGCTAAATGAGCTGAACATTTAAGCAACCAACAGCTAATCTCTATCTGCAATAGTTTTCATTCTGTAGGCCAAAAACATGAAAAATGGCTATTTTTCAGGGGCCGTAACCCCTATAAGGGATCATCTGACAACTTCAACCCTATGGAGAATTTTGTAAAGCTAAATGAGCTGAACATTTAAGCAAGCAACAGCTAATCTCTATCTGCAATAGTTTTCATTCTGTAGGCCAAAAACATGAAAAATCGCTATTTTTCAGGGGCTGTAACCCCTATAAGGGGTCATCTGCCAACTTCGACCCTATGGAGAATTTTGTAGAGCTCAATGAGCTGAACATTTAAGCAAGCAACAGCTAATCTCTATGTGCAATAGTTTTCATTCTGTAGGCCAAAAACATGAAAAATGGCTATTTTTCAACTTTAAGGGGCCGTAACCCCTATAAGGGGTCATCTGACAACTTCGACCCTATGGAGACTTTTGTAGAGTTAAATGAGCTGAACATTTAAGCAAGCAACAGCTAATCTCTATCTGCAATAGTTTTCATTCTGTAGGCCAAAAACATGAAAAAATGCTATTTTTCACCTTTAAGGGGCCGTAACCCCTATAAGGGGTCATCTGACAACTTTGACCAAATGAAGACTTTTGTAGAGCTAAATGAGCTGAACATTTAAGCAACCAACAGCTAATCTCTATCTGCAATAGTTTTCATTCTGTAGGCCAAAAACATGAAAAATGGCTATTTTTCAGGGGCCGTAACCCCTATAAGGGATCATCTGACAACTTCAACCCTATGGAGAATTTTGTAAAGCTAAATGAGCTGAACATTTAAGCAAGCAACAGCTAATCTCTATCTGCAATAGTTTTCATTCTGTAGGCCAAAAACATGAAAAATCGCTATTTTTCAGGGGCTGTTACCCCTATAAGGGGTCATCTGCCAACTTCGACCCTATGGAGAATTTTGTAGAGCTCAATGAGCTGAACATTTAAGCAAGCAACAGCTAATCTCTATGTGCAATAGTTTTCATTCTGTAGGCCAAAAACATGAAAAAATGCCATTTTTCAGGGGCCGTAACCCCTATAAGGGGTTATCTGACAACTTGGATCCTATGGAGACTTTGGTAGAGCTAAATGAGCTAAACATTTAAGCAAGCAACAGCTAATCTCTATCTGCAATAGTTTTCATTCTGTAGGCCAAAAACATGAAAAATGGCTATTTTTCAACTTTAAGGGGCCGTAACCCCTATAAGGGGTCATCTGACAACTTCGACCCTATGGAGACTTTTGTAGAGTTAAATGAGCTGAACATTTAAGCAAGCAACAGCTAATCTCTATCTGCAATAGTTTTCATTCTGTAGGCCAAAAACATGAAAAATGGCTATTTTTCAACTTTAAGGGGCCGTAACCCCTATAAGGGGTCATCTGACAACTTCGACCCTATGGAGACTTTTGTAGAGTTAAATGAGCTGAACATTTAAGCAAGCAACAGCTAATCTCTATCTGCAATAGTTTTCATTCTGTAGGCCAAAAACATGAAAAAATGCTATTTTTCACCTTTAAGGGGCCGTAACCCCTATAAGGGGTCATCTGACAACTTTGACCAAATGAAGACTTTTGTAGAGCTTTTGATGCTGAATCAGTAGCGTGGCCTCAGATTTCCTCTATCTCTTATACTTTTTGATTTATAAGCCAAAAACAGTAGTCTGACCCCCCTAGTCTATTTTTAGTAACGGCGGCCATGTTTTTTAACGGATTAAAAATCAAAACACAAGTTTGGTGCAGGACACCCTAAGGATCATTCATACCAAGTTTCATTAAATTCTGTTTGGTAGTTTCAGAGGAGAAGATTTTTGAAAAATTGTTAACAGACGACAGACGACGACGACAGACGACGACAGACGACGACGACGGACGCCAAGTGATGGTAATAGCTCACATGGACCTTCGGTCCAGGTGAGCTAAAAATGCAGTTTAACCTAATGTTCTATTTTTAGCCACAGCGGCCATATTTTACAACCAATCAAAAATCCCCACTACAGTTCTATACACCTAATAATAATAAACAATAATACCAAGTTTGGTTCCATTTGGACTTAAAGTGTCAGAGGAGTTAACATTTTCAATATAAGGAAATGCAGTTAAAATGCTTAATTTTGACGTTCCAAGGGCAATAACTCCTCAAAGGAAAGGTCCTACAACGTTGACCCTGTTACAAATTTTGTAGATCTTGATGCGCTTAACAATATGCAATTTAAATTTCTCAAATATCTTGTATAGTTTTCAAGATATTGAGCTAAACAGGTGCAAAGTTTGCAAAAAATCCACAAAAAGGACAATAACTCCTACATGGGTTGTTGGATTTTCTTCAAAATTTCAGAGCTGGTAGATCTTGAGGTGCTGATCACTTTTGTTCCCAATCAAAATTTTGAAATCTGTCACTGTTTTAGAGTTATTTGCAAAAAAAACTGCCATTTACCCCTATGTTCTATTTTTAGCCACAGCGGCCATGTTTTACGACCAATCAAAAATCCCCACATCAGTTTTATACACCTAATGCTAATAAACAACTATACCAAGTTTGGTTCCATTTGGACTTAAAGTGTCAGAGGAGTTAACGTTTTTTAATGTAATGAGGAAATGCTGTTAAAATGCTAAATTTTGACGTTCTAAGGGCAATAACTCCTAAAAGGAAAGGTCCTACAACGTTGACCCTGTTACATATTTTGTAGATCTTGATGTGCTTAACAATATGCAATTTAAATTTCTCAAATATCTAGTATAGTTTTCAAGATATTGAGCTAAACAGGTGCAAAATTTGCAAAAAATCCACAAAAAGGGCAATAACTCCTACATGGGTATTTGGATTTTCTTCAAAATTTCAGGGTAGGTAGATCTTGAGGTGCTGATCACTTTTACCCTTGCCAGAATTTTGATATCTGTAGCCGTTTTTGAGTTATTTGCAAAAAACTGCATTTTACCCTTATGTTATATTTTTAGCCATGGCAGCCATGTTTTACGACGAATCAAAAATCCCCACATCAGTTCTAAGCACCGAATGCTAATGAACAACCATACCAAGTTTGGTTGCAATTGGACTTATGGTGTCAGAGGAGTTAACGTTTTAAAAAGTTTACGGACGACGGACGACAGACGACGGACGACGGACGCCAAGTGATGACAATAGCTCACATGACCCTTCGGGTCAGGTGAGCTAAAAAGGTACTGATTAATTCAATTGCAAGTCATCTGTTTTTCCTTTTAATTTTTTGACTATATGAATGTGATAATTTGCAATTGTTAAAGTTAATCTACATTATTTTTGATAGGTTTTCATAGCTATTCCAACATGTCCAACTAGAAAAGTCTAAAATTGGTGTGGCGTGTCAAAATAACACTTACTTTTTATAAGGAGTACGGTACAACCAATAGCATTTTTTTTTTCTTGTACCGGGTACATAGTACATACCTGAGGATTGAGACTGTTCTTTAACTTGGTATGAGTATTCAGCCATATCTGTGTGTACCGATTACATTTCTTGACAACAATCTCCTTATACTTGTAAGCACATTCACTTTGCCTCACACTCAACCGTCTTTCAACCTCGTCTTCCCTCATACTGTCATCGTCTCGTTTCTTGGTTGACTTCTTCGAACTGGTTGCTGGGTGGTACTGGAAAGGGAGACTATCCAGGATCATTTTGTATGACATTGAGGATGGGCTGATAGGTATCATGGCTGGGAAGTAATGGTAGCCTGCTCCAGGTACTTCAGCACACATGGATTCCATGGGAATGACAGGTCTAGACATGATGGGTTTGACAGATGTGAAAACTTGTGTTGGAGATACAGGGCGTATTACTGAAAAATAAAATTCATGTAGGTTTAATACTCGCATGACTCAGAAGTAGCAATCAAGTTATAAGATTAGAAATATAGTAACAGTTTAAGCATGAAATGATTGTATCATGGTTTTGAAAAGAAGACAAACATACCCCAATGATGTCAGGCTTATAATTAATTGTTTCAGTATTAGTCAATAATAAGAAATCACGCAAGTCTTTTATTTTCAAAAATCTGTTTGAGTTGTTGACAAAGTTTATGTGTATTTAAAAAAAAATTCATGTTATTCCTTGTAGATTTGATTACAGTTTATAACTGCTTAAGAATAGATACATGAACATGCAAAATAATCAATTTATCACCAAAGAGAGCTTCTATCAACACTGAAATCTGTTCTATCATGCAAAGGATTATGGAAAATATGTCATTCAATCACCAATACAGGCAAATTACTCACAATCCTTAGCAATAGTATAGAGGTCAGTGTTGTCAGTGCTGCTTCTTGCAATAGATTGGCAAAACAATACTTACATTTTGTTGCTGGATTAGCTAGACTTGTGCTAGGCTTCATAGTGTCCATGAGTCTTATTTTCTTGGCACCAGCACTATTCTCCATTGGTTTGACCTTGACCTGCAATGTCTTCTTACTGAGCTCTTTTTCAATTTTGTGTGGAATTTCTACCTTTTTTACAGAATCTGTTTGTTTTGGGGATATGTCAATTTTAATTTTTTTAGACTTAGGAGAAACTGTGACCTTAGTAATACTATCATCGTCACTTTCAGTATCAATAATTTCAATGGTATCATATTTCCTCTTTAGGCTTTTATCTTTAGATTCCCCTTTGTCATTTTCTTCCATTTTTTTCTTCTTTTTAACCTTGATCTTTTTCTTACTGTTCAGAGCTTTTTTGTTCACCTTAACCATGTTAACTTTCTTCTCTGATGAGTTTTCTAATGACTTCTTCAACAGTTTCTTTTTTGGTTTAACTTTCTGAGAAATGTCTTTTGGACTATTCTCGTCATCTTTTTTCACAACACTCTTTTTAGTCGCTTTGAGAATCTTAATCTTTTCCTTTTTACTAGAATGTTCCGATTCCAGGTTTTGACAATTCTCCTCAACTTCCTTCTTGATTTTTTTCACTTTGGGTGTTAATTTCACTTTCAAGATATTGCCAGATTTGGTAGTTTTTAAACTTTTTTCTTTACCTTTCAAAGTCTTTTTCACTTTGGTACCTGTTGATTTCTTGACAAGTTTATTTTTAGACACTTTCATTTCAGGTTGCTTAAGAATAACTTTTCCAGTGTTTATATTTTCTGTCTTAATATTTGATTCAATATTTGAACAGCTTTCCAATGAATTATTCCCTGATGCTACACTTGATGAAGAGATATTACCAACAGGGAGTTTTGTTTGTGTTAATACAGGTGCAGTTGTTAACAAAGTCCTAAGAAGAGTCTGGCTGCCATTTGCTTTTGGGGTTTGACTACTCAATTGTGATAAACTAGAACTTTTAATAAACATTTTTGATGTGTCATAAAACTCCTCCAATTTGACTGGTTTTTTAGGAGTTCGTTTATTTGGAGATAAAGCATCCGGGCTCATTCTAATGGTGAGGTTTTTAGACTTTGGAGAGCAAGATGGGGACCGTTTTGGAGATTTCCTAGCAGGTGAAGGGGATGGACTAGAGTTAGATAACACACTACTAGTGTCAATTGATAAATTAAGACTAACATCCTGATTGCTCACAATGGCTGCATGTTTTTGAAGAGCTTTTTTCAGATTTTCACTTCCAGAGTTCTGTTTTTTAGCTTTTTTGACTATTTTTAATGCTTCCTTTCTTGCTAGTTTTGATGTTTTATCATCTTTTTTCACATTTGTCTGATTATTTTCTTGAAATTCCAAAACCAGGTCAAAACAGTCCAAGAGGTTATCAATCGGTTCCCAAGTGTTCCATTCTTCATCATAGTTTTTCCATTTAACATTAAACTGCAATTGTCCATCAATTTCTCTTTGAGCAAGAATTTTCTCCACCTGAATAAAAGACATTATTATATCATTTTAGATGGATATGGCAAAGAAGAATAAACTTTTATGATCACAAATAAATACCCCCCCCCCCCCCCCCTTGGCCATAGGTACATGTACTCTCTTGTTGTTTAACAAATTTTTTGACTATGGCATAATGGGAAATACCCCCCCCCCCAAATCATTTTGTTGAATGTTTACATTTTAAAATAGGAGGTGCAACTCTACATTATGTCATTAAGTAATTTGTAAGAGATGGGTACCTCCTTGTGTAAGACAGCTTAGTCCATGTTTTGCTAATCAATCCCAAATCAAATAAGGTGTACATCTACATAATGTCAAAAAGATTGTGTAAAAGTTTCATGAAAATCTATCAAGGGATTCAGGAGGAAATTTATAATGACTTTATACATGTACATGTACCTGAAAAGTGGGGGAGGGGATATAAAAAACTGCAATCTAGGCCGGTAGGGAACAGATAAGTCCTTTTACAGCCTTGAATCAATGACAAGGCTAAACAAGAAAAGTTGCTTTAAAAATATAAATCTTAAACCATTACTTAGTGAAATATTATTGACCCCTAACATGTACATGTAGTATTCAAGATATGGACCTTAACCAAGAACTTAACCAAAGTCATTCGTGCGTAAAATATAGGTCACAGTGACCTCATTTCTAGCAGATGGTGTCACCTTACCCAAGACACATCTAGTGGTGAAATATCATTGACCCCCAACATCTAGAATCAAAGTTATGGACCTTAACCAAGAACTTAACCGAAGTCGTTCATGCATAAAATATAGATCACAGTGACCTAATTTTTATTGGGTGGTGTCATGTTACCCAAGACACATCTAGTGGTGAAATACCATTGACCATCAACATGTAGTATCTTAGATATGGACTTTAACCAAGAACTTAACCAAAGTCATTCATGCGTAAAATATAGGTTACAGTGACCTGATTTCTAGTGGGTGGTGTTACCTTACCCAAGACACATCTAGTAGTGAAATATCATTGACCCCCAACATCAAGTATCCAAGTTATGGACCTTAACCAAGAACTTAACCGAAGTTGTTCATGCATAAAATATAGGTCACAGTGACTTAATTTCTAGTGAGTATCCAAGTTATGGACCTTAACCAAGAACTTTACCAAAGTGTTACGGACAAGGGTAAAACTATATGTCCGATCCACATACGTGGTCGGGCCATAAAAATGTAGGACCAGCCTAAGTATTGATAATTGTATGTTAAGCAAAAAAGTTTAACATCCTGACTTAAATATGAGAACCTATAACAGTTGCCAATGCCGACATCATGCTAAGATGGAAGCATTTACTGATCAAAGTGGGCCCTTGTCATGCATGCTTCAGTGATTATAAAACATCATGTAACCCAATTTTGGCATGCTACCCACATTCAGCATTTTTTATTAAAACATCAGCATTAATCAGGGTGAATTTTAAAAAGGCAAACTTCATAATATTTTGTCTATGATAAGAAACTACATGTACTGAATCTAGAGAATAAAATAAAGCCAAGAGTCTCTAAAACAAATGTTATTTTAGACCCAAAATCAATAAAATACTTCCTTGTGTGACATCATTTTAAGCATCCTAAATATTGACATAGCTTGTGACAAAGCTTTCGATTTCATTTCCTAGCGGTGAAATGGATATAAAATCAATGAAAATGAATCTGATTTATAAGTGATTTTGTTTGAAATGTTTGGAATTTAATAAATTACATCTCATTTTTCAAGAAATAGGGGGATTATTTGAAAATAATTGTAAATGCTGAAATTGGGTCACACATCTAAGACAAAAATGCAGTGAAGTAGGGTATGTTTGTTGGCATTTTACAAAGACGCAACAAACTCACTGTCAAATAATTTAAACTAAAAACATTTAACAAGATGTGAAAGATTTCCTAGGTAAAATTTAGATTTTATATTGCAAGTCAGTTTCTGTGGTTTCATTATTTTTCGTGGTGTATAAATTTTTGTGGTTTTCGTTGGTGCCCATGAACCACGAAATTTGATAACCCACGAAAATGAAATTTATCATTGATCTGTATGCTGCTGATTTCAAAACAACGAATTCAAGAATCCACGAACTGAACCTTTTTCGTCAGACCACGAAAATTGGTACCCACGAAAATATATCAATCCACAGTAGTTAGTTATTGCTTTACTCCCAACCAGCAGGATTTCGGCTATATCTGGAAGATGAACATGAAAGTGGTGATACAATGAACATAAAGTTCGCGGTCAGGTTTTCCGCATTATCCCCTAAAGACCCCGCATCTCTCAATGTCATGGCTGCCCCATTCAACCACCTGCGGCACACATCCCCGTCGCTTTGTAGGTCTGACCCGATGTCAGGTTTCTGAGTGCTCTTTAGTGGATTTTAACCAACAAGCTTAGCACTGCTGCGGGCCTATTCACCACCGGGAACCCGCACAGGTTATTGCAAGTCAGTAAATTGTGACATCCAAAAAACATGAACAACTGCCTAATTTGGGTTACATGATGAGATGTACATGTTTATTCAACAAAAAAATCTTTTCATAAGGGGGCCCAAAAACTGCCACTGTATAATCTCTGATTTCTGAACTTGAATGAATCTTTTAATAGGCAAAATTATACAATTTAGATATCTATTCAGAGTTCACGAAACTTAAAATTTCTTTGCCAGACTTAGGTCTGCCAATATGGAATCCTTCATTGAATCAGAACAAATTTTTTTTTACTGGTCCTGTCTACTGTACAACTTGTAAATAATTTATCAAAGGCAGTGTCTGCGCATCCACGCCGCGTGGATGAATATTCCACAGGCTGCGCGTCCACGCTTCCGATATAACGAGTAATAAGATTGCTACGCGTAGCCATGTGTCCCCCGCCGCCGCATAAAAGTTGTGTGGTATGTCAATTCAAGCAATATATTCTCTGAGAAACGATAGAAATAGGTTGTCAAAATATGGGATGATCACCTACTAACAGTACCCTATCAGTGTGTAAAGTTTCAGCAACATCCGTTCAGTAGTATCCGACGAGTTGCACCAACAAAAATGTTTGATATGACAAAGTCCCATTTTTTTGGACCGGAAAATCACAAATTTGTAAATAACTGGAAAACTGTAAATATTATTTCAAATTTTTTTCGTATTATTATAGAGTACCTTTTGCTCTATCAGCCTACAAAATTTCAGAACCCTGTGCACCAAGGTAACCGAGATATTGAATGTCCTATATTTTGACCTTTCTTCCGTTTCCATTTTGAAAATTTCAAATATAGGATGATCATCTACTAACAGTACCCTATCAGTGTGTAAAGTTTCAGCAACATCGGTTCAGTAGTGTCTGAGGAGTTGCACCCACAAAAACGTTTGACAAAGTCCCATTTTTCGGACTGAAAAATCACAAATTTGTAAATAACTCGAAAACCGTAAATATCGCTTCAAATTTTTCATATTATTATAGAGTACCTTTTGCTCTATCAGCCTACAAAATTTCAGAACCCTGTGCACCTAGGTAACCGAGATATTGAATGTCCTATATTTTGACCTTTCTTCCGTTTCCATGGAAACGGTGGCCATTTTGAAAATTTCAAATATATATATGGGATGATCATCTACTAATTGTACCCTACATGTATCAGTGTGTAAAGTTTCAGCAACATCCTTTCAGTAGTTTCCGAGGAGTTGCACCCACAAAAAACGTGACGGACGGACGGACGCAGACCATTACTAAGTCCCTCCGACGCGTTGCGGCGGGGGACAATTAAGGATTTTTTCCAGACAATTTCCGTTATTTCGTAATTTTTATAAACTTCCCAATGCCTAAGGCAATAAAATAATTAATATTTAAACATAAAAATGTATTTTAATATTCACTGATATACAATTTAAGTATTAAATAAAAGAAAATTAGCGAAAACTGCTAGAATTTCGTAATTGTTTTTATTAATTTTTATAAATCATCAAAGGGAATGCAGTGTAAACAATAATTCTTTGGGAATTCGAAAAAAAATATAAAGAATGATATAAAAACATAATTATGGTCTAAAAGAAACCAGAAAACTCTAACTGAACCATTTTAATGCAGACTGCATAAAAATAATTGCAGTGAAGATATATTAAAATTATATACATGTAACAGTTAAGCTATCAGTCGGACAGGGAAAGAATCTTTCCACAGGAATTTTAAGCTTACGGCATACACTACTACATATACTTATGATAGAACGAGGACTTGCTCACATCTATCAATATTATGCCAGGATTCAAATGATAAAAGTTGGTACTTAAAATCTATAGCTTGAACAATCAGTCTCTATCAATATTTGATATATTTTAAGGGTCAATGTGCATACGAAAAAAAAACCAGTTTGTTGGGTTTTGTTTTGTTTTCTGTAAGGACGTTGCTGGGATGTCCAAAATTCTGCATTCTGTTGTTATTGTTTGCCGAATATTCTCCTTTTTCTAAAGATTTTGACTACTTGTTCTCGTTATTAAAGTTTATATAAATTAGAACTTTCATTTACTGAACTTCCATTCATTGTAGTATGAAATTGAATTCTTTGTCATTATTTGTACCTGGAAATTTCAAAGTTCACATTAGATGCGAAATGCAAATACCGGAAGCGTGGACGCGCAGCCTGTAGTCTATTCGTCCACGCCGCGTAGACGCGCAGACACTTCCTTTGTCAAATCTATCGGACATGGATCCACTTAGTATGTTAAAAATGCCGGACCTGCTTAAATTTTACCAGTCAGGTCCGACAAGTCCGACACATTTCAGGAACTCTGTTTATTTATGTTTGAAACAAATCTTTTACACATTGCATGTTAAAATTGTCACACTTTGTTAAAATTTGATTAGTTTTTTTATGGAATTCAAAAGCAATCAGCTGTGTGGCATTTTTTTCCTTCAAATCTTTGACTCATCTTGTTAGTTCTATTAAGTCCGTATCTCTTTTCATAACCCGAAATCTACGCCTAACTACTTAGTATAGGGGTTATAATTGTCGTTGGGTTCGCATTACATATTTGTAAATATTAATGCGCGTGAAAATATATTTCTGCATAAGACATTGCAAAACGTTAACTAATGAACAGATGAAAATATTCTTGAAATTGATTTTCATATAATTATTAATTTATTCAAATATGAGTTTGTATTATAGTAAGTATCAAACATTTATATGCATTGAAGCTACGAATGTAGTAATATTTGAAAGTAGTCCACGAACCTTCACTCGAACGTCGCCATTTTTGAGAGATAATTTTTTGCATTGTTCATTTACCTCTTCAACATGTAGTTTAAGATTTTACTTTTCAATTGTTAATTTTTTGAAATTATCTGTTCAAAATGTAGTATGCCGAAGTGATTATGAACTTTGAACTACTTAAATTGACTATAAAACATAGCATCGTTTGTTTTGTTCTGTGATAAGATGTATGATCGATCTACTTCCTTGTTTGAAATATCTATATATAAATCCCGGATATAAATATAGTAAATGAGCGATGGTTCGTCATGTGTGATTTTCTCTATTGGCGATAGTCGTGAGCTTCCAGAAAACAGTGGATAGAGAAGAATCAGCCAACGTGCTTTATTTATTCAAAATTCAATTAATACTTGGATTAATATCTAAAATAAAGGGATAAAGGGGGGGAGTCATGGTTTTATTCCTAACAAAAATACCGTTTTATAGCATAATGTTTACAATGGGAATGGCGAAATTATTTATAAGCATGATGAGCAGATTTAATTAGTTCAACACTTTTTTGGACAATTTTTTCATTGTCAGACACAATAAATGTCTTTTAAAGAACCATTGACTGAGATATTCGGCATGTGCACAATTTGTTTATCTGTTATCTAAATTTATGTAAAATCTCAAACCTAAGGCTTAACTCCCTCTATCGTAGTTTTGCCCTTAGCTATATTGATTTGGATTTCCAGTGGCGTAGTTTCCATTGAGGCAATGAGGCAGTTGCCTCACTTTTGAAACTTTCGTTTGGTTTTATCATGTTTATACTTTTAAACGTCTTTTGGAATTGTGGTTTTCCTATGTTTGCATGCTTTTACATGTTAGTGCTGCTTATGAGGAATAACATCCATAAAGTTTATAAAAATTAATTGCAGTTGAAGTCGACAATATAACTGACATATGTGTTATAGTCTCATGTTTATTTACTCCGTATCCTTTCATCAATTAAATCATAACAAAGGAACCTGTTACTAAAACAAATACTTATAACTAAAAATATATATATATATATAAAACCAAAGACAAGTATTAATATTTAATAAACAGGTCTACATATGAAACAAAAATATACATTAGGAAATTCTTCACCGTCTTGATCGGGTTATCACTGGATATGGTGACAACCATATCCTCTCTTGTTTCTGATTTCTATTGTTTTGTTACAGAAAATGTTTTTTATTAGTATTTTTTAGTGACATTTTGATAGAAGAAATTAACAATTTTTTGCTGATTTGTAATGTATGTGAGGCTAATGAAATAAACATCATTATAATGTGTTTGACACGAATCTTATTGTGGGAAAATAATGCATTATAATTCATAAGGGAATACTGAAAAAAAATCAACCTCGTAAACTTCGTTTTCCGCCATTGATGCGCATTTCCAGTAGATGGCGTTGTGAGAAAAAATGGCAGCCCCCATACGGAGGTCTTTTCAAAAGTTATCGTCTGTCAAAAAGTAATTTTCAAAAGAGCAGGAGTCCTTTATATGATTAGTTATAAAGATCAGACACTTTTAACTCATTATTACCCTGATTATGTCTGCATGCTGCTCAAACGTCCTTAGATGTTTGAAACAGTCCAAAGTCCACTCATTTCATGGACAAGTAAAGAAAAGAATAAGCAATATTTGGCCAATATTTACCCTTAGCAACAGAAAAAGCTTCAAATTCAAATCTTAATGTCACTGCATTTATTTTTAGGCACAGATTACCGTTACGGCAAATTAGGATAAACAGTGATGATAAGACATTCTTATTGTTAGTAGCCTGTATACAGCAAAGATGAAAATCGGGAACAGATGACGAGACGGCAGGGCTGTCAAGTTTTAATAAGCTGCATGCGTGAGATTTGCCGAAAAATTGAAAGATCAAAGGAAAAAATTAAAAGATCAAAGAAATTTGCCGCCAAATATGCTGTTTAGATGCGTGAGTCTCACGTGAGCTGCGTGATACTTGACAGGTCTGAGACGGACACCTAATCATTTACCACTGTAACAATAAGAATTTTCTTATTATTTTGGCTTAGAATAGGGCAAGTCCATATTGTGACGATATGAATTACAGAGTGGTATAACATTTTATAAAATTAAATACAAGCAGGCAAAAAATACAACTAATTCTAAATTTAACTTATTAATTTCAACTTGTTATAATAACTTATTGCATATTCAATAAGTTATTAAATGGTTTTAGGGTTTTATTACAATCCATTGCATTTCTGGTGAGAACATTCAAGGCATCCATCACAGATGATGGTTGTCCCAGTGTGAACATCGATATTAGCGAAACAAACTTTGCATTTCCATTCTTCAACTTTTATATTTGATGCAATACATATTCTAAGTTCCATCCTTTGGGGATAATTAATCACTTTATGCTACTTATTGTAAATATTTAATTTGCATATAATTTTTTTGTTGGCAAGTCAGTTGCCTCAGTTATGTTTTGATATCAATACAACTTTTAAGATTAATTCAGATTTAATTTTAACATTTTTTGCTTCTTATACTTCATAAATTAATCAAATGTTTATATATCACCACAATGTCGATAATGGTGTAATAGTAAAATCTCTTATTGTAACGGTTGTTAATTTGGTCATTGTCCTATCATCAGTTCACGACTTTTGTCTTTGCCGTAACAATAAGAATTTGTTATTGTTATAGTTTTGCCATAATTGTATCCTGTGCCTTATGAATTAGGTTGAAACCTATGATTGGGTGCAAGATAACAACAATTCAGCAGCATACAATGAATGGCCCCATATTTTTTACAATGGTGCCCCAAAGGAAGAAAAAGAAAATAGGATTGGTTACAAAAAGATAGCTGCTGATTTTGCCATTACTTCAACAGAATAATGATTGCAAGAATATACATGTAGGAGATTTTGTTTTTAAGAACTTTTTCAAACGTTTGACCATTTTACTGATTAAAAACAGATGTTGATGCATTTAATATATTAGATATTTTTTTTCCCTGTGAGACTTGTCATTTTTTCTCCCCAATGAGATCTAGTGCTGTGACTGCTTGTGTGCCAGAAATAAAAAAAAGCAAAACCCAAAAAACAACTGCACTTGTTGAAAAAAAAAATTGATGTTTTGAAAATATTTAGGCTTGCACCCTACATATAATAGTTTTATGAGCAACTTATTATCTCAGATACTATAGGTCCTAGGTTGATGAAACTTGATTTGCATATGCCCAAGTCGAAGCTAAACACAGTTGCATCTTTATCTTATGACATTGACCTCGATTTTCCAGTATAGTGACTGACAGTCTTCAATGAATTACAATAGCATTGTTGAAGATTTATGAGCAACTTCATTATCTCAGGAACTATACCTAGGTTGATGAAACTTGGTGTGCATATGCATCAGTGCTAAACCATTAAAGCTGCATCTTCATCTTTTGATTAGGACCTTGGATTTTCATATAAGCATTTTTTCAGTGGACATTTTGCAAAATCAGCTAAATAATATATAAACCCCTTGTAAAAATATTCCTTTTTACAAATAAAGAACACACTGTAGATTCATTTATTTTCCTGGGTACCAATTTTTGTTGTTTGATAAAAATTGATAAGTTCATGGATTCTATATTCACTGTTCTGAAGTCTGCAGCATACTGATCAATGTAAAATTTCCTTTTCGCAGTATCAAACTCTGTAGGTCAACGCCACCAAGGAAAACCACGAAAATTGATGCCCCACAAATAATAATGAAACCACAGTAATAAGATCCTGTTATGCTTTTATATGTACTAATTAATATATTTTTTTTCAGTGTACAGCTGTCTTTACTAAGAAGCTTCCATCGTTCAGTACCAATTATGGGTGCCTATGATGCTGAGTTTGAACAAGCTAAAGTAAAACTAAATACTCTGAAAGAAGAACCTGGCAATGATGTCAAACTTAAAATATATGCATTGTTTAAACAGGTACTGTATAGAAGAAAATGAGATGTGGAATAAGTGTACGCGACACAACCTACAATATAAATGTAAATTTAAAACATCCAGAAAGGAAAAAAGCCAGCAGCTTTCAATGTGACCAGCAGTCGCTGCTCGCTGTATAATCTGTATTATATGCTGAATGTTATATATTTTAATGTAACTGTTGCATGCAAAATATGTTGCATATTCAGTCAAAGTAGAACTAACCTTTTAAAAAAAGTGTTCAATGAGAATCCTCACTTGTTTCGTAAGTGCAAATCCTAAATGGCTTGATGGATTTTGATGCAACTCTCCATGAAGGAAGTACATCATATTGAGATGTGCATGAAGAATATCTCGCTGTTTTCCTTGTTATTTTTCATACTTAAAAAAGATATTGAATGTTTATTTTCAGTCTACAATTGGAAAATGCAATGCCAAGAAGCCAGGTATGATGGACTTTGTAGGAAAAGCAAAATGGGAAGCTTGGAACAGTTTAGCAGATATGACTCAAGTAGGTCTAAATTATGTTAAGAAATTGAATAATGAAACAGTGATTCTAATATTGCATAATGTAAACACCGAAGTACCGATATTAGTGAACTCTAATTAATCCACAGACATACCAATGAAAAAAGAAGCATTAAAGTTAAATCATCAAATGTATCAAAGTTTTCAATTTCCATTATGATCATGATGATATCATTAATCAAAGTATCGTTGGTACCGTGTACTTGGAAGTCACATTTGAACGATGGCAAGCGATTTGTGTTGTGGTTTATAACTTTTTCGACAGAAGAAGGCAATTTCTGAATTTATATAATAAATATACCATTATTTGTGTATGAACCACGCTTTCTTTCAACGATATGAAATCGATATAACTACATGTATTTTATGGTAACTTTTATCTGAGAAAATCATTAATTTAATTATCTCAGCTTTAATATAAAGCATTAATAATTGGTTTTAATTTCTATAATTTGTATATTCCCGCTAAAATATATTTCCCCTTCGCACAGGTGACCAAGGTCCCATGATACACAAAATGTAAAAAGGTTATGAAAAATATCGAAAATGCTATATCATCATTTAAAATGAAATATAAAAACACATCAGGTAATCTGTAGGGGCTATAAAAATATAGATTAGAAAGCTCGTTTACCAAAAAGAATAAACACACTTCTACCGGAGAGTGAATGTTCAATAGGATAGGTTGTAACACGGTCTCAGGGAAAAACGTGACTCGGATGGATTTCTCCGATCATTACTATACTTTGGAAGTCCTTGACTTCCAAGTAAAAATGATACTGTTGATTACTAATTTTTATGCTATAAATGTATACATGTACTACATAATGCATATCCTGTCAGAAATTATAAACAACATGTATTTGTGAAATTTTTCCTTGGCAATAATTAGGCTCTGCATCTTGTTTCTTTTTGTCTCTCCATCTGGCCATCTGTTTATCCACAATTATTTTTGTGAACGCAAAAAAAAATCTAAAATTTTTGTTATGAAGCCTTTAACTACCATTTCAGGATATGCATATATTTATGCTAATCCATAGCAGTTGTTTTGATTTTGAAAACTTAGATTTTTTGCAATAATGCTTTTCTGACACAATTAGTTTTAATTTTACAGGATCAAGCACAGAAGACCTATATTGACCTGATCAATGGATTAGCAGGCTCTGAGGCTGCCAGTGCCCCTACATCTAGTGCCCCTGCTGGTAAATTTGAGACTATCAATGTTAATGTAGACAGTGGAATCTATAGAATTACTCTTAACAGACCATCTAAGAAAAATGCTATCAACTTCAAGGTAAAAGAAACATTGCTTGAGACTTGATAATATGTGGTATAATAAGTAATTCAATGTGAAACAAATGTGTATGACACAATCTCACAATAACAATATATAGAAAACAGATGTAGCATAAAGAGGTCACTGCTCGCTTATTGTCTTGCAATCGAAACATTTATAGTTTGAAGCCAGTTAATAATTCAAATACCATGTGATACAGTTGGGACTTTAATAGAAAATAATGAGACCTGGCATAAGTGTATGCAACACAGTCCAAATAAACAAATGGCAATTTAAAAAGACAATGAAAAACAGCTAGAAGCCATCAACAAGAGAACTAGGCACTGCTCACTGTTTTATGATTGGCTCAAGGTCAAAATAGAATGCATACAATTCACATCCAGTCATGAAAATCAAAGAAAGACCCCCTTCTTAAGGAATAGAAAACATTAAAACGACAAGTACAAGCCAGAGCCTTGTCAAAGAGTCCTGGCATAGGACCAGCACATATAATAATGAGGCAGGGTTAAACTAGTTTTAGGAGCCGAACTTTCCCCCTATCAAAAATCCCTAACAAAGCACAAAAATTAGAACAGGTGACTTACAAAGTAAAATCTTTTAGATAAATGAATTATCTTGTTTAAAAGTTAACTTACTTTTTCAGATGTATGAAGAGATTGGTGCAGCATTATCAGAAGCAGCCAATGACAAGTCATGTACCATAGCTGTGATGACAGGTAGTTATACTAGGGTCAACATTTTATACATGTATTTTTGTGATTTGTCAGAGTTTAACGGTAATTAATTAGTGATTTGAATCTTGGACTTAGTTGTAATTATGAAGTAATATTATTTTATCAGTTAAAAGCATTTACAATCCTGATGGTTGATTTTTGACAACGTCATTAAAACTTGGATTAGAATGTATAAATTTTAGTACATGTATTAAATTGAAAACGAAAGATGTAAATGTTTTACATTGAATTTCTTTTAACAAACATTTAAGATTTGTACAAAAAGTAACAAATTAGTTAAAAAAATAAGTAGGAGATAAATAGAAGATTATAAGTGTATGTGAGACATCGTACATATGTAAAAAATCTGCACAGCAATTGCCTTTTATTAGCTCACCTGGCCATGTGAGCTTATGCCATCACTATGCGTCCGTCGTTGTCCGTCGTCGTCCATCCTCATCTGTCGTCCGTCGTCTGTCGTCCGTTAACAATTTCAAAAATCTTCTTCTCTGAAACCACAGAACCAATTTAACTGAAACTTTGCAGGAATGATATATGACATGTTGGCAATAAACAATCCTCATTTTAAAATGATTCGATAAAAAACATGGCCGCTGTTACTAAAAATAGATCATAGGGTAAAATCACTTAAAATGGCTTATAACTCAGCAACCATAACAGATAGTAAAAATCCGAAGGATCTTAGGCTCTTCAGAATCTAAAGCTCTACAAAAGTCTCCATTGGGTCGAAGTTGTCACATAACCCCTTATAGGGGTTACAGCCCCTGAAAGGTGAAAAATAGCGATTTTCAAGTTTTTGGCCCATAGAATGAAAACTATTGCAGATAATGAAAAGCTGTTGCTTGCTTAAATGTTCAGCTCATTTAGCTCTACAAAAGTCTCCATAGCATTGAAGTTGTCAGATGACTCCATTTAGGGGTTACAGCCCCTTAAAAGTTGAAAAATAGTGTTTTTTGCTTATTAAGAATGAAAACTATTGCAGATAGAGAAAAGCTTTCTGCTTAAACATTCAGCTCATTTAGCTATACAAAAGTCTTCATAGTATAGACATCAAGACCAGGTGAGCAATTCAGGTTCCTGGGAGCCTCTTGTTTTGACATCTGATGCAAACATATCTAATTATGTCTCACTCATTTTTGGCGGGCAGACATATTGTTTTTGCCCTGTTCGTTTATCTATCTGTCACAAAGTCATTTCACTCATGTCTATCTGTCACAAAGTCATTCAACTCAGTCCTTTGAAACTACTCAGAAAAATTGAATGAAACTTGGTATATAGCAAGTAAACCATGTGTAGTTGTACATATTTCCAGGAAATTTTTATCCTTTAATTTTTTAGGGAGATAATAGAATTTTCAAGAAAAGCTGCATTTATCATGTTTTCTGCTCAACTCCTCTGAAACCACTCAGCCAATTCATGAAACTTGAACACCATATGTAGTTGTACATATTTCTTGGAAATTCAAAATTTTGGGAAGTTACAGGCAGTTGAACATTAAAATTAATGATGAAAGGGGAAAATACATAGTTATTGCAACAACAAAAACCCTGAAAGACTACTGGTAATTGGTCATACACAGATTTCTAAAAAAATTTTACCTGTAGTTTTAAATGAAGCATTAGTTTGCATCATAACTGTAATCTTTCAAATAATATAATATTCTTCAAGACTTATTTGCTATTATTAAGTTGTAAGTAACTAAAGTTTCTTTTGTATAAATTTCAGGGGCAGGAGACTTCTATTGCAGCGGTAATGACTTGGGTAACTTTGCTAATATACCTCCTGAAGGAGTGGCAGCCATGGCCAAAGAAGGGGGAGTCATCCTAGAGTAAGTTAAAAATAGTGTGTTCATGATTAACCATGGACTCTTTGAAAATCCTTAAAGATCTTTAGAAATGATATGAAATTCCAGAAAGACTACATGTACTATAAATTCTAAAAGTCTGAAAGTAACAGTGATAACCTGAGGAATTTACAATGAACACATAAAAAAAACGATGAAAAACAGTATTGCCTCATATGCTTCAGGTGGTAAAGTAATTCAATTATGACATTTTATACATTGTTTGAAATTTAATGATTCTGAAACATATATTTCTCCACATTCTGTTTAGTATTTTTTTTAACAACCATATAATAAAGGATAAAAATTTCCATGTTCTTACTTCACTTGATTTATAAAGATAAGTTTGTATTTTTTACAGGAAGTTTGTGAATGCCTTCATAGATTTCCCTAAGCCATTAATAGGTCTGATAAATGGACCAGCTGTTGGGGTGTCTGTCACTGTTCTAGGACTATTTGATGCAGTCTATGCAACAGACAAGGTATGATAAGTCGTTACTGTTACATGTAAACAACACCAGCCTACAAAATATTGTTGTCAGTCATAGAATAGAACAAAATTTTTGCCTGACCATAGGAATTTTTTTGCAAGACCTACATGTACATATTGCTTTATTTATTTTGTCAAAAGTTTTAGCTTACTTTGGTCCAGTGGTGTAAAAACAACTGCCTGGCTGGATGAACATTTGCCTGTTGGGACAGGTGGTCAGTTGGACTTTGTGAAGACAGGTCTTTTGGATTCTGCAAGAGTAAAACATCCATACAAATGTCTTATGTTATTTTCAGTTCTAATGGACTCTTACATTTTGTTTAGGTTTGGGGAATGTGTGTCCAATAAACACATTCCTCCATTTTCATAAATGATAAAATATTGATTGTCTTATCACTTAAAGTCTTTTAATATTTGGTTCTGATGTAGTAATGTTTTATATCTGATTTCTTTTGAAAATGTGATGTACAGTGACTGCAAAAATAAAAAATAGAAAAAGGAAATTGTAAAAAAAAGAAGACACATGTAGTTTTTCCTTGAGGACTTTTTTTTCAAAAAATATATAGGTTAATTTTGTTAAGGGGATATTCTTTGCTGGAAGCTGCTTAGTAAACCTAAATGTAAGATATACTTGAGCTTGAGGTTAAGAAGTTTTAAAATACAAGTACATTCCTTTTTGTTGTAGCTTTAACAACTAGTAGTTCTAATTTAATTGTATTTTCAATTAGGCTACATTCCACACACCATTTTCACAGCTAGGACAATCACCAGAAGGCTGTTCATCTTATATATTCCCTAAAATAATGGGAACAGCTAAGGTAAGCTTTATGATTTTAAGTATTTGTCCACATTAAATCCTGTGAAAAGACTACATGTACTCCTGTGGTTGCATTATACTCCTTGCAAACAGGAGCGGATGTAATAGGAATCCCCATGTCTGTCCGTCTGTCTACATATCTTGTAAGCGCAACTCATTCTTAACTACTTTATAGATTTTGATGAAATTTTAGATAAAGGCAGCACATCATATAGAGAAACTTCATTGCTCTCAGATATCATTTAGGGGAGATAATTTGGCTGAAGTTTTTTTTTTCAATATAGAGTTCTATATGAAGCAGGGGAGGGGGTCATCTTTTGTGGGGTCTCTCTGATAGTTTCTCATGAAAAACCACAACAGGTAGAATTAGAATCTCATGGAAGTGTTAGTTTTTAAGATCTGATAATTGAAGAATACTATTTTTTATTATACCCCCGATTCGAAGAAGAGGGGGGTATACTGTTTTACCCTTGTCCGTTTGTTCGTCTGTCCATTCGTCCGTCTGTAACAAAACTTCGGTCGCAGTTTTTTAAGCAACTACATGAGATAGAGATCTGATATTTTGTATACAGCTTTATCCTATAGTACCATATGGTGTATACCGATTTTATGCTCCTAGGTACTCTACTTCCTGTTTACCGAATACTTTTGTTTTTACACATAATGGACATAAATGCAAAATTTCCGTTACAGTTTTCCAAGCAACTACATGAGATAGAGGTCTGATATTTTGTATACAGCTTTATCCTATAGTACCATATGGTGTATACCGATTTTATGGTCCTAGGTAGTCTACTTCCTTTTTACTGAATACTTAGGATTTTACACATAATGGACACAAGTAAAATTTCCGTCACAGTTTCCCAAGCAACTACATGAGATAGAGGTCTGATATTTTGTATACAGCGTTATTCTATAGTCCTATAAGGTGTATAGCAATTTAATGTTCCTAGGTCAACTACTTCCCTTCACAGTTTCCCAAGCAAAGTTCTACATGAGATAAGAATTTTAACAGGTATGTGTGGCTTAGTTTGGGGAGCGGGGGTATCACTAGTGAGCATTAGCTCACAGATTTACTTGTTTGTTTCATTTTTGGCCGGATTTCACGGAGTGAAAAATCTGGGTTATAATAAAATGGTGAATGTTGGGCAGCGTGCGGGAAAGAAATTTTCTTAACAGTTTTCTCAGCAACCACTTATCATGTAGTCATTTGATATTTGGTATACAGCTTCAGGGTGGGGTCCCATATCATGGGATTCGATTTCAGACCTGTCGCTCGTCTACTTCCTGTTTAACGAAATCTGTCCATTTCTGTTTTTGTCTCGCCTGCGACGAATAGTCGCGGAAGGCGAGACATAGGTATTACTTTCCGGCGGCGGCGTCGTAAACTTTTTTGTAAGACTTTTGTGGACAATGAATTGCTTGAAAAGTATAATAGCTAGTCATCTGATATTTGGTATACAGACAGTTCAGGTTATGGTCTACGCAACTGTCACCATGCCGTGTGACCCTGACCCCATTTTCATGCTCCAGTGACTCTGTGAACTTAGATCTTTTTCAGGCCGAAAAACTTTTTTGTAAGACTTTTGTGGACGATGAATTGCTGGAAAAGTATATTAGCTAGGCATCTGATATTTGGTATACAGACAGTTCAGGTTATGGTCTACACAACTGTCACCATGACATGTGACCCTGACCCCATTTTCACGCTCCAGTGACTCTGTGAACTTAGGTCTTTTTTCAGGCCGTAAACTTTTTTGTAAGACTTTTGTGGACGATGAATTGCTGGAAAAGTATATTAGCTAGGCATCTGATATTAGGTATACAGACAGTTTAGGTAATGGTCTACGCAACTGTTACCATGCTCCGTGACCCTGACACCATTTTCACGCTCTAGTGACTCTGTGAACTTAGGTCTTTTTCAGGCCGAAAAACTTTTTTGTAAGACTTTTGTGGACGATGAATTGCTGGAAAATTATAATAGCTAGGCATCTGATATTGAGTATACAGACAGTTGCGGTTATGGACAACGCAACTGTCACCATGCCATGTGACCATGACCCCATTTTTACGCTCCAGTGACTCTGTGAACTTAGGTCTTTTTTTCAGACATTGTAATACATTGTACTTGTGTGCACAATGGATTGCTTGAATAGTATAATAACTAGGCATCTGTTATTGGGTATACAGACACTTTTTGTTTTTATATCAAGAAATGAAAGCTAAGGTAGTTGATATTAGTGATGGTGCCGGCAGGCGAGACATACTTTTAGTGGCCACACTTGTTGACCCATTTTTCAATTCTTTTAACGTTAATTGCCGTTTCAGGCTGCAGACAGAAGAAAATATTTCATACTAATTTTATCTCTCTTTGAATTCAGTATACTTAGTGAATATAAAAAAAAAAAAAAACTTTGCTGTTTTTTGTACTGCCACCTTAAAACGTTTTTATATCTATTAACAGGCAAGTGAAATGTTATTGTTTAATAAGAAGATTACAGCTCATCAAGCCTGTGAAAGAAACTTGGTCACAGAAGTTTTTCCTAATGATGTGTTCCAGAAGGAAACTGAATCAAGAATCCAGCAGTATGCGAAGTTACCAAAAATTGTAAGTGATTTACTTAATTTTTAAAGAAAATCAAGTTTTAAGTTTAAGAATTTGGATTATTGAAGATGTCAGGATAAGATTTAGTCAAATTTAAATTGGTCAGTATATAATAATTTTTTTTAAAATAAAACAATCTCTTTAAATGTTCCAAATGAAAATAAACTATTTTTATGTATAAATAAATAGCCTTAAAAAAAGAATTATAAGCACTCTTTGAAATATGAAGAAAAATCAATTGTAGTGTATACATAGAAAAAAGAAAAGTTAGAGATTATGATATTAAAAGAAGATTGAAAAATGTGGTTAAACTGAACGTTGACCTCTTTATTTTATGTGAAAATCCAAAAATGAGGTCAATTATGCTATTTCAGAGTTTACAAAAATGCAAGTTTGCATCCCGTGGTATGGAGAAGGATATTTTATACCGTGTTAACAAGCACGAATGTGACGTTCTCGTGGAAAGATGGCAGTCTGATGAATGTATGAATGCCATCATGGCCTTCTTTACTAGCAAAGAATCTAAACTCTAAAAATGACTGTGATAATTTATTGTATTTATTTATAAACTTTGAAGTCATAATTGTATGAAGAGAATATATATGAGCTATTTTATAAGTAAAAGACTGTAATCATACATAGTGTACTTATTTTGGCCAAATAGTAAACATTGCACTTTGAAAATAGAAAACTGAAAAAGTTTGCAAATTAGATATAAGTATTAATGAAAGAAAAGCCACTCTAAACAGTTGTTACTTGAATGAAAATTCAACATAAGAAAGAAGTATATACTAACATACAAGATATCAAAAAATACCTTGAATGGTATATTTTCTTTCATTTCCCTATTTGTTTTAAATTTTTGTATGCACATTTTCTTTAAAATTCAGAAAATTTAATTAATTTTTAATTGAAGATATTATTTGCATTTTTGTCCTGAATATTTTGACTTATTTGTGTTTTTTGCAATGTCTTGTATTTCAATAGAGGTTAGTTCACGACGTAATAAAACAAAACAAACAAACACACAAATTATACTATTAAAATCATAAATGAATTTTATGAGGGACAAAAATGATCAATGCACCTTCTCCTGTAAAAATAAAAAAATTAGAATCAGTGAATGTAAAATAGAATCATTGAAGTGAATACAGTATGACTTCTATGAAGGTAGGTCAATTGGCCTAATTTAGGACAAGGTTTTTTTCTGTCTGTCACTGCAACCAGTTGATGTATCAAGAACATATCTTATGCAAAGCATTAAAAATAAACACCATTAAAAAACTGTCTAGTCTTTATGTCAACTGTGGTGAGCTGAAACCAAGCAGCATAAAGACTACCCAGAAATGCCTGTATTCCAAAAAGAAGATTCTATAACAATGGAGAAGAATGTAGAGAGACATATATGTTTATAATTTATATCTCTGGCATGGATTAGTTATTTGACAAATGTAAGTACTAATTATTATTACATATAAAACATTGTAATTTCATTCAGTTGATCTTTGCAATATTTTTTAAGTCGTTTTGATTTGACCTTTTCAATTTCCCAGAAAAAATCTGTTCATCATTGTATGTTTTCTTTAAGTTTCTAAATTTTATTTCATAAATTAACCGACCTACCTGACAAATATACATATGGATTTCTTAACTCCGGTTATTAGCTCGCTCCGGAAGTCAAAAACATCGTGCTTTAGTTTCTTCTCTGGCGCCGAGGACATCGGTTGTCTTCAGCGCAGCTCAGCTCAATAATATGTCTGAACCCAAAGGGACAGAGGTAGTTAGCGAAGGCGAACAATCGCCGACTTCGCTTATTGACGATAACGAGGAGGAGAGTGCTAGAACAACACGAAGGTCAGTACTTTTGCCAAGTAAATCTTCGTCAGGTAGCAAAAAGAAAAAGTCCAAATATGATATGCTTGACGAGAAGTGGAATGAGAAATTTGTTGATTTCGATAAGAATATTGACAATAAACTTGACAGTTTCTTTAATAAAATTGTGTCAACGTTGTCTGACTTACCACAAAGGAATTCAGATGTCAATTCTCATGAATTGGGTGATAATCAGTCACAAAGACGTTTATCGCCAGATAGAAGGTCACAAAGACCTGCCCATGATGAACAGTTGTCACAAAGACGACGAGTAGTAGATTTTTCGGACCACAGTGAGAGTGGTGACGAAAATGAGGATCAAATTTCACTTCAAATAGGTGAAAATGAAAGATCTGATTTAGATGAGCACGAAGACACAAAGTCAGAAGATGATCAGGGTGAAAAAACTAAGAAATGTTTATTTGACATTTTTGGTAATGATGCAATAACTAAGAAATCAGAAAAGAAAACTGGTATTGCAATAGATGAGTCACAAAGACAGGTTCTAAGTACAAGTTGGCGTTCTGATAAGCCCAATTCATTAACTGCTTTTGCAGAGGAAAATTTAGAGGCTTTCCCTATTGAAGAAGAAACAGAAAAATTTCTTCAGGTACCAACTTTAGATAGCATGATTGAAAGCTGTTTAGTAAACAAACATGGTAAAAGGGCGGCTTTCACAAAGGCAAATAAAACTTTATTTTCACAACCTTACAAAATGTTGGAAAAAATTGCTTATCGTGGTCAACTGTCAGCTCACTTAGGTATTGTTATGCAGATGTATATTCAGCAGTCACTAGGTACTTTAGTTGAATCTTTGTCTGAGGCCCCTG
Organism: Arcuatula senhousia; assembly: GCA_963971305.1. Classification (NCBI taxonomy): domain Eukaryota; kingdom Metazoa; phylum Mollusca; class Bivalvia; order Mytilida; family Mytilidae; genus Arcuatula; species Arcuatula senhousia. The sequence continues at coordinate 22,158,418 of OZ020306.1, read as the reverse complement.
TAAATTTAGATAAGGTAATACAACAGGTGCGAGATACCTTTGCAATGTCTACCAAGTGTCTAGATCAGCTTGGAAGGACTGGGGCTTTCCATCATATTATCCGCAGACAGTTAGCAATGACTGACACGTCTCTATATACATTAGAAGATAACAGAGACATTTCAGATCTACCACTATGTGGAAATGGAGTTTTTGGAGAACAGCTTACATCCACATTAAAATCCAATAAAGAAAAGAAAAAGACTCTTGAGGATTTATTACCAAAGTTTGAATCAAATGATAAGAAAAGAAAATATAAGTCAGACTCAAATGAAAGTTCAGGTCCTAGTAAGGCTAAGAAGGCTCATGTGTATGAGAAAGATAAGAATGACAATTATCAGTCGGCAGCATCTTCGACTATGTCTTCTTTTCGTATCCCTAAGATACCCAGAAGTTACACGCCTAGGTACAACAAAAGAGGCAAAGGCAAGGGACAGCAAAACAGAACTGAAGGTTCCCAGAAAGGGTCTTCCTCCAAAGGAGGAAAGTCCCAATGACTCGGTAAGAAATTTAATGTTAAAACCAAAGATACCTGTGGGAGGTCGATTGACTCACTTTCTTCCAGAGTGGGAGAAAGTGACAAACGACAAATGGGTTTTGTCAATAATAAGACAAGGTTACAAATTGGAATTTCTTCAGAAACCACCATTTTTGGGAGTCAAACAAACTTTAGTAAATTCAAAAAATTTAGAAATTTTAGAAACAGAAATAGAAAGTTTGTTGGAAAAAAATGCAATAGAATTGGTTCCAGAAAATCAAATTATGGGAGGTTTTTACAGTACTCTTTTTCTGGTTCCCAAAAAGACGGGAGATTTAAGACCGGTCATAAATCTTCGTCCTCTCAACAGGTATCTTCGGAAACAGCACTTCAAGATGGACACAATGTCCAAAGTTTTGAACCTAGTCAAACAAGGGGATTGGGCCATTACTCTAGATTTGAAAGATGCATATTTACATGTTCCGATTATTCAACATCACAGAAAGTATCTAAGGTTCTGTGTGAAAGGGAAGGTGTATCAATTCAAAGCCCTTTGTTTCGGGCCAACAAGTTCACCAAGAGTGTTCACCAAAATAGTAGTAACAATAGCGGCTTATCTTCGAAAACAAAGTGTAAGACTGGCCACTTATCTAGACGATTGGTTGGCAGTGAATCAATCAAAAATGATATTGATAAAAAACAGAGAGACAGTTCTAAATCTCCTTGTTCGACTAGGTTTCATTGTAAACACACAAAAGTCACATTTAGAGCCTTCTCAAGAAATAGTTTACATAGGCGGAAGATTCAGATTAGATCTGGGAAAGGTTTTTCCTACAGACGAGAGATTGAACAAACTAAAATTAGAAATTTACAAGCTATTAAAAGGCCAAAATTCAGCCCGACAATACTTAGTTGTGTTAGGGATAATGGCATCATGTCTGGAAATAATCCCAAACGGTCGCTTGTTCATGAGACCAATTCAATTACACTTGCTACAACAGTGGAGCCCTTCAAAGATGAGTCTCGAGTTCAAAATTCAAAAAACATCAGATCTAAAGATTCATCTGAGTTGGTGGTTGTCCCCACAAAATACTCTAAGAGGAAGGTCAATAGTACCAAAGCAAACAGATTTGACAATTACAACCGATGCATCTTTGACAGGTTGGGGAGGTTGGGGAGGTCACATGAACAGTCAGACAATTCAGGGATTATGGCCAGACAAGATGAAATTTTTACACATAAACAATCTAGAATTAGAGGCTGTAATTCGAACTTTCAAACATTTTCTGAAACATCTGAGAAACAAAACTGTGTTGATCCGATCGGACAACACAACAGTAGTACAGTACATAAACAAACAAGGGGGAACCAAGTCACCTCAGCTATGTCAGTTAGCCTGGAAGCTTTGGCACTTAGCCCTAGAAAACAAACAGTTTTGAATCAAATATTCCATCTGTGGGGAACACCGTTAATAGATCTATTCGCGTCCAAACAGAATCGCAAGGCAATAACCTACTGCACATGGATCAAGGATCCAGAGGCGTATGCTCTGGATGCTCTATCGATCCAGTGGGAAGGGATGTTTGCTTATGCGTTTCCCCCTCTATGTCTGCTTCCAAAAGTACTTTGTCACATGGAAAGGTTTCATTGCGAGTTAATTCTAATAGCTCCACTTTGGCCGAGACAGACTTGGTACCCACAAATTCTGCAAATGTTAGTAGCACATCCAATCAAGTTACCACATCTGAAAAATCTACCGTATTTTGCTGTGTATAGTGCGCATTTATGTACAATGCGCACCCCCTTTTCATTATGAAAATCTGGGGAAAAAAACGAAGTTTTGTGTAAAATGCACGATCATTTTCTATGACAATGAACCCTCAAAATTTGTCACTTTTTTCAGGTAGAAAGACTACAGATGAAGATTTTTTTAATGAAAATAAAATTGTTTTGTAATTATTGTGAAAATAAAAATAAACTGTTATACTATTTGTGTGTTTTATTATGACAGCGAAATCGTAAATCCTGGTAATGGTCCCCCTTTTCAATTAACAAACAACAAGTGTTAACCCAAGCTCACATCTTTTGATGAAAACAATAAAGGTGTCAAAACAGTGATGATCAACAAATTACTATTCAAACAATCCTGAAGTATTACAGCTGAATGGCTTTAATTGCCTGTTTACAAAAGATCGATGTTTTGTGCAGATTGGCCTCAGGTCAACCCAAGGTGTCAAAACAAATAATTACTGGTAAATCTAAATTATCTCTAGCTTGGGATGTGTATTTATTCACAAAACAACAAGAAAATGGCTATCTGTTGCTCAAATAATTACATGAAAGAAAATACACAATCATGTAAACAAACCATTCTATTTTTAGAATTATTTAAATGAGGTTACTTAGGGGAATACACATTATTGATCCAGAAAGGAAACAAGTAAAGGAAGAATGAATAAATAAATTAAAATGATATTTTATTATTCTATTTTGAATAAAGAAATTGGATAGAAGTATTTTTTAAGAGTACAAATAGTTTTACCAAACTAACAATAACATTAAACCAAAATGGTGGTCGATATGAAAATGAAGTTAATAAACAAACACATGAAGACACTGGAATTAAGTTTTTATTTGATAAAAGCAGGATAAATTTTATTTAGAGATACTAATAATGAACATGATTCAATAGAAATCACGGAGTTATGATTCTTGTATTCAATCATGGATGAATCTTGTGTCCAAAGTCTGACAAACATCGATCTTTTGCCGATGCCGATGTTCATGAAAATGTATGAAAATCTCATATAGGGATGTATTGTGCGCACCCCTATGTTAGATTCTGGAAATTATTGTAAAAAACTGCGCACTATACACGGCAAAATATGGTACTCAGTCAAGGCAGAAACAAAATTTGTCATCCAAATCCAGAAGTGTTCCAAATGACTGCATGGCGTCTATCGACCAACAGTTTCAAGCAAAAGGTTTTTCAAAAAACACTCGAAAACTGTTGGCAAAGTCATGGAGACTTGGAACACAGAAGGATTATAGATGCAAATTTAGACGATTCAGTAGCTGGTGTCGTGAACGGGAAGTTGATCCGTATAATGCAGCTCTAAATGACTGTGCAAATTTTTTAACAAGTCTATTTCACAAAGGTTTAAGTTACAGAACAATTGCAGGGTATCGGTCTATGCTTTCTACAGTCTTAGCTCCTGTTGACAAAGTACCGGTGGGACAGCACCCTTACATTATTAGATTGTTAAGGGGAGTTTTTAATTGTAGACCTCCTGAACGTAAGCTTCTTCCTGAATGGGATCTTCCTCTTGTTTTAGAGGTTTTAAAACAACCCCCCTTTGAACCACTACAAGTGGCTAGGTTAAAGTACTTAACTTACAAAGTTGTTTTTCTTATTGCAATAACAACATTTAGAAGGGTAGGAGATATTCAATCTTTAAGAATAGGGGAAGGTTCCGTTAATATTCAGAAAAAAGGGCTAACGTTTTTAAGGTATGGTCTTTCCAAACAGGATAGGCCTTCTCATGAAGGGTCTAAGATATTTGTACCATCTTTTCCGAAAAACAAGTTATTAGATCCAAAGAGGGCTGTTTATTTGTATTCAAAAAGAACAGAGGAATTCAGGAAAAAGGACGGGTCAGATGAAACCAAGTTGTTTTTAGGTTTAAATAAACCACATAAACCAGTTACATCACAAACCATTTCAAGATGGATAGTACAACTTATTAAAAAGGCGTACAAAATAAAAAACAAAGAGATAAAAAAGGTCAAAGGACATTCAACAAGGTCAATAGGACCCTCTTGGGCCATTTTCAAAGGAGCAGCTTTGAAAAATGTTTTAGAAAGTGCTGATTGGAGTACTTCAACAACATTTACAAAATTTTATTTAAAAGATGTAAATGTTGATTTTCTAAATATATGATATTTATATATTTTTCAGCTTCCTTGAGATTCTTCCTGGCGAGCTGGTTTTGGTGTATATAGTTTTCCAGATGATTTTGTTTAATGATTATTGACATGTATGCAGTAAATAGACGAGGATAGTCATTTACTTGTGTGGGATTTTTATATATGACAATGTTGCAGTAAATAGACGAGGATAGTCATTTACTAGTGTGGGATTGTATTCATGGTTTTTAAATTTGAAAATGCTGAAGACATACATATTTCCTGATATCATGATTCCACAGCAGAAGGATTGCTACCAAATCAAGGTAAATCCATATGTATATTTGTCAGGTAGGTCGGTTAATTTATGAAATAAAATTACCAAATTTGTTCTCAAATTATAATTTTGTGAATAAATTATACCTACCTGACAAATATAACAACCCACCCAGCCTTCCCCATCATGATGCAGTTCAATATGGTGTCTCTCGGCGCCATATGAAACTAAAGCATGGAGGGCTGGGCGGAAGTCACGTCACACGATGTTTTTGACTTCCCGAGCGAGCTAATAACCGGAGTTAAGAAATCCATATGTATATTTGTCAGGTAGGTATAATTTATTCACAAAATTATAATTTGAGAACAAATTTGGTAAATCTTTGGCTTTTTATGTTGCCTGCAATGTGTTGCAGAAGTGACACATAGGGGTTACTTTTGCACCACCCTTTGTCTTTCCTCGTCATCGTTCTGTGGTGTCACAAAAATTTCCGTCACAGTTTTCCAGGCAACTACATGCCATAGCTTCTTGATATTTGGTATGTAGCGTCATCCCGCAGTCTTATAAAGTGTTAAACGATTTTATGCCCCAAAAATTGCTACTTCCTGTTTACCAAACACTTTTAAAGTTTTTATGTATAATAGTATTATGACCATATTTATGCAAAATTTTCATCACAGTTTTCTGGGCAACAACATGCCACAGCTTTGTGATATTTGGCATGAAGCTTCATCCCATAGTCCTATAAGGTGTAAAGCGATTTTATGCCCTAAAAATTGCTATTTCCTGTTCACCGAACACTTAAGTTTTTATGGCCCAACCACATATGTGGATTGGTCATATAGTTTTACTCTTGTCCGTCCATCCAGACATAGGTATGTACTTACGTCTGTCTGTAACACTTTGGTAAAGTTCTTGGTTAAGGTCCATTACTCGGATACTAGATGTTGGGGGTCAATGATATTTCACCACTAGATGGGTCTTGGTTAGGGCTACACCACCTGATAGAAATTAGGTCACTGCGACCTATATTTTATGCATGAACTACTTTGGTTAAGTTCTTGGTTAAGGTCCATTACTCGGATACTAGATGTTGGGGGTCAATGATATTTCACCACTAGATGGGTCTTGGTTAGGGCTACACCACCTGATAGAAATTAGGTCACTGTGACCTATATTTTATGCATGAACTACTTTGGTTAAGTTCTTGGTTAAGGTCAATAACTTGGATACTAGATGTTGGGGGTCAATGATATTTCAACACTAGATGTGTCTTTTGTAAGGTAACACCACCAACTAGAAATTTGGTCACTGTGACCTATATTTTATGCATGAATGACTGGTTAAGTTCTTGGTTTTTAAAGGTCCATTACTGGGATACTAGATGTTGGGGGTCAATGATATTTCACCACTAGATGGGTCTTGGGTAGGGCTACACCACCCTCTAGAAATTAGGTCAATGTGACCTATATGATATGCATGAATGACTTTGATTAAGTTATTGGTTAAGGTCCATAACCTGGATACTAGATGTTGGGGGTCAGTGATATTTCACCACTAGATGTGTCTTGGGTAAGGTGACACCACCCAGTAGAAATTCGGTCACTGTGACCTATACTTTACACATGAATGACTTTGGTTAAGTTCTTGGTTAAGGTCCATTACTCAGATACTAGCTGTTGGGGGTCAATGATATTTCACCACTAGCTGGGTCTTGATAGGGCTACATGTACATCACCCATTAGAAATTAGGTCACTGTGACCTATATTTTATGCATGAATGACTTTGGTTAAGTTCTTGGTTAAAGTCCATTACTTGGATACTAGTTGTTGGAGGTCAATAATATTTCACCACTAGATGGGTCTTGGGTAGGACTACACCACCCACTAGAGACCTATATTTTATGCATGAACAACTTTTGTTTAGTTTTTGGTTAAGGTCCATAACCCAGGTTAAACACATTGGGGGTCAATGATATTTCAAGAACAGGAGGGCCATTCTGTGGCTCATAGGCACGTTTTCTAGTTATGTATTATGACAATATATATGAAAAATATTCGTTGCAGTTTTCTGGGCAACTACATGCCACAGCTTTTTGATATTTGGCATTTAGCTTCATCCCATAGTACTTTAAGGTGTAAAACAATATTATGCCTGAAACATTGGTACTTCCTGTTTACGGAGCAGGCGACATATCTCTTCCATGGAAGACCGCCATTCTAGTTTATTGTGTTTTTACTTTTTCCTATGACTCTGCAGTCTTCCTGGCTGTTTTCAAAGGTTTTACGTTATTAGAAGATTCCACTTTGAACAAAGAAGTTAAATTAATAAATCAAATCTCTTGTTTTTGTTATAACTCTTGTATGCTATTTGACATTTTGACATGTTTTGCCATCTTTTTTAATGGTTTTCTGTTTGTGCATTTGTCTTTAGTCAATTCATTGAACAGTTTCCCTTGAGAAAATTTTCTGATTTAAAAAAAATTATTCAATGTTCCTTCTTTAGATTTCTGAAAGTATATGTTATGGTGATGGAATGCAGACATGCTGCTGAAATTTAATAAGATAGATTTATAAACAGATAATTAAACATTATACCCATAGAATATATATTTATCTTACATCATTAATCAAAATATAATATTTACAGATAAGTAAGAGGCAGTGACTTATCAGGCATTAGTTGAACCAATATCACAGAGGCTAAGTCTATGTGCCTATCAAAGTCACATGTAATTTAAACTGACTTGTTGGTAGCATCAAGAAGCATCCTAAAAGATGTTCATATCTAAAATATTTTTCTAAGGAAAAAAAGGCATTACAATTCAGTTGAATAAGGACATCTGTTTCAGTGAGGTGGTCAATTTGATTGTGCTCTTGAAAAGATTGTTTAATAGACTTTTTAAAAACTTTTAAAAACTCAAAAGACATTTTAGTAAAAGTACAGCAGTTATCATGAAATCTAACAGTGATGTCTTGGCATGTAAACATTGTTTCTCTATTAGACAAAGGTTAAAAGTTAATTAGAAATTTAAGTTAATGGGTAGTCTGGTGCCTCAAAATTTAATACTATAGTAGTCATGCATAGAAATGCTTTCTGCAATGTTACGTTTTGTACTTTTTATGTTAGATCCTGTTCAAAGTAAATGTTGTCAAAACTTTCACAGTCTTGGTCAAAGAATATTATAGCTATACATGTAGTAATTTAGAAAAAGTATAATTATTTTTAGTATAAAATTCTTACACTTAATGGGGTACCAAGTACTTTTTGACATAAATATATCAGATCTGATTTTAATAAACATTGCAAGGAAAAAAAAAATATTTAAACAGTAAGCAGTTCTTGATGTTTTTCATACAAACCTTGCACTTTCATTTTTCCATTGAAATCTGTTGCTGTCCCCCACTCATACTTACCCCCTTGTTTTGATAAACGCTGTCTATAAAAAGATAATTAAACAGATTGTACATCTCCTCTCCTCAGCCAGAACTAGATGTAAGATACCAACCTAATCATCCAATTAACATTAATTAATGACCCTTGTGTGGGATGTGTATTGGGGAGATTGTGATGGACAGTTCTGTGTTCTGACGGACAGTTGTGTTTAGATACTACTTCTTTATATTGAGACACTTATGAGAAAAATGTATTGTTTTTAATTGTGTAAGAATGGGTCATTGTGTTTGGTTGCTATATACATGTATTGAGATACTTATTGAGAAAAAATGTATCACTACCTAATTGTTTAAGAATTAGTCAAGATACTATCAGTGAAAGGTGCTTAAGAAAACAGCAGTTAACGAAAAGGTCTTGTTATGGCATAGAGCTGCTAATACTATGTCATGAAAACTATATTGTGTAGGATTCCATTAATGGTAAGGGTTCTTAAGACAAATTGATGGACAGTTCTGTGCTATGATGGACTTTTGATTGACAGGTCTTTTTTAGATACAGTGCTTAAGGTATTAATTTTATGAAGAAATAAAGGTACAAGTTTTAATAATATAATGCTACTAAAACTAATTCTATTGAGAAAACTTTAGAGAAGAATGGATTATTATCGGATTGTGTAAGATTCTATTAAGATGTCATTGAAGTAACAGTGAGAAATTAGGTGCTTTAGAAATATTGATTTTGTAAGGACATAGTTTGGGATCCTAGTCCCAGGTGTGATTTGGATGTTAAACAGAATTTTATCAGCAGTATGGATTAAAAACATAGATGTACTGGATTTAAAAAGTGTCTTGTATTTAGGAACAAGGTGAGTGGAAGTATTTTTTTGTTGTTATCACGATCAAAAATTTTGTCAGAAAAGATTAAAAGTTAGTGTGTTTTCTTCGAAAATGTATTTCAGTATTTTGTGGCCCAAATGTTAACGTAAAATTTTGCTTCTTTTAAAGTCTTTTTGTTGCTGCTGTTTTATTTAATTTGAAAGAATCATAATACTTTGTGTTGTGTTAAACTTTTGAAATAGTCATAGAAGAACTTATATTTATCATAAAGTCAAAGTGCAATGTCTTTTGCTTAATGGTGCTTTGATTCTTTGAGAATTCTTTGAGCCAAACAAGTCAGCATGGTCAGTGAGTTCCTGCTCTTGCAAAATTGTCATAATTTTTTATTTTGTATGTAGGTTAATACTATTTTCACCTTATAAATTTGACATACATATATAATAGAATTATTCTGATGATTCAATGTTGTAGAAGTCGTGAGAATGTCAACCGAATATTTTCTCTGTAACAGGAAAAATCCTAAGCGATTTATATAATTGTTTTAATGACCACAAACAATGCTTGTGTATTGTATTTATAACTACTTTCTACTTCAAACTGAGGATCATCTTATTGAATTATTATAAAACTTATAAATTTATATATAGCCTCTTCTTAAGTCATGATTTATTAAAATTCTTATTGCTTTTTCTGACAAGGTCTGATATATTAAATACTTTATGATGCAAGGTAAGGAACATCCCTCAGTTTAATCACATTGAAAATATAAAATAAGGTAAGTTGATTTTGGAATCTTAAGAATTTCTCTATCATTAGTGTCCACAGATTATCGTTTGATCCAAGACATTGTTTGCTTCCTGTTTTGTTTTTTGTAACTGATTATACTAGAGACTATTCAGTTCTGTTGTCATGTACCAAATAGACATTTATTTTCTCAGATAGATGATATATTTTTGTATTGATGAGATGTGGGATAACTGTATGTGATACAACCTCCATCATTATGTTGGTGGAGACCTGTTAGTCTGTCTGTCTGTCCATCACAAAGGTAGTACAATGAGCTCCTCTAAAACTTCTCAATAGAATTTGATGAAACATAATATTTATGTAGTTGTGCATATTACCAAGACATTTTTAAAAAAATTATAAAGTAATGTCTCTTTGAACTGAGAATTTTTCAACAAAATCATTTTTGTACTTCTTCATAATTGCATGAATTCAACTCCATATTCTAATTTGCTGAAATCAGTCTTTATTTATATAAATGAATATTCCTAGTGCAAAAAACACAAATCATAATGAAATTAATCCTGATAAAATCTGTTTTATCTCTCACTTCATAGAGAAACACTTCAATTTTAGACATGCATCATTCAAAATTAGATAGGATTTATTTGAGAAGTGGTTTCCCACCCTATGTAAAAGTAACTACCACTGACCCAAAACATGCTCTGTTTGTGTAACTTTATACAGCTGTATTATTATTTGATATTAATGTATTACATGCCTTTGTAATGCTTTCTTTTTCAGACAGAATACAAAATGATGACGTGATACTTGTTATAGGATTGCTAGTCCATTTCTGTGATTAAGGTTAGTAGTTATTTAAAAAGAAGGTTTTTATATACTGACTCAGTGAAAATTTTCAAATTACACATAGAGGTAAATTTTTGCTTACTTATAAATATAGTTATAAAAAAACAAATTTCGAAGAGCACATAAGAATTTATCAGACGCAAAAGTATTACCAACTGTGAAGGTTTGGGGAAGTAAGGTCGAACAATGGGTCAATCAAATGTCCGCTCCTGCTTATGGAGTCTTTGTATCACAGTTGATTCGTTACTCCAGAGCTTGCGGGAATTACATTGATTTCCTTGGCAGCTCGTCACATTTGACACAGAAATTGCTGACATAGGGTTATGTTGCTCCACGGTTGCTGTCTTCACTCAAGAAATTTTACGGTAAACACTGTGCACTTGTAGACAAATATGGGATTTCTATCTCTAAAATGAGTACAGATTTTGGCTTGTCGTGGAAATTTGTGTTGTCTTCCTCTACCGGATTTGACAAACTGAATTGGAAATTAGCAACACAACGGGTGTGCTAAAGCAGGCAGGAACCGCTTACCCTTCTGGAGCACCTGAGTTCACTCATGTTACGACTTGAGTTTGCGTTGTTAATTTCCGTTCGCTTGATTTTGTGTTTCTTTGTGCTTTTTTTCATCCGTGTTTACCGGTTTCGTTGTTGCCCTTTCAGACTTTTGACACTCTAATGCCCCATTGGTGCCTTTTTGCCTCTTTCATAAGTCTAAAAATGCCAAGATAAAATCAGGATACAAAAAAAAAAGAAAACATGCAGCATGAACTCTAGTCGTAATGCAAAGCCGAAAATCCTGATTCATCATCTTATGAACGTAACTTATCTGAAACTACTGAACAGAGGTATGCAAGAAGTATACCCTATTTAATCATTCATATTACAGGGAATTTTTTATCTGCAAAATTTTGTGAGAGTTATGGTCTTTTGGACTTGGCAACATTCTGTCGTGGACGCAACTCCTTTGAAACTACTAAACAGACTTTAATGAAACTTGGTATGCAAGAAGTATAACAATTGTTCTTGTATATGTTATCACTTTATTTTTTCGTAAAAATTGACGAAGTCAAGGTAAATTTTTATGGTCAAATAGCAGTAAGGTTGGGGTATGTGAGCGTGCTCACTAAGGTTATAAAGTAAGATTGATATTTCAGGTACATTCCAAAGCATCTTCATAAATAAAGTTAAAAGTTTGAACATTGTAGTAAAAACATCATGAACATGTAAAATTCATTAAGATTATCAGCATGTTGAATGTGTCTGGTTATCTGTGTACATCAGAGTTTACCAAAACAGACTTTCTATCTCCCAAACTTTCCATTTCATCATATCACCACAGACAATTTTTTTCTAGCATCTTATCAGCCAAAGCCACCAGATGCTGTGATGAAAGAAAGTGCTTTAATTAAACACTATTATAATTTTTTGGCAGGTGTATGATTTTAAGCTATCTTCGATCTAATTAGAATCCTCCCTTTTTGTTAGCTGATGATGAGGATATTGAGGTTAAGAAATCAAGAATAAAATTTCCCGGTGTCTGTTGCTTAGTAATGAAGGATTACATTTAACTGTGATGTCAAGATGTAACAAATGTGTCCAAAGCTGATTTACATCCTCTGACATACTGTTGTTGTGAAAAAAGGACTTATGTTGACTAGGAGGTTGAACATTGAAGCATATGTACCCATTTGCTTATCTAGTTTATCTTAATTGTTCATTACCATAATGTACAGAAGTTAAATAGTTTAAGAAGTATTTGGGTGGCCTCTCCTGACCCCCATCTACGAAAGAAGGTTCAAGTCATTTGTGTTGTCTCTCTATAAAAACTAGTAATGCTGGACAAAAATATTCATGTTAACATCCCTATAAACCTTAAAAAGAATTTTGACATTTTTACTGACTGGAGGTAAATTGATTTTGAAAAAATAAAGAGCCTACCTTAGCCTAGACTCGGAAGCAAAATAAAGAAATTGCCCACCTGCCTATTCTTGGCAGCAGGAAACCATAAACATATATTTCTAGTGTATACTGTATCAAGTATGTAATAACTTATGCTTCATTGTAAATCTTTTGTAAATATAAGATGACTTTTGTCAGTCTAAATTTTACCAAAATTTGGACACAAGGACACATTTTTATGAGCACCTTATTTGATATGAACTGTTGAAAGCCAATGTCATAAACATTGATCATTATGTAAAATATGTCAGCAAAATGGTCAATATTGACATTCAATTTTTTGTGTCCTGACTTCATTTTACATTAAAAACCCTTTTATTTTTACTCTTTTAGCACTTTTAGCAAAAAACCAATTCAGTCAACAAGTTTCCAAGTCTGACACAATTGTGATAATCATATCTCAAATTCTAAATTGACCACCAAACAAACAGAAATCAATACCTTACTCTCTGATTTATGAGTTCAGAACTGTAAAATGGCCATTCAGTCATTACAGAGGAAACTAATTTACCAATTATTGTTTATTGATATCCACAATTGTTTTGAAAGTTGTTCCACCTAATCACCAGCCTGTATTGAGTTATCTAACAAGTGTTGTCAGTACTATGGGCTAATAGATGGAATGTTGAGATATGATGGGATGTTTTGCTATAACAATAATATTTACTTTGCTACTTTCAACAGGTCAGTGTTATGGTTCTCATATTGATATGGGGCAAGGGGATAATAGTAGTTAAATGTCCTGCCAACTTTTGCTATTGATATATTTTTTTTCAGAATAGTTTACCCTCTATCAAATAAGTTGTTAAATCTTGATTTTCAGTTGTCCTGGAAGTCAGAATTCCATAAGGCATTTAAGAGTACTCTGTGAGTACAATTTTTTTAGGCATTTATTTTCATGGATTTAAAATAAAATGCATATTTATAAATGCATGAATTCATGATTCCAGCAATCAATGCACCATTTCTTATTTGTTGGGAGTCAAATTGTGTGGGTCTTTCTTTCATATAGTTAATTCTGCACAATTTCTTGCTAGTATACTGTTTTACTTTTTCATTTTGTTAGAATATGTTGTTTAGTATTTTGAAATTCAGTTGAATCAATTCTCACCAAATTACATGTACTGGGTGAGCAGTGGCGGATTCAGAGGGGGGCGGAGGGGGCGTACGCCCCCCTTTAATTGAGAAACTTTAATTTTTTCTATATAAAATTGACCAAGCAACTTCAAATTTTCATCAAAATCTGACATTTTTAGCAATTACGCCCCCCTCTTTCTTGAACCTCTGGATCCACCCCTGGTGAGCTTGAACATTATAAAACTGTTGGCTTATATGAATACTAGCTAGTTTTCACCATACCTACTATTTTCAGTGGTACATGTACTTATAACATGTATACATGTATGACCGGGTTTTTTACTTGGCAGATAGTGTCACAACTGGTAGTTTGCTGACATCATTTATTACAAATGTAGTTAAAGTCCCTCAGCGTATGGTACACTTTCTGTTTATTTTTCTAATATGTCTGTACTTCGAGTTAACAAGCAACCCTTTCTAAAGAAGTTTTCCTAGCCGACTTAAAGTATTAAAGTATGGGTGTGCTTTAATCAGAAGCCGGCGTGCGTCTGAAGAGAGCATTAGAACAAAGAAACTCTCCAGCCCATCACATGACTTGACCCAGATCATGAATATTCATAGAATTTTAATATAAAAATTAAATATTAAAAATAAAAATATAATTATAAAGACAACCTATCAAAACTAAGTTCTTAACAAAAAAAAAATCAGTTATAACTTACATATAAAAATGAATTATTTCATTTATAATGCTGACCATCGTCTGCTAGAAATGATGCTGCACATACGGGTCAAGTCAACAAATACAACATAAAAATAAAACATACAAAGCTACAATATTTATAACAATATCAATCATAGGCTGAGGGCAAAAAAATAACATAAATTGGTTCAAAAACATTGAAGTACCAATTGCTATTTAACACATGTAATTGTAAATCAATTTTATATCTCAAAAGCAACTTTCAATCTTTCAACATGTTCAAAACAGCATTATTGTATATTCAATTTATTGTTCTGATAATTTCATAATTTCACAACATGTATTCGGATGTAATATAGTTTTCACTATAATGATGAAATAATTGCATAATTTGCAGCCTGGGAGTTATTGACAAATGTTGACAATGCTATCAATTCTTCACATGTCATACATTTCCATATGATAATCTGAAAATTTATTGACAAGTACCAAATCACACAGGCAGCTTAACTAAGCCAATAAGATACACAGTGCTTACATGATACATTAAAGTGATAAACTGCTTTGATCGCTTATATTCTAGATCATTGCTTCTAAAGGACAGTTATATAGTGCTGTGGATTCATTTATTTATGTGAAGATCAACATTTGTGGTTTCCTTGAATACATTTTGTTGGATTTTTTATTTCTTGGTTTGCACATGTTGGTGAACAATAAATGTTTCTTTTTCATTGATGACTGCCATCCTTGAAAGCATAAAAAATTATTGTACCCCATGAATAATAATGGAACAACAGTTATAAATTTGTAATTAAAATTGACAAGTACCAGATAGCTAAGCCAATTAGTCAATGTCCAAGGTTATATTTGAAAGCAGAAACAACTGCTTTAATTGTTTTTACTTCTAAAGGACATATTAATTAAAGATCTAACAAAAAGTTATAATGTTCTAGTTGTTTGGAAATACATGTATCACATATGAATCAGAGAAAAAATGATTTTATTTTTGTCATGATCAAAGTCCATTGGCTCATGTGTTCTGGAACTAGCATTGAGTAGTTAAGAGTATTAACCAAGTTTTACAAAACAAAATATATAATTTCTTTCTCTATATTTCAGAATATGATGACAAAGATTTCTGAAAAAGATAATGGATAAATCAACAAGATATACAGAATGACAAGTCTAGAGGGACTCCACAGATACTTTAATGGATTTCCAAATGTAAGAATTCTTAAAATTGATAAGATTTGTTGTTCTCTGTAGATTTTAACTTTTTGATGTAATTATCAAGGAAGAGGCTTTCTATATTAGACTGAGCACAACTGTGCAATGTTAAAACTTCTGTTAAGAAACAAATATTTAAATAGATGAAAAATTTTAATGAACATAAGTATATTTATTTTTAGAAATAGCCTGTTACTTTCTATGGCAGGGTTAAGGAAAGACAATTTTTTCTAAAAAGAAGTGGGGACAAACTGTTTTACATTTGTCTGTATTCTATAGTTGGGGGAGGGGAAGAGGGGGTCCCGTCCCGAATTCCCGTCAAAATAATTTTATAATCCCATTTTCCTGGATAATAAAAACGAGCGATCCCGCATCCCGAAAAATAAAATGCAGGTTCCCGTGTCCCGCTAGTCGCTTTTCCCGAATTCCCGTTAAATAATATGGCCAATCCCGGCGTCCCGGAAAAGGTCTTCCCGACCCTCATAGTTCAATGGCTCCTTAATTTTGTCACACTTTTATCTCATTTCTAAAATGGGTTATTACTAGTGAACGAATTTCTTGTTGAATACAAATATACGATATTGAGATGAGTGTACGCGACACAACAAACATAAACAAACAGCAATTAAAAAAAATCACAACGGAAAACAGCAAGCAGTCTTCAACATGACCATAGGTCACTGCTTACTGTCTTGCATTGGCCCAAGACTTATAATACAATACAAAAGTATCAAAACCAATCCCTAAATCATCAACGAAAGACTCAATTCTTGACATAAAACAGTTAACATAGAATGACAAGGACAAACAAAGGCTTTGGCCAAGTTTCCTGGCTTAGGACAGGCACATATAAAATGTGGCAGGGTTAAACTAGTTTTTTGGATCCAACCTTCCCCCTATTGATAAGCTTGCACAAAGCTACATATAAAACACACTGTAAAACTCAATCGACAAAAGTTCAATTTAACAAGAGAGAACCTAAGACAAAATACTGTACGAAAACTACAAGACAAGGAGGAACTCTCTTGAGAACACTCGAAGTTACTGACAACTAGCTAAGAAACATTTATCGATTGATGTAAAAGAATCAAATACATCAGTTCTAAATCCGACACCCCACGTCAAAACAATGAATGATTAAGAGTTGTATCACCATACAGAACCGACATACTTGATAGCTGTGGTGCTTATAAATAATACAGTGGATACAAAGTGAAAATTTAACGTTTTAAAGTTACTATCAAGCTATCAATATTTCTGCCAAAACATACCAAATGCAAAGATTTTACTAAAACATTGAATTCGTATCCTTTTTTCAAAAGGTTTTTAAGCCAGTTTTTAATTTCCATAAGGTTGTTTTTGAATTTTTGTGCTTTATAAACTACATTGCTATAAAAGTCAGGATGAGATATTCCTTTAACAATCAGAAATCTACGTGTACAATCAAATTTTTTGATGAGATGTCCATATTTATGTGCAAATTTTGTAAAAGATTTGACTAATTTGTGGTAACGGTAACCTTGTTTTAGCAATTTTTAGCTCACCTGACCCGAAGGGTCAGGTGAGCTATTGGCGTCACTTGGCGTCCGTCGTCCGTCCGTAAACTTTTTCAAACGTTAACTCCTCTGACACCATAAGTCCAATTGAAACCAAACTTGGTGTAGTTGATCTTTAGGGTATGGCCTACAAAACTATTGTTCGGATTTTTGATTCGTAAAAAAACATGGCCGCCATGGCTAAAAATAGAACAGGGGGTCAAATACAGTTTTTTGCAAATAACTCAAAAACGGTCACAGATATCAAAATTCTGGCTAGGCTAAAAGTGATCAGCACCTCAAGATCTACCTGCCCAGAAATTTTCAAAAAGATCCAACAACCAATGTAGGAGTTATTGCCCTTTTTCTGGATTTTTTCAAAATTTTGCACTTATTTAGCCCTATATCTTGAAAACTATACAAGATATTTTAAAAATTCAAATTGCATATGATTAAGCACATCAAGATCTACATTTCATGTAATTAGGTCAAAGCTGTAGAACCATTTCTTTTAGGAGTTATGGCCCTTAAAGCGTCAAAATTTACCATTTTTCATTACTTTTACCCTGAATTTTAAAGATTAACTTGTCTGACACCATTCATCCAACTTCAACCAAACTTGGCACAGTTGTTTAATAGCATAAATGCTACTATTCTATCGTTCGGATTTTTGATTCGTCAAAAAATATGGCCGCCATGGCTTAGAATAGAACATAGGGGTCAAATTACAGTTTTTTGCAAATAACTCAAAAACAGTAACAGATATCAAAATTTTGATGGATGACAAAAGTGGTTAGCATCTCAAGATCTACCTGCTCTGAAATTTTCAAGAAGATCCAACAAACGACATAGGAGTTATTGTCCTTTTTCTGGATTTTTTCAAAATTTTTCACTTATGTAGCCCTATATCTTGAAAACTATACAAGGTATTTCAAAAATTCAAATTGCATATGATTAAGCACATCAAGATCTACATTTCATGCAATTAGGTCAAAGCTGTAAAACCATTTCTTATAGGAGTTATGGCCCTTAAAGCGTAATTATTTACCATTGTTCATTACTTTTCCCCTGACTTGTCTGAAATGGTAAGACCAACTGCATCTTAACATGGCACACTGTTTGATAGCTTATATGCTACAACTCTATCGTTCAGATTTTTGATTTGTAAAAAACATGGCCACCATGGCTAAAAATAGAACATAGGGGCAAATTTCATTTTTTTGCTAATAACTCAAAGCTGGTTTCAGATATCAAAATTGTGTAAGAATCAAAAAGTGATCAGCATATTAAGATCTACCTGTCCTGAAATTTCGGAAAAGATCTGACTGCTGATGTGGGAGTTATTGTTCTTTTTCCTTATTTTTGCCAAATTTGCACTTATTAAGCCCAATATCTTGAAAACTAACCAAGATATTTCATAAATTTAAATCCCATATGGTTAAGCACAATAATATCTACAAATATATGTATCTGTGTAGTTCAGGTGAGCGATTCAGGCTCTTGGGAGCCTCTTGTTCTGTAATAAAACGGTTTTTATCATTAAAATCAGACACATCACTGCAAATGCGAGCATACCTGACTAATTGTGAAATGTATACCCCGTAAGCTGGAGCTACTGGTACGTCTCCTTCAAGAAACGGAAAATTAATTATTGGGAATGAAAAGTCATCCTGTCAGTTAAACCAAATTTTATTGGAGTTTTTTGTTGGTTCTAGTAATTTGCAAGCAAGCTGCAACTGACCATTAACTTAATTTGCCTGGCAACTTAAGGTTAATGATAAATTGTAACAGGAACTCATTTAATGTAATGTCTATGAGATGGACAGAAAAGGGGTTAAGGGCATGTGTGCAGTTTGTAGAAAAAAAAGATTTCCATGTAGCTTTTCCAAGGATATTGTTTTTAGGAGATTCTAATATAAAATTAATTTAGTAATCATTAAGTGGTGTAAATACAGTGGCGGATCCAGAGGGGGGGTTTTGGGGGTCAGAACCCTCCCCCCCTTTCCTCCGAAATTTTTAAAATTTTGTGTAGATTTTCAGCAAAATTGTTCTGGAACCCCCCCTTTGGCCCACAGAACCCAGTATGTGGAACCCCCCCCTTTCGAAAATTTCTGGATCCACCCCTGAAATAGGGCCCCATTCAAAGGAAAAGTTAATGTTATAAAAATTGATTTCGTAAAGTACATCTGTAATTTACCAATATTCCTTAGAGCTTTGATAAAACCCCAATATTTATTGAATTTGTAAACATTATTTGATGTTTGTTTTGAGGATGATTTATGAATAATCAAAGATAGAAATTGAGTTTAGCCAAATATACCGAAAATATATCAAAAAGGCATACAGTACAATTTTGTAACATAAGTAATGTCCATTTTTACTTGGAAGTCTAGGACCTCCAAGGTTTAGTAATCAATTTTTGACTAATTCTTAACAAAAAATGTGTTCAGTGGGGGATCCCCACATTTTGTGAAGAGGGGCCCATTTGTTAATGTTATTATTCCAACACGTTAATAATAATTTGATTACATTTATCTCTTTCTTAAGAGATGTGTAATGTTTTACACTCAAGCTAAAACAAACAGACATTGTTATTCCATATTCTTTTCTGTTTCAATTTTCATGTACTTTTTTTTATAGGAGTTAGAAAATTGAATGTTGACCAAAGCAACATGTGGGTCTGGAAAAAACCTATCTCTCTACTTTGTGATGGAGAGCCATTTATTCTATTTATTCTTTGCATCATAGATTTGTTGATAAACAGGTTACTTTGTCTGACTGTCTGTTATCAGGGGCTTTGATGTAATCATCTTATTAATAAATATCCTCCCAGATACAGATAAAGTCTTTTTACTGAAAGAGAAATTTGATGTTCCAGTTCATCAGAGCAACATTGAATTCAATAGAGAATTATTGGAATTCATCTTTGTCAGCTATTTATATACACATTGGCTATCTTTCTTTACTTCACCAGGCATGAAAACATGAATTATTTGATTGTTTAATATCAGAATTGGCAGACCATAATGACATTTCATGATTTCTGATTTATATAGCTTGTATCTGATTATCTAATTCTTTTTCGATAACTTTCATACTGGTGTTTTACAGCATTTTTATTATAAACTGCATTGAAAGTCTCTTTTGTGAACCCACTATATCCTGCAATGGGTAATTCATAAGGTGGGAAGGGATGCAAGGCTCTCCTTACTGCACTACTTTTTTGGTACAAGAAGTAGGGGTAAATCATTGACACAGAACTTAGCATGCTTTCCATCTTGTATCAGTCTTTTAGTAATGTTTCCTAATCTGTCTCTGAGCGAAGATGTTGGTGGGTCTAGAAATTTACCCATGGAGTGGTTCCTCCTTTAGTCCAGAATGAAGAGGGGGTTTCAAGTTCATTTGGGAAAAATTTGTTTGATTAGAGTTGGCAGACCATAATGACATTTCATGATTTCTGATTTATATAGCTTGTATCTGATTTCAAAATTGCATGAAATTACAAAATAATTTCGATCATTGGAACCCCTGTAAGTATGTTTTTACTTGCTATTATTTTCCCTTTTCAGTACATGCAGGAGAATGTCAGATTGAGTGACCCAGACAGCACAGTCAAAGTACATGCTGACAAGCCACATCTGGTGTCCCTGGGAAGTGGACGACTGTCAACTGCTGTCACCATAATACCACTACAAAATGGTTGGTTTAAATGTAAAAACTTTAAAATTAAACCTCTGTATCTTATTTAAGAATTGTAAGCACTGTTAGGTACTTTAATAACATACATGTGATGACACAACATCCTTAAAAAAATATTTTGAATTTGATTCTAATTCAACAATTTTCTTAATGTACTGGTACTTGTCTTAATGAAGGTTTAATCTTTGTATTGATTTTAAAGTAAAGTATGACTGATAGAGTCTTGGGGATTTAAGCTCTTTTGGGGCACATGTGCCAAACAGGACAAGGCAGACAGTTTTCATGGAGGAAAAAACAACAGTTTATGAAGGAACCACTGACCTTGGGCATAGCGAAATAAAGCACATTTTATAATTATAAACTAATAAAAGGAGTAAGAAAACATTTTTCTTTGAACAAACTTTTACAAATCTATGTTTGTTTTTAGGTAGGACAGATATTGGTACAGTGGATGCTGAGATATTACCTGATGTAATTATACAGGGTACAGGTGTAGAGGATGAGCATTGCTATATAGACAACATACATGGTGTGGTTACATTCTATCCTGTGGCAAAGATGTGTTTTATTGACCAGAGAATGGTGAAGGAACCTGTACGATTAACTCAAGGTAAGATGGGACAAAGATACTGCAGGAAAAACTTTTTTCCAGTTAACAATTTGAGTTATCCCCCTTTTAACTGTAACTGAAAGTTAGATTTCTGTATAAATTTTTTGCAAATCAGAAATAATACTTGCTACATCAAACAAAAATTTTCAATAAACACAGAATATTGTTGCAGAAAGCCATTGTGTGCCTGCCATGTGTACATTAAAGTTTAATTTAGTGTTTCAAAATGGACTTCGATAGCTAGTATACAAGACAATCAGGGATTCCATCTCTAAAACACTACATGTACTGCATGGATTAATTAAAACTTTCAAAAAATCTTTATCACATTGTGCAATTAGTAAGCTTTAAATGATCTTCATGATTCAACCTTTTTAAAAAATGTTTGAGCCTTACTTTTGTTTATTTAATTTTGAAAATTTAATAGAATTGAAAACATATTCTACATATTTGTTATATTTTCTAAATATTTTTTTCTGCTAAAACATTTAGTTTGAAAAAATAATTTGATAAATGTGCCAAAGGTAGGCTCAGCTTGTACTGCTCAACTAAAGAGGCTATTGTACTTTCAATTCTCATACATCCTATGTTTTATGGAAATGTACTCTAAATAGTGGTAACACCTTCAGAAAATGGAACAGACATTTTATTATGCACACATTTCAATCTCCTTGCCAAATTGTATTCTTAAATGTCAATAAAAATATTAGAATTGTGAGCCTGTTTATCTACAGTATACAACTTATAAGTTACAAAGTAAACACAGTAAAAAACCTCTGTTGTGTATTTGCCAGAGATTTGAACATTATCATTAGTGTGGAATGTTTGCTGAAGATAAGATAATGATGATGTAATACCCATGACATAATCTGAAAACTCAGGTGTAAATCAAAGAATTAAAAATAAACCTCTTCACTTTTAAATATTGTTGCATAAAGCTTTTGGGCTGTTTTTTGTATTGTTTTATAAGTTTCAAATAAGATGCAGACATTTTAGATCAGACATTGATATAGTTTATAGCCTCCAAGATGTCTACTTTATAGCAGATTTTTTATAATTTGTTAATTTCATATGCAAATTTTATTAAATCACAACAAAGTTTTAGAGAGTGGGGCTATGGGAAAGGATATTTGTCTGTCTGTGTGTCATGAGTTGTCCATTAGGAATAACTTTGACTTTTGTTCACATCCTGTATCAGGTGTGGATCCAGGATTTTCAATAAGGGGGCGGGGGAATTGAATATTAAAAGAAAATTGCCTATTATCCTCGTTAAGCGTTGTTTGTATGTCGTCTGTCAGTCCATTAACTTTTCTTCAAAAATCTTCTTATTGGAAACCACTAAAGGGATTGCTTTGAAATTTTGATTTGCATTTTGTGTAATTAAAATACATTTTGATGAATTGAATTGTTTTATCATTCAAGGTAGCAAGTTAAAAGACATGTCTTGGTCGATAAGGATAACTAATTTAATATCACGCAAATTGAAAATTGAAATGGAGAACATCATGTACTTTCCTTTGTTTTCCAAGTGCTCTTAGTTTTTTTTTCATGACCATGATCATCAATTCAGATAATGATTTCCATACCAATTCCTTTGTTTAATAGACCCTTTGTCAAGTCTTCTTCTCCAAAGTTAATGAAGCACTAAGCCCTCACAGACATCTAAGCAAATTCTTCTTCTAAACTAATCTAATTACTGACATAATGAGACACAGTTTTGTCAAGGTTTCAAGTTACATGCATCAATATTCTTAGATGACGTTATTCAAATAAATATTGAAGCTTGCTTATTTATTCTTTTATTTTCTGTTTATTTTATCACCTTGATTGGGTTTGTAGGTAAATCACAGGCTTTGTTCGGGCAATTTTGTAGAATTGGCCAATCGCTTGGACATGAAAAAGAAAGTAAATTTGTAGGCATTCTCGGGACTTTACCAATAATTGGAACATAAAACGAAAGTAAAAACGTCATTAAAATCCGTTTTCCTTGATGTTATGCTTTTCATGTCCAAGCGATTGGCAAATTTTACAAATTTTAAAATTTTTACACATTGACTCTAACAAAATATTGATAGAGGGGAGCAAGTCTCTGTGGGTAAATAGCTGTTTCCGTTTCTGTCTTAGCATGGGTTTAGTCTCTTACTTTTTCTGTAATGTTTACCTCTCATTTTTTTCTTTAAGAATTTCTCCTTGGTATAATTTAAGCTGCCCCTTCCCTTAAAATAACACAATGCAGAAACAAAATTTAAACATTGACCAAAAAAAAATCACCAAGTTAGATTTTTAACAGAGCCATATTAAAGTATATATGCATGTTTGTTCCAAAAAATGTCTTGTATTCAGCTCATCTCAGCATGAGAAGGTTAGTGATAAGGAGGAGATATTTGTCGCATGGATACCAATTCTTTACTCAGAAATTCTGGTTATTAAAACAATCCAATGTTAATATAGACATAAGTACAGCACACCTGGTCTACTCCCAATCTGCAATACCTACATCTCTATCTTTACCTTCATAAATACTTTGTAGTCGCACATAAAACATAGTAAGAAATATTTCATCCCCAGGCTTCAAGCTCTGGCCAACCAACAAACAATTTACTGTCTTATTTCTTCAGGTTAAATCTCATTTCTCAGTCAAAGTTTGTTCAATGGAAAAAGCATACCATCACAGATAGATAGCATATCTTATCTTTTGCATTTGTTATGTTTTTGTGCTAATTAGTTGAGTCATGTAAAATATTGATTGAAGATGATAATTTCCCCTCAAGTTACCTCAATGAAGATTCATATTTTTGACTAACCCCCCTTAGACATGATGAGCTGTGCAGATACTATACTTAACAAATTGAAAAACATGTAATTTTCGTTGGATTTTTTTGTTTATTTCTTTGGAACATAATGGATACCCAGTTCCAAGTGACGGCTCAGGCAGAATTCTGTCACCAGGGTCCCGACTGTGGTAAGATTCTATGTTTATTTTCTAAGTAACATCAGTATTTATGTTATCAGCTGTTCAATTAAAAGGTGTATCTGCCAAAATACTTGAAACAAAATAAATTCTCTGAGCTTGTTTCTTTTGAAGATTTCTTATTAACATCAAGTTATTTGTAAATATCTATTTGGTAATCTTATTCAAAGTTTCTTTTGGAAATGTCTAACAGAATAGCTTTATATGTTTACATGTGCTTAAGGATAGACAGTAAAGTGCCAATGGTCTAAGGAAAATCTATTTTGGTCAGATAGAAAAAAAATTGAATTTTCATTCCTAGATACAGTTTCAGTATGCATATGATTAAAAGACAAGCCAGATACAAATAAGAGAGAGAATTATAAAAAAAAAACATTAAGAGGGTGGGGGCATAAACTTTTTTTATAGTTAAATGTATTATGTAATCTTATGTATGTTAAGGGGGGGGCTTGATTTTTTTGTCAAACTTTTGCCAAAAAAAATATCTTGAAATATATTGATTGATTTTTGTGTTAAGTTACTTTATATGAAGTCTATTTCTCAATAAATATTGTTGGTCCTCAAATTCTTTTAAGTGACTAAATGTCACATGACCTTGACTGACCTTAAATTTTCTTTATATTTCAAGAGCTGTAGGCCTAGGTAAACCTTTGATTTATTCTGCAATGGTACAGAGAGGCGAGCCATCCTTTTGTGGCAACCCCTATGAACTGCTAGAGATTAGATGTTAGACATTCACAGTGCAAAAACTTCCAAATAAATAAATTTCCTCAACCTTATGCATCCATAATTAATCTTTTATGTCTATTTTACACTCATAATTGTTGGTGTTGTTAAATATTTGACTCCTGTAATTTATTTTCCATGCTTTAAACTAAAATAAAACAACTTCCCAGCCATAAAACCTGCAGAACCTATGGGTAAATGATCATACTATATAAAGATTATAGTAAATTATATACAGTCACTGTGACTTGATGTATTTATGGTGTCAATTTCATTGACGGTTACTATGTACTTGTTGTATTATGTACAAGTATTTTACTTTGTATGGACAAATAGGTAGGATTAAGATTTATAGGTGAGCGTATTACCTAAAATTGTTACAGGTTTTCTCATTTATGACTATAATATAATAAAGTTGATATTCTTTCTTGAAAAAAGTTTCTTTATACCAATGGCTGATCCAGAAATTTAGAAAAGGGGGCCCCACCAACTGGCTAAAAGGGGGGGGGTTACCTTTTTGGAGAATCTGTTTCAATATGTATGTGCCATTAGTCAATGCAGTCTGTGAAATCAGCTCTGGCCCACTGGTCCCTGGCCAGTAAAAATCATTTTGGGCAAGTGAAATTTGGAGGAATATAAGTCACCAAATTTTGTATTGAATAAATAAAGCCAAAACAAAAAAATAAAGAGTTGGGCAAGTGAATCTCCAATTCTTTTATTTCCAAGGCTGAGGAGGGGGTTTCAAGGTGCAGAACAACTAAAGTTTATAGTGAAATTTGTTTTACCCCCAAACAATTGATCAGTGCCGCAGAAGAACAATAATAAAAAGAAACAAACATTCTCAATCAGAAATGCACACTCAAAATACCATATTTATTAAGACCACTGAAACAAATAGAAGCATGTAAATTGTCCCAAGGCTGAAATATTTGCTTTATAAAATAATATTTTATTGATATTTAGACCATAAAATCCACATCAAAACAATTGCTATCAGTGTCTCCTGGTCATAATGGGAGAAATAGTTGTTTGATAATGAAAAATCTAAAAAATATCTTAAAATAAACATAAACGGTTAAATTATACTTATAAAGTACCGTGCAGCCTTTTTATTCAATAAATAAAAGGACTCAAATAAATTAAAGTTCTTTTAAAAACTAAAAGCGCATGATATGCATGTTTAATATTAATGAAACTTTCAATTGCAAATGTCATATCCATGCCTGGGAAACTCGCAAGTCGCAACCAAATATTGTTACCCGGAAGTTTATTGATACTAAGTGAAAGACCACTTTTTGCAAGAATGTCACTCCACGTAAAATTTGTCACAGACCTTAAATATACAAAAAATAATAGTCAAGCCTGTATTTTAAGCCAGAAATCGTTTTTATATTGTCAAAACAAATATACATGGAGTGACTTTCTTTGATTTCTCAAGTGTAAATCACTAAATTTCGGGTCCCAGAATTTTGGTTGCAACTTACGAGCTTCCCAGGCGTGATATCCAAATCTCAAAATTCAAGGTACTGGTAATGTGATGATAATAATGTCCCTTATACATAAATTATAAAAACTCATAGAGAAACAATGAGTGCTGCTCTCAAGTGCTGCTGGCTGGCTTTTCTTTTTAGTTTCTATTATGCAATAGATGAGCATTATCTCTGAGATAAGGAGATGACAGTGTTATGCAACATCTGCTCAGATATTATTTATAGTTTTTTTTTCTCCATAAGTAAAAACAAAAAGAAAAAATCAAATATTTCAGTCTAGAATTGATATGCATTTCTTGTTGGCATCACCTGTACTGTCAATTATATTCCAGTTAAATGTCTATGCCATTTTTACATGCCTTGCTGAACAAAAGCAGTCATAGAAATCAATTCTATTCACCTTGTTTGCCGAGCAAAGTAAAAGAAAGCTTACATTTAAGATGAACGCCCCAAGTATGATCTTACACAAATTATTAGGAATAGGGTATAGGACATTAAATGGTCTTGTTTAAAACAGTAACATGTTAAAGAAAAGTACAATTTAAGTTAATTACAATTGATGTCTAGGAGAGTTTTTTTTTGTCCATATAACCTGTATTATGTTCATCTGTTGGTTACGCTGATAATCAAACAGGGAAGTCCAAAACATACGAAAGAAACATATAACATTAGAGACAATGGCATCATGAAAAACCAGCTGCAATCAGCATTGCATACTTCCATATAAACAAAAATCAAAAACTCAATATTTATAAGTGGGGATCGATGTCCACAAAAAAAAGATTTAAGTACTTTTAATAATACTTTAAAATGTCCATTAAAACTACCAATTTAAAGATTTTGGAACATTGCCTAACAGACATAAAAGATGATTTATATATATAATAAATAATAATGCAGAATCCTCTTCAATTTTTCTATCAGAATCTAATTACAGGCATCTGTTACCAGTAACCTCTAGCTTGATGGTAAATTACAAGAGTTTCCGCTAAGACCTGGATCTCTTCTACATCCAGATGTGATGTGCAAAAAATTTAACCCTCAGGGAAAAAATAACATATATGTATGCATCAGAAAAAAAAAGAGAATTGTAAGGTTGATTTTTGGTACTTTAATATGCAATAGATCCAATAACTATTTGTAGATGTGTCAATATTAGGTAACTATTGGTCCATTAATAATACTTTGATTTAACAAGATTGCTACACGTAGCTAATGTCCCCCGCCGCCACATTTAAGTTGAAAATTTACTAAAATTTGAATTGAAATTGCATTGGAATATGATCAACTACATATCATGACAAACAATCCTACAAAGTTTCATCAAAATCTGTGAAGCCGTCTCAGAGGAGTTGTGCTCACAAAGTGTTTCTTTGACCTTAAATGAACAAAGTCCATAAAGTCCCATAACTCAAATTTGTCGAATCAAAATTGCAGTGCAATATGATCAACTACATATCATGACAAACAATCTTACAAAGTTTCATCAAAATCTGTTAAGCGGTCTCAGAGGAGTTGTGCTCACAAAGTGTTTCTTTGACCTTAAATGAACAAAGTCCATAAAGTCCCATAACTCAAATTTGTCGAATCAAAATGGCAGTGCAATATGATCAACTACATATCGTGACAAACAATCCTACATAATATCATCATAATCAGTTGAGCGGTCTCAGAGGAGTTGCGCTCACAAAGTGTTCCTATGACCTAAAATGACAAAGTCCAGTACCATAACTCATATGAAATTTGACAAATCCAAATGGCGGTGCGATATGATCAACTACATATCATGACAAACAATCCTACAAAATTTCATCAAAATCCGTTGAGCAGTCTCAGAGGCGTTGCGCTCACAAATGTTCCTATGACCTAAAATGAACAAAGTCGATAAAGTCCCATAACTTCTATAAAATTTGTCGAATCAAAATTGTGATGTGATATGATCAACTACATATCATGATAAACAATCCTACAAAATTTCATTAAAATCTGTTGAGCAGTCTTAGAGGAGTTGCGCTCACAAAAGTGTGATGGACGCACGAACGAAGACCATTACTAGGTCCCTCCGTCGGGTTGCGGCGGGGGACAAAAATACCAGTTTTGTATGACCAATATAACCTGAAGCTGTAACTCAGGCCAATAATTCTTTTATTTTGTCTCCTTGTATAAGCTGGGCTGATAAACCATTATCTGGTTTCATTGCCTCTTTAATCCTCATGTACCTAATTTTCAGTAACATGGCATGAAAAACTGGATGTCAATAGTCCATATGCCAATTAGCTTTGGATTTTGTTCTGGAATCGATTTAATTTTTCTTTGGAAAATACATTGGTTACCAAATGGCATACAGACTGGATAGGTTACACTGACTTTATCCTTTATGACTGATAATCTACCAAAAAATTCTGAAAAACTTACTAGCATTAAAAAGTTTTTGACACTGACTATTCTTAAAATTTACACCTAACTGTTTAACATGACCTATTAAGTAAAAAAAGTTAAACATCAGCATGATCAGTGTGCAAGGCATGTACTGTGTTCTATTGCATGTAAAATAATATTTGGTCCAAATTTATTCTATTTTTTATTACTTGCTTTTTGTTAATTTTCTAATAGGAAAAATCTCCCCCCTTTGTTAAAAAAATCTGTCAAAGTAAAAATTGGCTGGAATTCATTAAACAGGAAGTAGGTGAGTGACAGAACTGAAATCAAATCTGACATTTTGAAACCCCGCCCTTAAGTTGTATACCAAATATAGAGTAACTGTGATTAGAAGTTGCTGAGAAAACTATTACTGTTAATGAAATCTAGTAAAAAAATTGGGGGTTGATTTGTCCAAAATGTTTAAAATTACACATTAAAGCATGAAAATGGGAAATGGGTCAATAAGTCAGGAGATTTTGGCTCCTTGTGGAAGAATCACATGTTTGAGTCATTCACTGTTATAAACAGGTAGTTAAATATGAATGAAATTTCTTTTCATTGAAATTCTACATGTAAGTTTGGGGGTTTTGTTATTGTCATGGCAATGTACTTGTATCTTAAAAGTGATTTGGTTCATTAAAAATACTTTTGTTTATTAAATTGCTATATAATGATTAATTTCTAGCATTTGCTGAGGTCTGACTTACAATCAGTGGGTCAGAAAATTGTTTTGGCATAGCTCTATCTTAGGTACTTGGTGGTATATATTGTTGTAACTTCCGACTGAGTTTGGCATTCAGTCAGATCTCTGTTTATACTGAACGCCTGTTAATTGTTCTACAAGTTGAAGGTAATGGGGAATTCTTATGGTTCTTCCCTTTAACTTTTGAAGTTTATAAGTAAATGAATACCTTTTTTCTTGGATTGATGCAACACAAGTGTAGACATTTGTGTTTAGCCATCTTAATTCTAAACAAGTATATATTCAACACAGCTGCTGGTTCTTTTAGAACATTGATCTGAGGCAAATAGGAAATGTGTTTGTGTCTATTTAGTAGGCCAGGAATAATCTGAAGTGATTGGTTTAGATTTTAAACATGGTGAATTGCTACCCTGTTGAAAGTTTTTATCTTCATTTTGAATTAGTTAAACTTGCAAGGAAGGTTGACTTCATTTAATATTTTTTTCTTTCATACAATCATACAGGTCTATGATACAATGTATGAGTTCTAGATCAGTCTTTATAGATGGAATACAAATGAATTGCCCATAAGCTTCATACCTTTGGCTCTCTAGATTGGCAAATGCAGCATCTTTTTGTTTTGTTTTTGATGAAATAGTCAATTCAAGAGTACCATGGCGGCACCATGCTTCTTAAATAGTCTTAATTAGTAAGTTTTCATTTTTCGACCTAATTACCAAGTTTTTCAGTCACACTTGTGTGATTTTCCATATTGCGCCACCCCTCGCCCATCGAAATTTCTGTTGAAACATGAAGAAAATAACATACATGTATTTATCAAATTTTAGCCAAAAAATATTTGGGTGAGGGGGCGCCACTTTCATTTCTACCAATAACTGAAGAAAAAATTATGAAATTCTGCTGAAATTAGCATACCGGGTATTTTCAATTTTAGGGTCACAATATGACACCATTTCAATGTCATGTAAAAAATCATTTGTTTTGTGAAAAGCAATTATTTGGCACAATAGGCTTATCTGAACAATGAATTTGAAAATAGGACAAGATTTAAGGCCAAAATAAGCAGTTGGTGAATGTGTAAGTTAAAAGTGGTTTTTGAGACCTTACTTTTCCTTAATCAATGTAAGTTTGCATAAATAACTTCATCATGTTTTGGTTTAATTCTGGTGAGGTGGTTTGACTTTTTTTTCAATATAAAATAGAGCCCAATATTAGGCAGAGGGTATCCTTGTTTTCTTCATGAATTGAAGTAATAGAATTGACTTTGTGTGCTATGTAGCTATGTACGAAGTCTATCTGTTTATACTTTGTATAATCATCATTTGGAAATATACTACAACGTAGCAATGAACTATAACAGTTGCATCATTTGTAAAAAAATAATGATTTATCTTTGATGTAATTACATGCACATTTTATCACATTTAAAGAAAAATAAGAAGAAGACCCAAATATCCTTTTAACACTTTCCACACCCAAATATAATTGGATAAGAATTACGAAAATCCATTGCATTAAAAGTTATAGGTGGAATGGCAAATATCCTGAAATTAAAAAACCAGGTGAGAAAAAAAGGTGTATTTATCTTATTAATAGGAAATGACTGGATCATCAGTGAAAAAATGTTTGATGCTGTAATTAGCTCTATGGTTTTCACATCATTGTGATGGGATAAAATTTGTAGAGAGTTAGATGGGTGAAGATTTATCTTGTCAATTAGCTTCTTAATGACTTGTAAAATTACTTCTCTTATAGGTTGCCATATCAACATAATAGTCTACTTTCTATATAATTTGGAAATACAAATTGATGGTATTTTAGGATTATAAATATATTGAATTAAAAGAATTGTAGTTCATTGAGTCAAAATAATTGTTTCAAAGCAAAGGTTTCAGATAAAGTATAATTATGAATCAAAAGTTTCATTTCTACAGAATAACATCTTAGAAGTTTTAGTATAAAAAAAGAAAAAATCTCTGGTAATTATTTCCAAAACCAGTTTGGAAAATAGTAATTATAGGATAATTAATTGGGTCGAGTGAATAACCAAAATATGATCACGAGTCGGTGAACGCACACAGATTTATACGAGTGCGCGGAACTTGTTCCGCGCACGAGTTAAATCTCAGTGCGTTCCCGCACGAGTGATCATATTTTGGTTATTCATGAGACCTAATTGATTATCGTATTTATTACATAGATAAAATGCCGCTATTTAATCGATTTTAATAAATATATTTGAATGGCGTATGAATTTAGACCGCAGGAGTCATGCCGACAACGCAATACAATTCACGACGTCATAATTGAGTTTGACCGGAAAGGACGCAAGAGTGAAAATATTTTTGTTATTTCACAATGTGAATTTACCAGATTTTATTTCACTGGGAAAAATCGGTATTTCATATGCATCTATGTAATAATCTAAAAGAATCCTAAACCTGTATATGAAGAGAACTTTTGTGATTGAGAAATTCATATCTGACCATTAACCCTTTTTTCGATGCTGAGATTCTTTGTGTTGTGTTAGTCATCTTCCACGACATGATAGAAACCCAGTTGTCAATTAGGTCGTCAAACTTGTCAATAGCCTGGCATGTTTTGTTCCAGAATCAATGAGTCCTTATTTGACAATGTCCTATGATAGCTAGAAACAGTGATTTTTTTTTTTGGAGAGAGACAGAGAATAAAGGGATATTTGAAGGAAAGTATCTGAGTCATTGTGTTTTCTATGTGAAAAAAGAGCTTAAAATGTAAGTCTGATAATCAGTTTATTAAGGTATGTTTTTGTCGTTTTTTTATTATTGTCTTGAAAATTATTTCTATTGGTATTGCCATTGAATGTTATACTCACTGATAGATGATGATTTTAAAATATCTTCCTTGAGTGTTTTTTTTTCTTGATTAACTCTGCCAGTATCAATGGCAATTGAAGATCAAAGTAAATTCCTACATAAATTATTTGCCACTTATATGGTGTTAATCTCCCTTTGATGAGCCTCCAATCATTCCTGCAGAGGAGAGTAATTTTCTTCAAGATAAATAGATAAGATGCTCTGATATTTTATGGGTCATCATCATAACAATAGTTTTCATACTGAATCTCTTATCTAACTTCACTTATTGCACTGATTAGGGGATAATTGTTTAACTAATTTGCATAATTTGTGTTAATTTCAAATAGACAGAAGTATTGATAAGCAAAGATTACTGGAGTGAGAAAGAAATACTGTATATAACATATATTCCTATTTACTGTACCAGATGTGACGCTTTTTTATATGTATGTGTATATATCTGTATACATATTGTGAAAACTTATAGTTCATGTCTGGGGAAAATACATTGTGATATAATGGATAAGTTTAGATTGATGAAAAAAGAGATTTATTTTTAAGTAGCTTTGGGAATATTGTGACATTTGCACAACAAAATATAAGATTCAGCAGTAAATGGAAAAGAGCAAACGGAAATCAGGTAGGATAAGTAAGAGAAAATTGTTTACAACATGGCTACATGTTTATTCTACTTTGAACAAAAAAATGTTGAAATAACATGTGGCATTTTTTTTCATAGCCATTTTCACAAACATAATGAAAATTGTAGTGAATTGTCTTATTTCATGAAAGGTGTATTCATACTATGTTTTGTGTTCATTTTGTGTAACTACAGGCCTGTCAAGTTTTTATAAGCTGCATGCGTGAGATCTGACAAAAAACTTAAAGATCAGAGGAAAAAATTAAAAGATCAAAGAAATTTGCCGCCAAATTGCCGACTAGATGCGTGAGTCTCACGCGAGGTGCGTGACACTTGACAGGTCTGTAACTAGATTTAGAAATTCTTTCTTAAAGCCACATAAAAAAAATTTGTAAAAGTCAGAGGAATTTAGGACAATTGAACTAAAGGTCTACATCATAAACTGATCGCATAATGCAACATAATCTTAAATTAAAGTAGAATTGAATGTCAAGTAAAAACTAAATGAAACTTTGCTTTATATTCCCACTCAGAACAGAAGGGAGCTATTTTGCAATCACCTTAGTGTCCCCCTTTTCCTGGTCAGTCATCTATCTACTTCTAATTTCAAAATGATTAAGTGGGGGTATACTTAGCATGATTAGTGTAGCCCCTTGTTAAAGAAACTAAAATGAAATCGAAAAGGGAAAAAAGCTGATGATCTGACATCATTTCTTTTTATTACTAGTAGTCCTTATTCATGATTTGTTTGACCTATATTTGGATTATCTACCCTATTACTAAAGATAATATTTGGCTAGTCTCCCTTTGATCTTTAATAATTGATAAAACAGGTCAATTTACAGCTATTTAACAACTTATCCTAGCCAAACATTTCCTATCTCTGAACTGGTGTTTGTAAATATACAGTCCACTGACCAATAATAAACAAATAATCTTAATCAATGCACAATCTTCATGGCCATGGACTATCTTACAATTATTTAAAACTTTTCACAAATTGTGAAAATATTGTTATGATAATTTCTGGTAAAATAGAAATAGGTGAAGGTATATCGGTTAAGCTTTTGTTGCCTACATTATACTAAGGTGGAAATGATAAAAAGGACTAAGTAATATTGTTAAAATTACAGACATATAAATCTAAAAATAGAAAATAAAAAATGGATCTGACCCCTGTAAATCTTACAGCTACATCACAGAACTACATTTGTCTAGGAATATTGATAAAAACTAGTTTATTATATATATTATATGTGCCTGTCCTATTGGGCAGGAATCTTTGACAAAGCTCTTGTTTGTACTTGTCTTTTTGATGTTTTCTGTTCCTTGTTTAAGAGGTCTATCTGTGACTATTTCAGGGCTGACTTTGAATTATATGCATTTTATGTAGACCATGGGCCAATTGCAGAACCACAAGCAGCGCCTCCTGGCCTCATTGAAGGCTGCTGGCGGTTGTCCACTGTGGTTTTTTGTCTCGCCTGCCAAGCAGAGCGGGACATAGGTGTTACTTTACCGGCGGCGGCGGCGTTAACTTTTTGGAAAAGTTTTATGAGCACCTCCATATCTCAAGAACTATAGGTCCTGGGTTGATGAAACTTGGTATGCATATGCCCCAGTAGTAGCTTAGCACAGTTGCATCCCCATCTTTTGACCTTGACCTTGAATTTCTGGTTGAGTGACTTTGACAATTTTTAATGCATACATGTATAATAGCAATGGAAAAATTTTGCGAGCACCTCCATATCTCAAGAACTATAGGTCCTAGGTTGATGAAACTTGGTATGCATATGCCCCAGTAGTAGCTTAGCACAGATGCATCCCCATCTTTTGACCTTGACCTTGATTTTCCGGTTGAGTGACTTTGACAATTTTCAATACATATAATAGCAATGGAAAAGTTTTGCGAGCACCTCCATATCTCAAGAACTATAGGTCCTAGGTTGATGAAACTTGGTATGCATATGCGCCAGTAGTAGCTTAGCACAGTTACATCCTCATCTTTTGACCTTGGCCTTGATTTTCTGGTTGAGTGAATTTGATTATTTTTATTGCATAGAACATAGAACATATTTTATTTTCCAATCAAGGGCCCAACAAGGGGCAGCATGAGTATACATATAAAAAAGAACAATAATTAAAGAGTTACAATCACATATCAGAGTAGCAAGACAGATTTCATAATATTCATGATGATTCTATATAAATTTATAAGTATTTAAAAATAAATTCACCCACTGCATTTAACACCATTGGATCTTCAGAAGTAAGTAAAAAAATAAGTTTTTGTTCAGAGTTTAGATTTTCAAAATTTTTATTTTCTTTCTCAATAAATGAAAATAAAATTTCTCTTTCCAACTGAAAATGGTTACAATCGATTAAAAAATGAATTTCATCTTCAATTTCACCCGTATTGCATTTTTTGCAATAACGTTCTGTTCTAGGAATATTGTTATGTCTACCAACTTCAATCATTAATTTGCATATATTTGCAATGTTTAAGTTCTATAAACATCTTTTGATCTCAGAAACTGAAAATCCATGTAAATTTAAAATATAGTGGAAGTAAGAAAGAATAATTGTTTCTGATGGTGCCGGCAGGCGAGACATACTTTAGTGTTAACTCTTGTTCTGAATTGCCGCTTGATTATAGGCTGTGTCGCATACTTTTATTCCACATCTCATTATTTTCTATTTGTATAATACTAGTAGACCAGAGTTTGTCTTGAAAGAAGGCAGTCTTCCCAACCAGTACCTGGCCATGGTGCAAGACAGGCACTGTTCCCAGCAAAAAGGAAGGTCTTTAAGAACAGGTACTCTGGAGCTGCTAACACTGGTTTTTGTGTGACATGGGCTTGGACAACCCATGGCACATAGAAAGTCTTAATAGTTGCTGCAGAGGGGCATTCCCCTATAGCCTCGACTATAAAAACCCATCAGTCAGTTGAACGAAGGAATTACCTAAGTGTACATAAACTGGAAAAGAGAAAAATCTTGTTTTAATTATACATAATTATGACTATGGCTTCTTATACTTGAGGTAAAGGATGTTGAGTGTGTTTACAACATATAGTATCTTAAATTAGCTAACAAATTGATTAAAGGAAGAGGTTAATTAAACTAGGAAGGTTGATTCTTTGTACCAGTAATTAAAATGCCTTCTTCAGAAGTTTGCTTTGGAAGGGAACTACTTACTTGGCCATTAGTTTATACCCGTAGTTAAAAATTATTTCTCAATTTTTCCAATTGGTTCAGTGCAAAACTGTAAAAAAAAAACATTCAGATTTTTTTTACATGCATATGGATGATATCTGTGGTGCTAGATTTGGATTCTTTTTTGTTCTTTTCAGTTATATATGAATACTTCTCTTTCAAATTTCTTATTCTACCTTCAAATAGTTTAGATTGAACTGCTTCTTACAAGTGGTTTACTCTTCCAAATGTATTGTAGGATGTTGCACATACTGGTGAACTATATTTATTATAGCCCGCTTATAAATCCGTCTGTCTGTTTGTTTGTTCGTAACAAAGTTTTCTTAGCAACTACTCAATGTACTGGTCTGATATTTTGCTTATAGCTTTATCCTATAGTGGCATATGGTGTATAGGGATGTTTATGCCTCTAGGTCATCTACTTCCTGTTTACCGAAGACTTAGGTTTTTACACATTGTGGAAGCAAAATTTCTGTCACACTTTTCTAAGCAACTACTTGAGGTAAAGGTCTACTATTTTACATATAGCTTTATCCTATGGTGCCATTTGGTGTATAGAGATTTTTTGCTTTAAGGTCATATACTTCCTGTTAATCAAATACATGTACTTATATTTTTACACAGTGGATATGGATGCAAAATGTCCGTCCCAGTTTTCTAAGCAACTACTTGTTGTAGAGGTCTGATAATGTGCATGTAGCTTTATTCTATAGTGCCTTATAGTGTATAGCAATTTTGTGCTTCTAGGTCATCTACTTCCTGTAAATCAAATACTAAGGTTTTTACACACTGAGTGGATAATACTATAGATGCAAAATTTCGGTCATAGTTTTCTTAGCAACTACATTGAGGTAGAGGTTTGATATTTTACTCATAGCTTTATCCTAAAGTACCATATGAATACAGCTGCGGATTTGCGCAGGGAACACCCGTGGCACCAACCCCCACCCCCCCAAAAAAATTGAAAAATTTGATATTTTACCATGAAATCAATCAAAAAAGGCCAAATTTTTTGCGCCTCTCTCCGCTCACCGAATATAATACCCACACCCCTTCTAATCGAATATCCTGGATCCACACCTGGTGTGCACAGAAGACATAATTTATGAAACAGATGAATCACTAGTGGGCATAAGCTCATAGATTTACTTGTTATTTTAATTGCCACCTACATTGGTACTGGGTATATTGAAAATCAAAGCAGATTTTCAAGGCAATTGTACTTTTAAAGCAGAGGCTTGTCAAACAAATTATCATATATAAGTACCACAATATGACCCAGTAACTTTGTTCTTGTGGTCTTGTAATGAATATTTTTAATCATTTTTCAAGGCAGGTGGTTATAAGACAACAAAGATACAGGTACTTTGAAAATCAATGCATCACTTAATATAATTTTTGCACCTGAAACACTTTGATAATGATGATGTATTAGTGATAATTGATTTAATCACTGGTTTAAGACATTTTTCTTTTTTCTCATTATAGGATGTATGTTGTGTCTAGGACGTTCGAACTACTTCAGATTTAATCATCCACAAGAAGCTAAAAAGATCAAAGATGCCCTGCCAAACTGTAGAATTTCCTGTGCTCCTATAGACTTCATACAAGGTAAGAAAATGGAGAGGGGGTCAAAACCCAATTAATAGGGGAGAGGTACAGAAACTTGTTCAAAACCTGTCAAACTGTAGGATCTCCTGTGTGTCTATAGACCATTTACGAGGAAGGAAATGGGGAGGGGTCATAAACCCACTGACTGAAACCTGTCATACTTTCCATTCACACAGGGTAAGAAAAGGGGGAGAGGTCTGGTCATTAACCCACTACCAGTAAATGGGAGGCTGGGGGACCAAAGGTCCACTATGTGACAGGGCCCCAATGAATACGATATCCTATAAACTTTGTTCAAGGTAAGACAACAGAGCAACTGAGCAAGGGGACAAGGGAAAAGAATATTGATGAAATTATGCATAAAACATAAAGAACTTAAAAAATGTTTGACTCTCTCATTATTCATGCTATTTATGTACAAGTAATCAAATTCCATATGCCATACATGGTGCATGTTTATATAATAGATAATTTAGTTGACATTTGAAATGTTTTGATAAATTTACATACATGTGACATTTAGTCTTCTAAAAACATTCTAACTAGTCCAGAGTTTGAATTAAAATGGAACAGATGTAAAACATAAAAAGGCTATTGAAAAAATACATATTTACAATCTACTTATCAAAGTATGAACATTTATAAGTTAACAAATGTGAATTTGAGTTGAGAACATTGATTAAAAGATTTAAAGTTCTGGATATTCAATTTTATACTTTATAGATAAGTATAAGGAAAGTTTTATATCCTGGGATTCAAACGTATTCTAAGAATTTCTAATGTGATCTTTTAAATTTGATTTGATTCTGTCACCTTATTTTACTATGTGTTAAGATATCTATAGATTGGGATTCCCTTTTGATGTGCCCCATGTGTACTGAAGTGGATCATAAACATTTTGTTACCTGAATTTACCTGTGTGTACCTTGCTATCATTCATGGATTTTATTACTTAGTTTTGCATCTTTTTGCACATTTTTTGAGGATATATATTTTTGATATGGATAATAAGGATTCAGGTGAGTTTTATTTTCTACCTCTTACGAGTTCTGTTTGCACCTGAGAGGTGTTCATCAACAGGTGTGAATGAAGGTACCCCCTTTTCATTACCTGTCACGTTAAAACCTCTAGTTATCAAAAGCTTATTAATTGGACAAGAATTAAACAATTAATGAATAGGGCATGTTAAAAACATTATGAAATATCAATACATGTACTCTGTGAAAATATTCAGTAAAAAGTTTACTTTTGTATCGGAAAATGTCACATATTTTAATTGTTTAAATAAGCCAGTACCTAACTTAAATCTTTAAATATTTAAGGATTAAAATGTTTTGTGATTATATCAAGATTCTAACATTTCAAAGGGTAAAAGATTAAATATGACCATGTCACAAAGGTTCAGTCGAGCTTTAGGACTAACACACTCCGCTGAATAATCAAAATAAAGTTTTAATTACAAAGAAAAGGCACCCCTCTGATCACCACAACTTGCATACAAAGTTTATCTTGATTTTATTTCTAAAGATCAGGTTGGTTTTGTTCAAATATTGGAATAATTTAAATTTGTAAAAACTTGGAGAATAAGGTGTGAGTGAAACAGAGAGAAATGTTACCCCAACATTTGAAGAAATTCTTTTCATGAAGTTCTTTCCTTTGCCTATTGTTTATAAAATAGGTAGGCCCTAATTTGTCATGGCAGTAATCATGACCAAGTACATTTCACTGAAAAAGATACCCCATTAAAACCAGAGACGGGTCCAGGAATTAAGTTTGTCAAACTTAAATTAAAAAAAAACACTTTGTGTTTTATTTTATAACGTGGACTTCTGGCATCTTCTTATATAAAAATCCTTTATTTAATCAGCCTTTCTAGAACATACAGTTCTTTATTATAATCATTTACTGTCTATTTCTTAGAAATAAATTCTGTTAATCCTCTTTGTAATAAACTTATCTATTTCTCTGTCTTTTCCTGTTTGACAAAGGCAAACATACATTTTTAAAACAGAACACATTAATCAAAGTCAAGTAGTTTTTCTTTTGTGGCAGACAAGGGGTTGGCACCTTTGATGTCTTTGTATCCCCCCTTTTTAAAACACCACTATCCTTTTTGAAAAGCCTTTTGTCCTGTCCATCTGTTGTTTTGTTTGTTTATTTCAAAGAAAGAGATGTTCTTCAATATTTCCAAAGGGCTTATCATATCATGGAAGTTATATAGGAGTCTATATTACTTCCATGATCATATCAAAGGACACATGTTTATAAAGGGTATACTTTAAAAAAACTTTATTAGATATACTGGTTATTGGTATTTCATCATCGTCCGAAACCCACTCTGGTGAGAGGTAGCGTAGCGAGAGCATGACCAACCGTGGGTTTCCGACGATGGTATTTCATGTGATTTTTCTATATCTTTTCATATGGTTATGTTGAAATTCAAATGGCTTTTTATATTAGCAGGTTTTCTATGGTTTTATAATGCGTTACTCAATGTTCAATGTTGTTCCATTCTTCTTTGGGTTGGCTCCTTCAATTTAGTTCTTTTATTTACAAACAAATACTTTAGGTATATTAAATGTTCCCTTTTTCTGCACATAGTTAGCCAGGAAACAATTTGTACATTGTTAGTCAAGTTTTACGAGAAGATTATTATCGTAAACCATAATAAACTGTTGCCCCCTTAGGTCCTATACATACCAGAATTTGAACATAGACGTGTATTTAAAATAAATAGCTCCAGGGATGTGTGTTGGTTCTAATATGGATAGGGTGTGACAATATTATTGTTCAATATTGACTTTTAATTATTGCCCTTTGATCAGATCGAATGTCCTGATCGATTAAACGACTTTATTGACAATAAGTCTGTAATTATTAATGTAAATTTGACACCTTTTTAATAATTCATTTAAACACTTCACATGCCTTTTGTATATTATGATAATTGCAATAATAAGTTTTAAATGTACATGTTGAATGTATAATTAGTATAGAATGAATTTGTACTTTAGGGAAGTTTGACTACTGGTATGCACAATACACTGGAAAATTATTGAACTTATTTTACACATTCAGTAGCTTGTAACAATATGCATATAAAAAGTTGATATAAGAAAAAAATATCATAACAAATTTGAGCTGGCAGACTCTTTTTTCCGTTGTCACTTTTGAAAATATTTTATAAATTACAAATGTTTTCTATCCCAAGTTTGAAGTGACTGATAAATAGAAAATAGCATATGTAAACAGAATATAAACTAAATATTTTGTACATAAGAGGTCCAAATAAGATTCAACTTGTTGATACTAATCATTGAATTGTCAATAAAGAGGACTTTGCCCCTAGTGTTTGTTTTAATTAAATATTATGGCATTACTAATTTAGATAACTTTAATCCATATTAAGATGTTTGTGATTCTAATTTAAATCTTTTCTAAGTGGAGATCTCGTGACAGCAACCTGTTTGGCTATTTATCTCCCTATATGGATTTCATTGTAAGGGTTGTATTTCCTTCGATCAAATGAACAAAGATCATTCTACAAGTCTCATCACAGCCTGTGTACTATTATTTCAATGATAAATTATATAATAGGGGAGATAATATCTCACCTTGTCTTACTCCATCAGTGGTGTCAAATGTATTGATTGAGACATTAAATAATGTTCTGTCACACAGTTAAATCATTGTAGATAGGCATTATTGAAAGTTATACATTTGTATGGTCTGGTAGCTAATCGTTGTTTGTAACACTGGGACCTTTTGTCTGACAAACTTTGGGATATACTTAATAACAGACATATCCCTCCAGATTATAGACCTGCAAGAAAAGACAGATCGCACTCTTTAGGAATAGTATATGTTTTTCACAGATTAAAAAGGCATTAAGGTATCATATTAAGATCCCTTGGGTTGTTAAGAACATTTAATTTTAATAAATTTTTAAGCTATTACTTGCAATCTACATTCTTTTGGAAAAAAGAACAATAAATGACTTGCTCTGAAAGAATGAAATTTCTCTCATATATTTCAGGTAAATATTGTGTTGTTTTGAAAGTTCATGTTTCTTGTGACCCAGTTTAAAGTGTTTTTGGTCAATTAATTTTCTAGGCTTAAGCAAAACTTAATGAACATTTTATATAAAGATGTAAAATGTAAATTCCTTTAAATTTTGTATTTAACTTTACTCTATCAAAATGCAACATTTTTGTCATTTAAGTGCACATGTATTCTCTGTACCATTAAAAGCAAAGACACTCGGAATATTAATAATAATTTATAATATGTAACTAATGATTTACTACATTAGATTTATTTATGTGCAAAATTCAATTTAAAAATCCTTTTTTTCTACTATAATTAAAGAAACATGGATTTAACTTCTATATGCCATATTTACAAAATTGGAATTCTAAGGGGTTAAACAAGGACAAATTTGTAAACTAAACTTTGGTTGACTGGCATTAAGACTGAGCAAAGAAGATAGAAAACTCATTATACAAGCTCATCCTTCCGTATACCCAACAAATATCTTCTTTATATGGCCACAAGCTTTTTATAGTCAAGTTTACTGATCAAATATTGAATCAGTTAAACTAGTGGGCAAGGTTGTTAGATTTTACAGTTGTGTTGTGATTTGTATTTTGATAATTTGTATTTTGTGGTGAACCTTAAAAAGAACTTTGGCTATTTGTAGTGATTTTCACCCAGCAAAGCATTATTCGGAAAACATAAACAAGTTTGAGAATTTGCAAACTTTAAAGTGTTAATGTAAAACACCCTTAATTGGGTAGTTGAAATATTCACATGTTGTATGAAAGAAGCATTTGTATGTTTGATCATTAAGTGAAAAAAATATTTGAATAATTTCCACCCACTGCTTCATGTATAGAGACAAGATATTTTCATTTACTTTACTTCAAGTTGTGTTTATTCTGGTCTTAGGTAGGGATTCCCACATTAAGGACACTGTCTTTATAAGGATTAGCCTGTTTACATAGATCTGCACTGCTCTGTCCTGGAGAACATTCTGCTGTGTCACTCAGGGTCTTGTCGTCCTTAGGAAGCTCCCAGCGATCTTTATGCTGTGTCACTGGAGGTCATGTTGTATGTCTTACACATTATTGTTTTCTTATGTAAAATAGATATTGACATATGTTTGTTTTATAAATCCATAGTTAAACAATAGAAATAACATTAGGTTTGTTTGGTTGAGAGGACATGTGACATTATCTTATTGTACAACATGGTCAAATTGTGTCATTTTCGAAACATCTTTTATCATTTAGGGACGTCTGGAAAAAAATGTTCTGTCAATCATTGCAATGATTTGTCTATGGAAAACCTCAGATTGTCTTATTACTGACTAAGTGAGCTCAGAACTTTAAAAAAAAAAATATTTACGTGAAATATATGAGATAAATTTCATTCTTTCAGAGCAAGTCATTTATTGTTCTTTGTTTTCCAAAAGAATTTAGATTGCAAGTAATAACTTAAAAAAGTGAGCCATTTTGGTACGCGGTATTCCATGCTTTTTTAAAGGGTATTCGTACCGAAGCCAAGGTGTGGTATGCGGTATGCGATGTTCCGAATTTTTAGGCTTTTGGTACGCATTCACCATGATCTTTAGAGTATTCGGTATTCCAGTCTTTTTAACGGTATTCTGTCCTTTTTTAAATGGTATTCGGTATTCAGGGGGCAGGGGCTGTGATACCCCCATAACTGTGTGTTGCTCATTGTTTTTTTTGTCCTTGGTCTGTAAACTTTTCAAATCTCACCACTCTATAAATGATAATTGAAGAAAGGAAGGAATAAACACTGCATTTTATTGCATGTTCAAAAGAATAGAATGCATTTGGCCCAAATTATGAGACCTTTTGATACCTTTAACCATGGTGTCCTTAACATTCCTAAAACCAACATATCTTGTGTCAACAAATGTTAATGTTTTGTGGTTAGTATTTTACAAAGCCAATTAGATCTTATTTATATAGGACCATACCCATATCTAAAATTAAACATGGCATAATGCACAGTGAATTTAAACTATGGGGTAAAATTACTAGATTGTAAAACATTAAAACGATGCACTTGTTAAAAAACTTGAAAAGGTGTGTTGTAATCTGTTAATATCTGCCATGAATCAGGTCCCAAAGAATGTCTCTTTTGTTAAACAATCTAAAATAATGCTTGTTAATGATTTTGTTGTGAAAATAGGGTTCACATTCCTGGCCCTAACTCAAACTGGACCTATTGCATAATTTCACACTTGTATCCATTTTGTAGTTGTAAATGTCACATTATAAAT
The DNA here is from genome assembly GCA_963971305.1 of Arcuatula senhousia. Lineage (NCBI taxonomy): Eukaryota > Metazoa > Mollusca > Bivalvia > Mytilida > Mytilidae > Arcuatula > Arcuatula senhousia. Next base: position 22,114,157 of record OZ020306.1, on the reverse strand, counting down.
TGTTATTTTATGGCCTGCATATGGGAAAATATTAAAACATGTAGATATCACCTTATAAAGTATATACCTTGGGGTGTGATGAAGTTATACATGCATGTTATTATAAAACACGGTTCTTTATAAGAAACTTGAAAGTTTTCAAATGTTTTTTTTTTGGTGCAAGTTTTCTACAATTACAACCTTATTATTTTACTCATTTACAATTTTGTTCAACTGAGTTCACATGTCAACACTAACAGAACTTTAAAAAGATATAGAATTTTAATTGCACTTTGAAAGATTTTAAAGTTAAGTCACTTAAACAATTATTTAGTTGAATTCTTTCTTGACATTTATGGTCAATTTTGCTGTCTTCCTTAAATGCTTTTCAGTAACATGACCTCCCACCGTGAGTATTATACAAAATGCCTGCAGTCCTTAGCATTCCCATATGTCCTCAAATTCTGATTCAGGTATTGAATTAGACCATCAAATTGTCACATGATGACTCATTTGCATACAATTGATGACACCTTTACCTCCTGTTATTCAATGAGGTACACATTACATTTGTCTTGGAGGGAACTTGATCAGGACAGGTGTCATCTTTATAGAGGGATAGAAAGAAATCTACAGGCATAAAAGATTCATTTCAGTTTTGCAATTCTGTGTTAGAATTTCAACTATTTAGACCACCAGTTTAAGCAAGTACCAATGAGGTACCGGTAGTCAAGTTGGCAGTAGTGTTACGTTTAAGAAACAAAATTTGTCTTTTTTTTTCATTTTTAAATCCACTATTTTAAAAAGTAATTGTTGGGCTGCAGGTGGGGTGCTTTGGATTAATACTGTGGGCACTGGGAAACAGTTTTTTTAGCAACTATTTGACATGGCCTCTTGATTTTGGTATCCTTGCAGCATCATCATCGGTTCCGTATCATTGGATTTGATTTCAGGTATATCGCTCTCCTATTTCCCTTATAATAAAATCCTCTATTTTTAAATTCAACAGATTGTACTTTGATACGCTTTAATATAGTACTCTCTTTTTGATATTTATTAAAATGTGTCCATTTGATTCCTTAAGAATCCAAATATACTTCATATGATTCATTTCAATTGTACTGGCAATGCCAGACATACATCATGTAATGCCATGTTGGAGTCACTAGAATGACAAAATGCTACAATGATTTCTTGTAATTTTAATCAAAAATAAACTTCATAATAAGTGTTCATAAGAATGTTTGTTTGAGCACATCTACTAATGAGCTAGATGTACAGAAAATTAATAAGTTTACAAGATACATCATGTATTTACCTGTAACACCATAATAGAAATTAAAACATTAAAAAAATGAAATATGCTAAAATTAACAAAATTATTAATAGTCTGTCAGTAAGTTTTGACCGGGTCAGTCTTTCTTTGCTTGGGTTACTAGAAAAGCAATGGTTTTAGGATGTCAGAGTTTTGGCATGTTAATCCATGCGTTTATATTGTGAAGGTTCAGGCCATATGACAGATATCTATCTTGCCAAATGTTTTGTTCAAAAATCAGCTGATGCATAAAACTTTTTCACTAAATTGATGGTCTTTGTAGTTGTAATGAAAAGAACATGTTTGAAAGATGAAAGTTATGATCTATATTATATTGAAAATTGTAAGTGTAGGAGGCTCACTTGAGGTCTTGTATTAAAAAAGTAAGTAATCATTTGTTTACTACAACATGGTGTTTAAAGTTTTTTTTAATTTATTTATTTTTGGCAAGAGCATGTTTAAAAGATGAAAGTTATGATAGATGTTATATTGAAAATTGTAAGTGTGGGAGGCTCATCAAAGTTTGTTGTTTTTCTTAGTGGGAAAGGAATTTTTTGGCAAGATGAATAATACTAATAATAATTTTACTATGATGATGATATAAATATGATTTTATTATGCTCTGAAATACAACAATTTTAAACCTTCTTTAGTAAATTTTCTATATCTACTTCACTTTTGTATAGGCTTGCGGAATGCTTCAACATAAAACAAATTGGTTTATATCTATCTAATGATCAAGGAAAAAATATATGATGGAGTCCATTAAATACTATAATAACAAAAGCCTTTGTGAGATTTTAGGGCGTTTTTATTTATGGAAAAGGAAAAAAATATTTGATATCATATAATGTCTTCAAAGACAATTGTGCAGATAGAAATTCACACTATAGTGCAGTACTAGCTCTATCTTTGATCATTTGTACACTGCTCCCCAATTACATAATGTGCATATCTAATATGATTATTTTATCTAACCAATCTTAAATTATTACATCTACATAATGTTATTATCATGTCCTTGGAGTTTCGAGTACAGTTATGGAAATGTAATGTATTGATTGATATGATAGTATTAGTCTGTCTACTCTGTGTCTATTAAGTCAAAATAACAGAGGTGCAGGTACCACTATCTGTTTTGTACCAAGACTGTTGATTTATTATGAAAAAGTGTATAACTGATCAATTGATCAATTTGATTGATCAAATATATTGTCACTTTTTCCATACCAGAGATTTGGATTTCATAACCTGTCAGATTCTCTTTAATGTACATGCTGGTTTGCTTTCAAAGGGTACCCCACTTACCACTCTGGCTACTTGTTAAATCATATATTCAAAGTTTAATGCTTTGTCAAGATTCCTTTTTAATAGAATAGTAAAACATGTTTGGAAGCCCTTTAGTTTCTGTTTAACTTGAATTCACTTGTACATATATTTGACTTTACAGTCAATAAAATTTTCTAAATCAAAATAGAAATCATAAAACCTTTCATGCATCAAACCATTTTTGCTGTTGTTTGGGTTAAGAAAACCAATGGTGTCCTTAAAATGATTTATTTCTATAAAACCGCTTAGCATGTCCAGTTTATCACAATACAAACTATATGGTCACCTTCTCTTTCTATTTTGTCTGTTTTCAGTCACCTGTCATAATTTTACCTTTTATGTGGAGTATCTCTTTTATGTGGTCTCCTCTATAATTAGCCTGAAATCTGTGTTTAAATATAGATGAATAGGGGATGTCCAGTTTAATGACATATAAATTGTTTGTAAAGAGTTATTATCTGACCAATCAAAAAACCATTAACAGTTTTCTCTGGGGCTCCGTTTGGGGACTATAGTTAATGATTTGAATATTTGCTACTGTATTATCATGTTTACTAGATTAATTGTTTTACAATTTTTGTACGCATGATTTCTTTTTTTGTCATGTTGACTAAACTCTCAAAAAATCATTAAAAAATCTACGAAAGGAAACTGCATTAGCAAACAATCTTCAATGTGACCAGTATTTACTGTTTTTAATTTTTTTAGTGTTATGTATTTTATTTGAAAAAAAACATCCACTTTTATATTTATTAAAATTTTGGAAGATATAAAAGATATAATTGCATGTACTTTCTTCTTTTATCTTTACCCATAAAATGTTAGTTATTAAACACGTGTCAAATACATGTATGTTGATACTGGTATTTATTTTGTACCATAACAATTTTATATTTATACTTATATCAAGAAAATCAATAAGCCTTTAACATATGTCAACCTAATAAAACATGTTTGACAAGTTACAAAGTATTTTACAATGCCTTCGAATTATTGCAGCTTAATCTAAGGTCGTGTCTATTCATCTATATAAATACTACTATTCAGAGGTATTTTACTTTTTGAGCTATTTACAAATCAATATCAAGATTTTGTATTGTTAGGGTTTAGAAGTTAATGGGGTAATTTGTATTTGATGGAAGGTAACAATTCCTGGGAGGTCAAATTGCAAAGGAAGTTACTAGGTCAATTTTAATTTATATACATTTTGATCAAAGAAGGATAACTCTAATTTATTTTTTGTCATGAAATTGCTGATATTTTTTAAAAGGGAAACAAATGTACATTACATTACATAAAAAAAACGTAATTAAAATCATCATTAAAATAGTTATCAGCTTGGTATTTTGTTTTTCAATGATTCAAAAATATATAATGCTTTTTAGCTTGTTTTTTTTCTTATGTCTTCAGTTCTTTTAAGTATTACTTTGCTTTGTTAATTCGTGTGGTTTTCATCCGATAAAATGATTGATCGATTTCAGAGGTATTAAAATTATTATTTTTTCTTCTTTCAGAATTGGATGTAAATCCAGAGTACATGAAGGTCATCTCAGATGCTGCTCACACAGTACAGAAACGTTCCTCCTCGGGATCTGATAAACAGAAGTATCTCAACCGATCGCCAAATAATTCTTGTTCATCGCCACAACATTCATTTATAAACTCGCCAAACCAATCGTTCTCAGATAGATCTCCAAACCACTCATTTGTGGATAAATCTCCAAAACACTCATTCTCAGAAAAATCTCCAAAGCATTCATATTATGAAAATGTGCCAAAAGTGAAATCGCCAAAAACTTCCATCTCTGATGTAGATGATGTTGAGTTTTTGAACAAAGTTTCCAAGTTTGAGTTGATAGCTCATAACAAGACTTCTCCAACTGTGAAATCACCCATGAGAGTTATGCCTCCAGACACTCCCAATCAGGCTTCACCAGTGAATACATTGAATAGAAGGCATAATAGTTCATCTGGTGTTTCCTCTCATACTGGTGAAAAAGTTTTTACACGGGAGACTGTCACTACAAGAGTTCCGGCAAGTATATTGTGTGGGAAACCTTCAGCTGAACCTGTGACAAATAATGGAAGTTCAAGGCCTGTGTTTGAAGGGGTTTCAAATCCAGGAAGTGCTAAATCTACCCCTGAGCGTGTCAATAGCACAGGAAGTAATAGCTCTAGTTCATTCACCAGTGTCAGTAGTAATAGTGGAATGAACTCATGGAATTCAGACTCTCCCAATTCTAGTGAAAAATTCTTAAATATGACACCTAACAGTAGTAAAGGTAGCTCGCCAAAAACCAAATCACCACAAAATAGTGTGTTGATAGCTCAGAAATCTCAAAAGAAGCCTTTAAACTTTACTGAATCTGCCAATTCTAAAGTAAGAATGGCAACTAATGCAGAACTTTTAGCTGAAAGTATTATAAATGGGGATTTCTTAGCTACTGATTTAGATTGTGAAAGTAATCGTAATACATTTGATGGGATTGATTTAAATTTTGAAAATCTTAGTGAGAGTCAGCAGGATTTAACCAAGAAACATATGGAAATTGTGGCAGAAAGGAAAAAAGAACAAGAACAGGAAAGAATAGAAAAACAGAGATTAGAGGAGATCCTTAGCATGTGTGCGGAATATGAGAAACAAATTGCTGAAGAACCTGTTCCTACAGCAAGCCCTAAATTAACAACTACTGCTTGGTCAATGCAGAAATTCCTTGAAACTCCTCACAAAACATCTGAACCTCAAAATAATAACATGTCCATAAATGGTGATGTAAAAGTGAACACAGACCAAAACCAAAGTTTGTACCCCAAAGCATCCCAAGGTTCTAATAATTTTAACCAATCAATGATCAGCTCTTATCCTCCTCCTCATGTATCTTCTCAAAAGCAGACGGTCATTAATGAAATGTCATGTGGTTCACCATTTATGAGAAATGACGAAAAAACACAAACTACTCCTGTAATGAACGGACCTTATGTGCCTTATGTAAGTGCTTCCAATAAAGGAACACCACCACCAGTATCCCCTAAACCAGTGGTCAACAGTAAAAGTTTTGATCTTCCTTCAAATTCAATGAACAATGATTTTATTCAACAAAGTTTCCCAGTGACAGCATCAAAACAGTGGACCAGCCAACCACAAAATGTCAAAGACTTTATCACCTATAACTCAAATGCATCAATGATACAGGGGAGTTTTACCACTACAAAGACAGTTGACTCAATATCAAATAGTCAGGGAAATAATCATGTACAAGTTTCCTCTAAAAGATTTTCTCCAAATGATTATGAAAATGATATTCAGTCCAGAAAAGAGGGTCTTTCTTCTTCAAGTATTGAAAAATCACATGGAACTTATTCATCCATGGATAGTTATAGTGGTGCTGTACCACAAAGCAAAGCATACAGCTCATCTGCTAATGGGAATCTTCATCAGGATACACCCTTGGCCAAGACAAATGGAAATAACAATGATATATCCACTAAAAATACCTCACCAAAATATGATGAAAACTCATTTAAAATCTCTCAAATTCAAAGACCAAATCAATTGCCAAGCTTTCATGATTTCACCCAGGAGGTAAATTCTCTAGATCGTAAGGAGAAATCAGAATTTAGAGGTTCCATGACAAAAATTAAAACGAATGGTTCACTGACAATGCTATCATCTCCCAATAATCCTCACAAGGACTTTGTATTATCTTCTCAGATGAGGAGGTGTAGCTCAAATTCCTCCAACTCAGAAGAGGAATCAACGAGTGGAACAAACTCTGAGGATACTGGAACTATTAAACGTAGGCCAGACCGTAGCAAGGAAAACTCCTTAGGGAGTCCCCATCTCTCTCCCCGTATGGGCAGCAGAAGTCCTCAAGTCTCGCGTAGAAATTTCAAATATGAGGAGAAAACTAATGATGTCTCATCTTCAGAAAAAAATGACAGTGTTTTAAGTTCAATAAACAGCTTGAATTCTTTGATGAATGGTGTTGCTTTGAATGGAGGAATGGAAACAAATTTGAAAAATGACTATGTGACCACACAGAGCTATGGAATTTATGAAAACCTTCAGTGTAGGGCACTACCAAATGGGAACCAGTCAAAAGATGCTGACCAATCAGCTTCCAGGTTATCTTCTGGGTCAGGAGGGAGCAGGAAATCGGATGGCAGGCGGACACCAGTCAATGCTGAAGTGCTACCATCTAAGTCAAGGGAGAGAATTCTGTCAGATTCCAGCAGTGGGAGCAGAAGGGTAAGACTTTGTTCCAAAATTACATCCACTATTTTGAACTTTTTCTTTACAATATGAAGAGAAAAATAAATTATGCAATATTTAAAGTAAGCACATAGAGATTTTAATTTTCCTATAAACATATAAATTATAAAACATTACCAATGTAAGGTTTTAAACTTTTCCTGGAATATTTGACTTTAAGTTCCAGTCCTTATTTTACCTTGTTTTAAAACCATATTTTGTTTCTTCCACACCAGTGGCTTTTGATACATTAATATCTTTAAACCATCTGTACTATTTAAAAAAATAATTGAATGTTTTGTTCATTGTCTATGTAAAAGAGCCCTAATTTGATAAAAACACATTATGTACAGACACATAAAATTTTAAAACTTTATATGCATAACCACTTAAAATACTTTGACAGTGCATGTGGTTGCAAACAATAATTGTCACCTTCTCTTATGAAATAGATCTTACTTGTCCACTTAAACCAAGCCTAATATGCTTCTTTGATCACTTTAAAAGTTGATACTAATTTAAAATCTAAACTTAAGTACCTACAAAAACAATAGAATAATCAAATGATCAAATTCTTTGACTAAACCTATTTAACTGTAAAAATGATCATACATGTAAAACATTTAAATCGACAAAAAAGGAGCGACTTTTGTGGCTTATGACATAATGTAGGCCAAGTAAAACAGACTTCCCATAAACCCACTGAACGATTAACTTCAAAGAAAAAAAATTATCTTACGAGACATTGTGATAAACTAATTCTTTTTGTGCTAAAACCTTGATCTTTTGTCAAAGCGTCACTGAATAGGTCATCTTCCTATGCGACTTACTGACTAAATCGTCATTTATATTTTTTTAAACACGGTGTTGTTGTTGATCTGTTAATATTTTTCTACCTGTAGAAACACCTGAGATATTATTATCAAATTTTAAGGTTTTATCTTTTAATGGACGATTCTTTGAATGGATTATATACAAATCGTAAAATACCATATTTTCTTGACATGGTATGTATTTTGTAAATTCTTGTTGTAAGGTTGACTACCATGACTTTTGAAATAAGATATTTTTTTCTGCTTTTATTTAGACTTGTTAGACTTGTTTTACATAAATCATTTTAAGATTTTATACACCTAAAGTTAGTGACTTGTACAGGATCTAACGTTCATTTATTTCCCTAATAACAAGCTACCAGTATATGGTATTTTTGATTTTGTATTTCAATGCTTTGGAGAACCTCTTCTCTTATACTAAAACTTTTTGTCATTTCTATGATCCAAAACCATCTTTAAACAGTATTAAGGCGTCCTTGTTGAACTTAAAATAAGAATTCAAGCATATTTTTATGGTGAAAATTACATAAGTAACATTTTTGGAACATTTAATTTTCATAACTGATAATTATATAAACAGTAAAACAAAAAAAGTTAAAGGCATTTATCCAGTGCAAATTTATATTTGATGTACTTTAATTAATAGACCACAAAGAAAAGTGAAATATTTTACTCCTCAGGAACCCTTTTGTTTTATTTCACTGGCATGTTAAATTTGTCTTTGTTCTAAAAATACACTTCAAAACATATTTCAACAGGAAATCATGTTTACATATAAATTTGACACAGTCTATAAAAAGTAGCAGCTAGCTTCACAAACTTACTACTACTTTCTACATCTGAACATGATCTGTCAACTAAAGATGATATTTAAATGAGAAAATTGACAGTGACGCCTCATAACTTGTACCAGGGACATTTTTTACTAAGCTAAGACTGTGTTGATAATTGAAGTTTCATGCTTAACAATGGGACGTAGTAGTATTAAACATTCTATAATGTCCTGGTGCTGTTTGAAAAAAGTAAGTCAAGATCTGAAATAGATATGATTATGTGTGCATGTATGTGTGAAATAATTTAATGGATATGGTGAATTATATTTTTTATTTCATAAATATTCTTTCCTATATATTTTTCTCTTGTATGTTTAATATAGTGTTAAATCACCATGTATACATGTACAGACTTCTGTATATACAAATTATAACTAGTCAGTGTGTCTGAAAGTATGACAACTAATTGATGATGCAAATGTTGATTTAAAAAAAACAACAAGTTATTTACAAAAATACAAAAAAATAAAGTGATACCATCATATGAAGTTAAACTATAATAATTCATTTTCATTTGGTGGCTAACCAACCTTTTTGCACCTTACATTTTAGAAAGCAAACTGCTTTAATGGTCCAAATTTGTTCAGTCATTATCAAATGAATTATTTGTCTGTTCCAGGACTCCAACAACAGCAACCACCAGCTGGATAGACTGAAACAGACCAAGGCCGAGTTAATGAAGAGTATAACCTCACTGAAACAACAAATTGTCGATATAGAAACTCAGGAAAATGAAGCTCTTAGAGAGGTATAGAGCATTTATATTTGTACACAGTTGTATATTGCCCCTACTATGAAGCATTCCTTTATGGATGATTTGATATTTTGGTATTGTAACATTGAGTTTCATATATTATATAGAATTTTTATTCATGGGCACCAATTTAGGAGGATTGGGCAAAATGTGCATGTTTTTTTGAATCATGAACTCGTGGTTTAGATATACATGTATTTACCAGAGAAACCAATGGAAAAAACTGTTGTGAAACAGAATTCTTCATTTGGATGGCCACAATTTAGTACTCTATGAACAATGATAATTCCACAAAAGATCATATGTTTAAAAAAAAAACCACAGATTTTGTGAGGTTTTCATTTTGTATTTGCTATAAGGCACCCTGTAATTTCACAGTTTTAGAAGGAAATAAGATTGAAAAAGCTATATTTTGGTCAACAATCTATGTGTTAGCCCTCACACTTTTCATATCTTTTTAGTAAGTACCACGAACTGTACAAATAGTTTGAAGAAAAAAATTGCTAGCACTGATTATTGAACTAAACTGGTGTTTAATAATTTTTATATAATGATAAAAAAACTCAGTACACTTTGCATGCAAAATAAAAAACAAACAAAAAACATAATTTTAAAAAATTTACACAAACACTTGTAATTGATCATTGTAAACAAAAATGTTTTGACAAGGTTTCTGATGCCCAATATCCATCACTGTCCATTGTATTTTTTCTTGTTTTTCCCATAGTTGGAAATGGAGCGAGCTCTTCTGGAGGGGGAACACAGCACAGAGATGGATGAGTTACAACATGAACAGGACAGAATTAATGCCCTCAAGTTACAGCAGGCAGAACTGATAGAAAAATCAGCTAAGGAGAGGGAAAAGGTAGGTTGTCTGTCCTTGTCATAAACTTATACAACCCTGAACAAAAAATATACATCTGTAAAAGAGGAAAATTACGACTCTTTCAATACTTCACAATTGACATAAAAAATTGTCTTTAAAAATAGCCAAAAAAGAGATTTGCACACACAAAAAAACATTGAATAGTACCTAAAAAAAACTCTAAGGATGCAATATTTTATCAAATTTCTCGGGTAAAAGCCAATTTTTCTGGGATTGTCAGTTTCTTTGCTAATGGACATAGAAGCTTTTTGAAGGATAAGGGACCTACATCATTTAACTAAACCAATTTTATGCCTATTCTTTTGTTAAAACCCCACAGGCTATGTTGTTGGTCAGTATGAAGTTATTGTGTTGCACATGTTTGTTTATGTGTGCATGTTCAGAGTAGAAGTTTTACCGATGTCCTGTAATTGTAAACCTCTTGTGAAAAGAAGAACTTGACATGAAACCATTTTTTGAAACAATACCTTCCATGTAGCATTTTGTAAATATATTTTTTGTACAATATTCTTTGTTATGAAATATTAGATAATTATAACAATAGAAATGTGTCTTGCATGATAGCATTTTGTATGATATACAGGCATTTGTGACTTGTTTTCATTGTAATTTTAGAACAAGATACAAATTTTTGAAATAAAATCGATTTAAGAACAACTTCTTTACACCTGGACAAATCTGGTCCATTATCATGTCTTGAATTGGTTAAGTAAAATTAAACTTGAAAGCACTCAAAATAAGTTACTTCATGCATTTTAGTTCCTTGTTAAACTTGTGTTTTAGACTTTCAATAGATATAAATAAGTAAAGTCTGCCCATATTCTATGATTTTGTTGCATGTTTGTATATCTACCTTTTTTAAAAGCTAAAGACAAAAATTGTTTAAAGTGCTGACATCTATCTACAAAGCAAACTTTGACAGTACTTAGTTTAAAAGATTTTGTGCACCCATGTTAGTTTTATTTGTGCATGATTCTTGAAGATGAAGAACACACACTTTTAAAAACTAAGTGTAAGTATCTTATGTGTAAAACTGTAAATCAAACCCAACACCATGTACCATTTGGATCTAAAACCAAGGAAGGTTTATCTAGGAAGATGTCTTGCCACATAAAAAGGGGACATATTAAATACATGTACATGTGCTTTTTGATGATGCATAAAACCATCCGTGTACAGTAAAATTTGATGATAAGAAAAATGCTTCAGTTTTGTATTGCATCCACTTTGAAAAAAGAATAAGTTGACCTCCTTTATTGTAATAATCTGTTCATTTGTTCTTTCAGCATAAAACAACTGATAAAAATTAACCTTAGTTCATTATAAAGATACTAAGTGCTAACATGATATAAGTGCATGAGTTTAATTGATTATAAACAGAATGTAACATTATTATTTATCAGCTGCATTTTTATATAAAATAAGCATTTGTTTTTATTTACTGAGATGTTTTTTTCTCATATATTTCAATAAAACTTTCCATATTTCAACCCAGACAGATGGAAAGACCTTTTCATCTTGAAAAAGATTGGAAAATCTTCAATGCACTACAAAAAGATCTTAAAAGCTACAATAAAATGATTTTTAATGCACTCATTAGCCAAAGAACAGAAAGAATAATTTCAACAAGTAATAATTGTGATAATTGCTTGCAAGATTTTCTCAGTTCTGTCAAAAAGAATGTTGAAAACGAATTCATATGCACTATAAAAAAATATTTTGACCAGGACCAGAGCATGGGATTGTAACAGTATTTGTTTGTTTTGTAAATAACATGTTATTTACAAGTTAATGTTTTAGGAAGATTTCAAGCACCTTAGAAATTTCTTACATAATGACTTAATAGCTTTAATTACTATTCAGGAAACTTCATATACCGGTATATGTAAAAAATATGATATTTACTGAAGTAGATAGAGATGACTGATGAACTTTTAAAAGGATGAACGAGAAGAAGCTTTCTCAATTTCCAGCTTGGACATAAATGTCTTAAAAATAGTGTTATTGTTTTATGACAGTTTTCTAGTTGGTATTAAAATATAGCTTTTATTCATATATCTATCTTCAAACATGTATTTTGCTTCTTTTGGAATTATAATGGTTTTTAGTGAATTTTATTTTTCAAAGTTCAACATAAGATGGACAGTAAAACTGTTGCATAAATGAATTTATGCAAAAAACAACGTGTTTTATGTTATTCTATTTCAATTATAATAAATGATGTGGATGCTTTTATGTTAATAATGAAAAGAAATTTTGTACAAAATATTCTAATTAAACTTGATAGCAATGTAACAAGCAGTAAGCATGTAACATTTGAAGTCTTCTAGCTGCTTTGTTTCATTGTGGAGTTTTGTTGTGCCATTGTGTCATGTACACTTACCATACATCTTATTATTATCCGTGCTTTTCTTCAGGAGATAGAATTAATGGACAAGAAACAAGAAGAGCTGTTTGATTTAGAGAAGACACATTTTGAGACAGAGCAGTTACTGTCCAGCTGTAAGAAGGAAGAAAAGGATAAAATTAAGGACCAGTTCGACAGGGAACTACAACTGATCGAACAGAAAAGGAAAGATTTTGATGATTTAGAATTTAAGCAATTAGAGGTAGGTAGAGTTTGGACTGGTGTAAACACCAATAGTATAATAAGTATAAGAAGAAAGAGCAGTTGTAAAGCTTTTATAAATTTTTGGAAAATTGTATTGATCCCTTGATCAAGTACATGTTAAAATTTTATTTCAAAACTTATTGTTTATTTCAAATCAAGCACTTCAGATTTACATTCAAAGTGTTCTGGAGTGAAAATGTTTCTATATCTATCGTACACACACAAGTAAGGAATGAGACAAAAATATCTTGGTAGTGATTATCCCCCTTCTTATGCGTTTTCTTAGATACATACAAAATACTTTTAAAAAATAATGTGCAAGCTGATTTAGATTAGTGTAAATTGAACCTATATGAAATATTTCTATCATTAGTTGAACATCTGATATGCATTAAAATTTGAAAAACATTAAGTAAAGATTGATGATTTTAATTGTTTGTTTTTGGAATAACTAATTTAAATTTGAATCATTGTTATATTTACAGTCTGAGGCAAGATTTGAGGAGGAAAAAGAAAAGTTACAGAAGAAACTAATGGCTGATCAAAATAAACTGTTAGAGAGATACAAAACTAGAGAGGTTTGTTTATTGAAGTTATATTTATTATACCCACTACAAAAATTGTTTATGGAGCTATATTGGAATCATCCTGTCTGCCCATCGGTCAACATATCTTGTAAACCAATCGCCTACTAAACTGATTAATGGATTTAAGGACGGTCACTCTTCGTGTTTCAGAATTTTAGTCTGATTTCGGAACTCCTTCTAGACAATTCCTTTAAATGCTTAAAAAATTGATGGCACACTGACCCTAATTTGTATGACATTTTTTATTACACTAACCTTAAGAATCAACTGTGTAAAACTTAATAACAAGTAAAATCTTATGATATCAAACTTGGATGAAAACAGAATTTTATCTCTACTCGTTATAATGATTGCTTGAAAATTTCAATTTAAGTTCTGATGTTTTACATTGCATTTGATATCTATTGTATATCTGAAGTAAATTTTCTCATTATGCCTAGAAGTGTATGGACATCCAATGCATTTCTAAATCATGTTGTCTTGCTCTGTTATTTGTTCTTTGAAGTTAATAATGTTTCTCCTTCTCAAGTCATTCACATTTTTGTCTCGCCTGCGACGAATAGTCGCGAAAGGCGAGACATAGGTATTACTTTCTGCCGGTGACGGCGGTGGCGTCGTAAACTTTTTTGTAAGACTTTTGTGGACAATGAATTGCTTGAAAAGTATAATAGCTAGGCATCTAATATTTGGTATACAGACAGTTCAGGTTATGGTCTATGAAAATGTCACCATGCAGTGTGACCCTGACCCCATTTTCACGCTACAGTGACTCTGTGAACTTAGGTCTTTTTTCAGACTGTAAACGTTTTTGTAAGACTTTTGTGGACAAAGAATTGCTAGAAAAGTATAATAGCTAAGCATCTGATATTTGGTATACAGACAGGTCAGGTTATTGTAAATGCAACTGTCACCATTCCATGTGATCCTGATCCCATTTTCACGCTCCAGTGACATTTTGAACTTAGGTCTTTTTTTCACTTCAGGCAGAAAATTTTTTGCAATACTTGTGTGGACAATGAATTGCTTGAAAAGTATAATAGCTAGGCATCTGATATTGGGTATACAGACACTTTTTGTGTTTATATCAAGAAATGAAAGCTTAGGTAGTTGATTTTAGTGATAGTGCCGGCAGGCGAAATATACTTTTAGTGGCCACACTTGTTTACATGTATCCCTTTTATTAACCAGTTCATTTGTAAACTTGTATTACATGACTGCTTTCACTTTCAATGCAAACTTTTATTAATTCACAGTAAAATTTATTTTACAGAATCGGCTTAAACAGATTGACTCTCAACAGAATGAAATGTTATCAGGTGTTCGTAAAGATCTTGAAAATTTAGAACAAAGCCGCCAACAGCTAGCTGAACAGCTCAAGAAGGTTTGCCATAAAAGAGTTTTTATGTTATGGTTTAATCCATCTAGTTGTTTTAGTTTTGCTTATATATTTTGATTTAAATCCTTGTTTGTGTAGACATTTTGTTTCGTTGATTTTTTCATTAGTTTAGGTGCTTTTATGATGATTTGACCATAAACAGCTTAAAAATTTAGAAAATTATATATGAGAGACATGTATTTATTCCAAAACTAAGTTAATTAAAAAGGACAAAATGCTATGATTTCACAGATACACTTGTCTAATTTTGATTTTGTTTATGAAAAAAGTGGATGTTTAACGAAATATTATAGGAAGATGAAACAAAAAGTCATGGTCTTTTGATCAATAAACAGGAACAAGTCGAGATAAAGATTGACTTGCAGAGCAAATTTAATGCCCCAAAACAACGAAATTTTATACGATAGACTGAACTTTTCTATGAGTGACAGCAAGAATTGTTTTACAGGAAAATGCAAAACTAATTGATATAAAGAAGAAAATAAAATCCCAGAATAAAACTGAAGAAGATGATCACTCTGATGAGGTATACCAATAACTAAGCAACAAATCTGACTTAACACATATAAGAATGAAACACTGAAATATTGTAAAGTAAAGTTCTGTGAATTGAAAATAAGTTTAGCTTTGTGTTGTTCATTTATTTTATTTTTTATTTATTTATTTTTTAACTATGGATTAATTTAGTTTGTTCTTTATTATTCTTTTTGTGCATGTTTTAATTGAAATTGTTTATTTTATAATTACATTTATGTAGTTGTGCATGAAGTTTTAATGTATTTTGCTGCTATTCATTTTTAGCTGTAATTTGTGTTTCTCATTACTTGACCTTGTTCTAGCTAAAACTTTGCGGTTTTGTTTTACTCTGGAGTTTTAGAGAGATGAAAAAAAAATAAAAGAGATTAAAAGTTTTTCTTCAAATGAACAAAAAAAAACCAATCTTTTATTAATTACTGTTCTTTATTTAAGGCTAAGTGTTTATGAGAAGTATTTTGCTAACAACGTCTTATGTTTTGTAGGAAGCCTTCACAGACCTAAATCGTAATTCTTCACCAAAGTCACCAGTTTTAAATAGTAACTCTGTTTCTCATTGGTTGTCTGACTCAACAACAGGTGAGAGAAAGAAATCGGCCACTATGCTGGAGATTGAGAAAAATCACTCACTTTTTCTCGAGCAGCAAGGCAAGTACACTGATACTCAGGATTACCTCCCTTTTAGAGTTATCTCTCTTTACCCACATTTTAAAAAAGAAAAAATGATGCTTTCCATCAAATTATTGAACTTCAGAAATTTTGCCCAGTTGGTATCAATGCTTATTCAACAGTGTCAGTTTTCTGTTATTACTGTCCTGTCTAAGTTTTTCTTCTGGCTTTTAAGTTCAATAAGAGATACAAGTGAGATAACTCGACATGTCTAAACAATGACAAATTGACTTAGATTTTGGGATGAAGATAATTCTTGCATGGTAGAAAGTAAACCTGATTTGGTCAGTGTACTGATGCTTAATATCTTACTAACTTTCAAAGTTTGATGTTGTGTTGTGCTCACTTATTTTGAACTGCATGGGATGTAGTGAAATTATAAGTTTTGTTGTAATGGTTTTTGTTAGTCATGTGACAATTAACTAGGAACTAATTTTATTCATGTTGAAGGCTTTCAATATTGATGTATTATTGTTTCACATTTGGGGGACTTGTCTTCTTTTGTACATCCTAACATAAAGTCTTTTCTGTCTTCTTTTTTATAAGCTTTTCTTCAATCCCTTGTTTGTGTATAAAGTAGAACCATTCAAATGTAAATTTGTTTTCAGCAAAAAAATAGAAATTGAATCTACCTTATAACATTGTGTGTATTTTTGTCAAATTTAGGCTCTTTCAAGTCAGGTAAATGTTTGTACCTCTCTTTAATATGCTTTCAATTATTTTCAAGTCTTCATATGGACTCAATTATAGTTATCTTGGGGTTTCATGGGAACTTAGTAATCAACATTATATTTTTGGGTATTTCACTTATCAAAAAACTGAAAAGAATCTCTTATGAGAGATAGTTTTCAATTAGTGCAGTTAAACTATTCATGTTTCATTTTCTTCTTTTTCAATATTCATATGCATGTTTTAAATTATATTTTTATATACATTCATTTTTGACAAATCTTTATTTTTTGCTCCTTTGATATCAATTATTAGATGTATAGGTTGATTTCAAATAATATAAGATTTCCAAGAAGAGCACCATCTTTCATGTATAATAAATTTCTACTCATCATTGATAATTACATATTCAATAATTGTATTATAATTTCAAGGAAAACAAGGTATGATATCCGCACTCCTTTCTTCATAACTCTTCAGGGGTGTTAAATGCCATCCATTTTAGGCAGTAACTAATAGAGCACACCTACTCCACAGCCATTTAATAACATTTTTATTGACTAATTTAGTTTACGTTTATAGATCCCCTCATTCCGATTCTGTTTATAGCGGTTATTATTTAGTCATTTGTGAGTTTATTTAATCCTAATTATTTTGCACATGATATATATAACTTTGGGTTGTGTGACGTATGTTGATTAACTAAACCTTATAAATGTCGTCAGAGAACTTTACAAAATTTCTGTTTATATATTGGCATATGTTACTCAAGGCTGGATTTTTTACATGCAACTTATAGAAAAAAGTTCAAAATAAATTTAAATAAGATTTTAATCAAATGTTTATGAAGAAATATCCAGGTCTGAATTTTTCTCCATTATTTTCAAAAAGTTTTTATTTTTAAATTAAAAGAACAGAAAAACTGTAGAGGCTGCATGTCTTTTTCATTGACAACCATCCTAACATCTCACAAACCATCCATCTTTTAAATCTCAAATTTAAAAATTATCCAATATCGTCCCACATCAAAACTAGATTTATTGAGGTCCGGATGGAATAAATATATTGACATACGGTAGGAAACAAGCCTGGAGTATGATAAAACATTTCCAAGGATAATCTTCTGTATTAACTCAAGTAGGAAGTCAGATTCTCTCTGATCAATAATGACATTTCCTGAGAAAGCCCTTTGGCCGTTGATATCTTAGGATGACATAAAGTACAAAGTCTTAGTTTCCTTCATCAGATTAAAATGCTGCTTTAATGCTTATCAGCCATGCATTTTTCTTTTCTGTAGATCTTTGATTTTTTTTAACTTTAACTGTATTTGTTGATAAAAGGAATTTACCTTTTGAAATAGGAAATCCTTTGTTATAGGTTTACTTTAGAAAGTTTTTGTGTTTCAATTATGCAACATGTTTATAATGCTAATGAAACACGATATCGCTGTTTAAATGTACTGCATAATCATCTTTTATTTTAACCTAAATAGAAAGATTTTCCTTTAAAAGGTTGCATTTTTTTTTCAAAATTATAGAATATGGAAGCCAATTAAAGCTAATAAATAGAATCAGAGTAGGTTAACAAAATAAGCTTACTTAGTTTCATATTTAGGTCAAAGCATGTTGGCGAAAATTTGTCTTGTTCATGTTAGTTTACTGGGATAGGAAGCATGAAGTTCTACATTGAAATTTACTTTTCACTCTGAGGCAAAGAAAAGCAAAAATAAGTGTTGCTCCCCCTTTCTTTGTTTTATCTTACTAATTTAGAAAGTGATATTTGGATTTTTTTAAAGGCCATTTTTGTTGGAATGAAAAATCTGAGTTATGAAATGTTGGGTGGTTTTAGAAATTTTCGTAAGAGTTTTCTCAGCAACTACTAATCATAGCAACTTGTTATTTGGTATACAGCATCAGGGTGGGGTCCCATAAAGGGTATACACTTTCAGGTCTGTAGCTCACCTACTTCCTGTTAAAAGAAATCTGGCCATTTTTGACAAGCAAAGTTGTACCTAAAGGGCAATCAAATATTTTTTAAGGTAATATAAAAAGACAAAGATAAAATCAGTATACATAAAATCATCACAACCAACATCTGACTTTGACATATTTTTTTTCTGTTTGGATGGTTTGGTTTAAACTGGATACCTTTCATCTTTTAGAATACCACAGAGAATGTATCATCTATTTTTTTTTTCAATCATTAATGAAAACAAAATGCCTGTAGCCTTTAAAATATTTTAGAAAACAACTTCAAAATATAATGATATGAAATGTCCTAAAGCTAGTGATTGTCCTCATTAACAGAGTATCATACACTACTGTTTGTGACATCTCCTCAAAGAATAATAGCACCAGTATTCTGTGTGATATCCGCCCTATGACAATCCAACATAATTCTATGCTACTAATGACCAGAATTGTACAGATTTTATAAATTTAATGATGAATATTTACAGTATCAATTGTGTTTTCTTAAAATAACAATGTTTTGAAACAAACTAAAACAATCCATCATAAATTGTAAGTCATTTGCGATAGATTCTGGTTGAGACCTTTCCTGCCATTAGTGGCAAATCTTACAGACAAATAGAACACATAAAAAAAAAAAAAAAAAGAAATCTGTTTCATATAATTTTAGATTTAATATAAATTTCTAAATGCTTATTTGTGTTATTTCAATAATGTCTTTTGAACATTTATACCTGTACAAAATTTATTCTTAAAAAATATATTTTATACTGCTCTCAACTTTTTCATCATGTTAAATGTTTTAAGTTTTTTGGACAAGGCATAGATAGAATGTAAAATGTATGTAATGTTTTTTTTTTATGTTAAACTGATTGTGCTGAGACATTGTCAAATAAAAAAAAAATATTTCAATTATGTTTCTAGGGAGTAACTTGATGGAGCAAGAAAGAAAACGTCTTGTGGAGTTGAAGCGTAGAGCTGCTGACGAGGGTCGTGCTCAGTGGGAGGAAAGAAAAATGAGGGAGGCTAATTGTAAAAGTTTCAACTCCTTAGAATCTGAAGACTCCAGTATAGCCAGCAGTTGTGAGACACCTTCAGAAAAAGAAACAAGGTAAGAAGGGAAAAACTGGTTTAAGACCAAACTTACTGTGTGTACATAAATTTGCATGTTGGCATCAACTTTCGTGGATTGGGAATGAATTGTATATTCCTGGGTTCATGAAGTCTTGGCTTAAGCAAATTCTTTATTGAAAGCCATGTATAATTCTAAGTCGTTGGAAAACTGAATTTTGTGGTTTGCCCGACCAATGCAGCCACAAATATTATTAATTTCACAGTTACTGTTTTGAGCTTGATATACAGTATGAACATCATACAATTTATCCCCACTTTCTCAATCAACTATATATATTGTTCAGTGATTTATGAAAAAAAGGACTTCTAACACGGCCGTGCATCATGTCTTTTTTGCATATTCTTGATATTATTACTTTCACAGTTCTATAAAGGACTGTCTTGAGCTTGATATAAGGTGCCTATATTCACTCCACATTAACAGATTCTTTTTGGATGAAAATCAACAATAGAAGTTTTTCAATTGTTTTGCTTTGTTGTATCATTTATGTAGGATTTTGTATAGATTATACTCAATCTTTTTCAATTTACAAATCTGCAGTAAAAACACACATAGAAAGCAGTCTTGTGACCATTTATTTTAATATGTGGTGTCATTTTACAATCGTTATATTTTGAAAATTTTTTATCCTATCTCTGGGTTTGGTTAAAATGGTGTTGTTGATCATTATCTATTTATTGATTTGCTGAAAACATAGTCACCAACAGCAGTCAGAAACAAACCTAAAGCTTATTAGAGAAGAAAGAAAAAACCTACAATTACTACTCACCATCAGGATTAGGGGATTGAGGACATAATTTCTTTATAAAGTCTTCTCTATTAAGCCAATCTAAGCTGGACTTTAGAAGTAATCACTCTCTGCCCATGTTGTTTACAGCATAGGCCAGAGAATATTCTTCACATCCCCCGTGGTGGGTTGCAATTATTTTTTATCCTTGGCTATATCTAAGCAGATGTTAGTTCACATGTTTATATAAATGACTTGCTGTCTGTGTAATCAAAACAGATGACCATTTATTTCTACATAAACAGATTTTATGGTCTTTCTCCATTAGTCTTTACTGTTGTTTTTTCTTGTATCTTTGTCACCTGAAGAATAAATACACAAGAATCCAGCCATAAATATAGCCAGCCATCACCGGACTGATGGTTTTTACATAATTACTTTGATTACTACAACTGTTTGTGTCAGTGGCATTAAGTTTATTTCAGTTGGTACTTTTGTCCCTCTCCAGTAATTCTGTTATTACTCTTATTTGATATAATTGTACGAGTCTACAAAATGGATTTACCTTATAAATTGGTAAATAATGGTGGTACAGTGTGGGAGTATAGCAACACTGACCTTTTACTAACTCTTATAATACCTTGAATGCTGTGTTAAGGCAGTGTTCCCTATTAAGGTATTTTTCCTATCAATCCTTTAGCTAATACTGTAGAAGCAGAAATATTCGTGGGGGATTTAATTTCTTTTATTTCATGGATAAGAAAAATCCATGAAATTAAATCCCCACGAATTCAAAATATTTAGTTGATGAGTGTATTTCAAAATTTAAAATCCACGAAAATTTATCCCCTCTAATTCAGTTTTGAGTTCTAAACCACGAAATTTTATCCCAATGAAAATAAATGATTATACAGTAATAATTTTGTTCATTTTGTTCATTTCTGGATTTATTTTTTCTTTCCCTTCTTTCATTCATTTCTTAAAATTATTCTCATAAAATTTAAGGAGCAAATGTGTTAAATACCTTCATTATAAATCTGTTTTAGATTGATCGGATTATCCCGTAGCATGTTCTTGTGATAGGGACTCAAATTTATATGCTTATGAATAAATCACTATGAAACTTTGTGTACCAGTTTATGAACTTGAAAAATTCATCATAAAATTTTACCCCTCCCCTTCTCAATCAACTATATATAGTGTTTTAAAAGTAAGTAACCAAAATAAGGACTTTAAACAATCAGGTTAACTTACCCTTGAAAGAAATAAGATATCACCATGAAACTATGAATATGCAACATTCGTCATAATATTTTACCCTAACCCTCTCAATCATCTATATATTTTATTGTAAAGTGATTAATCAAAGGCTGTGCATCATGTCTTTTGGGGTATATTCTTGATAATCATTTACTAAAGGAATGAGTATGGAAATATTTTTGTTATACAAATACAAGCTTTTGAAACACTTTCTGTAGTTATTAAATATCTATAAATGGCATTTATTGTAATAAAAGTGTATATTTAATTAAAGTCACTGATATTGGTATATTTTTTTTTATATCTCCCAAACACTGTTTGTTATATCTCCCAAACACTGTTTGGGAGATATATTGTTTTTACTCTAGGGTTTTAAAAAGTTCTTCTGTTCATGAACTTGTCCGCATGGTTTCTCACAAACTACTGAATGGATAGGAATGAAATTTTGTGTGGTGATAGAGGGGCACTCAAAGGTGTGCATGCAAAAATCAGAATTTTGAAAATGGCTGCCGTTTCCATGGAAACAGGAAAAAGGTCATAATATAGGACATTGCAAATATCTTGGTAACCTAGGTTTCTGAAATTTTGTAGGTTAATTCTTCAATAATATGGAAAAAAATATGAAGCGATATTTACGGTTTTCGCGTAATTTACGAAAATGTGATATTTCAGGTCCAAAAATGAGCAATTCGTCAAAATGTTTCAATCTCAACAAAACTTTGGGTAGAATGACAATATGTGTACGTTTAGGAGATATTTTTGTGTTGGGCATCCCCAACACAGTCAACACTAGTTTATAATGAGCTCAAATTAATAAAAAGCTTAGATGCATTTCTATGGTTTTGTTATGGCAAATTTTGACGTGGTTTCTATAAAAAGCATCTGTTTTGTTTAAGGAAACATTGTTATTCTGAAGAAATATTATGGTTAAAATATATTCAATCTGACAAAGTCCTTTTTGATCCCTGATATTTTATACAAGTTCTAATTTATAAAAGGTTATAATTCTGACTGTTACAAACCATTACCATAATAATTGCAGCATTTGATTTGAAATAATGGTTGGACTTTATTTTTGATAAATTATTATTTCCCATGGTAAAGAATAATAGCATCTAATATTGTTCACAACAAACTCAGTCATTAGACGTGTACTTTAAGCAATTCTGTTATGCGAAATTTTTGCTCATTATGATATTTGCTTGATCAACAATTTTATCATTAGTGTATTTAAACTTAATATATTTTATTTTTAAACTGTTGAATAAGTTAGTGCCAAGTTTATTGTCTCGCCAGCGACGAATAGTCGCGGAAGGCGAGACATAGGTATTACTTTCCGGCGACGGCGGCGGCGTAAACTTTTTTGTAAGACTTTTATGGACGATGAATTGCTTGAAAAGTATAATAGCTAGGCATCTGATATTTGGTATACAGACAGTTGAGGGTATGGTCTACGCAACTGTCGCCATGCCGTTTGACCCTGACCCCATTTTCACGCTCCAGTGATTCTGTGAACTTAGGTTTTTTTTCAGGCCATAAACATTTTTGTAAGACTTTTGTGGACGATCAATTGCTTGAAAAGTATAATAGCTAGGCATCTGATATTTGGTATACAGACAGTTGAGGGTATGGTCTACGCAACTGTCGCCATGCCGTTTGACCCTGACCCCATTTTCACGCTCCAGTGATTCTGTGAACTTAGGTTTTTTTTCAGGCCATAAACATTTTTGTAAGACTTTTGTGGACGATCAATTGCTTGAAAAGTATAATAGCTAGGCATCTGATATTTGGTATACAGACAGTTGAGGGTATGGTCTACGCAACTGTTGCCATGCCATGTGACCCTGACCCCATTTTCACGCTCCAGTGACTCTGTGAACTTAGGTCATTTTTAAGGCCGTAAACTTTTTTGTAAGACTTTTGTGGATGATGAATTGCTGGAAAAGTATAATAGTTAGGCATCTGATATTTGGTATACAGACAGTTTAGGTTATGGTCTATGCAACTGTCACCATGCCGTGTGACCCTGACCCCATTTTCACGCTCCAGTGACTCTGTGAACTTAGGTCATTTTTAAGGCCGTAAACTTTTTTGTAAGACTTTTGTGGATGATGAATTGCTGGAAAAGTATAATAGTTAGGCATCTGATATTTGGTATACAGACAGTTCAGGTTATGGTCTACGCAACTGTCACCATGCCGTGTGACCCTGACCCCATTTTCACGCTCCAGTGACTTTGTGAACTTAGGTCTTTTTCAGGTAGAAAACGTTTTTGTAAGACTTTTGTGGACAATGAATTGCTGGAAAAGTATAATAGCTAGGCATCTGATATTGAGTATACAGACAGTCGAGGTTACGGTTAACGTAACTGTCTCCATGCCATGTGACCATGACCCCATTTTTAGGGTCCAGTGACTCTGTGAACTTAGATCTTTTTTCAGGCAGAAAACTTTTTGTAATACTTGTGTGGACAATGAATTGCTTCTTAAAAAATATAATAGCTAGGCATCTGATACTGGTTATACAGACACAATTTGTGTTTATATCAAGAAATGAAAGCTTAGGTGGTTGATTTTAGTGATGGTGCCGGCAGGCGAGACATACTTTTAGTGGCCACACTTGTAATTTATTTACAGGATATAAGTTTATTGTAATGAATGATATTAGGCAAAATGTTGTAATTGTCCCTTGCCAATTTTGCATTACAAGTTTTCAAATATTTGGATGCATCAATAATAATGATTTTACAAATTCTTTTTTTAATTAAAAAAACTTTAGTCTTGTTCACTTTTTGATGTTTTGGTTTTTTTTCCAATTAGGCTTTTAGATATGCAAAGGTACATTAACTATGCAATTTATATAGCATTTCAAGTTGAAATGAATACTTGACAGACTGCATATATATTCTGAATATTTCAATAGTGTTATATGGAATTGATGTGGCATATACAAATGGATATTCACAACTATTCCAAATATACTGGAAAATATGAACTCTAGTTCTGTCAATATTTAAACAAGTATACTGCCTTTACAAAGTCTTAATGATGAATAATTAAAATCTGTGTTATACAATGCTGTTTTTATTGCCACAGTTAATGAGGACACAAATGAAATGGTTCCAATCATGCAATATTCTAAGGGCTGGTGGCTTATCTGAGTTCAGTGCCCACTAGAATTCTTAATCTAAACATTTTAATGGTGATTAGTATAGATAGACCTCACGATTTAAGAATGTAGGTTAACCAATCTTTATTAAACATAAAGGAGTTATGATCACTGAAAAGCTTGATTTCTTTGAATATATGTGTCTGAAAAGGGTTCCCACAAGACTGGGAAATCAGGAAAAGGCTGTGTTTTATTTTTTTCTCTTCCTAATCGGGAAAAGTCTGTGAGTTTTATAAAATTGGCTAAATTTGGGAAAACACTGTGAAAATTTCATCAAATCTAAATTGGGACTCCCGCAGGGTACCCCCCTGAGGTCGCAAGGTCGCTTTTAAAAGGGGTCTGAGGTCGCAAGGTCGCCTTTAAAAGGCATATTTTGGCAAAGGTCGCAGGTCGTTTTTTGGCATAGGTCGATTTTATGAAGTGTAGGTCGGAAGTCGCCCTTAAAAAGCCCTCCGGTCGCAGGTCGTTTTTAACCCTGCTGGAGCCACTAAATTAAATCTGCATAACAGTTCTACTTTACCCAAATTTACTGCATTCATATGTCTATGGACAATATAATGGTAGCAGTGTTTCATTGGTGTTTGAATCATAGTAAATTAACTATTGTCAACATACAGGTAATTAGATGATTTTTTGAGAGAAAGGTTTTTTTAAAGGTCCTTGAAAATGGATTAAAAGACCTTAAAAAGTGTTTGAAATCACCTTGAATTTGGTATTAGACTTTTGTGGCAACCCTGGTCTGACTGGAAATGTCATAACTATTTTGTATTAGTTTTCTTTTCTTTATCTCTTAATTCATGGACAATTGATTCCTTAAATTGTAAGGATTGACAAGGGTGTAAAATTTATAACAATCCTCATATATCCCCAGACTTTGCTTTTTAAAACAAAATGTATGAAGCTTCTGGGAGAGTTAGTTCTTACTCCATGTGACCTGGTCTTAAAGACTCATCAGAGATGCTCAATCCAAAGGTTGTAAGGTTAAAAAAGTTGACAGCATGAAATCTAAAATTTGCAAAAAGGGTGCAAAATACAAAACCAATACTAACATAAGTCTCCATTTAGAATACTAAAGTTTGTTTATAAAGATATTATTTGTAATCTTTCTATATCAATAAGGACTCCTCAGGGGCACTCTTACCGAAAGGCTAAAAGTATAAATGAATTTCATGTTGATAATCATATCAATTTTAACAAAGCTAACTTTCTGTTTGTAAATTGAACACATGAAATTGGAATTTCCTAAATGCTTAACTTTAAAGTTACATGCTTTGGATGTTCAATTGCTGCCAAGATTTAATTTACAGGAAAGTGAGCTGTAAGATCCGGTTTCTAAAGAAATTCAAGCCATAACTATGACAATATTTTATTGATTTTAATTAAACTTTGGCAGTGATGAGTTTAAAGCATAGATTTTATTACCAAGAAAAGGAAAGTTATGATTATAATGATAATGTTTGTGTGACCTTCATCCTATTGTAATAGGATTGTTTTATGGTTGTCTTCATGATTCGTTCACATTAAGATACCCTATCTTGTGGAGATGATCGCGGTACTCTGTAAAACTAAAGTGTTGTCTCTATTAAGTTTACTTCTGAACTATTCCAATCTGTAATTTTTAAGATCTATATGGAAATTGCATGTGGTAGTGATATTTATTTAAATTTGTGCAAATTGTTGTACGACTAAAACTTAATTGGACCGTTACCTGGAGACAATTGTCAGAGACAATTTTTTTTCACGAAAATGTCATTTTATATTTCTGCTTGGATTGAAAATGTCATTACAAGTATTTTATAGAACAATTTATTTACATTTATTGTTTTACCCTTTTAGATGCATGGTTATGCAATGTATTTAAAATAGATTTATTACTCTTCAGCAATAATTTTGTTGATTTATTTAATTTACCGAACATGGACATCCTGACCTAAAATGCTGGATCAGTTACTTCCCTTGTCTTAGACACATTTGGGAAATCTTACCTCGAACAACCAAGACAATTAGTGCAGATTTTAGATTTAATTAATTTTTACATAAAGTGTATTGTTTCATTATAGAGAAATATTGTTATTGCCCATAGTAAAACATCAAAATTTGTCTGAAAACATCTTCAGACATAAGAGGATTTGGAAAATTTTATTAACTTTTATCCACCATCCCAGCAATAAAGCAGTTTTAAAGCTAAATGTTTTACTGCTAAAGGTGCATCAAGTTCAAGTAATATTGTCAGACTATGTCTCTTAAATATTCTTTTTCATTTAGTGTTTAAATTAAAGCCTCAAATATATAATTATATTTTCTGGTTAACATGAATTCAGAGACAATGTGCATCAGCATAATGCAAAACCTTGTAGTTTCTTAATATTTTTATAAAATTCTACATTAGTTTTTCCTGCATTTATAAAAAGCAGGAGTTTTTACAAAGTTTGGAGGGGGCCAAGGTGGCAGAGAGGTGCATGGTGCTGCTTTAGATACCAACCTTATGGTCACTAGCCAATTACCACTGCAGGTTGTTGGATCGATTCCTGGTTTGTTAGTAAGAAAAGCAGGACTTTCCCACTTGTATGTAATTAAGGTTTGTCAGTTACCTGTCCAGGTCTGTGGTTTCCCCAGGGTACTCTGGTTTCCTCCACCATTATAACTGACCTCATAAATGGCCCAGGTTGGTAGAAAGGGGCATTAAACACCAACACACACACACAAAGTTTGGAGGCCAGTAGACACAGGTCAGAAGAGACTTAGCTTAGAGACAGGATTACTGTATGTTCCTTTGTCTGGTTCAGTATGAAAAAAGTTGTAAGTTCATTCTTTACACTTTGGGCTATGTTAAGTAAGTTACCCGATATAAAACAGTATGATTTGATGGTTACAACTGCGCAAATGCAAACCTCTGCCACCGGTATTTTTTTTACCCTAAGATAAAGCGTGGAATAAAATACAGACAGCAACGTGATTGGTTGATATAAAATAATATTTAAATAGACGAATGAATAAACTTATGTTAAATATTGACAAAGAAATTCTGGTGCCAATCATGTGTCTACAGGGCGCTCGCATCTTTGAAAATTTGGATATTGAAAATAAAATCGAAAAATCACCCCCCTTTTTTCAACCAAAAATTACGTTCATTAACGCCGCATAGACATAGGATTTTTATTGGCTAAAAATAAACGTTTGGATGTTAACTGAAAAATTTGAACCATAGAAAGTGAAAATCGGTCAATAACTATTTTTAAAAAAATTGAATACAAGGGTACCCCCTATGGAAAAATGCTTTGTTAGCATTTGCGCAGTTATAACCTATAGAAACTGCCTCTTTTTACGTTGCATTGGTTGTTATAAAGCTTTATTTGAATGGAACGTAAAATATCGACGTGTAAATACAAATTATGACATTTGGTCTATATTTAGATCGCAAAAACCGGTCTATAGTCTGTTTCTTAATTCTGTAATAGGAAAAAGGAGAATATAGACGTAGGGACTCATAACAAATTAATTCTGTTGTTATTATCGATCAAAGATTGGTTGTTTGCATTTTTTTATTTTGCTTAGATGCATAGGTAACTGTTGAACGCCAGTAAGTACGCAATAATGATTCCAACCAGGACATTTTTTTTAAAAAGCCCCAAGCGAAAATTGTGTCCATTTGTCCACAATGGGGGTGCATTAAAATTGTTAATTTGAAAAACCTAAAGAAATAATTCTCTGCTTAAAACTATTTTAGAATTTATGTATAGATGCAGATGTAACACATTGCACACAAAAACACAAACTTTTTGTGCTAAAAGAAGGCTATAGTCTGTTTCAAAATGCCGCAATTTTTCTATTTTCAAAAAAAATACCATATCTTTATATTTAGACCCATATTTTGGTCCAAATAGGCCAAAGGTATATCGAAAGTCAATCTCATCTGTAGATAATACATAAGTCTTCTATAAAATATAGGGTAAATCTTAAGCTTTTAAAGAACGTTCTGGTAGAATACCGTATTTCCTCTAACAACCACTTAAAAATTTAGAATTTTCTGGCAAGAGGGGGGCTATTTAATATCAGCTCTCCAGGGCTTAAACAAAAAGATTATTTTTTCTCACTAGTTATATAAAGTCTAGATATATTAAATATACTTTTGATAAAAGAAAAGTCTCCTTCTGATTTTTATGCAAAAAGTATAGGTTACAACTGCGCAAATGCAAACCTCTGCCACCGGTATTTTTTTTACCCTAAGATAAAGCGTGGAATAAAATACAGACAGCAACGTGATTGGTTGATATAAAATAATATTTAAATAGACGAATGAATAAACTTATGTTAAATATTGACAAAGAAATTCTGGTGCCAATCATGTGTCTACAGGGCGCTCGCATCTTTGAAAATTTGGATATTGAAAATAAAATCGAAAAATCACCCCCCTTTTTTCAACCAAAAATTACGTTCATTAACGCCGCATAGACATAGGATTTTTATTGGCTAAAAATAAACGTTTGGATGTTAACTGAAAAATTTGAACCATAGAAAGTGAAAATCGGTCAATAACTATTTTTAAAAAAATTGAATACAAGGGTACCCCCTATGGAAAAATGCATTGTTAGCATTTGCGCAGTTATAACCTATATGGGATGTCAGTTTTCTACGGATCATAGTTGTCTTATCATAGATCAATACTCAGTTGAGTTGTTATCACTTGATCCTCCACCAATAAGTCTATCCCAGGAGACCTGGCTCAATGCACCAGTATGTAATTAGCTATTTAACACAATAAAACTCTCCATCAGCATTCATGTAATATACCACTGTTGAATAATTCATTAGCCCATTACAAAGTAATTAAATGTAGTGAACTGTTAGGTTCTTCTAGGATTGAATTCATTCTGGAACAATTCGTTAGGATCTTCGTGTTTTGGGGTGAATATGACCAATTGATCTAGTTCCTAGATTTGAACAGAACTTAATAAAACGTGATTAAAGTTTTGTTTTGTTCTGCCATTTTCACCTGATTTGCTTCTTTCACAATATTTGCTTGATCAGCCTCCAAGGTCAATAGTTTTGATAATAACCTTTATTGTACATATGAGGTTATTATAACAATCGCTGCAGACCTATATCTAGGTATAGTCAAGACCTTAAACTCCCCAGTCACAGTGGCGGATCCAGGGAGGGGGTTCCGGGGGTCAGAACCCCCTCTTTCCTCCGAAATTTTTAAATTTTTGTGTAGATTTTCAGCAAATTTGGTCTGGACCCCCCCCCCCACCTTTTTGGCCCACAGAACCCAGTATGTGGAACCCCCCCTTTTGAAAATTTCTGGATCCGCCCCCGAGTCAATTATTACAATTCATGTAGTACAACCTTTCCTTTCATGAGTAACCTTCTTTTTAGAGGGTTTAGTGATTCTTTATACCATTTTTAATCTTCTCTGGTTATTTCCTGTTGAACAGTCTCTATTTGTAATGTCATACTGATTCTTGTATTTTAAGATATAAAAAAAAATAGTTTGTTGAAGGAATGCCCTGATACTAATAGCCTAGTACCAGTACTGTATAATGAGTATCAATCTTGAATCCTTGAACTATTTGTTAAATTGAGGTTTGAAATACAATGTCAGGGCCATGTTTAAGTTATCTTACAGATACTGTCATGTGCATTTTTCCCATTCTATCAGACTGTCTTTTCTTATTTGGAATTTTCCCTTTAAAAGCTGTTAATCTGTAAACTGTTGGAGTTCTGCAAAATCCATTGATATTGTCACTTTGGATAACCAAATGAATTGAAAATTGAAATAAACATGTGTAGATAATGTTATTAAATTTATTTTTGGTTTGAAACCTGAAAAATGATGCTTCTGATTAGGAACTTTAAAATAAAAGTTCAATTTAATAATAATAATAAATTCTTTATTTATAGAGGGTAACACAGTTAGTTTACAATATTATTATGCTTACAAAGTAAAAGTATGCAATAATCATGACAATATAATAACTAATCTTCCCTGAGGCCCTCATAGGAATTACATTAAAAAGATGAACAATATGCAAACAAAATCTATAGAAAACAAAAGTCAATGTTTACACAGATCAAAAAATAAAGATAAAAAAGAACTATGAACAAGAATGAAGTAAATGACTCTTTATTTTCAATTTAAACAGGTTTGTATTACAGATAGCCTGTAATTGAGTTGGTAAATCATTCCATAAAACAGAACCTGAGTATTGAAAGGATCTTTTATAGATTTCTGTTTTAGGCTTTGGTACAATTAGCCTTTTCTTTGACACATTATTTCTCAAATCATGGGTGTTGTTTGAGAATGTGAACATGTTTGTTAGGTAAATGGGAGCTTTTTCAGTTAGACTTTTTTGGATCATTAGATATTTATGATATTTAATTCTGATATCAACTGTCATCCATCCCAATTTCTGAAAAAGAGGTTCTGATGGCGATAAGGGTTCTGCATCTAAAATTAACCTAGCAGCTCTTTTTTGAAGTTTAAGTATTTTTGTAATACCTTCACTTCCACAGTTTCCCCAAACGATGCAACAATAATCAATCAATGGGAGAATATAGCCATTATAAAAAGTTTTTCTAGTTTCAAGATTAAGAAATTTTTTGATTTTAGAAAGTAAAAAGAGTCTAGATGAAATATGGGAACATATATGGTCAATTTGATGTTTCCAACTCATGCAACTATCAATCTTTACTCCCAAAAGTTTTTCACATGAAGAATATTGTAATATTTCATCATTTATAGACAAAATAGGTTTCTCTGGGTATAAGGATAGTCTCTGATGGGTGCCTATGAACATACATTTAGTTTTAAGATGATTGATAAACATATTATTTCTTCTACACCATGTTTGGACATTTTCTAAATCATTTTGAATTTCTTGTTGAAGCTTTTTTATATCTTTTCCAGAACTGTGTAATGTAGTGTCATCAGCATAAAGATCAGTTTTGCAATTTTTAACATAAAGAGGAAGATCATTGATATAGATTACAAACAAAAGAGGCCCAATTATTGATCCTTGTGGTACACCATATTTTACCTCTTTTTCTTTCGAAAGTGTGTTGTTTATCTTAACTTGCTGTGTCCTATCATTTAAGTATGAATTGAAAAAAACCTATTGCTTCTTTTGAGAATCCATATATTTGTAATTTTTTACACAGATTTTTATGATCAACAACATCAAATGCTTTCTTAAAATCCAAAAGTACTGCTAAATTGATGTTACCATTGTTTATTTCATGTAACCATTTATCGATAATGTTGATAAGTGCAGTTTGACAAGAGTGGTGTGGTCTAAATCCAGATTGAGCTGGATGCAAAAGCTTTTTTCTCATTAAAAATTCATACATATGGTTTGAAACATGCTTTTCTATCAATTTTGATATGGTGGGTAAAACAGATATTGGCCTATAGTTGGATGTCAGAGTCTTGTCCCCTGCTTTAAAAATAGGTGTTACCTTTGCATTCTTTAACAATTTTGGATATGAACATGTATCTAGTATTCTATTGAAAATATGGGTTAAAGGGGAAGCAATAAAAGGAGCACTTAGTCTTAAAATTCTAGGTCCAATGTTGTCAGTTCCACAGGATTTATTAATATCTAGTTATGGCCCGACCACGTATGTGGATCGGACATATAGTTTTACCCTTGTCCGTCCGTCCGTCCGTCCGTACGTCCGTACATCCGTCCGTAACACTTTGGTTAAGTTCTTGGTTAAGGTCCATTACTTGGATACTAGATGTTGGGGGTCAATGATATTTCACCACCAGATGGGTCTTGGGTAGGGCTACACCACCCACTAGAAATTAGGTCACTGTGACCTTTATTTTATGCATGAACGACTTCGGTTAAGTTCTTGGTTAAGGTCCATAACTTGGATACTAGATGTTGGGGGTCAATGATATTTCACCACCAGAAGGGTCTTGGGTAGGGCTACACCACCCACTAGAAATTAGGTCACTGTGACCTATATTTTACGCATGAATGACTTTGGTTAAGTTCTTGGTTAAGGTCCATATCTAAGATACTACATGTTGATGGTCAATGGTATTTCACCACTAGATGTTTCTTGGGTAACATGACACCACCCAATAAAAAGTAGGTCACTGTGACCTATATTTTACGCATGAATGACTTCGGTTAAGTTCTTGTTTAAGGTTCATTACTTGGATACTAGATGTTGGGGGTCAATGATATTTCACCACTAGATGTGTCTTGGGTAAGGTGACATCATCCGCTAGAAATGAGGTCACTGTGACCTATATTTTACGCATGAATGACTTTGGTTAAGTTCTTGGTTAAGGTCCATATCTTGAATACAACATGTACATGTTAGGGGTCAATAATGTTTCAATACTCGATGAGTCTTGGTAACATGGCACCACCCACCAGAAATAAGGTCACAGTGACCTTTATTTTACACATGAACACTTTTGATCAAGTTCTTGGTAAAGGTCCATATCCCAGGTAATACACATTGAGGGTCAATGATATTTCAAGAACGGGAGGGCCATCCTGTGGCTCATAGACACATTTTCTAGTTTTAGTAATTGTTTAAATACATCATTAACATTAAATGGGGGGATTTTGAATTCATCTACATGCTGGTCATCTGATTTACTTCTGACAAAACTAATAAGTTTTTCATGGTTTTCAAAATCAGTTTCCAAATTTTGTTCTTGATCCCTTAAATTTTGTATGCAAGAGGTAAAAAAATCATTAAAATTGTTTGCTATATCAGTTTGATCTGAGATGATTTCATCTCCTGATATTAATTTTAAAGGAGAAGTCTTAGTTTTAGGGTTAAGACTATGTAAACATGTTTACTATGTAAACCAATTTCAATTGGTCTCCCTAAGTGAAAATAACCTTGGAATTTTGGAGTCTTATAACTGCTCTGTAAGCATAAAGCCGTCATTTCCAAATGATTTTAACCCATGATGATGGATTACATTTGGCATGGTATGTTTCTTGTTATGTAATTCACAGCATTGCCTATTTCTATTCCTTAAAAAGTAAAAAATGCAACTTACTGAGTTTTCAATGAGATTTTAATGTTAATATCAATTATAGCGAGTCAGATATTGCGCTCCAAATGAGAGAATTATGTCGTTGATTATATAATGTTATATTTACCGAAACAGATTAAAACTTAGTCAATCAGAATGATTTCATTTATTTTCTGTGATTACATTATGGGTTAATTAATATTCTGGCCATTAAAGCGCCATCAGGCCTAAGCTTTATCTAGAATACTTAACCAGTCCTGGCTAATGTTCTTCCAGGATTAGGATCTCACAACGGTCTCCCGACTAGTTACTATAATAGCCTATTGTTTCTATAGTCTCTAAATGAAAACAAATTACCGAGGTATTTACATCTGATTTACATTTAAATAATTGTATTGAAAGGTTACAGCTATTTCTTCATTACTTTTTTTTTCTTCTTGTCTTCGTTCCATTACTTTCCTGTGAAAATGAAGATTTATATTTAGAATTTTCACCTTACTTCTAAGAATCACAGTCTGCTTTAACCATTCACATCAATATTTCAAAAGCCCTGAAGATCTACGGCCTTGGGTGAAAATCGTTGGAAACTTCCAACCACTGGATGATCAATCTTTGTATGTTCAAAGTTGAAAGGAACAAAATGTAGGATCCTTCACATGGAAAGCCTGATTAAACTAGGAGAAATTCTCTACCATGTAGTTTTAATTACTTATTCCTTTCAAGATTTATTTTAAAGTGAAAATGGAGTATATATTTTTTTTAAAGCAATTCTGTCTATGTTTTATGAAAATACATGTGAATGCATTGAAAGCTTTTTAGAAAAGTTGAAGGACAATTTATAAGGACATTTTTTTACTTTCTTATATATATTTTAATTTGAATACTAAGTACATATAAGTAATTATAATCAGAAATGTATATATCCCATAACAGCCATGGCCATATAAAAATAACTACCGGTATCAAGTGGTTGAGAAATTATCAAATACATGACAATTATTTTATGGAAAACCTGTATTCTTTTATAAATTTCAAGACAAATGTCAAAAATTTTAGGTGGTGGGAGGTTATTTGATTTGGATGTGCAATTTTAATCACTTGGTTACAGTTGTTATGAAGACCCTTCAATGTCCATGATTTTATTTGGTTTCAGTATTTCACTGATATTACGAATGTACCTATTTAATTTTACAAAGATTTTTTCCTCTGGTTAAGTTGATTCATTTGAATTTCCAGTAAAGTCATTTGAAATATTTCTGAAAATATGATTTGATTGTGATGAATAATTTAATTGTTGTGTTCAACTCTTTGTTTGTTTTTGGTCTAATTTAATTATGATGTCAAAATTACAAATGATTGAAAACTGAAGTACCATTACGATTTAATGAATTGTGAAATTCTTGTTCAGACTCCTGCATCATGTTTTTTTCCAATATTGTTGAATTTTGGTACATTTGTAGATTCATTTCTGCACTTGTATTGGTTAACAGGTAATAAAATGGTGAATTTCGGGCCGGTGGCAGGCAGGCGTGCGTGCTAGTGGAAAAAAAAACTTTAGTAATATTTTCACAGCAACTACTTATCACAGCCCTTGATATTTGGTATACAGTATCAATATGGGGTCCCATAATGTGGGATTTGATTTCAGATTTGTCACTCACCTATTTCCTGGTCGTTTGTGACTTTGACTGATTTTTTATACTCTTGTGTGTTCAAACAAAACAGAATTTTCTCTCTTAGCAACTACATAGGGTAATGCAGAAGCCTATATTTTACATGACCCTAAAGCTCATCATGCTGTGTGCTGGATATTTATGGTTTTACTCAAGTAATGTTTATAATATTAGCTCAAATACAAATTTGTACATGTACATGTTACATATTACATTGTAGTGGCGAAACCAGTGGCGAGAATGTAGTTTTACACAAAATTATATAAGATTTATACATGAAACCATTAGATATTAACTAAGTGAGGTTTGATATGCCACATTTGTTTTTACGTAGGCATTTTTTAGCAGCATTTCTAAGGACAGTTATGTAAAACTTTATTTTTCCCCGGTCTCCAGTCTATCCTCTGTAGGCTCAGATTAACAAGATTGACATCTACGTAATTGATTGTCCTTTACCATTTCTGCACAAATAAAGACATTTACATGGTCAGTTAGTCTTGTAAGTTGTCATTGATTTATAATTACCAGTCTCTGTGCGCCCTCCACGAGTCTCATTTTCCCGTTTTATTAATTCTCAACAGGTTTCGCCACTACAATTACTGATGTTTTCCCCCGTTATGAACTTGAGGACCACTATTGTTCTCTTGGTTATCATTTATACTACTATTGAATTAGACCAATCAAATGAATCCTTATTCGCTATAGTACTTCAGCTGTCGAATACACAATCATAAAGATGAATGCCTGGAGTAAGATGTGATTTGTTTGTGAGTGGTATGGCTTCCGCAGGGATAATAAAACAGATGCTAAATACAGTCATGAGGATTGTCCTTTGCCCTGGAGTCAAACTTTTACTTGTGAAATTTGATGTTAAGCACGATATCAGCAGAGTCTATTATGATGAAAAATAATATTAAAAGCTCCTATCACAAAAATAAGAAGATCTGATGGTTGACCACACCTAAGAGAACTTTATCTAAAGTAGTCAAATTAATTAACAATTGTTTTAACTGAAAAAAAGACATACATTTTGAAGCAAGGTTAAAAAAAAGATCAAATGATCACTATAATTTCAAGATTCATATTATGTAATAAATGAGTATGACAAGACTGCATTCATTAGATATTTTAGATAAGTTACTTCTTTTTCCTGTTTTTGCAATTATTACATCAAGTCATTGAGACTTAAAGATATATACTCTCTATTTATTTCTTATTACTAACATATCTAAAAAAAGGTGAAAATCAAATCTTTCTATCATTGTTATTATGGAAGCAAAGAAAATGATTCATAATTGTCTGAAATCAGATGAATCTGAAGCTGACGGAACAATTAATCAGTCCTTATCAGTGGGAATTGCACTTTTGTCTGGGTTTTCCAGATACCAGCTCATTTTGACCTTTTACTGCTTTCTTACCTTAATCTTTGAGTTGCATCACCTGATTATTACCTTCAAGGTAACTCAGGTGTAGCCAGGTGAAACTGTCTTATCAATATTAGTCTTGAGAGTTCTTTAGTTCCTATTGGGTTTTTTATGAAAGAAAAAAGTAGATCACTTTGGAGATACTTTGATTCTTGCAGGGATTTTTAATGATCTTTTCGTGTTTTAATTATGTTGTTGGTCTACAGAAAAAAGTTAATATTAAGAAGTATCTATTAAAAACAGGAAATGCTTACTCTTCCGGTGCACATGAGTTGAATGACTCGTTACTTACAGGCTGATAATACTGGTCCTTTTATTAGTTCTCCATGTATATTGTTTTGTCAAAATTATTTAACACTCGATGAAGTCGTTACAAATAAGGATTGTCTGCTTCCTGTTTTTAGCCATTATAGGAATCCCTATTATAACTACGTTCATCCTTGCATTATTTATTTATCAAGATTCCTATTAGACGGAAAAAAAATATTCTTGACTTTCTGACCCTCCTTATTTCTTTCACTCTACTCTAATCTTTTATCAATATTTAATTAAACAAGCAACATTTAAGACCATGTTGATTCAAAGTTAAAAAAAGTAAGAAAACAAATTTAAAAAATTTAAAAAATTAGCTAAAAAGTATGCCTATACATACCCAAGGCTTGGAAGCAGGAAACAAACACATTGTTTACCTTGCTATCTTTCATTAATTGAATATATGCAAATTAATGTTTGTCAACGTATTCATAAGAAAAGAAAAAAAAAACAGATGAAAAAAAATCTTGTGTAACATTTGTCTGTCAGCAAAAGACTTAAAAGTAAAATAAAACTGTATGATCTTGCTATAGTATTGTGCAACATATGTTTCATAGTCCCATCAAGTACATAAGGTTTTTACCTTGAAAATATAGCAGAACCATAAAAGGCCTAATACATGCATGAAATCTTCAATCCATTCATACAACCTGCTTCCCTAGGCAATAAAGGGTTCACTGTAACAGTTGGTGCAGGTATATTTATGATTGGTTTTCAAGGTGCTTTGCCATGGCTTCTAAGTTGAGGTAAGTTAGATTGCAAATGAAGGTGATGACAACCAAAAATACACCAGAAAAGCAAAACAAAAAAGGGGGGTTTGATTGCAATCAAAGATAGCAACAACAAAGCAAACAAACAAGGAAATATTACAGTGCATACCAGAAAATGCAAACTATGTACATGGATAATGAATACAAACTGTATTGGTCATGACTTGGTACAGGCATTTAATGGATGCAGTGTAGAGATAGGTAACAGTTATGGACAAGATTACTAGGCAATTAGAATTACTTTGAAAGTACTTATATTACTGGGTATCAATGTTCCTAAATTGGGAGTTAATTCCATATTCATGGATTCATGAATTCGTGGTTGTTAAAAAATTATCTCAGCCTAACCCAGGAAAGCCATGAAAATTGGTAACGCACAAACATTAATACTTTCACAGTATATTGCAATTAAAAGCTTTAAAATGAAGAGCAGGTTTCCCATTTTGCATCTGTTTAGAAAGGCGAATTCATTTGGAATTATATGGTTATTGACTTGAAGTTTCATTGACCTTTGAAATTTTTCAAACCTCAATTAATATCCCAACAACATCCAAGACATGTCCAAAATTAATTGCATTTTAGTATGGAAACCACCACAAACATATGGTTTCACATGTATCCTAGAAATGGAATTAGATTACTTAATTCCAGTGAGAACTCTCTGAATGTCAGACCTGCCACTGTGACCTTTAAAAACTCACTCTGAATCATGCTAACCATGTTAACACTTATAGAACAAAAGCATTTATCTCACCTAATACAATCTATAGGGACTAACTAATAACAAGGAAATTTATTAAGTTTACATAGTTTATCATGAATTGACCTGTTTATATCAAACTGCTATCTGTTTATTAAGAATCAATGTACATGTAATAGTCTTTGAAGTTTTAGAAAGACAGAGTCAGTCAAGAATTATTTTAAAGTCTTTTGTAAAGAAATGGTGGGTTGAACCAGATTTTATGGCGCCAAACCTTCCTCTACCATTACAATCTTAGCTAGGTCCTGTAGTAACACAAAACAAAACATGACTAATGGTAAACATTGGGTTGAACCTCTTCCATTGCGATATCCTAGGGCCCAGTAGTAGTCATTAACATAAAATGTTTGTAAGACACAATTGAGAAAGTAAGGTGATCACAGTACATATTACAGACAGCCAAATACTAATAAAGCTGTGATACGTTGACTTCTACCTATGAAATAAGGAAAGCCTTTTAAATACTCTTACTATCTGTAATGAAATTAAACTTTCTATTCCTTACTTCCTTGATGGAGACAAAAACAAACTTCTTGAACCTATTTCCTTTGTGAAAAATATTCTTTAATTGGGAACAGTGTTCTGTATTTATAGTTATCTCTGAAACAATAAGGAAATAAGGATTTAAACTGGATTTGGATTACCTATATTTATAGTCCTTTAATTATTATAGCTTCGCTTTCAAATATATTTGAAATACATGTAGCATCTGCTTTTAAGTCCTATCAAAGTTAAGATTTAGAATTATTTTACATAGTGAAATTACAATTTGTACCTTAAATGTTTTCTAAAATAAAATGCCAATCTTCCCTTTTATCTACTTTTAAAACTTATTACAGAGGAAACATAGAAACCATGATATCATATTGGCTCTTGTTTTTTATTTTATTTAAACAATCATTTTGCATGCTCTTTAAAGCACATATCTATTATCTACCGTTTCATGATTGCAAAAATGCTTCTTTAATGGTGTTTTGTATATAACTGGTTTGGTTATGTTATTTCAGGGGGTTGGGATAATATCTATTGTTACAGAGACAGAAGCTGGATTAAAATAGTCTTGCATTTGTTTCAGGATTCATGTAACATCAAGGTAGAATAATCATTGGCATTTGACTGAATGAAATGGAAGAAATGATACTTAAACCTTTCTGTAAAACTTAAATCTGTTTTTTAACAAAAAAAATGCTTAAAAGGCTTGCTTCTGTGCAAATATGACATCACCATATGATTTTTCGAAGGCAAAGTTTTTCCTCATTTACTTCAATGATAATGAGTCAGATTCTTAAAGCTCATGCAGAGAGCATGCATTCTGTATTGAACCAATAAAGTAAAAAAACTTTTATATGGAGAAAGTTATGTAACTAAACAGGAAGAGGTTTTTGTTCTCCGATCCTTAATCCATTTACACCAACATGTCATAATGTTTAATTAATACCAGCTCAATTCAAAATATGCAAATAAGCATTAATAATTGGAGAAAATATGCACAAGCCTGTGAATATTTGATTAAATTCAGACATAGATATCTTTGGGAATTGAAATTTTTACCATTGATCAGATCATGACAGAATTTGTTACCTGAAAAACCAATATAAATTTGATTTAAACAATGCAAACATTACAAAATATAGTTAACAGTTGACAGATGAATTGCTTGTAATTTTGCTTGACACAATAATGAGCTTTTTTTTTATTTCCATGGAGAATTTCATGGTTTTATATCATTGAAATGATATTATTTACTTGTTTTAATGTAGATTTATGGGTGATGCTAAAAGCTATAAAATTTGAAATTAAGTATATTTATTCTTTGTTTTAATTTGAAATGTAGAACAAAGAAAATGGCTGTTTTGTCATGGTTGCACTGAACCTGCATCCTAAAAGACCTTTTGCTTTTATGTACTAGGAAATCATCATTGAATTATGGGAAGTTGCTGAACACAGTCTCCACACGTAGAATATTTTTGTATTTCCTTTAAGTTTGGTTTTTTTTGCACTCCTTGTATTAAATTGAAGATAACTTGATACAATTGTTTGATCTGAATTGATTGGATAGAATCTGCATTTTAATGTCATCGGGATCTATGATTAAATTCTGCTTAGCAGAAATTCTTTAAATGGAATTACCTATTGATAAAGCCGACAATGTGATGCAAAAGTGATTTTAGCACTGAATGCAGAATTTGTCCATGAAATTGAAAAAGTGTAGTATTGAATTTTGCCAATAAATTTTAACAATGCAGAATTAATTAATTTCCATTTTCTGTGACTGCTCACAATATTGTTCTCTTATTACAAAATAATGAAAATATAATAAATTGAATTAGTTTAGTGTTTTATTTTGCTAATTACAGTTGAGAGTCATTATGAAATATAATAATAATGATACCGGACCAATTACGGAAAAAGTTTCTAATTTCTCTGCAATCAATAAAACAATAGGGTCATTGACAATAGTCTATTATCAGCTATTCCGTCAGAGGTTTTTATCATCAAACGATTCCCGTCAAATATTTATCTCTGATTGGTTAGCGCCATAAAAGATCTTTGTTGATTTACAATTAACATACAGTAGGTGTGTTATAATTATTAGAATTTCTCTGTCAGTTTATATCACCTATTTCTTGTATACTTCGTAAGAAACCACCCTGGAAATAAAGCCTTTACAGTGCGGCAACTCTCTATTCGTTGGGAAGAACTTGCTATAAACAGTCCATCATAAACCTATAAAGGTGATGAAGCCTTGCTGTAATTGACTACAGCTATAAAAAGTTCTGGAGTGACAATTTTCAGGGAGGAGATAAGAATACTATTGATTCTTACTATTACGACGAAAGTTTTAAAAATGAAAAAAATAACGTGACAATTACTAGTACATTTCTAACTGATTTTAATGTGGACATTGCTATCTAACTGGATCATAGTGACTCTTTGATTGTCAGTTAAATCATTTGAATTCACACCAATTTTATCCCGCTGGATCATTATTGCTATTTGTAGATTCGCTGATTGCATTTTAATAAGCATTTCTTGCATTCATTTGTTCTTTGTGTTACTAATTTTCAGTAAAAAAAGTTGATTATAAGAGGATAGTATTTGTGTTTGGGAGACATGTAAATAAAGTCTGTTTATTTTAGCAACATTTGTATCAATTAGATAGTTCTACATGGCTTGAAGAACGATTTTTCTTATATGTTGGAACATTTCTTACAGTTTGATAATTTCTCTTGTTCTACCTGTAAACTATATGGAGTTTCTAGGTGTTATAGACAAGTTTCATATTAAGATGGTTTATTGATCCTGCTTAGATATTCACTCTGAATCATATAAAATTTTACACTTTACATAAACAGTGAATTAAACATCTATTATTTGTTCTAATAATGGATAAAATTTTTAATTTAAAGCCTTTCTTTGATCTGGTTGTTTATACCGCGTCATATAGATTCTACTGTTAGAATATTGTTATGATGGAGAGTAGAGCACCTGTGTTTTGTTAATAAGAATTAAATATTTAAAGTTCCTCATTGGAGTTTCTGCTAATGGAAAAATGGATTTAAGCGGAATATTTTCTGAGTATAGGAGGAAGAATGGTATCTCCCAACAGGTTGCTGATGTGGGTAAAACTGCCTTACCTGGATTTAACTTCACGTATGGAAGTAAAGCTAATCCGTCAATGGATTCCCCATCACGTTTAGACAAACTACAAGTGTCTTTCTCAC
Organism: Arcuatula senhousia; assembly: GCA_963971305.1. Taxonomy (NCBI): domain Eukaryota; kingdom Metazoa; phylum Mollusca; class Bivalvia; order Mytilida; family Mytilidae; genus Arcuatula; species Arcuatula senhousia. The sequence goes on along the minus strand of OZ020306.1, from coordinate 22,071,579 downwards.
CTCATAGGGAGGATAGAGTCAAAGATGTGGAACGGGATTCTGGCATAGAGATTATAAATAATAAACAATTCGTGATTGAGTCTGGAACCAAAACCCCAGACCAGTGCATGACTAGTTTGAGTCATAGTAACACAATTGATGATGGTTTTGTTGATATTTCTAGTCCCAACGATAGCGATTCAACCTCGTCTATAGATTCAAAAGTCTCAATTCGGCAAGTACGAAACACACCTGACATGGCCATAGCCAGGGTATCTGATAGCAACAGTGGATATAGTTCACCAACGGTGAGAACACCTCAGAAAAGTGTCAGGATTAGTCTTTCTAAACCTGAGACCATACAGAGGACAAGCAGTGGTGCCACATCAAAATGTGGGACACCGAAAAAATCTACTAATAGCTCATCCAGGCATGGAACACCTCAGAAAACTAGTTGTTTGAAAAAGTCTTCTATGAGCTCACCAAGAAATGCCAGAGCCACAGACTCTGAGAGACGTTCATGTTTTCCATCTGAGCAGTACGCTCAATCAGAACTTCATGAAAAAACTCTCTCACCTTATTTAAGTTTTCAACACAGAAAAGGTCGAGAAGATGTAAATATTCCTACGCAACTTCTTCAAAATTTATCACTTCGAAAAGAAATGAAAAGGCGTGAAGAATTTAACAGTAAAAGTGATATAGATGATATGGAGTTAATCCCATCTTATTTTAATTCCCGTGGCTTTCAGTTGGATTATTGTTGGTTCTGTGGTAGACCGATGAATCTTAATAATTCGAGGTAAGTCCCTCAACCTCTTTGGTTTAAATCCAGTCTTTAAATTCCTATGGGTTTTCCTTGGATTACTTTTGTTATTGTTGTAGACCAATAGATTAAGGTTCGCAGTCTGTGTCTCAATTTTGTCTGAATTCTTACTCAAAGAAGCTTGCTACAATTATCACTAGCTTTTTTATGTTTCTGCTTCTTTTACTGATCAACTGGTATAGTATCTTTGACTATGACTTCAGTCAAAAATTAGATGCAGTTTGAAAAAAAAAATTTTGCCTGTAACATTGTTGTTATTTTTTTAACAAATGTTAAGATTTGACTATTTCTTTGCTAAAACACAAAGAGAAAAGTCTTGTGTATATTATGTGATCTCATTTTATTTCATGTCAAATTGTAATGGAGTATCTAAGTTTAAGCATAGTTACTAAAAGTTGGGAAAGAAGCAAAAGTAGTTGAATAACAAAACTAGACCGAAATTGTTTTTATAAGATTGGTTTTTGTATGTTCCCAATGATTCATTTTTTCATATGCTAGGATTCAACTGTTTATATGTTCTTACTCATTGTTTTTTAAATACTCAGGTCTATATTTTTTTAAATCTTTTTTTGCTTCTTCATTTATTCTACCATGGAGGTATTTGAATATTTTACAGGTGAATTAATCAATTCACAAAACTAAATTCTACTAGAATATTAATTCCCATTGTCTTGTAACCAAAATACGTACAGAGTTTTCTTGAAGAAATAAGAATTCTACATATATGAGATACATTTTCTCTCTGAAAATAACAAAATTTTACTATCAAAGAAATAACCCAGTCTTAAACACAAGTTTGTATAGGAAACATTTTCTTTCAATCATCTATTTGTTTTTAGATTGATATTTGGTATGATGGTTTGTGACTTTAAAGACATCATAAGCTCTAAATAGCTCTTCATATAGACCAATTGGACTTTTTTCTTCCTGTATTTTTCCCTCATTATTCTAGATCAATAAACTCATTCTGATATTAATACATTTAAAAAAAATTCTTGGTAATATTTATCTGACTTATTGCTTAGTTGTTTTTCTTTTTACAACCATAACTCTAGGAACGTGTCTCATAATCAGCTAAAATAAGATGTCTTTTCTTGCAAATGTATTGTCAAGCCTGTTTCATATATAACTCTACTGACAGTCTACCTTCTAATTTACAGTCGGAGTTTATAAAAACTATCACAATCGCTAGCGTTGTCATGTTTATTTCCTGTCAAGGTATTAAAGTAAACACAAAGTCACATCCTGATTTGCGGAAAAACTCTCATCAAGGATCTCGGAAGGACATGCATGCAATATATAGATAAAACTCTTTTAATGATTTAAACTTTCTTATAAATCATTGTGCAAAACATATAATTGCAAGAATTTGTAATTAAACATTGCATTTGAAAAAAAATTATGGGTGTTTTTTATATCTTATAAACCATTTAAGTTCCAGACCATCTTGTTGATTTGAAAACTCCAAAAAAAAATCTGAAAAGATTCTGAGACTTCAAATATTAAAGTCATCAATAAGACCAAAAAAACCTCCATGAGAATTTTTTGCCAGATTTCGCAGAGTGAAAAATCTGGGTTATAAAATGGTGAATGTTGGGCGGGCTGAAGGAATTTTCGTAACAGTTTTCTAAGCAACTACTTATCACAACCACTTGATATTTGGTATACAACATCAGGGTGAGGTCCCATAATGTGGGATCCAATTTCAGATCTGTAACGCTCACTTACTTCCTGTTTAACAAAATCTAGCCATTTTTAACTTTAACAGATTTTTTTCATAGTAATTTCTAAAAATTGTACTATTATGAAACTTTGAATGTTGACTGTAACTCAGAGTATCTATAAACTGTGTCAAAAAGGATGGAAACTTGAAATATATGACAGATGTCTTTAAGACAAAATTAGTGTATGTTGATTGTTGGTCTTGATGTTCCTGTTTGTTTTGTTGTGTACCAAGTTCTCACAGCTGATAAACTTATTATGTAAAGTAACAATAGTTTTATATCATTTAGTAAAAGTACAAAATTGGTGAGACAAAACATTATTTAGTCACTTCATCATAATTTAGTGTTTAGTGTCAAAAATAAGTACTGTGTCCAGGATTCATATGTCAGACTGACATTTTCTTGTTACTGCTGTTCAGTTACATTGAGTTTTATTTCTGTCCTTTCCCTTTGTTAATTACTCCATCAAATGAACTTTAGACTGTGCCGGTAAACTCTATATACCGGTACTCTTGATTATGAAGCAGCCATTAATGACTATGATCTTCATTTATTATTTATAAAAGTTAATTCTTTTGATGTCTACATAACATACAGTCAATATCAAGGTTTGGCAAAAAGGTCACCAAAGTAAAAATATTGATCATAGCTTTTATTAAAGAATCTTCATTATTATAAAACTTTTCATATATTGGTATTTTATATTTCATTGCCAGTGGCATTTGTAGTCTTTTAGATTAAAATGAAAACTCTAAGTTTAGCGAAGAAATCTTTTAGGCCTCTAATGGATATAATGAAATTTATATTTTTTGTTTGTTTTACATTTTAACATAGTTTGTTATCTTCATAACAAGGTGACTTTATTTATATAAATGCAAGTTTTGCATCATAATAGTGTCAAGTTGCATCTTTAAGAATGCATAACAGATAATTCACGAAGCACTTTTACTATATTCTTCTATAATGCTTTAGCTTCTTTTATTCGAAAAATCTTCGTAATTTAAGCTTATGTTTCTTTTCAATGAAAATAAAGATTTATATAGAATTCTAAATATGTATCAGTGATTCTACAATAGTACATAATATGAACTATTTAAAAATTTTTCCCTTTGTGATCTATGTTTCTCAGCACAGTTGTTTTTTTGCTTCTCTCTAATAGGAAATATTTATTTAAGCATTATTTGCCCAACTGCTGGATAGAGCATTGAAGGTGCTTCACAAGTCCTCAACTTGTCTACAATCGATAGACATACAAAAGCTATAGAAAGCTAATCCTATTGACTTTAGTCTCAGGTGTCCTAGTAATGTAGTTAACTCTAGGCCTCTGAACTGACAATGTTATAAAACTTAATCTAGTTCAGACTTCTGCAAGATTTATTTAAGTCCCGTCTCCCAACTTTTAAGGTATAATTCGTAATTTGATTTTAGCACAGATTTGTGTTATATTTATATGGTTTAAAGTCTGGTTAATAGATTTTGCATTTGCTATTTTGGTTTGTTTTAGTCAATAGAGGATAGGTCTAACCAGATCTACAAGCAATATCACTGAGAATACTTCCATCTGATGTTAAATCCTATATTGGGAAAATACCATATAGCGGGTACTTTTCGAGGCCTGCAAGTTTCACGATTCCATACCAAATGACCTAGTTTTTATTTACGCGGACATTTATTTCTGCGATTCCATAAATTAATATTGATTCTAATTATTATTACGCGGATTCAATATTTCGCGATAGAATAATGGTCGCAAATATAGCGGAAATTAGAACCTCGTGAAAATTTCCAGCTATACGGTATCTTTAGACCAATTATATACCCCCTACATCCCCAACTAAATTTAGTTTGTAAAAGGTATGATATTATGAAGTCAATTATGAATGTGAACCTTTCATATAATCAATGTAGGATACTTTTCTGAACTCGTAGTTGATAATAATGTACAATGTTTCCTTGTTTTTGTAAAAAAGTTATACATCACTGTCTTATGTCTTTGAAATTTCATAATAAGGCATCACTTATAAAGCATCTTAAAGAATTACATTTTGAATTTCAAAGGCTTTTGTTCTGGATCTTAAAGAAAGGTTCTCTTTTGCTTTATCATGTCTACACCTGCTTCACTGGGCAGGATCCTTTGATAATCCAATCAAATTAATTTTTAAGAATTAAGGGTTAACTTTGATATTCTTCTATGTAATGTCATGTATGTAGCCCATTATTTTGAAAGGAACAGTAGCCCTAAACTCAAATCAATGTTAGGCACGGACCATTTGATTTTTCGGGGGGGGCTGGGATTTTACCTAAGCCAGGAACTTTTTTTTGCCCGCTTTGCGGGCCAGATTATTTTTTTTCACACACATATTAAGCAAGGAAATTTTGTTGGCAAGATTGAAACCAGATTATTTTTTTTCTACCTAGATGCTGGCCAGATTATTTTTTTTCAACAATCAGGGCCGGGAAATTTTTTTCATAAAAATCCCAGCCCCCCCCCCCCCCCCCCCCCAGAAAATCAAATGGTCCGTGCCTTAGTGTATGTTTTCATGGAAATTATAGCCTTGCATAAACTCAAGACTCAGAAAAGGCAAATAAATCAGTTTTGCTGAGAAGAGTCTTTTTTTTTTTTAGATTTGATGTTAAAAAAATGAATATAATTTATTGATATTTCTTGACATAAGCATATAAAGAAAAAAATAATGTTGGCACAAGATAAAATGCTTTTGGATACCTAGGCCAATAATTCAATATTCTCTTTTGTCTATTCTCTCTTAAATCAACACCAACATTTCTCTTTTATGCAAAACTCTTCTATTCTATTCTGATCTGCAAACATTTTTAGACTGTTTTTTTTTATCAATTTTTGAATTCAACAACATGTTTCTAAATAAATAGACCTTTGTGGGTAGGTGTTGAAATTGATTTTAGATCCTGTTCTCGATTCGATAATTACCACCAGAACAAAACAATTGCCCGCAGTATTACCAAAGTTTCCCCAATTTTTCATCACCGATTTGTAAATTTCTAACGCTGATCTATCGTTAAGGAATGGTCTTGGGTTGTATTGTCAGTTAAATTAGATATTAATAGTTGAAGATGGGTTTTTGAGTACGGTATAAATCATGATGTACACTATACGATTCTAAAAGGATTTGTTGGCTTTTTTTACATTATCGATATTCTTTTATACATTTGAGAAATCCCAGTGAAAGTGTTAGCAATTATGAAAATAATTAACGTAATGTTATATAATTGATTTTAAATAAGTTTTGAAATAGTGCTGGTAACTTTCTCTAAGGAAAAGAACAATTATTTACAGCTTTTCCCATTAAGTTTTCTGCCTAATGCTCTAAGGTTTAATTAATATTTGTTTAAACTGTTAGATGTTTGTGTTTTAATTGCAATCAATTGTGATTTTCCTATTTATATCTACAGTTATGATTTAGGTGCATTGTCAAGTATTGTTTTCATAACCCATTGAAAAAATTGGGGGCATCATTGTTTTTGGTCTGTCTGTTCATCTGTCTGTCCCATATCAGGCTTTACTTAAGGGTTTCTTTTGTGTTTCAGCTTATTCTCAGAAAACCACAAGTCAGATTATATATGTTTATACACCTATTCATTACAACAAGAACAAAATATTTGAAGCAACACGTGAAATTATGAACTTCCTATGAAAAGTTGTCAAATGCTCCTTCAGTGTCTTAGAATCTTAGAAGACATATTTGCATGTATTTATTTATGTTATGTTTAAGGTTAATTTCAAAAATGCAGTAATGTGTTTCCTTGAATGTATATGCTCCTGGCCCTTTTGTTTATTACTCCAGATTATCTTTTTAGTTGATTTGTTGAAAACCATGAATTAGATTCTCATGAAAATTTGTTTGTACATATAAGTACAGCATTGCATATCTTACATAATTGCATGAAAAAAGGTGTTGAATTGGGTATAAATGTTATAAAAAATATTTACTCATAGATTCTTTTGGACTTTACGTAAAAGTGTAGAACATACATGGCATACTCTTTTAATCTTTTACCCATTTTTTTTTCATCTAATTGTGCCATGACCATTTAACTTACAGGGCCTTGGGTTTTTTTTCAAAGAATTAACATTTTGAATCTGATCTATGATTATAAAAAAAATATTTTGGCACCAGAAATTAAGAAACAAATATTCTGAAAAAGGATTGTTGCCATATAAAAAAATTGCTAATATCGAAAAAAAAATTGTCTCTACACTTTAAATAAAAATATATATTTTGTTTTGGGCTCTGACACGGACAATTTTTCACCAAATCAACCCCCCCCCCCCAGGACCCTACCCTATATAGGTGCTAGTGCTTTTTTTTACTATTATATTGAAAAGGATCATTGAAGGTTATACTATTTTAACAATCAATCTAAATGAGTGGAAAGTTGTGAAGATTGAAGAAACTGTTCTGTTGACTGTCCTTGATGACACCACCATTATTTTTATGTCCATATTTTTTCTTCGCCATTAGATTAATTTATAAATCGACTAAGGTTAGTCGGTTCAATAGTTGCATTTCAGGAAGACATCTTGTACTTCATTAGATAATAAGAGTTTCTCCATCAAAGTCATTGAAAAAAGAAACCTTTAAAAGGTCTTACAATCAGTTGCTGATAAACATACCAAAATATTAATAACATTATGTTCTTATAAAAATCAAAAGTGTAAAGGGATTTTTTTTTTATAAGTTTTTATGCTTTTTACAATTTATACAACTTTTCCTCCTCATTCATCTTTAGGTCTTCCTTCAGTCTTAAAACTGAAAAATTACAACAAAGGAAAGGCTTGTCTCAAACGTAGAAAGATTGGAGCAGATTGTATTACAACTATGGCTTCCCCATATCGAGACTTAATTCATCTGTACTAAAAATAACTGTCCATTATACTAGTGCCAAGTTACAAGACTATCATATGTTTTCCTGTGGTAGATTTTGGCGTTGAACAAAGTGAAAATGTAAAATGATATTTATTTTCGTCTTTTTGTTTCTAATGAAGAAATTGGAAAAGAAGTAAAAGATCATCAAATAATCTATTTTTATCTTTTTATTTGTAGTCTGAGTAGCGGGGAAGATAATTTGGAGAAGTTAATGGAGCTAGAACGATTACTTGCGCAAGCACAACAGGAAAAAATGTCTCTAATAGAAGATCAGGTATATCATAAAACATTGATGTTTAAGGAAGCGAAAAATTAAATCACAGGAAATAATCACCTAGCTTGCATTTACTGAGTGCATTGTTAAAATTTCAAAGAAGAAACTAGTTGAGTTTCCCAAATTAGCATTTTGAGACTTGAAATTTTTACGAATAGCTACTGAGTCTGGTTTGTTATTTCATGAAATAATTTTGAAAATATAGAGAGGTAAATTACTTAAAAAGCGAAATAAAAATAGCAATTCAAATCTGCTTGGAAAAGACATGTGTCCTTAAATAAACCTCAAGAGACCAAACTGTTCTTGAAGCACATGTTTGAATTGGTAAGATATAAGCAAGGTAAAAAGAAACAAGAATTATGTCCCCTGCTTGAAAAATAGCTCAAGTCCCACTTCTTAGTCCTTTACAAAGTTTGGACTGAAAATGATCATTTATTTGCAAACTTGCAAAAGTATTCTGTCTTCAGTTTTCAGAGGTATTGCTTTGATCGATTTTCTATCAATAATTACTAACATCATTTCTGATGGCATCAAAGTTAAGGACATTTTTAGTACACATGTTTTACAATTCAGAGTTCAATCCTTACTACCGATTCTCACAGAAAATAATCTGAAGCCAGCCACTGTCAATATTAGTATCTATTGTTAAACCATTTAGTTCATGATTCTGTGACCTGAAAATCGATGACAAAACAATCTCGGTTAATTGTATCTACCTTGTAGTTAATGTGAAGTAAACCACAAGTTTGAGGACGGACACACACAATTTAGTCTTTTGTTTTTCAAGAGAAGCTGAAAAAGAGGACAATTTAATGTTGTTTGTTACTTCTATTTGTTCATAGCCATTCCTTTATACAATCTATAATATAACTGCTAGTATTTATTGGCTGACCAGGTGAAAAATGAGAAACTAATTGCGAATTGTTCATATTACCATCATAATTCACCAGATGAAATTGATTTAATGGCTACTTATTAAACTGCTTCATCAGATATAAGGTCTAAATTAGATATAAAGTAATATAAAATGAATACTTTTGTCCCCACTAAAACCACTGTTTTAATCTTTGATGATATGTTCTGGACATTATTTCCTTATTCTATGATTATTAATTTTTATTCAGAATCAGAAATACTTATTATTTACTACCTATTATAAATAAATATGTAGCGATACTTCAATTAGGTCGTTTGTTTCCGTCGTTTCTATATTTACAAAAGCTCTTTGCAATGTACTTACTTTCACTCGGGGGCTATATTCGGATTCTCAATCTTCGGATTTACATCAAGACAATATGGCCGCGACCAGTAGATTATGTGTTCCGCTTCGGATTTTATTTTAGTCAGTGTAGCATATCTTGCGTAGCTTTAGCGTAATGGATATTTGATTTTGGATTGCGAAAATTTACTTTTTAAGGACAAAAATACTATTCAGACACCAAAAAAAGGTTAAATCTTGCAAAAAAGTTGTACACAGCATCTTCGTTTTTCATGCTTTTATGTGGCGGTGTTTTAAAGCAACTAGATCATGTAGCATGCATGGCGTAGCACTTTATCAGGTTGTGCACATGTTTGAGTGTACTTTCTTATAAAGTTTTGACTGCAAAATGTTAATTCTTTGAATAAAGTTTATTATCACAGACAGAAATAATGCTTATGCAAACTAGGTCAATCAGACACACACAATTCAAGCATTTTATTGATTTTTGGAAAATGACAAAATAGCCACATTGGGTCATTCGTCTGTCTTGATCTAGATCATTTTAATATGTCTATTTCTCACAAAGCTATTGCGGGATCCGGAAAAATAAACTTATTTGTCACAAGTTATTGGTTGTTCGAAAATGTTATCATTGCTTGATAATTTTGTCGATTCACCACACAGAGACCAATGTCGCCACATCAGAAAATAATTTTAACTGTGCGGAACCACAGGGGCTTGGAATATAGAGTAGGGGGCGTTTTTTTAAAGTCAATATAAATGACCAGAATCCAAGCCCCTGTGTGCGGAACATGGATTGCAACGTTCGTGCATAAGTTTGCTTTAGTCTCTATCATAAAGGGAGGGACAATCTTTGAATAGGTGACAATATAAAATATTTGAGCAATGGCGGATCCGGGGGGGGGGGGTTCCGAGGTTGGAATTTTCCTCCTTTCCGACAAAAATTTCGCAAGTAACGTGTAGGTTTTCTGCAAAATTTGTTTGGAACCACCCCCTTTTCGTCCTTGGTCCACAACGGAATTTATGTGGACCAACCCCTTTCAAAAATTTCTGGGTCTGGCCCTGTTTGAGTTATAATATAATATATTGCTATTAGACGTAAAAATTTTAAAGGCATACATGTACTTTGCAAATTTTCATAAAGAGATCTACAATTGGGTTTAAACTTATTTCATATAATATTATATACTTCAAAATCATAGGCTGATCTGACAAATGATAACCATTAAAGTAGACGATAAATAGATGTGGAATAATTGTACGCCACACAACCAACATAAAGAAACGGGAATTTTAAAAATCACAATGGAAAACAGCCAACAGTCTTCAGCATGACCATAAGTCGGTGCTTGCCGTCTTGCATTGGCCCAAGACAAAAAATATAAAAGAGGATGAGTCCAGTTTCAATTTTGGTCACACTTAGAAAAAAGTCAAAATAACAATGTACGATTTTTTTTTTTTACATCTCCGCATGCTTAGAATGCAACTAAATGTTGAAAATAATAATATTATAAAACAAATTTGTAAAAATTTCTAAGCGCAAAATATATGTTTGATTTTCTTCTTCGGTATTCCCAGAATCCCGTTGGTAACTTTTGTTTTCAGAATAATTTGAAGATTGAAACCTTTTTAAACTGTAACATTAAGCTGATTTAAAAGTATATATGAACAACAGACTGTGACATCTTTGATCCAATGTAGACTTTTGTAGAGCTCGATGAGCTGAAGATTTAAACAAGCAACAGCTTTTCTCTATCTGCAATAGTTTCCTATTTCCTCCACTAACATAACCAAACTTTGATGCAGTTATTTCAAACTAAATAGGAGATAGTACAATGCATGCTTATACGGTATCTAAAAACAAATAATGTTTAGGATAAACACTTACATGACTAAGATTCATCAACATGTTTATCTTAAAATGGCTTAATTTTAGATCGATTTTATATTATGTGTACAGCAAAGGCTACCTATAGATTTCAACAATAAACCTTAGCAGGACCTAGAAATAATAAAGTCTTTTTTATGTTACTAAAGCAGACCTTTGCTTTTTGTGTCCATAGCGGCTTGCTAGGCAATATACATTAGAGTCCACACTTGTTTTCAAAGAATAAATTTTGGTAACATTTGAAGTACTATGAAGCTGTATAACCTTTTTGGTCAGGTAATTGAATTTGGTCTGCAATAATACTGCCTGTAAAGGGTAGTGCGAAGAATGAAACTATTAAAATTCTTTTTATGTCACTTGCAAAGAATTTCAAAACGACATCTAGGCACTTTGGCAATTATAATCTGTCGTCTTACAGGGTCCTGGGTTGTCCTTTTTGTCACAGTTTTCTGAGCAAATGCATGTTACAGCCTTTTGATATTTGGCATGTAGCTTCCTCCTATAGTACTATATGGTAAATGATTTAATGCCTGTAACTCATGTACTACCTGTTTACAGAATATTTTAAGATGAAGATTACATAGGTTTTACAACTAAAGAACATTTGGATAAATTTATTTACTTATCTTATTATTTATTAATCAAAAGACGTCACAAAAATATTTTTTTGTTTCATGATTTAGTCTTGTGCAATAAAATGTTCATAGTGTCCTGTGTTAAAGGCACTATGATGATGATTGTCTATCATGTCACCAACTTTATCAAAACTTCCATTCTGTTTTTATTTGTAAATTTAATTGATTCTGTCTCCTACTGAGTTGATGTAAGATTCTTCTAATATCCTCTGTGGGTTTGAGCTGTCTTTATAAAATGTCATCAACATTTGCCCAATAGTGTTAAAATGTCAGGACAATTTAATAAGTTGATCCTGTTTGTGAGTTGACTGTAATAGGAGATTTAAAGTCTTACTAGGCAATTGTTTTGATAAATGTTACCAGCATCTAAAATCTTGGCAATTTACTGGCTGTATATGGTAGTTTATTAAAATGCACCATTTATTTTTATGGCCTGACTATGTATGTGGATCAGAAATAAAGTTTTACCTTTGTCCGTCCATCTGTACCTACACAAAATACGTGCAGTTTTGCATTATTAATATCAGATGGACATTTTTGCATTTTACTGATTTTAAGGAGAAAAACTTCAGTTTTTCGTTCAGAACAAGCAACATGTCATTGACAAAAGAAAAATGTTTTGCTAATAAAATTCAGTGTTGTTAAAAGAATAGGAATTCAATAGACATTTTAATGACCTCTTTAAATTGAATTCTAATATATCCCATTAAATACTGATCAGTTTTCTTCAGATAAAAACATCTGCTCTTTTCCTTATCATATACAAGCAAATTTGACAAATCCCAATTTAAACATTTTGATGGCAAATTCTTCATATGGGAAATTTATTAGATACACTAAGATTGAAATAGCTATTCATTCTCTGGATTTTTATGGCCCGACCACGTATGTGGATCAGACATATAGTTTTACCCTTGTCCGTCCGTCCGTAGGTCCGTACTTCCGTAGCACTTTGGTTAAGTTCTTGGTTAAAGTCCATTACTCGGATACTAGATGTTGGGGGTCAATGATATTTCACCACCAGATGGGTCTTGAGTAGGGCTACACCACCCACTAGAAATTAGGTCACTGTGACCTATATTTTATGCATGAACAACTTCAGTTAAGTTCTTGGTTAAGGTCCATAACTTGGATACTAGATGTTGGGGGTCAATGATTTTTCACTACTAGATGTGTCTTAGGTAAGGTGACACCACTCACTAGAAATTAGGTCACTGTGACCTATATTTTACGCATGAATGACTTTGGTTAAGTTCTTGGTTAAGGTCCATAACTTGGATACTAGATGTTGGGGGTCAATGATATTTCACCACTTGATGTGTCTTGGGTAAGGTGACACCATCCACTATTAATTAGGTCACTGTGACCTAAAGGTCCATATCCCTGGTAATACACATATAGGGTCAATGATATTTCAAGAAAGGGAGGGCCATCCTGTGGCTCATAGACACATTATCTAGTTTTATTGCAAAATTACATTTTCAAGTTATCTTATTTTAGGTTGAAGTTTTCTCTTTGCATAATAAATTCCACCACTAATAAAAGTGACTGCCTTCTAAAACTGTCTGCTTAACTGTTTCAAAAAGAACAACCAAAATCACCTTCAGGTTTAAAAAACTGTAAAAATTTTGAAGATGGTCTTGCAGCAAAAGCAAAAACTTTTGGTATTATTTTGCTTTGTGTTAATATTTGCATGAAAGAGGCAAAGGCATACCAAAGGACTCAGCATTCATAGAAAAGGAAAGACAAAATGAGTGGACATAATCAGTGGACAATAAGACAGACAAATATAAAACAAAATGCACAACAACAAAAACCAACATTAAGAACATATTTGATTTCATCTATAAAATGTAAGAAAGTCAAGCAATTTTAGCAAGCTACCGTAGATTTTAAACAATTCATGGAAGTCATTTATTCACGTACACATATTTGATCTTTATTTTATATTTAAAGGTTCGGATACGAGAATGTGAAATGGCAGCCTTTCTGGAGGAGAAGTCTAAAAGAGAGGAGTTAGAGAGAAAGCTACAGGAGGAAACCATGTTACGGGAGGAGTTAGTCCAGCAGCAGATCAAGATGAGAGACCATCAAGTCAAACAGGTATCCAGTCATCTTAAGGTTTCAGGCCAAGGTTTCATAAAACATCTTAGCTTTGAATTTTTCCTCAAATTCGAGAGGTATCCAGTCATCTAAGGTTTCAGGCCAAGGTTTCATAAAACATCTAAGCTTTGAACTTTTCCTCAAATTTGAGAATTTCCTCATATTATAATAGGAATTCTTTAAGTGAGAATTCGAGGTTAAGAAAATCCTTAAATCTTTGAGATTTTTTATGAAACTGGGCACAGAATACAGAAACAGAAAATACCATAGGGTCATGTTAACAAACAAAACCAAAATATGTTTAGGGCATCACAAACAAACAAAACCCTTCATGATATTTGAAACCTTGTATCATATAGGATATAAGATAACATTTTTATTTCCAGTCATAGGGCACTGTATAGAGCATACTGACAATTTATACATAACAGTATAGTGCAGAACAGATACATATATAGTAGATTATGGTGATTGTAAACATTACATATAAAAACATACATGTATAAACTATAATTAATAAAGCAGAGTTGGTTTAAAAACTAATAAAAAAATCATTGGCATTAACTTTATATAGTCTCCCAACCATTTCCGATCTTATATTAGATAATCTGTAATACAAACACAGTAGGTTTTTATATTGAGTTCTAATTCTAGGTTTCATATAAGTTTTACCCTAAGACATGTTAAATAATTGGTCTTATAAGGATTGATGTCTTTGAATTTTAGATTATTCTAAGTGCAATATGTAGGCAGACAGCTAGATAATTTTTACCGCAAAATCAGCAGTTTTTCATTTGCTAAGCTTAACCATGTGACTAACTTTACATATCAACTAAATCACTGATCTAACTCATTACATCGTTACAGAATCCCTGAGGAAATTTTTAACACTGTAAAAAGTGCAGATTTCACAATACAATAACGCATCACCAATGAATAATTTACTTCAATGTAGGAAAATCTCTATATGGTGGTATATAAAGTTGGTTATTTGTGATCTTGTTTATTACCCCTCGTCCCATTACGTGTCAGATGAAATCTACTTCCGATCTCTTAATAATTATATGGCACAAATAAATTTAATTAAACTGAGCATTTATGGCCGCTTTGTCTTTTTACTCAGCCGTTGTTCAGAAATCAATCTTATATCATTTTACGGCATTGTGGGTGTTAAATTCTCTCTGTTAATAAGATCTAATTAATTTTTTTCCCAATTAATATAATGCTACAATATCCACAAATCTTCTTACATTTTTTTTCCGTCCTGCTGTATTTAACTAAACTATCTAACAATTCGGTTAAAAGCTTTATTGAATAGAAAGCATGCATTCGATTATAAGGGCTGAGTATGTTTTTTTGTAGCCATTAATGTTTGGATCAAGTATTTTTACTGTCAGGATAACAGCTTCTCTTTTATTCTATGCACGTAACACTTCTGAAAAAAAATTAACCAAAAAATCAATGAAAATATTTGTCAAATTAAATTGTTCTTACAGAGCATTGTATTGCATTGTCTACTGTGTTAAATAGCACTGTGGTAAAATAACATTGTAAGCAGAAAAACCATGCTAGTTTGATTGTTCAGCTTAGTTTAAATTAAATAATCTTAGTCAATATAATCTATTAAAATTTGTTACTTATTGTCAATAGATTGAAACATTTATATAATTTCCCACTAGATATAACATTTATCAAGTATCTGTATTCCATATCTTCTATTAAGACTGACAATATGCAGGTGATTCTCCTATCTCACATTGGTAGAGTGCAATGGATGTTATTTTGCTAGATGTAAATAATTTTCCTTGAATGGTGTAAATTTATTTTTGTTACCCATATAATTTCTTGAAATGGTCCAGTTAAATTTAAAAGGGAGTTATTGACCTTGAGGTTTTTAAGAAGTTATATGTGCTTCCGATTATTTTAACCATCTATGGGAAACTTTTTTCTTTTACAATGATAAAACATTTCTTTTACCTACTCACATTAAACACTCATAAGCTACTGTATTTGTTTAATTATAGAATTTCGTATGAGACCTGCACCTAACATATCTTTTGTTCTATTTAAGGCTCGACCACTAACAAGATACCTTCCTGTTCGGGATCAAGAATTCAACTTAAAGCAGCATATAGAAACTGCAGGACATCATTTAGACATGTGTCCACATGTGACTGTTACGCCCTCTAGTTGTCGAGGTTTCTTGCACAAGATGGGAAACAAGTTTAAGACGTGGCATAAACGGTGGTTTGTGTTCGATCGTGTAAAGCGGTCTTTGGTGTATTACACAGACAAAACAGAGACCAAAGCCAAAGGAGGCATTTATTTTCAAGCCATTGAAGAAGTTTATGTGGACCATTTACGGACAGTTAAAAGTCCCAATCCAAAATTAACATTCTGTGTAAAAACATTTGAGAGGACATACTTTATGGTGGCTCCATCTCCAGAAGCCATGAGGATATGGATAGATATAATATTTACTGGTGCAGAAGGTTATCAACAGTTCTTAAGCTGAAACAACCTTTTACTGTTTCGGTTTAATATACAAAATTGTTTACACGTCAACTATAAGATCCTTTGATAATTCTATCCCAGAATCCATCATTATTGTATCCCAGAGTCCTTTGTTCTGTTGCTGTTTACTGTACTATTATATACAATCCCCATATAAGTAGAACTGTGAAGTATTTAAAAATAGCATTGAAAATGTTTGAAATTCTATAAATGTACGACATTATTGAGATAGTAACAGCTGGGTAATACAAGATGCTGATATATAGGTATCATTTTTCAATATTATTTTCGAATTCAAGTCAATTTTGTAAAAGGAAATAAAAAACTACATCATAAAAATCTGTTAGAACTTATTCTAGAAGATATTATAAATTATTTATATGGATAAATGTCATAATATGATTTATACTGGAAAGTGTGATTGGATTTTAAGTATTTACTTGTAAGGCACCAAAATATTGACTTTTCCATGGAATATTTTTAATATGTTACATTAAGCAAAAACAATTAAGTACTCTGTGGTCTATATTTTCTAAATGCTGTCCATATTTTATGAGTTCTGTCTAGGTCCATTTCAAATTGGAGTAAACTTAAAAACTTTTGACTTTCCTTCATTTTATGGTTTACCCATCCTTAAAGTAACTGGTTATAAAGTTTCTTGTAACATTTTTGTTATCTTTAACCCATTCTTGAAAAATAAAACAGCACAAATTATTGAAGAAGACCCATTAAAGAAACAGCCTTACAAGTATATACCATTATAAGTTAGTGCCTTACTTCTGTAACAGATCATGTTATTTCTAAGAATGCTACTGTTAACTACTGTCTTTCATTTGTAGTGAAATGAATTAGACCTGTCACAGGAAATCTTTAATGTTAGGATATGACATAAAATGTATTTATTTTATTAAAGATTTGTTTAAAAAAAACTGACCGGTACCAATATAAGTTGGCGTTGTCAAATGTACTTGTTTTGACATTTAGAAATGTGCAGACTATAATAGCATTTGTTACAGTAAACATTACCTACCATTACTTACTAGATAGAACTCAAGACAAAGCAACTTTTATTTTCTGATTTAACCATACAATTTTCTAATTGATTTCTTAAGCAAGTAGAAGCTGCGGATGATTTACTATTTTGTCACAAAAGATATATTTTTTAGGAGTTAAAAGTTCAGTGTGCAAATGTCACGGAGAAAAACATAAATAAAATTGAATATCAACTGATGTTAGAAAATTGTCCTTTCTTCTGCCGGAGGTTCTTCAATGAGCTAGATCTAAATCTTCCTTTACAATTGATTAAAATAATAGCTTGGCTGTAATGCTACATGAAATCTGTTATTATCAGTTTCTATCTATCATTCCAAAGGCAAGTGATAGATGTCTCTGCCCATAGGATAAACTCTTCATTGTCATAAATTGATAAATAATTACGATATATTGATTGCCAACATTCATATACAATTTGTTAATTTCAGTTAAGACCAGAATTTACATTTGAATGAAAGAAATGAAGATCTGATTCGTTTGGCAGTATAATGGGTTAAAAGGACATTAAATTAGGGCATTTTTTTTCCTCCTACATTTCATGAAGTCAGAAAAATCCAAATTCTTTACAGAAATATTATTTCTTTGCCTGTTAAAATTTAATCAGTTCTCTGCATCCAATTGATTGGTGGTTTCAGATTACCTTACTGATAAATTATCCTTGTAAGCGATTTTCAGACCTGTCAGACCACTATTTCCTGTTTGTTGTACAAGCCAAGGACACATTTCTCTCATTCAACCGATAGATGGCTTTACTGCCTGCTGACAGTCATTTATATAAGGGATTTTTTTTTAATTCTTTTGAAATAAATTATCAACATAATTTACAAATAAAACCACTTATATGAAAAATTTAGCTTAATTGTTTTAAATTTTCATACTAATCCAAAAAGAAATAGACGTAAATTAATATGCTTAATATTTATTTTCAAATATTGGTCTGTTATTTAACTGCATGTGCTAGTAAAGGTCCGCTATAAAAAGATTAGATGAAATTTCCGTCATTTTTACTGCTGTGCCAGTTTGCACAAGAAATTATACTAAAAGCATTTAATATCTGCAAAAAAATTGTTGAAAAAAAGTATATTCAAAATGTTTGCACTTCAAATTACCCAGTAGATTGAATTGAATTGTTTTTGTGTTATCTGGAGTGATTTTATCAATTATTTGTCTTTATTTGATTTGAAACTTAATTTGCCATTTACTCTAGAGTCAATTCACTTAGAACCTATTTTCCAGACGTTTATTAAAGAAAAAACATTATGCAAGAGGAATGTATTAGAGTTTGAGTGTCACATTACATGATATCCTTCCTGATGCCATAATTAATAAACGTAAAGGAATTGAATTTTTTCTGGCCTCAGACAATGTGATATGGGAAATAACATCACAGCTTTCATAGAAACTGATGGATTTTCTCTGTTTCCTAAGCTTGACATACAGAACTAAATGATGAAATTAAAAATCTGTAACGAATCGTCTGATTGGATCAGAAAGGAAATTCTTGTCCAATTTATTTTAAGACTTATTAAG
This sequence comes from Arcuatula senhousia, assembly GCA_963971305.1. Lineage (NCBI taxonomy): Eukaryota > Metazoa > Mollusca > Bivalvia > Mytilida > Mytilidae > Arcuatula > Arcuatula senhousia. The sequence goes on along the minus strand of OZ020306.1, from coordinate 22,052,930 downwards.
TTTGTTACCTTCTATCCGATTGGATGTCAGACTGCAGAAATGAAAATCTTAACCTTTTTGTATTTCGTAATAGAATATGTCAATTTGAATACTTAAGGACTATTTTGATTTTAAAACTTCTTCTATTTGACAAACAACACGACAAAAATGAACATTTTTATTTGAATGGGGAACATGTTTTTTTTCAATATTTTCAATCCATTTTAGTTTCATTAAAAAGTCTTTAATTCTCTTGCACAAATATATATTCATTTTCCAATCTCCGTTGGATATTTGATACTTGTTAAATATCAGTAAAAAAGATTTAAAGAGTTACCTAAAAACCTCACTGTATTCATGCAAGACATATTCATTTTCGTTTCATTAAGATTTTTATAAAAACTGCAAGGCATGGAAGGCAACTACTCTAAGTTAGCAATACTTCTCCTTAGTCAGCATCCTAAAATTCAAATGCAAGCTTTTTTTGCTTTTAAACTGATATGTATTATACTTGTAGTTTATCTGAAACAAAACATACAGTTACTTTATTTTAAAGAAAACTGTTAACTTAAAAATTACTATAAGTACTTGGTTATCATTTTTCTTTTGTCTAGTATATTATGTTTCTGATAATTTAGGCCATTTCCTGTGGCGGATCCAGAAATTTTCAAATGAGGGGGCGCACAATTACAAAATAACCTTCTGGGACCTCTTGTTTCATACAGTTCCTAACCAAATTTGTGAAACAAGGGGGAAATGGAGGGCGCCCGGTACGCCGGTCCTAGATCCGCCTTTGATTTTGAGACTACAGCATTAACAAATGACAAGGGGAAACAATAACAATATCATTTCACTTCCTTCTTTTTTGGGGGGGGAGGGGTATTTTATTTTAACTCGAATGTAAATTTTGCTATAAATTTGTATGCTTAGTTATTCATCTCAATCACCTTAACCCTCGTCAAGTAAAAAATTCAAATACTAAAATAATTTCAAAGTCAATAAATTATCATGAATACAAACAGTACATTTAAGTGTTGTCTTTTCATTGAATTACATGTAAAAGATATGTATTTCTATTTTATTTTATTAATTTAATATTTTTTCTAAGGGGAATCCATTCAGACATGTTGACCAATCTACTTTCAAATGCACAAACTTTGGAACAGAAATTTTTTCCTGATAAAAGCCAGCTTGTCTTGGCTAATGACTTGAGTTTTCCTTCAATTACAGATGACATAAGTTGTCCTTCCATTATTTATATTTTCTCCTATTTCCTGTATCCAGATCAAAGAAGACCAAAACATCTGATTTATTTCTCAAGATTCAAGACCTTTGACCAATTACCAACATATAGAGCAGTTTTATTTGATAGACCAGATTACTTTATTTTAAATGAATTAATCTAAAGGTTGCTTTATTAGTACTTTCATGATTGATTATCTTACTTTATTTGTACTATCCAGGGTTGGATCCAGAGTTTCAGTAAGAAGGGGCGTAATTGTTTTTAATGTCAAATTTGTGATGAAAATTTGATGAACCTTGGTCAATTTTATACCCCCAAAAATATCTATTTAAGGGGGGGCATACCTCTGCCCTCCATCAAATCCGCTGACGCCAACCTGTACTTGATTTGCTTATTTTCCATAATATTACATCCTACACAATTTTAACTTAGTCATTTTATGACTGATACTATAATTTTAGATAATGAGTTCATGAAATGTAAATGTATCTGTTTTGAATATTTATAAGCAAATATTTTATGTTTGATATTTTGCTTTTATAATTTATTTATTGTTAGCTATTTCAGATCTATATTTTTAATGCCAAAACAAAACGGATCACTTTGTTGACACAAAAAGAGGAGTTACATGTATATAGTTGTTGTTGATTTATTATTGTATATTATATTGTATTTGACATTCTAAGAGTGTCAGAATCTTGAACATCACAATAAAATATTACCAACAAAGTCTAGATAATTCTGCCATGGACTGATTTTAAAGATATGATTTTGTCATTGCTTTCCCTTTTTCTCACTCTTTTTAGCTCACCTTGCCGAAGGCATTGTGCCATCACTTGGCGTCCATTGTACGTTGTTCAACTTTTCAAAAAACTTCTTCTCTGAAACCGCTTTGTCAAATGTAATTTAACTTAGTAGGGTTGTTCTGTAGTATGTCCTCTACAAAACTTTTGTTCTAAATTTTGATTCGACAAAAAACATGGCCGCCATGGCTAAAAATAGAACATAAGGGTGAATTGCAGTTTTTTGCAAATTACTCAAAAACCTAACAGATATCAAAATTCTGGCTTAAGTCACAGGCACTTGGGGCATGGATTTCATATATGACCCCCCCCCCCCTTTTTTTTCTAATACCCCTAACAAAATAAAATTTCGATAATAAAAAATGATTTTATAAGCCTTTTCTTGTCATTTCTCAACATATTATGTCAAAATATTGCTGTTTTATACTATCCAAAATTTTTACCCACTGGTATACATAAAGCGCTTTCAAGTAATTAGAAAAAAAGGGGCGGTTATATATGAAATCCATGCCCCAAGTGCCTCTGACGTAAGTAAAAGTGATCAGCACATCAAGATCACATGCCCTGAAATTTTGAATCGTTGTTGGAGTTATTGCCCTTTTTCTTGATTTTTTCCAAATTTTGGCTAAAAATAGAACATAAGGGCAAATTGCTCAAAAATGGTAACAGATATTAAATTTCTGTTTTGGTAATAGTGATCAGCAGATCAAGATCTACCTGCCCTGAAGTTTTGAAGATGACCTGACAATGGTTGTAGGACCTATTGCCCTTTTTCTTGTTTTTTTCAAATTTTGCTGTTTTTAGACCAAAATCTTGAAAACTATACAAGGTATTTGAAAAATTTAAATTGCATATGGTTAAGCACATAAAGATCTAAAAATTATGGAATGGGGTCAAAGTTGTAAGACCTTTCTTGATATGAGTTGTTTCCCTTAGAACGTTAAAATTGATAATTCCACAGAGTAGCAGTCTTTTGTTAAAATATCCATCTTATAAGTATCATCGAATACAAGGTGAGCGATTCAGGCTCCTGGGAGCCTCTAGTTATAGACCAAATGGCTAATTTTATAAATGTTACAACAACATATAAGCCAATCCAAGTCCCTGGAAGAATAGTGAATGCCATGTCACCTTGACTTTTTGCCTTCCGACCTTTTGCCAGGGTGTTTCTGGACAATGTATTTTGAAACCAATGACAGATAAGTTTTAAGATTTGAATGCCTGGCACTTGTACAACTATTGGTGTCTTTCCATAGAGATAAAATAACAATGGCAGGAGCAGATCCAGTAATTTTCGCTGGAAGGGGAATTCAGTTGACAAAAAAGGGGGTGGTCCCAGTCCAGACCAATTTTGTTAAAAATTTACGTGATTCGGAAGAAAGGGGGATTCCTACCCCTGGAACACACCACCCCCCCCTCCAGCCCGAATCTGCCACTAATGGGGTCAGGAATAAATGTACACATCCAGAATTTGTAATAGAAAATCTAATATGATTGATCTCCAAAGGTAGTTGACTGTGGTCTCATGAAGGGTGTTGTGAATGTTTGGCTGGTAGGTGGGAAGACAAGGAAATACAAAGACATTTACATATTTTGTGTTAATTTGTATCAACTCTCACACAGTTGTTGATGGTGTGGGTTTCACCTGATATTGACTTTTCCAGATTAATTTACAGGTTGTTTGTTTCACCTAGACAGCTTACAATAGGGTAACCAACACCACCTACAGTTTTTGATTGATCTGTGAAAATATGCAAAAAGTTTTGCTGTACATTGCAGATGTGCATATCCTATTTTAGCAAATAATGGAACTAAAAAATGAGACCATTCCAGACATCTGTCACATGCAACATGCAGAAACTAATTCTAGACCATACTTGAGACATGTCTTCTTTCAATTTCGAACCACAAATTTTGCCTCATTCAGTGTACTTTAAAATATTTTTAAGTCTAAGCACCCAGACACTTATCTTTGGAAAAAATCTTTCTTTTCAAAACATAGAAACTTTATTTGCCCTATGTAGAAGACTGAGTTCAGAGTTATTCTGGTTAGATCAAGACACACACATCACCGAGAATCAGTTAAAAACTTGTATGCTTTAGGTTTTACCTTTAGAATGGTTTATGGAAATCGGTTTTTGAAGTCAAATAATAAAAATTGTAAAAACCAAAAGAGAAAAAAAAGACAAAGCAAATATAAAAAAAGTAATTTGGACAGTGCTCTTAGGAATACATGTATTTGATGGGTAATTAGACATAAATAGATGTAGAATTTGATCAAATGACGGGTTGGTACATAAAGCCATCTGAATACTTCCTGAAATCTGAGAGGGATTACAAGTTTAAATGTCAATAACCAAAAAGAAAACCATCAAGTTATCCATGTAAATACTTCATGTACGTCAAGTGGAGAATAGGTACTTGAAGAGAAGTTACGGGGTAACTAAAAGGGGAATAGGGGAAGATAAATTGATTAAAAGTGATGTTTTGCTAGTTTCTTTCAATTATTTACAAAGTATATATTATAATTTGAACATTTTTTTTCCATTTTATTTCTGCCTTAAATTAATAATAGCTTGACTGATCTTTTTAAGAACATAATCAAGGGACCCTCTTTTCTAATTTAACTTGATAAAGCCAGAAAAGTTGAATATAATAGTCATTTCCTACAATATATGAACGTGTATGGAATAGTTTATGCAAGATGCTGAAACAAACGTGCGTACTGTTTTTGGTTATATTGGCAGTGGCCAGAGATGGGACCAGTTTTCCTGTGTCTGAAGACATGGAGAACTTTGGGGAAGTTTTCGATTCCTGGATTACTAAAACGGACAAAAATGAACAAAAACTAAATTTCATTGAAAATCAAATCGAAGAAATTGGCTTTGCTTTGGAAGAACAAATGGAACGGATTAGTAAGATTGAAGGTCGACTTTCTTTCGGAAATAGAAAATTAGACACTAGCAAAATGGAATTAGGTGAGGAAATAGAACCCCTGCCTGTACTTGTTGAAATAGAGGAAGAAGAAATTGACAGCGAATTCAAAAGCAAAGAAACCGAGGAAAATGACGATAGTGATTCCTTGACAGACGAAAACGAAAGCATTGAGGAAGAAACAGAAGAAAAAGAGGATGAAAGTGAACAAGATGATCCAAAGTCGGAAGAAACAGAGGAAGACGAAGAAGTGACGGAGGAAAACGATGAAATAGAAAATGAAAAGAAATAGATAAGTCAAAACAAATGATGAAAAACTATGAATGATATTAGAAGTTGAACATATGCTAGAAGACTGGTCAGTTTTTTTTCTGATCTCAGAACATGTCAGCAGTTCTAGTGTAATTTCAAGTTCATCTAACCTTGTTATAACCTTTTTTTATCATAATAAATTACATGTATCATTAATTTTCCGCATGATTTCGTTAAAGTTAATTATAATCAATTTTAAATATGCAAATAGATTTTATTCTACATGTTCGTTGGTTGGTCTGCCGCTGGTTTTTTCACGATTCTTGTTTACCCTCACCGTCAGCTCATGCTGCACTGTCATGGAACTTGCCATGATGTGTGCAACTTTTTTCTGTAATGCTATAAAATAGAAAATAATAAGATGTGAAATAAGTGTACGCGACACAGCTTACATAACAAGCGGCGATTTGGAAAAACCACACTGGAGAACCGGCAGCAGCTTTAAACGAGACCAGTAAGCGCTTCTCGCCGGTCTGCATTGGTTTTAAGGTTACAGATGATATAAAATTCAAATGTATGCTGTAAATATCAGGACCACAGTGCATGTTTTGCAGAAATAGGACAAATGTATGACAAATGTGATGACTTCAACTTTCCCTTCTGTAGGCAACATTCTGTCTGCTTCGGCTTATGGAGTTTTCGTATCACACTTGATTCGTTACTACAGAGCTTACATCGATTTTCTTGGCAAAGCGTCAAGTTTGACAGAAATTGCTAACACAGGGTTATGTTGCTCCACGGTTGCTGTCTTCACTCAAGAAATTTTAAGGTAGACACCGTGTACTCATAGACAAATATGGAATTTCTATCTCTCGATTGAGTGCAGATGTTTGTTTGTCGTAGAGTTTTGTTTTGTCTTCCTTTACTGGATTTGACACACTGAATTGGAAATTAGCAGCTCGGCTGCGGGTGTGCTATAGCAGGCAGGAACCGCTTACTCTTCCGGAGCACCTGGGTTTTATTTTGTTACGACTTGAGTTCACGTTGTTGATTTCCGTTCGGTTGATTTTGTGTTTTGTGTTTCTTCATGATGTTCTTGTTCGTGTTTACAGGTTTTGTCGTTGCCCTTTCGGACTTTTGACATTAGAATGCCCCACGGGTGCCTCTTTGCTTCTTTTGGTCCTATTTCTTTCAATTTGTTGCAAATATGGTTCAATTTAAGTTTGGTAGAAGTTATGAATTAAGGGAAGGGTGTATTATACCAGCACATTTGATCTGGTCTGTCCTATACAAGGTATCGTCATGAAAGGTTTTAAGCTTATGTTTTTACTTGTTTTATTGTAATTTATGATAAATGTTTAACCTTTATGTAAAAAGGAGTATTTTGGTAATTTTGGTCGGATTTCACAGAGTGAAAAATCCGGGTTATAGAATGGTGACTATCGGGCGGCGGGCGGCGGATAGGCGGGCGGGCGGGCGGGAAGAAATTTGCGTAACAGTTTTCTCAGCAACTACGAATCATAGCCATTTGATATTTGGTATACAGCATCGTGGTGGGGTCCCATCAGGTGGGATTTGATTTCAGGTCTGTCGCTCATCTACTTCCTGTTAAACGAAATCCGGCCATCTTTTACTTTGACCGAATTTTCACGACTGGTTTGGAATCACTGAATTGCATGACATTGATTTGCTAGGGTTCAACTGCAACTGGTAACATGGAAGGTTATCGGTTATACATAATATATAAGAATTTCTTTGAAGATCTTATCATTTGTATGTCTAAAGCCATGACTGATAAACCTGCACCTTACCCTATTTGACCTATCAAAACTAAGACCTATATGTCGCATTGTCCTTCCATTCCTCTTATCACCACATGCTATCACACCAAGGTGGTCAGGAGACACGATCATGTTTGTTTGGGGACTTCTCTTCCTAGCATCCACCGGGCAGAGCTTTCTGCTCGATAATGATCCTAGTGGCTCGGCCCCTACAAATTTATTTAACAAAAATTTGTACACAGGCAATGGAGAGAGTAAGTTATTATTTTATCATTTTGCAATTATATTATTAGAACAGATGTACTTAAAACATGTTATTGCCCTGTGGTTTCGTAAATTGGTATGGCTATTCCGCATTACTTTTGAGTGTTTGTTATCCCGTTTTTCATAGCCGCTTTGGTATTTTTTATTATGAAACCACTGGGACGTTACCTGTTAACCACTGCTGGTGGACCAGTTTAGGTCAGTCGATCACCTACTTCCTGCTTTCTGAATTGCCGAATGGGTATGCTAAGCACGACAAGGTGCAACCCCTGGCTATTTTTTTTTTATGTTAAAAATTTTCGATTGACGGAATTAAAAAGAATGTTCGCTAAAATACCAGACTTTTTCCTTGTAATGCACATAGTGAATATCCTAGGCGCTGGAAGTGTTTCACTGCTCGAACGTTTTGAGTTTAAGTTTTCATTCAATGCTTTCAGTTTTCTATCTTTCAATGTTTAGTTTCAAATGCTGCAGATGAAGGGTCTCACTTCTTGAAATATACATTTACAGCAAAACTAAATTAACCGTTTCCAATAATGCAGTTCTAATCTTTGATCATTAAAGTACATTTTTAAGTCGAATTTTTCTAATTCCACAACTTAGGGGAATTTTTGAAATATTGGAACATCCAGGCATCTTAAGAAATATCAAAAGAAAAACTTTAAGTTTTAACTTTTTCATACAACGTTAACTACACCAATGCTTCAAAACCATCAAAATTCAACAAATTAAATTTTAACATCTAGTTCAACATTGGCCACGTCTTGAATTACAATGACCAAATATTGTCACATTATAACACCAAACAACCAATCATACGCAAAAAACGTGTTTACTTGTTCGTTACAATCGTCTCTGTTTGAAATATATATAACCAATAACTTACACTGCAGCGCCGCTGTATTGGAGAAATAAAGCCAAGGACGACCTCATGAGATCCCTGAAAAACCAACCCATAGTTGGCAAGGCTAAGAACACCATAATTATGCTGGGGGATGGCATGGGGGTCTCTACAGTTACTGCCAGTCGTATCCTGAAGGGACAGCTTGATGGTAAATCCGGAGAGGAAACATTGCTAAGCTGGGAGGAATGGCCAAATCTTGGGCTGTCTAAGGTATGAAACATTGCTAAGCTGGGGGAGGCTAAATCTAGGCCTGACTTCGTATGTATAAAACATTGCAAAACTGAGATGAATATCCAAATCTAGAGTCGTTTAAGGTATAAAACATTGCTTAAGCCATTACGCATCTAGGTTTGTCTAAGACACGAAACATTGCTAAGCTATGAGGAATAGCCAAATCTAGGTCTGTCTAAGACATGAAACAATGCTAATATGGGGGATCTGTCTAGATGGGAGGAATGGCAAAATCTAGGTCTGTCCAAGGAATGAAACATTGCTAAGCTGGGAGTAATGGCTAAATATAGGTCTGTCTAAAGAAATGAAACATTGCTAAGCTGGGAGTAATGGCTAAATATAGGTCTGTTTAAGACCAGAAACATTGCTAAGCTATGAGGAATGGCCAAATCTAGGTCTGTCGAAGGTATGAAACATTGCTAAGATGGGGGAAGGCCAAATCTAGGTCTGTCTAAGGTATAAAACATTGCTTAGCTATGAGGAATGGCCAAATCTTGGTCTGTCGAAGGTATAAAACATAGCTTAGCTGAGAGGAATGGCCAAATCTAAGTCTGTCAAAAGGAATGAAACCTAGCTAAGCTGGGAGGATTTGACAAATTTAGGTTTGTCTAAGATATGAAACATTGCTAAGCTGTGAGGAATGGTCAAATCTAGGTTGTTTATAAGTTATGAAACATAGCTAAGCTGTGAGGAATGAACAAATCTAGGTTTGTCTAAGTTATGAAACATAGGTAGGGTTGTCTAAGGTATAAATTATAACTTTTCGGAGAAGTGACAGAATCTAAGGCTGTATAAAAATTACAAATACCAAAACGCGGGTATAAACGGTTAATTTGGATATGCTCTATATCGATATTTCAAGGAGTAACCTCTCATCAGTAGCATTTAAACCAAAACATTGGAAGGTCAAAATCCAAAACAGTTGAAAACGAAAAGTACTCAAAACCAAAACGTTCGAAAAAGGAAGCCAAATCCAGCACCGAGGATATCGACCATGTGCATTACAAGGAAAGAAACCTGGTGTTTTCATCAATTTTGAATTTAACAATCGGAAATTTCAGCAACAATATATTAGAAATTTTATGGTAATTCGTGTATAAGGTATGACACATAGCTAAGCTGGGAGGAACAGCCAAATCTACGGTTACTAACTTATGAAATATAGCTAACATTATTCAAGCTATCTAGATAAAATAAATAACAACAAAAAACAAACAAAAACAACTGTGACTTTGTAGGGGACAGAGAATAAATATAGTTGTTGGGGTATTAGTTGGAAGTTCGAAAAAGCATATAGGTTTGCTCTACCAATTGCTTAGATTTTACCTTAGTCGTTTTAGGGAAAATTCTATTCCTACATTGTAGGAGATCCCATATTTAGACAACTAAGAAGGCAACAAGATGAAAAAAATAGAATAAAAAACATACCGTCCAACCTTTACAGTTGTAAGTTTAAGGAAATACAAATTCGTTTACAACTTGTTCTTGATTTTATATTCTTATCTAGACATACAATCAGGACTACACAACCCCCGACTCTGCTGGGACAGCTACTGCCTTTCTCTCAGGCGTAAAAACTAACAAGGGTGTCATTGGTGTTGATGCTGGTATCCAACCAGGACATTGTGATCCAACAGCAGCACACAATCTAGACACTATATTGGACTGGTCTTTGGCTGAGGGTATGCAATATTCTTACTTTCTTATGGACCAACATTTTGATTTAGTATCATATATACTGCTTTATATATATTTTTCGTATCCCTTTGCTCATGGCAGGGTTTTTACGTGGATAGAAAAATAACTGCTTTATCAATTGATACTCACAGTGCAGAATTGCTGCTTATACCGGTAGGCGATAATCCGTTCGAGAATTCTTGCAGTCTTTGCCGTATACGTTTTGTCTTTTGTTGTAATTCTGAGTTTTGTTCTATGAAATATAGATGCATTTAAAATTGTGTGATTTTAACTTTGTTTATCCTAAATTCTTTTTGTTGTTGTCTGGTTTTAAGATGATTTGAGTATGCAATGTCAAGTACACACGGCGTAACAAAAATCCCGCCGCAGTTTGTCGGGAAACTGCATGCACATGGAACAGCCTTTGATACTTGGCATGGGTGCTCTATAATAAAAAGCGATTTTATAACCGTAAATCATCTACCCTCTTTTCTCCAAGCAGACGACATACGTCTTTATGACAGTTTTTTAACAATACTTTACAGGAAAGTCGGTGGGAATTGTGACCACTGCCAGAATAACACACGCCACACCAGCTGGGGCATACGCCCATGTCGGCAGTAGAGGTTGGGAGGGGGACCATTATACAACCAGAGTCGCATGTAAAGATATTGCTCTGCAACTTATCGAAGAAAACCCAAACATTCAGGTACTTTTGTATAAATTTTATACAGTTGTGTCGCTTTTTTAAAAAAATTCTGAATCGCGAATCGTGTTCAATTTGTGCGTCTGATTTTGCTAGATTTATTGCTTTCTTAAAAATCATGTACTGAAATTTATTATTTTTACCCGAAATACGAGAAAAATGTGTTTGGTTTAGACCGTCAAACATAAGATGTTGAGGTTACCAAACATGAGATGTTGGAGTTACATTATCTCAGTTTCATGAACACCACCATAATGATAGTCGGTTGTAAAAGTTTATATATGGCACTCTAAATATTTTTTAAAGTTAATGTACAATACGAACAAAACGTCTGTGGTCTTTGGTTATTCTTCATGAAATAAGATATTTATCATCTCTGATAGGTACTGATGGGAGGCGGGCGACGATTTTTCCTCCCCTACAATGTACAGGATCCAGAGTCAGGATCTAACACACACTACGGGAGACGTGATGGCAGAAATCTAGTCAAGGTATGGACCACCTCACACATTTTCATGCAAGTTTTTGTAGTCCAAAAGCCCAGAAATAGTATCAATACGAAATTCTCAGGAAGTTTTGTGGTTAATAAAACAGTTGAATTAGATAACCTGCACATCGCATGGTATTGCCAGCTATCGTTTACTGCCGCTGGCAAACTAAAAAAAATGTAACGGTGTATGATTTTTGACAAATAAGGGGGCAATAAAGGAAAAAGGTTGACAACAGACTAATATTTCATTGCTGGCAACATTTTCTCTCCCATTGCCCTTTTTTTTTTTTAAATGTAAGTCATGCACAGGTAATTTTTGCATGGAGGGCTGTTCTCAGTTTGCCAGTGGTTACATATAATCATGGAATTATGATATAGTGGAAGAATTTGAATGATCAGATTCTGTGTTCGAAGAAAGAAACAAATAAAAAAGTAACATTGGAGAACTTCTCCTATCAAAAACTACTACACAGAAAGGCCAAATGGAGCAACAGGTCGACCATGTGCAATATAAGTCATATAAGGATGAAAGTGTGACGATTTAATTGTTTTTGATTAAAACAATCCAAAGTTTTCAAAATTTTTAATCAGTAGTGTCAGACAACTTAAAAAAAAATGACCTGGAAACAATATTTTAATTGTTAAAACTTTCCTTTTAAGGAATGGGAGGCAGAAAAGGCAGCCAGAAACAAGACACACACTTACTTATGGAATTCAAAACAGTTTCATCAGACAAACTTCAGCTCTCTCGACTATGTGTTAGGTACTTTGTGTAACAAGGGAATTAAGAACAGCAATAAAAGCGCTGTACCATTGCTTTATTTAATGTCAATCATGATTTGTATGATATATTCCATATCAATTCCTTTGTCCATTTGTTACTTTTCTTGGTGAAAAAAAACTTTGAAGATTTGTGGTTTAAATAGTGTTTTAGCGCCCATACTCCTCAGACTTCCATAATATTAAAAACGAAAGAACAATAATATTGCTTGAATTGCATTTTTTTTGTAAAATGCAATAAAAATTGTGGAATTGGGTAAGTATTCTTATAAACACGCTGACTTGCTTAATTTATAGATTTGAAATATAAAAGTCTTTCAGATTATTTGTACAACTTGTCTTAAAATACTGTTAACAGCCAATCTGCCAGAAAACCATGCAAAATCCTAAATTTTGTTCCAAACCAATATTTTCATATCAACTTAAGGGATGGTTTAACAAAAAGACCTTCATGAAAGACTTATTATGGCAAAATATTTTTTCCGGGAAATTCAAGATGGCCGACCTTATTTTTTAATACAATTGACATTAAAGCCTTTTGTTAAAAGTATATGGGAGTGAATTTGATTTAAAGAGCCTGCCTTAGACATAAAACAATGCTAAAATTCAAGTATTTTGATGTTTTTTTACAATTTGGAAAATTGCCCATGTCGACCCCTAGGGACGCTGGGTAATGGTTATTAAGATTTTTAAAATTTTCATCTATTTTGAAGGCAAAGGTATTACCCTTTAAATATTTACTGTTCAATTTTTGATAATTTGAAGATAAATGGACCAAAAGAAACTTTGAAATACATGAGGTTTTGTAATTATTCAAGCTGATTTTGTTAAGAAACCCAGGAATACTGATGAACCCTGTAGGTCGGCCATCTTGAATTTCCCGGAAAAAATATTTTGCCAAAATAAGTCTTTCATGAAGGTCTTTTTGTTAAACCATCCCTTAAGTTGATATGAAAATATTGGTTTGGAACAAAATTGCATGGTTTTCTCACAGATTGGCTCTTAAGATTAACGATTTTATTAAGTTCGCAATCTTTTTAAAATTTGTCTGTGAAAGGGTACCATATAAAAGTAACAGATGGAGGCAAACTTTAAATCTGTATAGCATGTATAGATCCTTCCACACTGTGTTTGTAGGATTATTTGATAGTTCATCTATGGCATATGATTTGGACAGATTCGACCCACACTATGAAACTGCAGGAGAGCCATCACTAGCTGAGATGACGGAGGCAGCGATTCAGGTTCTACAGAAAAATCCCAAAGGTTTCTTCTTGTTGATTGAAGGTAATCAGCAGGTTTTTACTTTGTCTTTTTATGTTCGAAGTACATGTTTAGAAAAATACCAAAGAAACAAGCGAATTGAAAGTAAAAAAAAACAACAAAAAACAACAAAGTAAATTTTTTAACCTGCAAACAAAACGGAGCAAAAATATAATCAGAAGACAACTAAAAAAAAAACAAAATAAAAAAGTCACCAAACAATAGGGTCACAGTAAACTGCAATAAGCATCATAAACTTCCCAAAACGTAAGTGAACTCAAGTGCCCTAGAAGGGTAAGCATTTCCTGCTTGTTGAAATCTCAATACAATGTAAGTAAAGCATGTCCTTTCGGAAAACTATAGCAACATAAACCAAGACTGAAAGCACTAGAGACACTACTTACTGGTTGGCAGTGATTTCATGCATCTTGTACTGATAACTTGTGCAAAGTCGAAATTTCTTTGTATGTAAATAAAGATAATTACCAAATTACCGAAATAGGATGATCAATCTAAACAAAATTCCAAAGGAGAAAAAGCACGATAAAGCCATACATTGCATTGGTGAAGCATGAGTTTCATAAAGTTTTGATACACATTTGTATAAGAAGAGAAATTTAGTGCCTTGCTATCGAAGAAATTTAAGTACATGTATCAACCACTTATAAACGCTTTTAATATCTAGGTGGTAAAATTGACTTGGCTCACCATTCCAACCATGCAGTCAAAGCTTTACACGAGACCATTGCCTTTGATGCTGCTGTGAGAAAAATGGACAGTATGACAAACGATCAGGATACCCTCTCTGTAGTGACAGCTGACCACTCCCATACCATGGTACTGGCAGGATACTCAGCCAGGGGGAGTGATATACTAGGTACATCATACATTTTAGTAGGGTTTGTATAGGACTAATGACCAGGATACCCTCTCTGTAGTGACAGCTGACCACTCCCATACCATGGTACTGGCAGGATACTCAGCCAGGGGGGATTATATACTAGGTACATCATACATTTAAGTAGGGTTTGTATAGGGAGATGGACAGTATGACAAATGATCAGGATACCCTCTCTGTAGTGACAGCTGACCACTCCCATACCATGGTACTGGCAGGATACTCAGCCAGGGGGGAGTGATATACTAGGTACATCATACATTTTAGTAGGGTTTGTATAGGGAGATGGACAGTATGACTAACGATCAGGATACCCTCTCTGTAGTGACAGCTGACCACTCCCATACCATGGTACTGGCAGGGTACTCAGCCAGGGGGAGTGATATACTAGGTACATCATACATTTTAGTAGGGTTTGTATAGGGAGATGGACAGTATGACTAACGATCAGGATACCCTCTCTGTAGTGACAGCTGACCACTCCCATACCATGGTACTGGCAGGATACTCAGCCAGGGGGGAGTGATATACTAGGTACATCATACATTTTAGTAGGGTTTGTATAGGGAGATGGACAGTATGACAAATGATCAGGATACCCCCTCTGTAGTGACAGCTGACCACTCCCATACCATGGTTCTGGCAGGATACTCAGCCAGGGGGAGTGATATACTAGGTACATCATACATTTTAGTAGGGTTTGTATAGGGAGATGGACAGTATGACTAATGATCAGGATACCCTCTCTGTAGTGACAGCTGACCACTCCCATACCATGGTACTGGCAGGATACTCAGCCAGGGGGGAGTGATATACTAGGTACATCATACATTTTAGTAGGGTTTGTATAGGGAGATGGACAGCATGACTAATGATCAGGATACCCTCTTTGTAGTGACAGCTGACCACTTCCATACCATGGTACTGGCAGGATACTCAGCCAGGGGGAGTGATATACTAGGTACATCATACATTTTAGTAGGGTTTGTATAGGGAGATGGACAGCATGACTAATGATCAGGATACCCTCTCTGTAGTGACAGCTGACCACTCCCATACCATGGTACTGGCAGGGTACTCAGCCAGGGGGAGTGATATACTAGGTACATCATACATTTTAGTAGGGTTTGTATAGGGAGATGGACAGTATGACTAACGATCAGGATACCCTCTCTGTAGTGACAGCTGACCACTCCCATACCATGGTACTGGCAGGATACTCAGCCAGGGGGAGTGATATACTAGGTACATCATACATTTTAGTAGGGTTTGTATAGGGAGATGGACAGTATGACTAACGATCAGGATACCCTCTCTGTAGTGACAGCTGACCACTCCCATACCATGGTACTGGCAGGATACTCAGCCAGGGGGAGTGATATACTAGGTACATCATACATTTTAGTAGGGTTTGTATAGGGAAATGGACAGTATGACTAACGAACAGGATACCCTCTCTGTAGTGACAGCTGACCATTCCCATACCACGGTTCTGGCAGGATACTCAGCCAGGGGGAGTGATATACTAGGTACATCATACATTTTAGTAGGGTTTGTATAGGACTAATGATCAGGATACCCTCTCTGAAGTGACAGCTGACCACTCCCATACTAGCAGGGTACTCAGCCAGGGGGATTGATATACTAGGTAGAGACACTTAAAATCAGAGAGGTACCAATGGGGCATTTGATGGCAAAAACTCCAAAAGGACAAAGACAAAATCAGAAAACACAAACAAGAACAGAAGAAACAGACAACACATTAATATAAAACAAACAATATGAATTCAAGGTGTGAACTCGAGTGAATTCAGGTGATCTGCAAGAATAAGCCATTCCTGTTTGTGGTGTATTTATGTTATAATTCCTTGTATATGTAGCATATTAGTATTTTTTGTAAAATATCATGATGATATTCAAAGAACAACAACCAATATTGATTTGTTCTCTTTTTCCCCCTGAAACCATGCATGAAGCTTTAGATTATGAAGCAAAGTCACAATCAGTAATTAAGTATAAAATATATCTCAGACAGCTACATGTATCACATATTTTTGTAGGTAAAGTGGTATCCTCATCAGGCAGTTTAGAAAAGGGATCTGACCATAAACCCCTGACCTCTCTACTGTATGGGACTGGGCCAGGTGGTTACACAGGGGTCAGACCTGATGTTACTAATGTTAATACAGGTAGGACATTGTGATTATCAGTCAATACTTATCACAGGTCTTTTCTATAGCACAATTCATTGCAATTTATGGGAAGCTTTTTGCACTACATATTTTAAAATACAGAATAGTATATAAGTTATATTCAAGGAAAAATGGAATTCTATCCTTGGTAAAAAAAGTATTGTCTTTTCATTTTGTTTAGTGAATTTTTACATATATCAAGTCAATGTTATTTAATCAATCTGATTGATTTCAGATGACAAGAGTTATACAGAACAAGCTGCAGTACCATTTAGCATAGCTACACACGCTGGTGAAGATGTGGGAATTTATGCCAAGGGACCGATGGCACATTTATTCCACTCTGTTCATGAACAAAACTACATTCCACATGTTCTGGCATTTGCCTCATGTGTAGGTGAATATAAGAACAACTGTGTAGACAACATGCCAGCTGTGTAGAGATTGTTATTGTTTTGAAAAATAAATTTGTTTTTGTAAACTTGTTTATATCTTAATAGTTTAAAGAACAAAATATACAGAGTAGATAATAGTACTTAATTTAATACATTGTGTAACAATAATTGATGTGAGACATGTTTGTGCTTTTTGACATGTTGTTACAGATATATATGGAGGTAAGAAAAAAATACAAAACTACAATATCACAGATTATTTATTTTAACAAGAGTAAACACTAAAGTATGTCTCGCCTGCCAGCACCATCAGAAACAATTATTCTTTCTTACTTCCACTATATTTTGAATTTACATGGATTTTCAGTTTCTGAGATCAAAAGATGTTTATAGAACTTAAATATTGCAAATATATGCAATAAAAATAATCAAAGTCACTCAACCGGAAAATCAAGGTCAAGGTCAAAAGATGGGGATGCAACTGTGCTAAGCAACTACTGGGGCATATGCATACCAAGTTTCATCAACCTAGGACTTATAGTTCTTGAGATATGGAGGTGCTCATAAAACTTTTCCAAAAAGTTAATGCCGCCGTCGCCGCCGCCACCGCCGGTAAAGTTACACCTATGTCCTGCTCTGCTTCGCAGGCAAGACAAAAACACAATGAAAAATTCATATAAATAAAGATATTTTACATAAAAATTCAATAAGATTTTAAACAGAGATAATGGCAAACTATTCTTCCAGGACGGAAATATTTAACAAATATTTGTTTTGAAAAAGTTACAAAAGTAAATGCATAAAAACCTATCAATTATATTCTTTTAAAACAAGCTGGAAGAAAACCATTATATTTATATAAAAAAAATATGACTATGACTATGATTTTAACCAACATGGGTTTTGTTGTGACTGTATGCTAAGTCTGCTTAAAATCTATTCCAGTTGTTTTCTTTTTTATTTGTATAAATGCTTAATAATCTAATTAAATAATATTTTTTGATGAGAAGATTCTTTGACTTATCTTCACTTGATATAACTGATATCTAAGTGGAGATAACTCAAGTTTACCTATATTATCAGAACAGGGTGTGTGCTTTAGAAAACATCCCTATTCTTTTTTATTTTAACCTGCGATATTCTATACATTAATTGTAAACACAGCTGAGAATTACTTATATGCAACCTAAACATAACTTTTTTTAGAATCCTGTTAACCCACTGTTTAAAACTCATTAGTGAGTGCACTGTCTAAAAGCCTTTAGTTGGTCCACTGTTTAAAAGCCTTTATTTGGCCCACTGTTTAAAAGCCTTTAGTTGGTCCACTGTACCCTCTCATTGGCTTGACACTATGGAAGGTCCATTGATCAGTTAGGCCAAATTCTCGCAAACTGTTGACATTTTCTGTTTGTAACATGGTAGCTTTCTTTTCCCAGTTTAATTTCTCCTCCTCTAGCTTGTCTATTAACTTGTTCAATGCATCCTAAAACAAATCAAAGTAAGATGGTTGTAAAACTTCAGAATTATAATAATAACATTGAAGTAGATACATTTAAGTCTTTTTTTTCCATTTTTAGAATTTGGTTGAAATAATAGCCATATGACAAATTATGAATACTCCTAAGAAAAAATGATACATACATAGAGCTTAACTGAAAACCTATCAATGTCCAACAAATGCAAACATTAAAAACATTACCTTTTTGCTGGGTTTGAAGATTTATACACACCGAAAAAAAGGGGTCTGTCACATAAAATTATAATTTTATTTTCAATTTAAACCAATAAAAAACAATTAACAGTTTTTTATCCATGAGAATCCTTAAGCATGTTAATTGGATCTCATGGTACAATGTATATGATAAATATATAATGTTATTTAGAGCTCATGTTAAATTTAAAAGAAGGGATTTTTAAAGTTGTGGAAAACTTACATCTAATATTCTTTTGTAATCTTTTTCCATTTTGCGTATTTCGTTGTTTAATTCATTGATCTTTTCATCTTTCTCTCGTATTATCTGATCCCTTTCATCTTCTGTTTCTTTTAGTTTTTGTTCTGTATCTCCTGTAATAATATGCATGCATAAATAGTTAAAAAGATTTAATAGAATTCAACTAAAAAGGTAAGAAATCCTGTTAAATATGCCAGATAAGTTAAAGCATCTCTCATGTGTTTTGAAGTGAATACAAATATTTTTTTTACAATAATCCATGAATTGTGTATTCAAGAATCCTATAAATCAACATTCTTGTTTAATTTCAAAACTAAAACAAGGTATAATTGAAACTGGATGCAGTTTCGAATGTCTCCCAAACGAAGTCCCATTAATCACATGGGAAAAATTTGTGAGGGTGCTTACCTATAAATACAAGTTTTACAGAAGTCCAAAGGAAAAGCATAATCCTGAAAATGCCTTTAAATGCATTTTTAGAACCTCATGGGAAAAATTTGGGCAGGGGTTCCCCTGTAAATCTAAGTTTTACAGAAGTCCCACGAGTAAGCAAAATCCTGGAAATGCCTTTAAATGCATTTTTAGAACCTCATGGAAAAAATTTGGGCAGGGGTTCCCCTAATAACTCAAGTTATTTAGTATTCTATCATTTGAGGGGTGGGGCATGACCCCCCCCCCTTCAGACGCTCCTATGGTACCAAATAATTCATCTAATCATTAAGTGTAATAATATATGTGGTTATAGGGTGGGGATCTAAATTAATTTCAGAATATTAAGCATTTTTTCATTTGAGGGGGTGGGGCATGACCCCCCTCAGACCCCCTATGGTACCAAATAATTTGTCTTATCATAAGGAGTAATAATATATATGGTTATAGGGTGGGGATCTCAATGGTTTTCAGAATATTTAGTATTTTGTCATTTGAGGGGGGTGGGGCATGACCCCCATCCCCTTAAGACAATGAAGCAGAGGGTATTACAAAATACCTAACCACTAAATGTGGCCAGGTATGAAAATTAAAATATATGACTGAGGTAACACAGTATTTCCAAGTTTAAGATCACACATTATCAAGTTATATCACTTTTCCCATAGACTTCTATAGTAAAATTTTGCAAAACCCCCCCCCCTTTTGAGACCCCAAAAATATATGTTCCCTCCAACATATTGAAATTTTTTTTTCGGGAGGATCATCTAGGAGTATGGGCCTATCAAGTCATATGATATCAAGCGATTCTGTCTATCGGTTTCTGAGAAACGCCGCAGACAAGTGTTCGAAAAAACGCGCCCGGAAAGAAGAAAAAAAATAATAATAATAATAAGAATAATAAGAACTGAGCAAAAACAACATGTCTCCAAACTTCGTTTGGGAGACATAAAAATCCCCAAAAGCTGCTTAATTATCTTAAGGTGGGACGATACCAAATGGCATATATCCAGATTTTAATGAAAATTGGTAGACACATAGTTCTTAGTGATATACATCCATATATGCAATAAAAAATGGGGGTCACGGACCTCGTTTTTCAAATAAATGCATTTGAAAACTGCATTTTTGGCGGGAAATTAACAAAGACATATAGGAAAAAAAGAGTTTCAACACCAATTATTTTTACTTTTTGTACACAAATATGAACTAACAATATCCAAATTTTGACCAAAAACTAATATAATATTCCCCGGAAAATTTGCGATGCATTGATGTAAAATAAAGGATATGTCACGGACTTCGTTTTTAATGTACAGACTCGTGAACATTGCCTATATGTGAAAAACGCAATAGAATCTAACTGAAATTGACGTTGCTTTTCACGACGTTCAGACAGATTTTTCAGTGTACAGGTAAATTTTATCGGTAACGTCGTTTTTAACGTAACATCCCACCTTAAATAATACGAATTTAATAACATTGAAATAATCCAAATCTGATCATAATGTCGCCTAAGCAAATGCGTTAAATCTTTTAAATGTTAAATTGCCTGAAACTATATATATCATAGTTTATATACAGGTTATCACAAGTTAAAATTCTTACTTAAAGCTTTATGAGTTAACTGTAGCTCTCTCTCTGTCTGGTGAAGTTTTAACTGTAATCCTGTCATCATGTACTTGTACTGTCGAGTCATATCTGTAAAATTGAAATATAGGTAATAATGAGATATATGTAACCAACCATTAGACAAGACACAACATCCATAAAAGTCTGGAAAGAAAAACAGACAGTAGCTTTTAATGTACATGGACTGGTGGATTTGCTCTTTCCTGAAGAAGTTTTCCACATTGCAGCACATTCAAAGTGTTTGTGTGTATTTTTTTAAGCATGGCTCAATCAAATCTTGAATCATGTATATCTAAGAAGTTTATCTATTTTTTATCTAAATGAAAATTGGGAATTATGGGTGATTTATTTGAAATTTGCAATTTGAATGATCAATTATCAGTTTTTTAAAAACGGGTACATGTAATTAGAAAAAAAAAAGATTTTCAAGAATTTTAAGAAAACACGGATATGTTTACAGACCTTTTCAAACTCAAGTTCTTTTAATAAGGTTAGCACATGAAAGCCTGAACTAACCTGCAGTAATATCTTTCTGGTCGACCTTGTGTTTCTCTAACTCTTCCATGGCATTGGTCATCTTAGCCTTCATACCATCACTGTCTCCTTGGCCCCTTCTGGCAAGCTCCTTCCTGACGGCTGTAATATACATAGCATTATTCTTTATTATTTAGAGCATGGAAGTTTATTTTGGTCAGCTGTAATATAAATAGCATTATTCTGTATTATTTAGAGCATGGAAGGTGATTTTGGTAAGTTGGTGATGCAACATGTTACGGAGATCAAACAAGAGAAGTATGCCATGTAAAGTATACTATGACTTGAACATTCAGTAAACATTTGCTAAATTTAGGCTTATGATGGGAAAGCACAGTATAAATATTACGTAAAAATTGTACATCATTTTCAAGTTCATTGCTTTTCCAAAACATTCAGCAATTCCATCATGTGATTTCACTAGTTAAGACAAGAATGGAATTCCAGGGTCCCCCGTCGGTGAAGCAAAAATTATAGAACACATCTGATTTTTAAACTTGACCAAGGTATCATTGGTTTAAACATTTGGTATAAATTTCATGAAAATCCATCAACATCTGT
The DNA here is from genome assembly GCA_963971305.1 of Arcuatula senhousia. Lineage (NCBI taxonomy): Eukaryota > Metazoa > Mollusca > Bivalvia > Mytilida > Mytilidae > Arcuatula > Arcuatula senhousia. The sequence goes on along the minus strand of OZ020306.1, from coordinate 22,031,030 downwards.
AGGGATGAGAGCACTTACAAGGTCTGTTTTTAAAAAAAACTAGATAATGTGTCTATGAGCCACAGGATGGCCCTCCCGTTCTTGAAATATCATTGACCCTCAATGTGTATTACCTGGGATATGGACCTTTACCAAGAAATTGATCAAAAGTGTTCATGTGTAAAATATAGGTCGCGGTGACCTTATTTCTGATGGGTGGTCGTTCATGCATAAAATATAGATCACAGTGACCTAATTTTTATTGGGTGGTTTCATGTTATCCAAGACACATCTAGTGGTGAAATACCATTGACCATCAACATGTAGTATCTGAGATATGGACCTTAACCAAGAACTTAACCAAGTTCATTCATGCGTAAAATATAGGTCACAGTGACCTAATTTCTAGTGGGTGGTGTCACCTTACCTAAGACACATCTAGTAGTGAAATATCATTGACCCCCAACATCTAGTATCCAAGTTATGGACCTTAACCAAAAACTTAACCGAAGTCATTCATGCGTAAAATATAGGTCACAGTGACCTAATTTCTAGTGGGTGGTGTCACCTTACCTAAGACACATCTAGTAGTGAAATATCATTGACCCCCAACATCTAGTATCCAAGTTATGGACCTTAACCAAGAACTTAACCGAAGTCATTCATGCGTAAAATATAGGTCACAGTGACCTAATTTCTAGTGGGTGGTGTCACCTTACCTAAGACACATCTAGTAGTGAAATATCATTGACCCCGAACATCTAGTATCCAAGTTATGGACCTTAACCAAGAACTTAACCGAAGTCGTTCATGCATAAAATATAGGTCACAGTGACCTAATTTCTAGTGGGTGTTGTAGCCCTACCCAAGACCCATCTGGTGGTGAAATATCATTGACCCCCAACATCTAGTATCAGAGTAATGGACCTTAACCAAGAACTTAACCAAAGTGTTACGGACGTATGTACGGACGTACGGATGTACGGACGTACGGACGGACGGACGGACAAGGGTAAAACTATATGTCTGATCCACATACGTGGTCGGGCCATAAAAAGAAAAAAATTATATTTATTGCAAGACAGTGAAGACCAAGAAAATACAACTGAACTTGATTTGTTACCTAGTTGATCTTTCAATGCCTCTATCTCATGAACTGTTTTCTTGTACTTGTCATCCAACTCCATTGCCATGGGATCTGCAAACACACAAGTTATATACATATTAATGCAGGCTAAAGAATATCAGGTAAAAATAATGCATAATGTCAAACAATCTTCTGACTTGAATTGGGATTTCACAAAAATAAATATGATAGCTTTATATTCAGACAAAAAGCTCCAAATCCAGCTTAACTACATGTATATTATTAATGGCACTATCAAAAAAATTTCCCATTTATTAATGTCAAAATAAAAAAAATCTTTTTTTTTTATTCGATGTCCCGCATGCAAGCCCTTTTAGCACTACATCATCTCAGTGGATAGGAAAATTGACAAAACCTGACAGGGTGGGAAAAGGAATCATCGTAATTTGTTGGGAAAAAAATTCAAACCTTGGAAGCAGTTTTAAAAGCTAAATGCTCTTTCTCATTTTTTTACATCTAAAGTTCTTAAATAGATTCTCACGTTCAAAATTATTCTGCTGACATCACAGAGAAAACAGCAGCCATCTGCTTATGACATCTCATATTTCTCCAATGCTTTAGAGAACCTCTTTAAATAGTCTAGCATTATTTGCTCATTTATATATCATGATATTATATTTGGTGCAACCTTGTAATGAAATATATACAAGCTGTAGAACATCAATTTTTTTCATCAAGTGAATTGTTATTCATTCTTCTTTTGATAATTTGTTTAACTGTTTAGGAGCTTAACACACTGATAACGAAACAGAGATATTTTGAAACAACTCTAAAACAAATATATTCTTCTCATTTTAGGATAGAAGCAAAGAGACACCAATGGGGCATTTGAGTGTCAAAAGTCTGAAAGGGCACTGACAAAACCGGCAAACACAAAGGAAATCAACAACGTGAACTCAAGTCGTAACAAGAGTGAACTCAGGTGCTCCGGAAGAGTAATTGGTTCCTGCCTGCCAGCTATAGCACATCTGTTGTGCTGCTAACTTCCATTTCAGTGTATGGTAAAGGAAAACAAAACAAAGCTCTATGACAAACCGACATTTGCACTCATCTGAAAGATAGAAATCCCATATTAGTCTATGAGTACACGTTGTCCACTGTAAAATTTCTTGAGTGAAGACAGCAACCTTGGAGCAACATTACCATGTGTGAGCAATTTCTGTGTCAAATTTCTTCCAATGAAATTGATGAAATTCCTGCATGCTCTAGAGTAAGGAATGAACTGTGATACGAAAACTCCATGAGCTAGAGCAGAAGGAATTTTTAGGACAAAGATTCCGTAGACTCCCGCATTTCTATTTGACTTTAAGATAAAAACTGGGGCTATCCACTAGTAATAATAATAATAATAATAATAATAAATCTTTATTTCCAATCATAGGGCCCTATATAGAGCATGACAATCACAATGTATATCAATGATTACAATGAAACAAAACATAAAAAATACACAAGTATTGTAACAAAAGACAATTAATGTTAAATTACACATACATCTCTATTTGTTAATGTTATCTCTTTTTTCATATAATATTTGTAAAAATTCAGCCAGTTTATAGTTAAAATCATAGTCTTCGTTTGTCATTATCCAACAGAATAAGCTAATAGAGTTAAGCGATATCAATGAAGGGAATTTATTTTGTAAAGTGTTTAGAAAATCTGATCTCAAACTAGAGTATAAAGGACATGTTAACAAAAAATGAATTTCATCTTCTATATTTCCTGTATTACAATAAAGACAAATTCTGTCTGTTCTTGCTAATTTTTCTAATTTTCCAGAATTAATGTTTAGTCTTCGTTCGTGTCTACCAAGCTCAATACGTAGTTTATGATTGCTTAATCTGAATCTAGTAATAATTTTTCTTTTATCAAAATTACTTATATTTAAATATTCTTCAAAGGAAAAAATACTTTTGAATCCAAAATAAGTATCTAGTTTTCCAGAATCATTTATGGTACTGTTCCTTATATTATTCCAACTACACAAAAAATTATTCCTTAAACATTTTAATAGTGATAATTTAAATTTATTTTTACTCATTTCTCTACATACATTTAAATCCAGGTTAAGTTTATTACAATATAATAATAATGTGGAGTACCAGCTACTACCTGTCTTAAGATTGTTTTTGTACTCATTGTATGCAGATTGTAGTAACTCACTGGGGTTGTGTTCTAGCTTATACCAATATAACAAAAAATGTTTGATAATATCTACATATAAGGGGTATTTTCCTAACTCACTTAAAACACCAATATTTGTACATTGTTTTGAAACCCCTAAAACATATTTGCAGAATTTTATATTTAGCTTTTCTGCTTCCCAGTCTTTAAAAATGTCATACAATGATAAGGATTTCCTTTTTTCAGTTACATTTACAACACCCCAATTTTCACAACCATACAGCAAAATAGGTTTAATACAATGGTCAAATAAATGAAGATAAAGTTTAACATTGGAAGTAGCAGATTTTAAATCACTGTACATTTTAAAACATGCCTTCATACCTTTCTTATAAAGTTGTTTTCTGGCTTCATTAAATTTCCCTGTGTTTTCAATAATTAAACCAAGGTATTTATACTCTTTAACACATTCAATAAAATTGTCTCCTATACGGAAACTATCTTTTATTACTTTTCCATTATTATTGAATATTATGACTTTAGATTTAGTAAAGTTAATTTCTAGGCACCATTCTTTACAATATTCATTCAATAAATCTAGTTTGCTCTGTAGACCATCTTTTGTATCTGACAGAAGCACTAAATCATCCGCGTATAACAAACAGGGAATCTTTTTATTGTCTATCAATATAGAGTTTGTGTTTCGCTCTAGCTCAAAAGGTAAATCGTTCAAGAAAAATTTAAACAGGTTGGGGCTAAGAACATCACCTTGCCTCACCCCTACTTTTGAGGAGAAAAAATTTGTTATTTTATCACCTATTTTTACACACAGCATATCTTTGGAATACATAGATTTTATGATGTTATAAAATTTGCTATTAATTTTATTCAGTAAAAGTTTGTAAAAAATCCCTGAATGAATAACTGTGTCGAATGCTTTGCGAAAGTCTACAAAGCATGCGAAGAGTTTCTTACTACCAATCTTTAGGTATTTTTCTATTATACATCTTAAAACAAATATATGGTCAGCTGTGCTTGCCTTTTTACAAAAGCCAATTTGAGTCTCATGAATAAGATTATTTTCTTCTATATATTCATTAAATCGATTATTTAATACTATATTAAATAGTTTTCCTAGACTATTATTTATAGCTATTCCACGATAATTTTCTGGTTTCAATTTATCTCCTGACTTGAAGATTGGTCTTATATAGCTACAAGACCAAAGATCAGGATATAAACCTGATGTAAATACAGCATTAAATAATTTTAAAATTGATCCCTGTAAGACTGGTTTTGATGTTATCAGCATTTCGTTACTGATGCTGTCTAATCCAGAACTCTTGCCATTTTTTAGTTTCTTAAGAGCCTTATCCAGTTCTTGGTTAGATATTTTTCTGTCAAGAAGTGAATTAATAATCTCTTTATTTTGTAGAGATTTTATTTTTTCTTCTATTTCTGTAAGTTTAGTATCAAAGTTTGGTTTAACACTTGCCAGATTGGAAAAGTATTCAAACCATTCTTTTCCTTCTATATTATTCTCTGGTGTTTCCTTAGAGTTGTTTCGCAGATGATTCACAAGAGTCCAATATTCTTTTGGATTATTTGAATTCATCGTTTCAAGACGCTGCATTATTTGTGTTTTAAATTCCCTTTTTTTAGTTTTTCTTAATTTTGCATATTTCTTGTTCAATTTAAAGAAAGACCCTCTAACCAGTGGATCTTTAGGATATTTGTTCATGAGTTTTGCTTTATCATCTACCATTTTTTTCATTTTTTCTAAATCAGAGTCAAACCATTCTTTATTTGCTGTTTTATTTTTCAACTTTTTCTTTGACTTTTTTCGAAGAGATAGTTTACATACATTATCTAGAATATTTTGAATTTTATTTGCTGCTTGAGTAATGCTTGTCTCATCTGGGTTGATTTCAGTATTTAAGAAAGATTTAATATCATTTTGAATAACAGGATGATTTAGTGATTCTTGAAATTTTTGAATTGATTCACTGTTCCAAATATAGCGACTTGGAAAATCTTGCATGTCGTTGTCCGTATTTTTGTTATATTCAAAACTAGCTAAAATTTTAAATGAAAGTTTGCAGTGACAATCTGAAAAGTTTGCTTTGAAATCTGAAACAGACATGTATAAAATATTAGATAACAAACACTCAGATGCAAGTACATAATCTACAACACTACAGCCATTCGGCTTATAACAAGTATATTTACCAGTGGTATTTCCAAATATCCTTCCATTTAAAATTCTTATTTTGTTTGAGATACATAACTCTAATAAATCTTTCCCTCTTGAATCAATAACATTATCACAACTAGTTCTTTTATGTACAACATTGTCAATGGTATAATATTCAGAGTAAATAGGAACATGTGAGATGTCATCATTTACAATAAAATCCTTTTCTACACCCGTGCGGGCGTTAAAATCCCCCAAAAGTATAATGTCTCCTAATAAACCATACTTATCAGTTACATCTTTTTCGACTTCCTCTATAATGTCAATGTTTTGTCTTGGAGCAAAATATATTAGACATAAAAATATATCTTTTTCAAAGTTGAAAATTTTTTTACACAGTTTAAGCCATTGATATTCTGAATTTCCATGATTTAGAATTTTAACACCCTTCCTAATATTATTACGTATGAGTATTCCAAGTCCACCAAAGTATCTATTATTTTTAGATTTTCTCCTGCAAAAAGAGTGATATGAAAAAGAATCGAAATTAATATTTGAATCATGTCCCACATGGGTTTCCGTCAATAAAACTATATCATCATTTTTAAACTCTGCTATAAAACTAGAGTCACCTCTATTACGCTCCCGAAGGGAGCATTAATGGTAGAAATGTCAATATTTTAGTTGTACTATGAGCTAAATTTTCCTTCAACGTCCGGTTTAGCACGCGCTTGTTTTCCCGAACTTTCGGCGTCTTTTTAACGTTTTTATCTTTGCATGTTTTAGACGTCATTAAACGCGCACGTAACCCACAAGAAAAGCTAGTTTGTTTTTTATTTTCGAACAAACAAAAAAAATAAAATTGAAACTTCGGGAGCGTAACAGGTTTTACCTGCCTCATATTATTTTCTCTCATCTTTTGAAGCACCATTGTACAAAATAATGTTATTGGTTTTTTTTATCCTGGGCCCCATTATTATGAATTTACATTTAGTACTGCACAGTAACCGAACTCCCTTCTATTTTTTCTACTAACTAACTAAGCCAATGTCGCCCCTTACCATCCTTCTTCTTTTTCTTCCCTTTTCCTTTTCCCTTCTTCTTTTTAGGTGGCATTTTATGAGACTATTCTTGAATTGAGATTTTTGTCAGTGGTTGTCAATCAAGCACAACAGTCTCGCACCTGTTAAGGAAGTAAATATGATTGGTTAAAAATATTTTGACTGGTTTTACAAATTAAAAAGTTCAATTTCATCGATGCTCTCACCTGAAATAGATATCAGTCGAAAGTTACTCTGCGTCAAAAGTGCGCTTTTGTTTTCGACAAACAATTTTGTTGATTAAAGAATTTGCGTGACATTGAATTGTTTTTGTAAACATGGTTGACGAAGTCACGAAGAAAACACTCGCACAAATTCCCCTTTTAAAGACTAAAGCAGGTCCAAGAGACGGAGAGCTATGGGTCCAAAGATTAAAAGAAGAATACCAGTCATTAATAAAGGTGAAAGAGTACTTCCTTCAAGGGCTATGCAAAATAATTTTCATATTCCATCTGGCAGTTTGCAAATATACCATATGTTTAATTAAAAAAAGAATTAAACAACAGTAAAATATTTGTAATTATCTTATCACACTTATCGAATATGATAAAGACATTGCCTTAAAAGCTCGCGTAGATAATTCAATTGAAAATTTCTTGGAGCATTAAATTCCAGGGAGCAATCAAATGGAATAAGATTCATTGAACAAGTTTGCAGTATGCTTGATTTCCTCATTGACAACATATTTGTCACCTTCAGAGGAGAGATTTTTCAACAACAAATTGGCATTCCAATGGGCACAAACTGTGCTCCTCTCCTCGCCGATTTGTTTTTATACTCTTACAAGACTGAATTTCTTCAGGGACTCGTAAAGAACAAGAAATGAAAGAGGCAAGGTCATTTAGTCTTACATTCAGATATATTGACGATTTCCTTTCTGTCAATAACACTTCATTTGGTAGTTGGATTCCTTCAATATATCCTCCGGAATTGGAGATCAAAGAGACCACCGAATCTAATTGCTTCACGTCTTTCTTGGATTTGCACCTCGAATTTGACCCAGGTGGTCATCTCAGTACAAAAATTTACGATAAACGAGACGATTTTAATTTTCAAATTATTAATTTTCCTAATCTACAGAGCAATATACCTACTTCTCCTGCATACGGTGTTTTATTTCTCAACTTATTCGATATGCCAGAGCTTGCACACATTTCACAGATTTTTTTATCAGACACCGGTTTCTTCGTGACCGACTTTTGAAGCAGGGCTAAAAGAAAATATGTCTGATGCGATCACTAAAAAAATTCTTTCTTCGTTATCAGCCACTAGTTGAAAAGTTCAAAATTGAGTTAAAAGATATGATAGTTAATTGTTTTAATTAGTGTTTGACTGGTGTGCTGTACTGAGATGATCACCTCAATATCCCTATTGTGTCTCACAACTATGTTGTGTTCTATGGTCATTACTGGATCCTAAGATCGCAATGGAAGAGGGAGGTTTGGCGCCATAAAACCTGGTTTAACCCACCATTTCGTTTGAAATGCCTGTACCAAGTCAGGACCATTGCGATCCACCAGTTCTCCGGTATGACTGATTCGTTTTTGTCATTTTCTCTGGACTATGAGATTGATCATTCAAGTTCGGTAGTTTTGTTATTTCCTTTATTTAAAGAAAAAGATATAGGGATATTTGTATTAAAAATGCATTTGTAATATGAACTTTTGGTAATAACTTCATGCTTTATGAATCTTTCTATAGTTATGGCCCAACCACGTATGTGGATCGGACATATAGTTTTACCCTTGTCCGTCCGTACGTCCGTCCGTCCGTCCGTAACACTTTGGTTAAGTTCTTGGTTAAGGTCCATTACTCGGATACTAGATGTTGGGGGTCAACGATATTTCACCACCAGATGGGTCTTGGGTAGGGCTACACCACCCACTAGAAATTAGGTCACTGTGACCTATATTTTATGCATGAACGACTTGGTTAAGTTCTTGGTTAAGGTCCATAACTTGGATACTAGATGTTGGGGGTCAATGATATTTCACTACTAGATGTGTCTTAGGTAAGGTGATACCACCCACTAGAAATTAGGTCACTGTGACCTATATTTTACACATGAATGACTTCGGTTAAGTTCTTGGTTAAGGTCCATAACTTGGATACTAGATGTTGGGGGTCAATGATATTTCACCACTAGATGTGTCTTGGGTAACATGACACCACCCAATAAAAATCAGGTCACTGTGATCTATATTTTTGCATGAACGACTTCGGTTAAGTTCTTGGTTAAGGTCCATAACTTGGATAGTAGATGTTGGGGGTCAATGATATTTCACCACTAGATGTGTCTTGGGTAAAGTGACAACATCCACTAGAAATGAGGTCACTGTGACCTATATTTTATGCATGAATGACTTTGGTTAAGTTCTTGGTTAAGGTCCATATCTTGAATACTACATGTTAGGGGTCAATAATATTTCACTTCTTGATGAGTCTTGGTACATGGCACCACCCATCAGAAATAAGGTCACAGCTACCTATATTTTACACATGAACACTTTTGACCAATTTCTTGGTAAAAGTCCATATCCCAGGTAATACACATTGAGGGCCAATGATATTTCAAGAACGGGTGGGCCATCCTGTGGCTCATAGACTCATTATCTAGTTTTCATTTGATTTATCAACCTCTCAACCAGTTGTGGAAAAATATTTCTCACTTCTAGAGAAAATTTATATCTCAGTGTACAAATGGAGTAATTGCATACATGTGCAATTGATGATCAACCTTTTTCAATTTTTTACCCGTAGACCAGTCAGGGAGATCATCAAAAACAGTTATATTTTTTTTATAACCATTCTAGGTTACTTATTTGTACTTTTCTAATCAGATTTGAGTTACTTCCCTTGTTTTTTTTTATAAATGTAACTAGTTTCAGAGTGCAAAGTACCAAAGATTTCCCCATTGAAAAAACAATGCTTTTTTGTCAAAATTCATAATTTTCTGTATGTCTCAAAATTTAAATTTTGGGTTTTAATTTCTATTCAGAAGAAAGTAAAGTGTATATGGATATTTTTTTTTTCCGGGTACGAAACTATATAGTCCCATGGCTTTTCCGGGACAAAAAATTATGTTTTAGTATGTACCTAAAAATTCATGTTTTTGTCTCGCCTGCGACGAATGTCGCAAAAAGGCGAGACTTAATGGTGATTCCGACGGCGGCGGCGTCCACAATTGGTTAAAGTTTTTGCTTCAGTCTGTTTTGTGTGAACTAGTTATGTTACACCATTGATATTTGGTATGCAGTTGCATCAGCATCAGTACAGATCAGTTTTAAAAGTATTTCACCTGTATGCTCCTGCAGTCACAGTCTACTGACTTTGAAATTTTACACTGATTTGGCCGAGGTTAACCTTTTTTCTTAAGTCTGTTTAACATGAAGCAGTTATGTTACACCATTGATATTTGGTATGCAGTTGCATCAGCATCAGTACAGATCTGTTTTAAAAGGATTTCACCTGTATGCTCCTGCAGTCACGGTCTACTGACTTTGAAATTTTACACTGATTCGGCTGAGGTTAACCTTTTTCTTAAGTCTGTATAACATGAAGCAGTTATGGTTCACCATTGATATTGGGTATGCACTTGCATTAGTATTAGTACAGATCAATTTCAAAAGCATTTCATCTGTATGCTTCTGCAGTCATGGTCTACTGACTTTGAAATTTTACACCAATTTGGCCGAGGTTAACCTTTTTTCTTATGTCTGTTTAACATGAAGCAGTTATGGTACATCATTGATATTGGGTATGCACTTGCATTAGCATCAGTACAGATCAATTTCAAAAGTATTTTATCTGTATAATCCTGCAGTCACAGTCTACTGACTTTGAGATTTTACACTTTTTAACTTTTTATACGACCGCAAAATTTTTGCGATCGTATTATGTTATGGCGATGTCGTTGTCGTCGTTGTCGTCGTCGTTGTCGTCTGTAGACACTTTGGTTTCCGTGCGATAACTTTAGTTGTAGATAACCAATTGTTATAAAATTTTGATATGATGTTTATAACCACTAAAGGTAGGTTGGTATTGCATTTGGGGTTTCTGGCTCCTACGGTTTAAGAAAAAAGGGCCAAAAGGGTCAAAAATGTGTATATTGACAAAACGTCTGTAGAATGTTTAATTTTCATCCAATTTTGATCATTATTTTTTTATTGTATTCCTCAATAAATTCTGTCAACAAAATGTATCAACGGCTTTGATGTATCTTGTACCGTTACATTGCTACTGGGGGTCAAAAAGGGGCCACACCCCAAAAATTGACTTTTTTATTTGTGGTCCGATTTTCAAAATCTTTTTTTCATTGGAATCCTTGTGAAAATCCCTGCCTGCATTTTTCAATCAGATTTGCAATATCTCTTACCGTTTTTGAGAATTCAGGGGTCAAAGGGGCCAAAAACGCCGTTTTTAAAAGTTTGTCATTTAAACCAAAAATTAAGTTGTAGTGGGCCTGCCAATTGTTATGAAGTTTTAATATGATGATTATATCCACTAAAGGAATGTTGGTTTTGTATTTGGGGTTTATGGCCCCTTCTGTTTTAGAAAAAAGGGCCAAAAAGGGCTAAAACGGGTGTATTGACAAATCTGTTGTAGAATGTTTATCATTCTTTCGATTTTGAAAATTCTTTTTTTATTGAATTCATCATTAAATTCTATCTACCTAATGTGTCAATGATTTTGATATGTATTTCACCATTACATTGCTACAGGGGGGCTAAAGACAGGCCACGCCCTTAAAATCAACTTTTTTATTTGTGGTCCGATTTTCAAAATCTTTTTTTCATTGGATTCCTTGTGAATATTTCTGCCTTATTCTTTAATCGGATTTGCAATATTTTTACCGTTTTTGAGAAATTAGGGGTCAAAGGGCCAAAATTGTAAATTAATACATGTATATATAAATAAGGCTTTTGTATTAGATGTTGATGTATATATAAATGTGTCAAAAATGCATTTTTAAGTCCACCACAGGATGCATGTGTCAAAAAGCTTTGTATGTCCACCATGGGCTTCATGTGACCAAAGCAATGGACTATCCATACTGGGCCTCCAACGTACAGGGTTCAACTTGTTGCGGTCGTATCATGCTGCGCTCGGCGTAGCTTTTTATTACTTATGTCATGAGTGTTTTATATAAAGCAGTTATGGTTCACCATTTATATTTGGTATGCAGCTGCTTAAGCATCAGTTAAGATCAGTTAAAGGAGGATTTTTACTTCATTTTATACTGTGTCCAGTTGCGACAGACGAGACATGTCTCTGTGTTAACAGTTTATTTTCTTTAGAAATTGCGGAAAAATAAAATGCATTTTTACAATAATATTAACATGATTAAATCACGTTTCATATGTGGAATTAAGATGTTATTCACTGTGCAATATTTCTACCAAAAATCATTTTTCATTTATAACCACACACGAAAAAGCCATGTATTTACTCCTGTATTGTATCTTCCCTTCACAGGCGATGAATCTCAGCACGTACTTATTTGGTACCTTTCTACCTTCAGTTCTTGCTAAAAATGACCAATTTTACAAAAGTGTAGAATTTTATTTTAATTCTTATCTTAAATCTAAAGTTTTGATCTTAATTGATAGATTATCAATAGCTTTACAAAAAGTATATTTATTGGAAATCATGGTTTAAGCACTGGTGCTGTGATAATGACATTTTAATTTCCCATGGGCATCATCTTTTAGAGGCTTGCGTACCAATAAGATAAGCTTGCAATTTCAAACTCATAGCTGAACTACACAGTTTAAAGTTCAATCAATGCAGAAAAAATTAGCCTAGTGGGGGAAAATTCACCAACTATGAAAATTTGTAGGTTTGAAAATGATCAATTTAACAAAAGTAACTGAAAATGGTTCAGATAACCTAAATCAGTTATAAAAAATACTAGTATAACTGTTATTGGTGATCTCCCTGACTTTAGACATTACAAAAAAACCTTCTACAACTTAATTCTGAATGATTATGGAATTTCTAACATATCGGGAAATTAATTTGATATTTTGATTGCTTGGCGAGCCTAGCATTAAAATAATCAAATTTGTTTCCCTTATTGTTAGAACTTTCATAATCAACTCTAAGCTATATTTCTTAAATTGTGCAGCAAAGAATGTAAATTAAAATGTGCACCTTAGACTATTCATGCTTTTGGATTAAGTTAGAAATATCTTATAGTGGCAGCTGCATGCTGAACTCAGCTGTTTTCTGCAATGCAACACATGTCCTAACATCAAATTTGTTTTATCCTTTCCTGGGTCTTTCCAATCTAAATTAAAAAAATATTATTAGATTAGTTGAAAGTGTGCAACACAATTTTTTTTTTGTCATTAGACAACCATTTTTGATAATTAGAAAAAAATTTCTTTACTTTGCAGTATGTTCAGAATAACAAAGAAGCTGATAATGACTGGTTTCGGTTAGAGTCCAACAAAGAGGGTACCAGATGGTTTGGGAAGTGTTGGTATATACACGAGTTATTGAAGTATGAATTTGAAATAGAATTTGATGTAAGTCCTCATTTATTTAACATCTAAAAAAAGAAGCAAGAAGACATTTGAAGGTCAAAAGTTGGAAACTAAATGGCAAATAAAAAATCAGTTGACGCAAAACACAACAAATAAATTAACTAAACTGGATGCAGCAATGAAAACTCATTATTGGATCACGAGTGACTCAGGTGCTCTGAAAGGGTAAGGGGTTCCTGTTTTTTTGCACACAACTGTCACATTATCAATGACCAAATGACGATTACCTATTAGAATATTAAAATTTATTACAGTCTTTATAAAAGTTTATTAAGACTCTTAATGAATGATGAATAATGCCTAAGTTGTGATAACTTTGAGATGTGGTTAAAGTGGATTGTTTAAGGTAGGAGAACCTTTATTTGTAATTAATTTACACATGTTGTGTTCATTTATTGTATAATGTTATTTAGCTTATTATTGAACCATGATCATCCTATGACTAAATGTAAACATTTTAAAACAACTTAAAATCATTTCAGATTCCAGTAACTTATCCTACAACTTCTCCAGAAATAGCAATACCAGAACTAGATGGCAAGACTGCTAAAATGTACAGAGGAGGAAAAATATGCCTGACAGACCATTTTAAACCTTTATGGGCCAGAAATGTTCCTAAGTTTGGTATAGCTCATGCTATGGCACTTGGAGTAAGTAAATGTTGAATTAAGACTAAATGCATGAAAGAATAAAATAATATACCATAGGGACTTTCAAATAAAACCATTACATTAACACTGATACTTGTATGTAATAAGGTTTGTTACTTAACTGCCCAAGGTTGATGGAAACTGAAAAAATGACAGGATTGTATGGCCAACATGTGTGGAAAGGGGTGTTCAACGTAAAAATGCACGCAACATAAACATTTTGGACATTGACATGAAGAAAGCACAAGAAACATCTAAACAATAACTTTTTATATGTTTGTAAAAAAATAATGATACAAATACCAGGGTTTTAGGTTCTGGAATAAATGTTTTGTGAGTGATTAATGCAAGTAAAATGATCAAATACATTATTAAAGGATACATTTTGGAAATACAAGTTGCACACTTGTAGGCCTTGACTTTGAAAGTATATTTGAATAACTTTTGAATACAAATTTATAGATATTCTTGTTTTACTTTTTGTTAGCACCAAATATATAAATCATTCTGCTATCTCTTCTGGCTGTGTTTATTTTATTTTGTGTGATTACAGTTGGGACCATGGTTAGCAGTAGAAATTCCAGATCTGATACAAAGAGGAGTAGTTCAACATAAAGAAAACAAAGAAAATGGAGCAGCATCATGATGAAAAGACTTTTTAATCAATTGTTTAAATTAATGTGCAATGCTGTTTGTTAGGGCAGACTAAAAGAATCTTTTACTTTTCTTTTGACTATTCTAAGCTGAAATACCAATTCCTGACATTACTAGAGCAAGGTTTAATATGTGTTTCAAGTAATTGCATTGTTTATTAAATCTTTAAAGTGACTTAGGTATCACAAAGTTCTCCAAAGTCTAAATCTATCTAAAATCTGAGAACTACCAAACTGGCACACAATGTTCAATTGATATAAACAAAATATTGAAGAACGGGGAGTAAATACTTCATCTCATTATCTTCTTGTTTTTGTTGTTAAGAAAATACTAGATAAGATAAGACCAGATAAGATTGTTTGTTCCAAATGAAAAAAAAAATAATACAATGATTTAAAACCAACCACATGTACTTTTGTCAGTTACATGAATGACGTAAGTTTTAATGAATGATTTGTTATTGGCTTCTTTTTTTACACTATGAGAAATGAAGGTATTAAATGTTTATACATACTCATGTATTCAGCAAGAATATTGTATAAGTACTTCACTGAAAGTCTTGGTCTGTTAAGATATCTTAATTCATATAATTTGAATGTTTGTCTTTCATGCTAGGTTATTTATTGTACATATAATGTAATATTGGTGCAGATGAATTTTAATATAACAAATAAACTGAATTACATCTATTAAAGTTTATGCATATTACATACTTGTTAACTTATTCTGTTATCAGTCTTCCTGGTTGAATTTTAGTCATTTACTTTTGTAACTTTGTATTAACAGCAGAGTGAGACCTTTCCAAATCAAAGTTATTTTAGTAACCATTAAAAGGACATATTGACCTGGTTGGTCACAGGTCAACTATTTCGGGCTTCTTGGTTTAAATTTGACCAAAATGATGGAAAAATTATGCTCGACCCAATCTTGTAACTAAAATGGAGTAATGATTACTTTTTAGCTCACCTGACCCGAAGGGTCAAGTGAGCTATTGTCATCGCCATCCGTCCGTCGTCCGTCGTCCGTCGTCCGTCCGTTACTTTTTCAAAAATCTTCTTCTCTGAAACCCCTGAATGGATTTTTTCAAAACTTTGTCCAAGTATTAATCAGGGCATGATGTTTAAAAATTGTGTTCGGCTTTATGATTTGATAACAAACATGGCCGCTGTTACTAAAAATAGAACATAGGGTAAAATCACATTCAAAGACTTATAACTTGAAAACTAGAACAGATAGAAAAAATCTGAAGGATCTTAGGATCTTCACAATCAAAAGCTCTACAAAAGTCTCCATTGGGTCGAAGTTGTCAGATGACCCCTAATAGGGGTTATGGCCCTTTTAAGGTCAAAAATAGCGTTTTTTCATGTTTTTGCCCTATAGAATGAAAACTTGCAGATAGAGAAAAGCTGTTGCCTGCTAAAATGTTCAGCTCATTAAGCTCTACAAAAGTCTTCATTGGGTCGAAGTTGTCAGATGACCCCTAATTGGGGTTATGGCCCTTTCAAGGTCAAAAATAGCGTTTTTTCATGTTTTTGCCCGATTGAATGAAAACTATTGCAGATAGAGAAAAACTGTTGCCTGCTAAAATGTTCAGCTCATTAAGCTCTACAAAAGTCTCCATCGGGTCTTAAAGTTGTCAGATGACCCCTATTAGGGGTTATGGACCTTTTAAGATCAAAAATAGTGTTTTTTCATGTTTTTGCCCTATAGAATGAAAACTATTGCAGATAGAGAAAAGCTGTTGCCTGCTAAAATGTTCAGCTCATTAGGCTCTACAAAAGTCTCCATTGGGTTGAAGCTGTCAGATGACCCCTATTAGGGGTTATGGCCCTTTTAAGGTCAAAAATAGTGTTTTTTCATGTTTTTGCCCTATAGAATGAAAACTATTGGAGATAGAGAAAAGCTGTTGCCTTCTAAAATGTTCAGCTCATTAAGCTCTACAAAAGTCTCCATTGAGTCGAAGCTGTCAGATGACCCCTAATAGGAGTTATGGCCCTTTTAAGGTCAAAAATACCGTTTTTTTCCTGCTTTTGCCCTATAGAATGAAAACTATTGCAGATAGAGAGAAGGTGTTGCTTGCTTAAATGTTTAGCTCATTAAGCTTTACAAAAGTCTCAATAGGGATGAAGTTGTTAGATAAACCTTTATAGGAGTAATGGCCCTTTTAAGGTCAAAAATAGCGTTTTTTTCATGTTTTTTGCCCTATTGAATGAAAATTATTGCAGATAGAGAAAAGGTTGGGCTTGCTCTAATGTTCAGCTCATTTAGCCTCAGGAAAGTCTCCGTTGTGTCTAAGTTGGGACTTGACCCATTAAAGAAGAGACCATTATGCTTTAAGGACCAGGTGAGCTATTCAGGCTCCTGGGAGCCTCTAGTTTATAGATTTATTCATTTGGTAAAATATCACCCTTTATTAACTCATTTGTATAAAACGAGCCATAATTAACTTTTTAATATTACAGAAATTCACATAAACTGCAGTGTTCTCCCCAATATTAAATTAATGTTCTATTCATAAAGGTCCATGTGAACTAAAAATTCAATATTTTGAGAATTTTAAGTTGATTCAAGTGCGATAGTAACTGATTATGAAATAATTATTAATTTGGCATTAATTGTGGTCTGTTAACCATTTAAAAAAAATTGTCTTCTCTGAAACTACCCAACATAATTTAATGATCCTTAGGGTATTCAGCATAAAAGAAGAGTTTGGATTTTTGATCTGTCAAAATATGGCTGCTATAACTAGAAAAGGAACATATGGTAAAACCACATTAAATGGTTGGTAACTGAGAAACATTTACAAAAAGTAAAATTCTGAAGAATCTGTAGAATCAGAAGTTAGCTTAACTTAGGTCAACATCGTCAATTACCCTTTTAATGTCTCATTTGATACGTCCCATGGTTTAAGAAGACTGCAAAAATTTTTGCAATCCTATAATGTTTAATATGACGATATCATCATCTTTGGACATTTGGTTTCTGTACAATAACTTAGTAAATGTTGACTGATTATTATGAAATACTTTCTACTAATGGTAGCTTCATATTGCATTTGGGTTTTCAGGCCTCTATGGTTTCAGAAAAAAAAGGATCTAAGATGGGTGTATTAGCAAAGATTCCGTGAATGTTAATTTTTGATCAGATCATTTTTAAAAAAAATTATATTCCTCAATGAATTCTATCAACTAAATGTGACAACTATTATATGTATCTTACACCATAACATTGCTATGGGGAGTCAAACTTGGGCCACACCCATAAAATCAACTGTTTATTTGTGGTTCGATATCAAATATTTTTATGCCCCCGCGACGACATGGTGGGAGGCATTAAGTTTTACTCATGTACATGAGAATAAGCAATTTTGAGACTTGTCGGACATCTACTTCCTGTTTGGTGCTTAGGCAGATGTGAAAATATGTGAATTTCCGTCAAGCTTTTCTCAAGAGCCATACATGAAAATGATTTGAAACTTGGTAGGATGGTTCAGTATGACAAACTGGATGTCCTAAGCGACTTTCAGGTCTGTCAGACATCTACTTTTTGTTTCGGGCCTATGGACACATTCCTTCTTAATTTTCATTGGAATCCTTGTAAAAATCCCTGCTTACATTTTCAATCAGATTTGTAATATCTCTTATTGTTTTTTGTCTGGACTTATGCAAGGACTGTAGTTGCAGTGTTTGGCCAATTGTTATGTAGTTTTGATTTGATGTTACTAACCAGTATAGAAGGCTTCACCAGCATTTATACCAAAATTAGGTTACCTTGACCTACATTTTCACATGAATGACTCGGGTTAAAGTTTTGGTTAAGGTCCATATCTCAACTGCAAGTAATAGAGATGGGTACATCTTGAATAGTAACCATTAATTCTACCAAAATAAGGTCACCTTGACCTACATTTTCTGCATGAATGACTCAGGTTAAGGTCAATATCTCAGCAACTGCAAGTGATAGAGAGATAATATTGGATCTATATAATAACCTGCATCTTTACCAAAATTAGGTCTTGACTTGCATTTTTTGCATAAATGACTCAGGTTAAAGTTTTGGATAAGGTCCATATCTCAGCAACTACAATGATGATATTGGGTCAGTGAGTACATCTTGGATAGTAACCAACATCCATTCCAAAATAGGCCACCTTGACCTACTTTTTTCGAATGGATGACTCAGGTTAAAGTTTTGGTTAAAATCCATATCTGAGGACCTACTAGTTACAATATCATAACCCTTACTTTGTTGCCGTCTGTGAGGGTTACGATTCCCGCCCATTGACCGCAATGGAGCAGAATAATTTTCTTAAATACACACTCTTACTAATCTATTTGTATATTTTCATGTGAAAGAATTTGTTCGAGGATAAGTTCAGTCTTACCTGTTGATATATTTGCAGATATATCGTATAAATTAAAGTTAAAGAATGAAATCTGGGTCATAAATCATTTCCATATGGGCGTACTTGAGCGCCACCAATTTATTTTGCTGTGCTCCGTTGAAAGTAATGGGCGGGAATCGTAACCTTGACGGAGAGTAACGATGTAAGGGTTACGTTATTGTAACTAAGGACATACAAGAAAGGGTATTGGGTCAGTGGGTACATCTTGGAAAGTATTCAGCATCCATACCAAAAACATAGGTCCCCTTGACCTACATTTTCTGCATGAATGACTCAGGTTAAAGTTTTGGTTAAGGTCCATATCTTTGCAGCTGCAAGTGGTAGAGGAATGATGTTTGGCAAGTGGGTATAATTTGGAAAGAATTTAGGTCACCTTGACTTACATTTTAATGTAACAGGCGAGGGAATAAGCTGTTGTATGTGACTGCTCCATTTCTGTATTGCATTTAATATAGAATGAAAACTATTGAAAATAGAGAAAAAACTGTCGTTGGCTACATTGTTCAGCCCAAGTAGCTCTACAAAAGTCTTTATCAGACTAAAGTTGTCAGATGACCCCTTTTATATTTTGGTTGAAGTCCATCATTAGGACTCCAACTAAATAATAAACCTGTAAATATTAAATTATTTTTTAATAAAATCAAAATCCATTACAAAATAATAAGAATAACAAGAAATTTACAAATACAGAGTAATAACAAGTATAGTGTGATAATTGAATAACATTAACCATTATAGTGTATACTGCTAATAGACTACCAGAAAGGGGAACACACAGAGTTATTTATGGTAGAATGTTGATTTGATTTGTTCATGAGGAAACTCATTTTTACATACATTGCACTTTAATAGTAAAAAAATTCAAAATAAAGATTCTTAAGTATTTAATCTACATGTAAGTGTAGATTATACATTGTTGAAAAATTGTTTTTCAAGTAAAAATGTTAGTCTGACACTTTCAACCCATCTAATCCCACCTCCAATGAACAACATGTAACAAATATATATACATTTGTATTGGCAAACAAAAGAATACATAGAACAATTCTAAGGTTATTATAAGTTGTATCTGTAGATGCACAAATTACAAAGCAGCTTTAACAGAAGACTATCAGTTCAGTTCAATGAAACAATACATATGTATAAATACATTAAATACATTGTGTACATATGTTGAATAAATACAAAAAATCATATGCTAAAAGGTAAAACATTCGTATTGATTAAAAGATAAATTAAAAAGACAGATCTACAAAATGTGCATCTCCATAACATGTAACATTAACAAGAGTACAAGAGTAACATAAATAGAAGTTTGTGTTTGCTTTTAAAGATGGCCAAATAAACTGAAAGGTAAAACTGACATTCTCTGCATCATCATTGCACTAGTGTTTGGTTGCTCCAGGGTGGGCAGTAGCATAAGGTGAAGACTGAAATAATAGGAAAAGTAATATTAAGTTACATTTTAAGTTGTTTTTTTACAATGGTTCCATTTTTAATTCAATTAAATTAATATTGCTTCAGTGGAACTAAACAATTGTTCTTTTTTGTTTACCATACTTTTTGACTAAGTTTAACATGATTACTATGCTATTCAGCATAAAATTTACTTAAGTTTTTTTCATCTTTTACTGTGGTTTCATTATACTTCGTGGGGTATTAATGTTTATGGTTTTCATGGGTGGTCTTAACCCATATAGTTTGATACCCAATGAAACTAGAAAATGTGTCTATGAGCCACAGGATGGCCCTCCCGTTCTTGAAATATCATTGACCCTCAATGTGTATTACCTGGGATATGGACCTTTACCAAGAAATTGATCAAAAGTGTTCATGTGTAAAATATAGGTCGATGAGACCTTATTTCTGGTGGGTGGTGCCATGTTACCAAGACTCATCGAGTAGTGAAATATTATTGACCCCTAACATGTATTATTCAAGATATGGACCTTAACCAAAGTCATTCATGCGTAAAATATAGGTCACAGTGACCTAATTTCTAGTGGGTGGTGTCACCTTACCTAAGACACATCTAGTAGTGAAATATTATTAACCCCCAACATCTAGTATCCAAGTTATGGACCTTAACCAAGAACTTAACCAAAGTGTTACGGACGGATGTATGGACAAGGGTAAAACTATATGGCCGATCAACATACGTAATCAGGCCATAAAAATGATTAAGGGTTGATCTGTAGGCTGCAGACTTCATAAACCATGAATTGAATCCACAAACTGACCCTTTTTCGTCAAACCTTGAAAATTGGTACCCATGAAATTAATATCCATGGTAGTTCAGGGGTCACCAATGGAGGTTCAATAAATTATGCTTAAAAAATATTTACACACGTGTCCTCTTGCCTAAAACGATGAAGTGACTTTGTATGTAAACTTGATTGATTCTTGTCTGTCAGATTACTGTCAGCAATATAAAAAGAGTTTTTCTCTGATGATTGTGAGATTATAAAAATATCTAATTTCCTGATCATATCATTTTGAATGAAACTTAAAATATTGCCGTTTCTTTATGGTGGTTGCGTGTACACTTATTCAACATTTCTTTATCACCTATTCATGGCCAATCTAAAAATTACTGCTAATCACTGTATTAAACAGTCAAAATTTTAAAGAACTTACAATGAGTCTGACACCAAACTGTGCGTGGTTGTCATTTCTGTGTGTAGCTAATGCTGATTTGAGTTGTCCACTTTCTAGGACACCCACATGTTGTGTAATGTTTTTACAGGATGCCAGCGTTATGAACTGCTGGTATGTCTGGTGGAGTTGTAACTTGGTCTCAACGCCATGGATGGCACCTGGTGGCTAATAAGAAACAAACAATACAGGAGTTAATGTAAAACAATTCAAAATGCCAAATTTTCACCCATTTCAAATTGATAAAATTAAGAAATTACAATGCAAAATATTTTAAAGCAAGACACTGCTGTGAAAAAAATAAATAAAACAAAGATGTTAAACATTTGTCAAATTAATCACTTTTGAAAAAAAAAAAATGTTGTTTTGATACTCAAAACAAACTTAAACTTTTAGGAAATATTAACCTATCAATCAAAAATTATTTTTTTGTTTGTAGTAATCATAACTGATAAAATGATTTAGTTGAAATTTATTATAACAATTAATCAATTTAGATTTCTTTGCTATAAAGTTACTAATTGGTAGCTTTCCAGAGACAAACTTCTCTGATTTTAATTTTAAGATTAGACATTTTTAGTTTAAACTTCTGCATTGTTGTGCAGATAAAAGTTATTGAGATTATTGTAAATCTACACGTAACTTACCATGTGAACTACTTGTGTTACTCCATTCACCACTGCTATGTAGTTGTTATTGTTGTGTAGACGTACTTGGTTGTTGCCTTCATTCACAACAGTCCACAATGCTAAAAAGGGTTAATAAATAAATGTATGTAAACAGCATGTTTTTAGATTTTACAGCTTATCAAAAAAAATCAGATCTGTGAGTGTATAAAAAAATTCCCACTGTTTACTTCTCCACATATCTTGAAAGCTCAACTCCTCCATCGCCAATTGCTTAAGAAATAATTCATGGCCGCCCGTGGTTTATTGGAGATTAAACCATGGGTGCCCATTATTTTCGTGGATATTTTACCCAGAGCGTAGCGCAGCGGAGCGAGGGGTTAAATACACGAAAATAATGGGCACCCATGGTTAAATCGAAAATAAACCACAGCCGGACATGAATTATTTCTATTCTAATATGACAATTTTGTGTTTTCAAAGACCTATAGTGTACAATGCTACAGAAGCCATTTTGTTGTTTCTTGCTACGTTTATGTGCAAATGATCCTTTATGACGTCGGCAATTTCAGCGTAAAATCATATAATGACGTCGCCATTTGAACTGTGACGTCGACCTGTGTTTTATTGGAATTTAAACATGGCTTGTCGCCATGGTTTCTATTGTTCTTTCCGGGGACCCATATTAGAATGGATTTTAACGAAAATTGTCATGAGAGAACATCTTGTGTAGAATTTTATTTCTCTTGGATATCTTTCAAGGGAGATAGGGCTGAATTAGTGGCATATCTTTAGTGAGTAGTGACTTAGCTTGCAGAGTATGAAAAATTTAATGACTGGTTTACTTTCGTTAATAGTTTTAAAATACATATGTTCAGCATACTGTCAGTTTTGTTAAATTTTTAAATGCTTTAATGAGAATTGCATGAATAAACAATTACTTTTAACAAGACTATAATTTCAGGACCATTGTGATATTCAATTTCTCAATTATGTCTTCCTTGTTTTGTCTTTTCTCTTGGACATTTGAGATTGATCCTCCAATTTTGGTAGTTTTGTTATTACCTTAAATCTTTATTAATACAAATAATATTGAAATGAAAAGGATAACTTTTACAAACTAACTATTGAATGCCTGAGGAGAATCTGGTCCACATCCATCAACCACCAGTTGTCCTGTAGGGCCCATTACAATCTGTAGTGTTTTACCATTGGCTCTTGATATCAACTGAACAACGTTGTTTGTAAGGAAAAGTTTCTGAAAAAAACAACAACAAAACAATAGATTTTATTCTTTAAGTTCTTCTCTCTTTATGCTAAACATGATTTATGAATCTAACTTTGGTCAAGTTCATTAATGAACAGAAACATATTTGATAAGCCTTTAATATCTGGAGAGATGAACAAAACTTATCAAGATTCACAATGACATAAAGTTGGCTTTGGTAAGGCATTTAAATAGAATATGCTTTGTCTGGTACAGAAAAAGGTAAAAGAGTTTAAGTTATGTTTTGCATCAGTTTCCCATTTTTAATTTTAAGATTTAAATTATCCTTTCAAAACACAAATATTAACCAAAAACATTTTTAAGTGAACCCACCTTGCTAGGGGTGAGTACATATTGTCAGTTAAATCTTCTGATTTGACAAAATCAGGATTTTCTTCTTTAATACCAGCACATCCCCTGTTTCACACTGTCTGACAGCAGCATCAATCTGGTTCCTTGTCCAGTTTAACTTGTCTACTTACCAGTACATCCCCTGTTTCACACTGTCTGATGGCAGCATCAATCTGGTTCCCTGTCCAATTTAACTTGTCTACTTACCAGTACATCCCCTGTTTCACACTGTCTGACAGCAGCATCAATCTGGTTCCCTGTCCAGTTTAACTTGTCTACTTGCCAGTACATCCCCTGTTTCACACTGTCTGACGGCAGCATCAATCTGGTTCCCTGTCCAGTTTAACTTGTCTACTTACCAGTACATCCCCTGTTTCACACTGTCTGATGGCAGCATCAATCTGGTTCCCTGTCCAGTTTAACTTGTCTACTTACCAGTACATCCCCTGTTTCACACTGTCTGATGGCAGCATCAATCTGGTTCCCGGTCCAGTTTAATCCCTTTTCTACCTGTCTACCAACACTATTTACTTCTTTCATAATGGATCCAAACAAACCTGGCTGTAAAAATAGAAAATTGAACATGGAAAATTAGAAAAGACAAAGATGTTTTAAACAGATACAGACTCATTGTCCAATCTAATTAAAATCAGATGTTAGGTCTGTTCATCTCTTTACAGGATTGAAGGCCCTGACACAAGTGACATTAAACAGAAAATATTGTATACATGTATATGACATTAAACAGAAAATATTGTATATAAACACATACATGTACATTCTATACAACACTGTACAAAATACAAATGACAACAAAGTTCCAGACAATAATTTTGCTACGCCTGACGCACGTTTCGTCTATTCAAGACTCATCAGAGGCGCTCTACCAAAAATATAGAAAATGCCAAACATTGTATGAATATGAAATTTTGAAATTTAGACGGATAATTTAAAGCTTTGATGTATTCTCCAACTCAAAAGTGTTGGTACAAATGTTACTCACTATAATACCTTGACTTCTTGATTTACATACATATGTAAGTGTTCAAACTTTCTTGAATTTAAGTTTATTTTTATTGCCAAAAGTTTACAAAATAACAAAATTGCATTTTGTGTGCACATACAAATAAATAACCTGGTTTTAAACAAAACTAATCATTGTCTGGTCCAATATTTGCAGTATTATGTTAGCCTTATTATGATGAATGAAATAAGTGTGATATTAATTTCATGAGAATCTGTTATGCTTGTCTGAATGTTTTTGATACTGATCAGCTTAAACATGTTAAATGCAAATATAAACTGGATAGATAGACTGACTGAAAAACTAAATGTCTAACAACTTCTGTTGGAGAGCTTCACTACAAACAGATATTCAAATTTTGCTGAAAAAATCTTCACCAAAAAGCTCTGCAAAGATTAAATAAATCTGCTAAGTATATTCAAATTATCTGTTGAACTTTAAAAAAAATTTTGGACAGACAAAAACTGGTGAGAACAGATAAATAATATAACAGAACTTTTGAACATGATAATGTATGTATTCCATTAATATGTATTGAAGGCTGCTGGCGGTTGTCCATTGTGGTTTTTCTAAATTGCCGTTTAATTGTGGGCTGTGTCGCGTACACTTATTCCACATCTCTTTATTTTCTATTTACTTACTGAAGATGTGTGCACAACTTTTGGCGGAGGGTTATTCACATAAACTGTTGTCTGCGAAAAAAAGAGGTTTCAATAATCATGAAATAAAAGTAATAGGTGTGCTGAAAAGAAAATCATATCAAAATTTGCATATTTTCACAAGAACTGGTTAAATTGAGAAAAAATGAAACTCAGTATTTCAATAACATCTAGTTTAACATGTTCAAAGACAGTATCTATTTGTATTGATTACATTTGAATATCGCGACTTGCATTCGCTTTGTTGATTTCTGCTCGGTTGGTTTTGCGTTTCTTCGAGCTGTTTTTTGTTTTTTTGTTTACCGGTTTTGTCGTTGCCCTTTCGGACTATTGACACTTGGGTGCCCCATTGGTGCCTCTTTGCTTCTTTTGATATTTAGGATTATTTACTATCAAGTTTATAAGCTGTTTGTTGCAAGTGACTTTACAAGTTTATGACTACATGTACTTACATGAGATGATTGACTTCCCGGGGGAGGATACTGGTATGGTGGTGGGGGTCCTTTCTGTGCCATTTTTAGTCTTACTACAATGATAAAAATAAACAAAAATATTTTCTACATCTCAAGTTAAATAGATGTCACAAAGTTCATATGTATGTACATAGATAAAGTTTCCTTACTTAAAGTAAATAACTTTTCGACAATTAACTTTGCTCTTTTTTCAATTTGCAAGTGAAAATAAGTTGAATACACCTAATGCTATTTCTATGTCTCAATGTTATTTCAATATTGTTTTAGACTGAAAAAACTGCCTTTTGGTCATCCAGATTTCCGACCAGTGCCTCCCTGTGGTGGAAGACGGGCCCTGCTCCAGCAATAACAAAAAATACTCTGGAGCAGCCAACACTGGCAGTGGTGTGTCATGGGCTGGACGACCCATGCACATGGCGAGTCTAAAAAAGTTGCTGCAGAGGCTCTTTAGCCTATAGTCACGACTATAAAAACCCATCAGTCAGCTGCCATTTCCAAATAATATTCCCTTTTAAGTCATTCCAGTAGGAATAAAAAAATTGTTATTATAATTACTCTGAAAGAGTAATCATAACCAGTCCGTAAACTATAACAGTTAACTCATCAATTAAAAAGAATAAGATGTTGAAATAAGTGTGCAGCCTGCATAAACAGGCAGAAATTTATTAACAACTATGAAAAACAACCAGCAGCCCTAAAAATAATATAAATTGACTATATTATGCTTAGAATGGGTATGTATACAACATATTAAAGTTAAAACTATAAAACTGCCTTGTTTGATTTTTTCATAACCTTTAAACTTGATATTTAACAGGAAATCAATCATGAGATTACAAGCAAAATCTACATTACATTTTCCACAGGGCTACCTAAAAATTTAATTAAAATAATAGCTTCACATAACAACCATTTACCTTATTACAAAAATTCTAAAATGAATGCATGAAATTTCAACTCAACACTTCTTTAAATAACCACTTTATGGTGTGATGTTTTATTATCAAATGACAATGAGTCATAAAAATTGAAAAATCTATTAATCTATGGTGACAGTTTAATCACAGTTAAAATAGAAACTATTTGTCTTTGCTTACCTCTGTTTCAATAGTTTAAACAGCCACAAATACTAAATAATTTCTGACGAAAGATGATGGACCAAGTTCCACTTTTCTACTTTCGATTTCTATGGTTTAACGTTAACTACAACTAACAAAGCCTTATTGCCAATGACATGCGCATTACCACTAATGAATATGCATCGCCTCAGAGACATGTGCCATATACAGATTCTAAATATAGCAATAATAAAAACATGGTTAAACTGAAAGTAGATTGATTACTAAAAATATAGATAACTGACTAACATTGGCAGGCATTGTTGTTGGTTTATGTGTTTGTGTGACTTTGGCCTTTAAATATTAAAGCTGGGTTAAACAAGCTGTCTGTTACGCCTCTGCGCCGAAGAGTATAGTTATCAGCCATATGATGGGTCGATGTTAACTAGGTATGTTCCTTTCAGACTTTTAACACTTGATCTTTTTTCTCTGGTATAACGCATATAACATAAAAAAATCAAAAGCCAGAGCCCAGAGCTATTGGATTTAGGGACGGAACATTTAACTTGAAAAGGGGGGGGGGAGCTTAGTTTTTTGTTTTGATCAGATTTTTTTTTCGCGCAGAGCACGGACAAAATATTTATTTTTCAAAGGCGTCGCGACAGAATATTTTTTTTTTCATTATCAGCATTATTTTTTTTTTGGCAGAAATCCTTCTTCAGAATATTTTTTTTCTTACCCTCAGCTGCCAAAATATTTTTTTCATCAAAAATAATTTTCAGAATATATTTTTAGGAAAAACCAAGCCCCCCTTCAAGATCAATGGTCGGTCCCTTAGGAATATGACTGGAAAGTTGAAGTATATGTCTGTTGGTAGGAATCTTCCTTCTTTTGTTGTATTTGAAGACATGACAACTAGTAATTAAAGTCATGCTATATGTCTGTGGGTAAGATTCTTCCTTCATTTGTTGTATTATAAGACATGACAACTAATAAAGTCATGCTATATGTCTGTGGGTAAGAATCTTACTTCTTCAGTTGTATTTGAAGGCATGACAACTAGTAAAGCCATGCTATATGTCTGTGGGTAGGAATCTTCCTTCATTAGTTGTATTTTTAGACATGACAACTAGTAAAGTCATACTATGTGACTGCTGGTAAGAAATCGTCCTTCATTGGTTGTATTGTAAGACATGACAACTAGTGAAGTCATGTTATATATGGATAAGAAATTAAATCTTGCTTCATTAGTTGTATTTGAAGGCATGACAACTAGTAAAGTCATAGTATATGTCTGTGGGTAAGACTCTTCCTTCATTGGTTGTATTATAAGACATGACAACTAATAAAGTCATGCTATATGTCTGTGGGTTAGAATCTTACTTCTTTAGTTGTATTTGAAGGCATGACAACTAGTAAAGCCATGCTATATGTCTGTGGGTAGGAATCTTCCTTCATTAGTTGTATTTTTAGACATGACAACTAGTAAAGTCATACTATGTGACTGCTGGTAAGAAATCGTCCTTCATTGGTTGTATTGTAAGACATGACAACTAGTGAAGTCATGTTATATATGGATAAGAAATTAAATCTTGCTTCATTAGTTGTATTTGAAGGCATGACAACAAGTAAAGTCATAGTATGATCATAGTATATGTCTGTGGGTAAGACTCTTCCTTCATTGGTTGTATTATAAGACATGACAACTAATAAAGTCATGCTATATGTCTGTGGGTAGGAATCTTCTTTCATTAGTTGTATTTTAAGACATTACAACTAGTAAAGTCATACTATATCTGTGTGGGTAGGAATCGTCCTTCATTAGTTGTATTATAAGACACGACAGCTAGTAAAGTCATACTATATGTGTGTGGGTAGGAATCGTCCTTCATTAGTTGTATTATAAACACGACAACTAGTAAAGTCATAGTATATGTCTCTGGGTAGGAATCTTCCTTCATTAGTTGTATTTTTAGACATGACAACTAGTAAAGTCATACTATGTGACTGTTGGTAAGAAATCGTCCTTCATTGGTTGTATTGTAAGGCATGACAACTAGTAAAGTCTTACTATATGTGTGTGGATAGGAATCTTACTTCATTAGTTGTATTTTAAGACATGACAACTAGTAAAGTCATGTTATATATGTCTGGATAAGAAATCTTGCTTCATTAGTTGTATTATAAGACACGACAACTAGTAAAGTCATAGTATATGTCTGTGGGTAAGACTCTTCCTTCATTGGTTGTATTATAAGACATGACAACTAGTAAAGTCATGCTGTATGTCTGTGGGTAGGAATCTTCTTTCATTAGTTGTATTTAAAGACATGACAACTAGTAAAGTCATAGTAGATATATGTGGGTAGGAATCCTCCTCTATTAGTTGTATTTGACGACATAACAACTAGTTAAGTCATATTATATGTCTGTGGTTAGAAATCTTTTCACTACCACAACCAGCAAACATCAAGAGAGGGACGGGACGAACGTTCAATTTTAAAGGGGGGGGGGCTTAGGAGATTTTCGAAATGAATAATCAAGCCGGCAAAATATATACTAGTAATCTGGCGCCGACCCCCTAGAAAATAATTTATCTGTACATAGCAAGCCCAGATTCTGCAGAATGAACAACCGAAAACGAATAATTTATTTCGCAGGGTAAATTTTGAAAACAATCTTGCTCGACAAAATCATCCAAGCCAGCCCTCCACCCTCCTTCAAATTCCCTAAAAAGGTTTCATTACCATATATTTATATGCATCAGTGCGGGAAAACTCCGAATTCGACAACTGTAAACTCTCAGAAAATTAAGAATATCTGGTGAGTGAAACGTTTTGGGGGATGTAATTTTCACTCTTTAGTACGGATGTATGGTCCTGTTAGGGCTTTCACTCGAATTTTAATAAAAGTAACCATACTTTGATTTGTTGCATGTTTCTATAGTCTATGTGGTGCCCTATTCAGAAAAAAAGAAAAAAAAATCTGACCCATTATGTATGGTTTCAGCAGGGGCAGGCTCTGAAAACGCAAAAAAAAAAAAACAAACGTTTTTCTGTAATCAGCGTCGGCCAACTTTATGATCCTATATTTTGACCCCGGACCCCCCTAGATTCTTTTTTTGTGTGATCTTGTTCAGTAATTTATTCTCGTTTAGACAATACAAATTTCATATCTGTAAGTTCAATATTATTCAAAAAGTTGCAAAATCACATGTATACGGTAACCGCGGCCATGATGGCAAAAGTGAATGTCGGTCTTCTGAGATAAAACTTGAAGAAAAAAAAAGAAAAAGAATTTCTGTATAAAATATCATGCAAGTGTATTACTTCTATGCACCCATGCAATATTTACGCAGTAGGGTCACCCAAACGGACGCTAGGGGTGTTGGGCTAAAGCAGGTGCGGTCGTAATTTCGAAAATCAGGCAATTTAAGACAACACCGGGTGGCTCCGACCTTTGAAAGGCTAATACGGCCGATTGAATCAATATAAAGATCTGATTTTTTGTCTATATTCTTGGCACATATGTATCTTTTGATACACTAAACAGTTCTGCACTTAAGGTTTGTCTCTTGTCCAGAAATTCTTCTTACGTAAAAAGTAGAATTTTCAGCAAAATTTACTTGATTTTTTTCACAAAAATTCGTGAAATACCGAAAAGTGCTTCCTCCTGAAAAGAAAACTATTGCACGAAACTCCATTAATTTTGTTATATTTGTATAATATGGACACTGGACTTTTGATACAGCAAGTTTTTACTCTGAATTCAAAATTCCCAGTGGTGATGGCACCCACTGCACCGCATTTTGCTCATTTTTCACATTTTATTTCGTGAACTTTTTTTTTCACTGATGAATAAAAATAGGATCGAATTCATGAACCTCACTGAATCATGTGATTTAATTTAGGTCCTCTGGAACTTCTACTTCAAAGATATATACAGTTTATAACTATATCATAAGTGATAGCTCCCGGAAATGCGATTAAAATTGACATTGTCGGTAAAAATACCTCTTTTTTCAGGATTTCGTCTGGGAATTTCGGTCAACTGTACCCAACTTTGTAGCACCAAATAAACCCCCGACTCAAAAGTCCCAGAGTAGTCAAAATACTACCAAAGTGTCGGGCAAGGATTGCTCTTTCCATTGAAATCCTATTTGTTACCCTGTATTGCATAGTTTACATGCGACGTTGAAAATACGTTGTACGGAGATTCCTATGGATTTCTGTCCAAAATCGGTCTCATGAAAAAGGCTATTCCTGTTATACAACTGATATTAGATTAGTTTGCCGAAAGTTGACGAATCCGGAGTTTTACCGTACGGTACAGAGTGGTTTAACAAAGTTTTTGAATTATCGGCCAGTTTCTAATATCAAAAGAAATTTCCGTCACAAAGTTAGAAAAGCGAATAAAATATGTTACCCCCCCCCCCCCCCCCCCCCCGCGCGTTATATTATGTTCAGTCGATATTCATAGATTATGAATGATTTCTAAATTTCAGCAATTTTATCTTTGATAATAGATATAATACATTATCGTTATTAGCCAATAATTACTGCAAACCATTAAAGAATTATTGTTAATTCGGTCGTATTGACAAACATTTTACTTCCTGGTCTGGGACGATGAATATTCATTAGTAGTTATGCGCATGCCATTGGAAATAAGGCTTTGTTAGTTGTAGTTAACGTCAAACCGATTTCTATATTTACATTTCTCGTCTGGATCATCAGTACGTTTTAAGATTAGGAATAAAAACATACATTTGGCAATGCTCATAATCAACATTGACTAAATTATTTTTTCCATCTTTTTAGGATGAAGAATATAAAAAGATGACAGTTTACCTTTTAATTTCAGTACTTTTTGCTGTTTTTCTATCACAACTCAATTGCCAACTTGTTGTTAATGTGAAAGATTTGGGAGGGGATGTAACTGTTGAGAGTTTTCTGGGAAATACCACATCAGATACAGTACATTTAGATTTTCTGAACAAAGATGGAACACACATTACTCAGTTTATTGATTACAAAACAGTTAGTATCATTTTGGTTTTCTTTACTCGTTTGTTGTATTATTTACCATAAGCAGCATTTTTAATTATTTTTGAGTTGTTTTGCTACATGTAGTCAGTATGAGTAAGTTAATAATTGCTATACTCTCAAACAGCACGATTTCAGCCATATCTGTGAGATTAACATGAAAAGGGTGATACAATGAACATGAAATGATTATGAAATGGAGGAAGAGGGAAATAAGGCTAATATTCAGGACAAGAGTTTTGACTGCCACTGGTAAAAAGGAGTGATGGGCAATTTGGCCTCCTGCATGGGGATCCTACTCTTACCAAGACCTGCAGCAGGATTCTTTAACATGCGAGGAGTATGACATTTTTCACAACACAGTGCACCATTATGATTTGCAGTAATGTTTTCCTCAAATTAGCCTGACGACCCTGGTATTCATGATGGGGCTGCTCCATTCAACAATCTGGGACACACATCCAAATAGCTTTGTGGGCTAAGTGGCCAGACTTGATGTCCATTTTATTGGCGCTCTTTAATGTACTTTAACTGACAATTTAAGCACAGCTGTGGGCCTATTTGCCATTGGAACCTGCCAGGCCTGGGGTCAATAACAATGCAAAGTAATGCATGGCATTACCATTACTTTACTAATTTTGTCATTACATTTCATTACCATTACTTTTTTCTCTCCCCTGTAATGCATTACATTACCATTACTTTGCTTGTGTAATGCATTGCATTACACATTACATTTTGATTAGATATTTATAGGTGAATCATTTTGTACTTCTAATAGGTCATTTGCAAAAGACACTATTATTTTGTTCGGCCAAAAAAAAAAAATTTGTGTTTCCGGTTACCCAACCCTACCTATTTTTCTATGCCTTCCCTTATTAAACATTTTTATTGCCATTTTTGCTTCAACCTGCACATTGTTCTGAGTTGTTTTCCCCCAGACATTTTTAATACATGAAATATACATTTCATAATACAATGTAGGATGGGACCATTTGATTTTTAGGGGGGTGAGCTTTTGTGAAATTTGAAATAACTAGAAAATGTGTCTATGAGCCACAGGATGGCCCTCCCGTTCTTGAAATATCATTGACCCTAAATGTGCATTACCTGCCTGGGATATGGACCTTTACCAAGAAATTGATCAAAAGTGTTCATGGGTAAAATATAGGTCGCTGTGACCTTATTTCTGGTGGGTGGTGCCATGTTACCAAGACTCATCGAGTAGTGAAATATTATTGACCCCTAACATGTAGTATTCAAGATATGGACCTTAACCAAGAACTTAACCAAAGTCATTCATGCGTAAAATATAGGTCACAGTGACCTCATATCTATTGGATGGTGTCACCTTACCCAAGACACATCTAGTAGTGAAATATCATTGACCCCCAACATCTAGTATCCAAGTTATGGACCTTAACCAAGAACTTAACCGCAGTCGTTCATGCATAAAATATAGATCACAGTGACCTAATTTTTATTATGGCCCGACCAAGTATGTGGATCGGACATATAGTTTTACCCTTGTCTGTCCGTCCGTAACACTTTGGTTAAGTTCTTGGTTAAGGTCCATTACTCGGATACTAGATGTTGGGGGTCAATGATATTTCACCACCAGATGGGTCTTGGGTAGGGCTACACCACCCACTAGAAATTAGGTCACAGTGACCTATATTTTATGCATGAACAACTTCGGTAAAGTTCTTGGTTAAGGTGGTGAAATATCATTGACCCCTAACATGTAGTATCTGAGATAAGGACCTTAACCAAGAACTTAACCAAAGTGTTACGGACGGACAAGGGTAAAACTATATGTCCGATCCACATATGTGGTCGGGCCATAAAAAGGCAGAATGCCAAAAATCAGGAAATAAAAAGGCATGACTGGAGTAATAATGCATACATGTAATTTATATTGTATTCTCATCTAGCTGCAAACATGTAGCTCTGGTGGCCGCTTGATTTTTGTTAGTTGCGGCCGCAATTAAAAAAAAAATTA
This sequence comes from Arcuatula senhousia, assembly GCA_963971305.1. Taxonomy (NCBI): domain Eukaryota; kingdom Metazoa; phylum Mollusca; class Bivalvia; order Mytilida; family Mytilidae; genus Arcuatula; species Arcuatula senhousia. The sequence goes on along the minus strand of OZ020306.1, from coordinate 21,997,069 downwards.
AATGAGCGGCCTCATGTTTGCAGCTATATTCTCATCTTGCTTTACTAAATATTTAAGCCATATTGAAAACTGATCATATTTTTAATTTTCAAAAATGTTTTCATGAAATTTACATAGGAAGAAATGTTAAAAATAAGTTTCTATAATTTTAGGAGACACAAATATTCAAAGCATATGTGCCATGGGAGGAAGAACAAGGTTTTGGACAGAGTAAACCTCAAGTTCTTTGTTTTGTGACCCGGTTTACAAAGAATGAATTTATTTCTTCAGATGCAATGTCCAAGCTGCGACAGGCAAGTAAATACTGCAATTGACATCTAACAAGGGAGTGCATAAGCTGTCAAAACATAGTAGTTTACTAAAATATAATAGTTGCTTACTAACATATTCATGAAGTATAAGTGCTTTTACATGGTTAAGAACTTTACAGATCATTTCATAACTACAAACATTCATAAAAATATTTTCTTTACCATTTTATACCAACATTTTAAAAATATTACACAGGTTTAGGCACAATTTACACATGTTCCATCTTTTTATTTTTGTTAAATTATAATTTATTAATTTGTATTACAGAAAAATCCCTCAGCTATAAGAACTCCAGAGGAAGAGAAAGTCCCTGAAAGCCATTTAATGGATGCCTATCTGGTGCTAGAGAAGTCCCATATTATATCTCCTAAGATATATAATTTTTGCAGAGATGCCAAAGAGACTGTATTCACAAAGGAAACTGATATTAAAATTTGGTCAAAATGTAAGATTTTGAACTTAAAAAATGCCATTAAATGCATGTTTTTGAATATTACTTTTGCATACAAAATTTCATACACATAGGGTCTGTAGTTCATGGTATTTAAAAGCTAATACCCCTATATAGTTCTTGTGTTGTTAAAAATACTAAATCAGTAATTCAAAGCTGAGCTTGTCTGAAGTTTGGGCATAAACAAAGTGAGGCCAGCAAACACATTCTAAAAAGCTTAAAAGATATATAGCTTAAAAAAAATCAATTCAAATTTTGCAAATACATTTGTATTTTTCTTGCAGCACTAGGACACGACCAGAATGAAATGATTTCTGCCATTAGACAGTCCTATCCTGCTAAATACAGTCAATGTAAAGACATTAATGACTTGTACAAACCGTGTGTCTGTCACTTTCACGTCTGTATAGGATGGTACCCGTGTGGATTGAAGTATTGTCGAGGGAAGGATTCAGCGGGAAAATATGTCAGTTACAGATGTGGAATCAAAACTTGTAAGAGACAAATGTCATTTGATTTTGTGTCGAGACAGAAATTGTATTGTCTTTGGGACTTTTAGATGTTCTAGTAATGTAAGCAGGGGTCGACATTAACTTTTAAATCCCCTTGTCCTGTCGGACAAGTTACAGCTAAGTTTTACTTGTCCGAAAGTACAAAGTACTTGTCCGAGTTTTTACCTAGAATGACGTAGAGGCATATATATTTAAAGGAATTTTTTTTTAAATATCAATAGAATGGACTGCACCTTAACCATATTAACAAACTTTATTTTAATTGTGTTTTCAATTTTCTATGAAGATTTAACTGTCCTCTTTTGACTACGACTCCAATACACCATAATTACTTTCAGTTTATAGCATTATTGAACTACAATATCCATCAACTATCTGATTGGTTGATAATTAAATGGCCATGAAGGAATGTGTGATCATCACTTCGTAGTGCTCGGGTATCTTACTATGTATTATCGGTTATACAAGAGAAGTTTTGAAAAACTGATCTCCAATTGGATATGATATATTTAATTAACCAATAGGAATAGGGTTTTAAATAGAATGTTCTATAATTAAACTTGGGTTTTCCTTTTTGAGAAAATTTATACAAAATGGCGACCGATTAATGAAAAACGACAACGAAAGAAGTTTCAAATCACAGTTTTTAAAGAAATTAACTTCGGAAATGACGAAACTAGGAAATCAATATAGTTATTATAAATACTTTTTCACTTGCCCGATCGGACAAGCTGGATTTAAGTTTTAGTTGTCCGACTTCGCATTTCACTTGTCCCTGGCAATCGGACAACCGTTAATGTCGAACCCTGGTAAGGTGGCAGGCTGAAGTCAAATATGAAATTTTTATATGTTCACATGCTTTATTTATTTTCTTGAAACCTAGCTTTAATTGTTGACAATAAGCTTTTGATATGTAGATAAATTTTGATTTTATTGTTTTCTTTTTGATTGCCATCTTAGATGTAATTCTTTTCTATCATAAATAATTCATCCTGGTGCTATTTATTTTTCAAGATACATATATGTTTTTATTGACTTTAAAGATGCATAATAATATGATTTTCATAGATTTTTTTGTCTCCATTATAAAATGTATTAAATTGTATGCACTATCATGAATAATTTTTGTACATTGTTTTTATACGATATGTATTCGTAATGACTTTTCACAATGCATTAAAGAATTAGAGCTAAAAGGAATTTTTTTACCATCAAAATATTTATAATCCAATTGTAAAAATATTTATATGGTTGTTATCAAGAGACTGAGGCATGTATTTGCCAGAAACTGACAGAAATTTCAGTGATCTGCAAGAGCGTGTGCCCCCATCTATAAGGGATTATAAAATATAACATTTTAAATCCTATTTAATATGTAAAATATGTTTCACGTGGAGGAAACAAAGCTGTAAATGTTGTAAGTGATAGTAAAGATGTATTTCTTTTTTTATGAATACATGTATATTGACGGTGAAGAAAAGGATAGTTCCAAAGTGATCCCTCTATGTCTTCTCACATGTGACATATAACACACAAATATATAGGTTTTATCCAATTTATATAACTATACATACAATGTACATAACAGATACAATCCACAATAAAATAAATATATAATTAATTTATAAATTAATAAATTAATTGCATACTGTGAATGTATTAATATTCATGGGGTACCAATGTTGGTGGTTTTCGTGGGTCAGGCAAACCACGAAATTCCTTACGAACGAGAATTTAACATTGTTTTTTATAGAGAATTTGTTAAAACCATGAATTCATGTATCCATGAATATGCAATTTATGAAAATTGATACCCACAATTTTAAGTACTTTCACAGAAGTATAAGATTGAGATTTAACAGTCATTTACATTTAGCACTTTTACAATACATTTACAATGATGTACAGGATTAACATTATTTATTTGTCAATAAATATATTCTATGTCAGTTTAAATATGCATGCATGGTAAAATATTTTGAATCATGATCTTTCAATGACTGCTATTGAGTGATTTAGGAATTTCATAATCTGAAGGACATTAATCTTTTAAATCAAGTAAAATGAAAATTTTGAAGCAGAAAAATAACAATGTCTATAAAATATATAAGTTTAATCAATTATATCACTATTGTCTGTAAACTTATATCTCCATCAGTTTTAACTGTTATATTGTGCACTAATCATCAGTTGTAGGTCAGACTCTTTATCTGTGGGTTCATTTTAAGTATCCAATTAACTGTACTCAGTAACAACACCATGTTGTAATGGCTGAAAAAAAAGAAAGTTTTCCATTACAATAATTTGCGCATGGATCAAACTTTAACTTCAATTTTTTTACACAAATCAAAATATGTCACTTACTATTTCATATTTTTTTGCTCATCTTAAAATAAGATCCACACCAAAAAGTTGCTTGAAGACATATAAGTTTTTGGTCAGTTGGTCAATCTTAAATAGTCTGATACACCTAAACATTAAAACTTTACCACCTAAATGACACTTGTAAAGATCCTACAAACTGTACTGAATACAATGTACACAGCTCACACCTTACATTGGTAATAAACAAAAGATTTTATTTTAAATTGGTACTATTTATATTTCTATACTTCAATCTTATGGATAAATTTTTATGCAGGAATATAAAAAGGAATTTTTTCTTTGTAAATATACCTTGCAATGCCTTGAAAGGTCTTCAGTTTCTGTGCAAATTCATCAATATCTAAGGTGTTGACAAAGTTCCCAGCACATGTACAGTACTTGCCCATGTTACTTTCTTTTACCTGGAAATATCTAACCAGCTATTAGGTACCCATTGATAAGCAGCACTGCATCAAAATAACTAGAATATTGAAATCAGTAAACCATGATGTTCCAAAAGTATAATTTTATGGACTTGAACAATTCTTCTATAAGTGGTCATTCATGCGGAGAATAAAGGTCACAGCCAGCATTCGAAGCATGTATTGTGCTAAGCATTACTAGGTGCACCTACCATAGCGATATGATTGATGCGGCATTTGTCAGTAAGAGGGAATAGACTAAAACCATTCTTCTGAAAGTGGTCATTCATGCGGAAAATATAGGTCACATCCAGCATCCGAAGCATGCATTGTGCTTAGCATCACTAGGTGCACCTACCATACCAATAAAATAGATGTGGCATTTGTCAGTAACTGGGAATAGACTTACAATTCTTCTGAAAGTGGTCATTCATGCAGAAAACATAGGTCATGTCCAGGATCCAGAGCATGCATTGTGCTTAGCATCACTAGGTGCACCTACCATACCAATATGATAGATGTGGCATTTGTCAGTAAGTGGGAATAGACTTTAACAATTCTTCTGAAAGTGGTCATTCATGCGGAAAATATAGGTCACGTTCAGCATCCAAAGCATGCATTGTGCTTAGCATCACTAGGTGCACCTACCATACCAATATGATTGATGTGGCATTTGTAATTAAGTGGGAATTTAGAAATATGGGGCTTTGGGACGGACCCGAACACTATATGCCCCTCTACTTTTGTAGATAGGGCATAAAAACAAAGTTTTTCCAATAAATTTTGACAGGTTACATGAAATTTTAATATGCAAACCTAAAATGAGGCTAAATCGCAGTGTAAAATTTCAGATCTGTACCTCTTCTAGTTTTGGGTTTCAGGTTCACAAAAAATAATAGGTCAACACATTTAAGCACATTAAATATTCATTCAAAGACGTAGCATAAATTGCAAGTTATTGACATTTCCCTTTAATGAATAAAACCATAGACTTTCAAGGTACAAAATTTGTTGTTGCATAAAAGACACAAATATATTTCTTCAAAATATTGAATCAATTTTGTTTTAACTAAGATCTGTTCACTTACTCCTTGACATTTGGTACACTTCAAATCTTGTAATACATAAGCCATAGACTTCCGATGCACTGCATCTAACAGATTCTGTTCTATCTCTGACATATCATAGGGATTGTGGCACTGGACACAGGACCAAGGACACCTAAAACAGAGTTTTTAAAACATTAAAATGTTTTTAAATGAAAAAAAAATAATCATACAGTGATATTTTATTCTTTTTAAAGTATATTATATAGAAGTCGTTGCTTGTAGGTGAAAAGGCAAGGAGATTTCACTTGGCTATTTAGACTTAACATTTTTAAGATCAATCTAAGATATGATCTTTGGAATTTGTAACTGGTATCATAAATCAATCATCATTTTCAATATTATTTGGTCTGAACAAAACTAAATAATATCTGGACTTCTTTCATCTGAGTGCCTCAACTAGTTAAATCACACCACATTTTATATGTGTCTTTCTTAAGCCAGGAATCTTATCAAAGTTAATGTTTGTACTCGTAGTCACTGTACACCCAGATGGGGGCACATGTATTTCTTTGACAGTTTCAGGGATTTTTTTAAATGTAAGCATTAAAGAGTGGGAAGGTTGGGCCTAAAAAAGTAGTTTTACCCCACCACATTTTATACCTGCCTGTACTAAGCCAGGAATCCTTGTCAAAGCTTTTGTTTGTCCCTGTCAACTATCTGTTTTTTGTTCTATGTCCAGAAATGGGTCTTTCGCTGATAATTTAGGGATTTGTTTGAATCTTATGTATTGTATTTTTAGTCTTAGGCCAATGCAAGATTGTCAGCAGCGACCTCTGGTCACTTTGAAGACTGCTGGCTGTTTTCCATTGTGATTTTTTAAATTGCCATTTCTTTATGTTGGTTATGTCGCATACACTTATTCAACATCTCTTTATCGTCTACTATACTTTTTTCTAGGGCCAAAAATGCAAAAATGTGAGCAGCAATCACTGGTCACCTTGAGGACGGCTTCTTGTCTTCCATTGTGGATTTTTATATTATTGCTGATATATGATGGTTGAGTCGTGTACAATTATTCCACATGTAATTATTTTTTTTAATAAGATATTAAAACAGATCTTTTTACCCAGTAGCATCTCTATCCATGTAAGGATCTCTACAAAGGTCAAGGTCCCTAACATGGTTACAATGTTTACAGATGACCTCTGGAAGGACGTATGATAAACAGGGGTCACGGAACTGTGACTCGTCAGAGAACTCTCCCATCCCAATCAGCTTCAGCAAGTCTCTCTTCATCTTGGTCACTTGGATGTTTATACTACTGTCTAACGACAATACCTGTCCAAAAATTTAAATGCTGATTATACCAATGGCATTAAAAACAAAGGGTTCCACTAAGTTGTGCTAAGCATACCCCCACTTGACTATTCAGAAAACCATTAGTATATGATGACTGACCTGGAAAGGGGAGGCACGGTACAACTCATCAAGCTTAAGCTGTATACCAAATTTAAAATCAATCCCTTCTGTAGAAGCCAAGAAATCTGTTACGAAAAATTGTCTATTTTTGACCCTTAAAAAAGTCTAAGTCGGCTCAGAAAACAGGAAGTAGATGATGAACTGACCTGAAAAGGGGAGGCACGGTATAACTCATCATGCTGAAGCTGTGTACCAAATTTGAAACCAATCCATCCAGTAGAAGCAGAGAAATTGAACCAGATGGACGGACAAGGTGATTGCAATATAGCCCCCTCTCTTACGTGTGGGGGAATAATTATATGAAAATTCCAGCATTTGTCAACAGTAATCAAAGGTGTAAAATGTTTCAAATCTTTACTATTTTTTAACTTTTAAACTGATGAAGTCAGAATAAGCCTGGCCATTAGTTAAACTTTATAAATTTCAATTTGACACCAATGTGGTTTTAGTACATACCTTACAGATAGCCTTGATGAATTCTAAGGCTGGGTTTTTAAGCTGTAGATGTGACCCTGGAGGTTGGGGAAACTCAGCAGCTATAGTATTCCTACTCCCTGACAACTTCTTGTTGATTTTCTGTGTTAATCTATGAAAATAAAGTCTTCATTGTATTAAGACAGTTCTTCTTAATTACAGTGATGCTTTGCAGAATGCATTGATTTTAAGGGGAATTCTCAGTTAAATTGCCTATCACAGTTAATTGTACATGTACATCAATTTTATGAAGCCTATTTTACAAAAAACAAAAAATTTTAAACTCTGAAAGTTTTAAGTTCCATTCAAATTTTATAACTATTCTAAATGGTTTTTAAAATGGCAAGAGACATATACAAATAGCCAACTTACGCAAACATCTGTTGAGCTAAGTCTCCTTGTATCAGATCTTGAGCAAATGACACAGCAGATGGTGTGGTGGTATTATCTGGTGGCATTATAGTAGTCTAAAATGAATGATATATTATAAATTATAGTCTTAAATCTTGAAATGTGTTCTATCAGACAAAACCTAATCTGGTGTACTTGATTTGATTACCTTAGTATGAGCCTTGTATGTTGATCTGGTCCTTGCAGTAAAAATGCCTCCCTCTTTGCTCTATTAAACAGGAGAGATCAAACAAACTTGTGTTGATACTGTAATTTTTTGTCAAACTCATTTTCATTGTTCTGTTTCTAATTTTCTTTGACATGCTAAATAATGGTAAAATTGCATTAAATGTTGGTTTCATAACTTGTTTTAATTTACCTGAGATTGGCTGTTATGACGTCTCTTAACAGGTGTATTGCCTGGTGTCTTACCTGTGATTGGCTGTTATGACGTCTCTTAACAGGTGTATTGCCTGGTGTCTTACCTGTGATTGGCTGTTATGGCGTCTCTTAACAGGTGTATTGCCTGGTGTCTTACCTGTGATTGGCTGTTATGGCGTCTCTTAACAGGTGTATTGCCTGGTGTCTTACCTGTGATTGACTGTTATGACGTCTCTTTACAGGTGTATTGCCTGGTGTCTTACCTGTGATTGGCTGTTATGGCGTCTCTTTACAGGTGTATTGCCTGGTGTCTTACCTGTGATTGGCTGTTATGACTTCTCTTAACAGGTGTATTGCCTGGTGTCTTACCTGTGATTGGCTGTTATGGCGTCTCTTAACAGGTGTATTGCCTGGTGTCATTCTTTGTTGTTCTTCCTGCATATGGTTATACACCGACAGAATATATCCTGCTACTATCATCTACAAAGAGCAGATTTTATTCATATTGATAATACCCTGGAAGTATTAAATTGACAGGAATTACAACAATAAATTAACACAATTAATTTCCCACTATTTATCTGTAGATAATAAAGGTACCAACTCAGTTTATCAAGTAGGCGATAACACGCTTGAAGATGGTCTGCGTTTCCGACAGCAATTTTGAAGAAAAAACATCACGTGGGTTTACTATCGGTGGCCTTTATCAGTTACACTATTAATATGGATACGGGACCACCTGTGGTTTGCTTGCGGTGCAATTACCTGGTTGCAACGGCTTCTACTACTTATTCGAAAGTAAAGATTGAAAAAATGATAAAAATCAGTCAACATTGAGCAAAGTTATGGCACAATGAAGATAAAGAATTTGCTCAATTATTGACTATTTGAAGAAAGCGCAATATTTTCAAACTGTGATTTCTTTTACATCTGATATTTTCTGATTATGAAAATATTATGGTCTTCAAAAGGAAAGAGTTTTCTTCTTTGTGGTATGTGTCGTTACTATGTAGGATGTTGTAGGATACTCCAAAAACTAAGAAAAAGTGAAACAAATTTATCGTGAAATACAGAAATTTTTGATTTTTTTGTAGTTATTACACTGAATATAACACAAAAAATAGGGCATGTAATGGGACATTAAATGATACCCCGCCACAATATAATATCAAAAATTCATAAAATTTGATTTCAAACTGTTTTACGGATCATGCTGGAAATTGAACTTGACCTGTATTTTATTGTACTAAACAGCTGTACAAAATATCATTTGAATCTCATGACATGTTTTCAAGTTATTGGTCGGAAACTAAAAATTTCATGAAATTTGATTTTTCAAAGTGGCCTATCTCGAAAACTATTTTTTGGATCATGGTGAAAATCGAACTTGACCTTTTTTTTTTGTACATAACAGCTGTGCAAAATATCATGCAAATCCTTTGACGCGTTTTCAAGTAATTGGTCGGAAACTCAAAATTTCATGAAATTTGATTTTTCAAAGTGGCCTATCTCGAAAACTATTTTTTGGATCATGCTGGAAATCGAACTTGACCTGTATTTTATTGTACTAAACAGCTGTGCAAAATATCATTCAAATACTTTAATGCGTTTTCAAGTTATTGGTCGGAAACCTTTGGGGGACGGACGGACAGACACCGAAACAAGAGGCTCCCAAGAGCCTGAATCGCTCACCTGAACTACACAGGTACATATATTTGTAGATATTATTGTGCTTAACCATATGCGATTTAAATTTCTGAAATATCTTGATTAGTTTTCAAGATATTCATGATATTGGGCTTAATAAGAGTAAATTTGGCAAAAATTAGGAAAAAGAACAATAACTCCCACATCAGGAATCAGATCTTTTCGGAAAATTCAGGACAGGTAGGTCTTAATATGCTGATCACTTTTGATTCTTGCACAATTTTGATATCTGAAACCATTTTTGAGTTATTAACAAAAAAATGCAATTTACCCCTATGTTCTATTTTTAGCCATGGCGGCCATGTTTTTTTACAAATAAAAAATCTGAACGATAGAGTTGCAGCATATAAGCCATTAAACAAGTGTGCCATGTTAAGATGCAGTTGGTTTTACCGTGTCAAACAAGTTAATTCTTGAAATTCAGGGGGAAAGTAATGATAAATGGTAAATTTTGATGCTTTAAGGGCCATAACTCCTACAAGAAATGGTTCTACAGCTTTGACCTTATTACATGAAATGAAGATCTTGATGTGCTTAATCATATGCAATTTGAATTCTTGAAATATCTTCTATAGTTTTCAAGATATAGGGCTATAAAAGTGCAAAATTTTGAAAAAATCCTGAAAAGGGCAATAGCTCCTACATCGATTGTTGGATCTTCTTGAAATTTTCAGAGCAGGTAGATCTTGAGATGCTGATCACTTTTGTCTCCAATCAGAATTGTGATATCTGTAACTATTTTTGAGTAATTAGCAAAAAACTGCAATTTACCCCTATGTTCTATATTTAGCCATGGCGGCCATATTTTTTGACGAATCGAAAATCTGAACAATAGATTTGTAGCATTTATGCTATTCAACAACCATGCCAAGTTTGGTTGAAGTTGGATGTATGGTGTCAGACAAGTTAATCTTTGAAATTCAGGGGAAAAGTAATGAAAAATGGTCAATTTTGATGCTTTAAGGGCCATATCTCCTAAAAGAAATGGTTCTACAGCTTCGACCTAATTACTTGAAATGTATATCTTGATGTGCTTAATCATATGCAATTTGAATTTTTGAAATATCTTGTATAGTTTTCAAGATAAAAGACTAAACAAGTGCAAAATTTCGAAAAAATCCAGAAAAAGGGCAATAACTCCTACATCGGTAGTTGGATCTTTTTGAAAATTTCTGGGCAGGTAGATCTTGAGGTGCTGATCACTTTTACCCTATGCCAGAATTTTGATATCTGTTACCGTTTTTGAGTTATTTGCAAAAAACTGTAATTTGACCCCTATGTTCTATTTTTAGCCATGGCGGCCATGTTTTTTTACGAATCAAAAATCCGAACGATAGTTTTGTACACATAATGCCACTAAACAACTATACCAAGTTTGGTTGCAATTGGACTTATGGTGTCGGACAAGTTAACCTTTGAAAAATTGTTTACAGACGACGACGACGACGGACGCCAAGTGATGGTAAAAGCTCACATGGACCTTTGGTCCAGGTGAGCTAAAAAACTGAGGGTATAACATAATACCCTGCCACTTCGTGTGGCGGGGTATAAAAACTAGACCTGCACCATATTATGATTTTACAAAATTCATATTATTATCTATAAAAAAAAGAAATCATAAACTGAATTGTTGAAGTTTTGTGAAAAGATGCCCGATTTTCTTCCTTATTCTGTCATACCTTCACCAGGAAGGTTAATCAATAGGCTATTAAATAAAACTCAAACAAAAGACACCTGAGAACAAAAATGTAAAGAAATTTGACAAAATGTATCAGAATTTATTAAAAGAATGACAACGCACAATGATTTAAAAAGGTAAAATGAAGAATACAATAGCAACAACTTTCTTTAAATATATTTTAATTGAAAAATTAAAGAATGCAACTTATACCCCAAATATTATAATCCCATACTTATAAGGACCTGACTCCTAAAATAAAATTAAATTAAAGCTGTTGTTTACTTAGTCAATACTTGCAAATTGTTCTAATACATATTCATATTTTACTACTTGCATTTTTTTTCAAAAATCAATAGATACCCAATTTGTGCGGTCATAATTTTTCGATAATAAAACCACTCATAGATAAGGATTTCGACTATAAAGAAGATAGGCAAAACTTGGATCAGTATGACGTTATTAGTAGGTACTTGACAATTTTGCGGTAACGCAGATGGAACGTTTGAAGTGAGGCTGTTGTAATTCCTGTCAATTTAATACTTCCATGATAATACATACTCACTGTTAAACCACAAATAAAATCTAAATTCTGACAATTCTACTGCATGATGTTTATTTCAGTAGACAGTGATCATGAATATCATGTAAAAGATATAATATTAGATATTCAAAGCAATATAGAAGACATGAATGTAAACTTATGCAATAGATTAAAAACATTAAAATAGCCTTAACTGACTTTACTATACATCTTCAGATTTGATCAGCTTTCCCATTAACAATAAAAGAATAGTTTGTAAATTACTTACATTAAAATTTGTCTGACAAGCACCAGCTTCTGGCAAGAAATGCATGATGTTCCAATTCATCTCTATCTCAGGCTGAAAAATAATCATACATCAAGGATTAGAATTCATCATTTTATCTTGACAAAGGTTCAGTACTCTTATGATTTAAAATAAGATACAGATATTGAACAAAACATTATTATATATTATAAATCACCCACCTCATCATTCCCTGACCTATTAAGAACTTCCTCCTCTTCTGGTGGTTTATCTGGGTCATCCTCCTCTGTATCTGTATCCTCTCTATTGGCCTCTTTATCAGGGTCTGGCTGACTCTGTGACAGCGGCTGTTCTGTTGGCAGTTTACCCTTAACACCTCCATGGTTTGCCTGGGGTAAAACACATTTTTCACAAAAAGTAACTAAAGGCTCCAAGGAGCCTGAATTGCTCACCTTGTATTCAATGATACTTATAAGCTGGATATTTTAACAAAGGACTGCTACTCTGTAGAATCGTCAATTTTAATGTTCTAAGGCCACACAGAATTAATTACTTGTTCGTCGGACCGCCCGCTTGTTATATTTGATTTTCGAGAAAAAAATATAATTTGTCTCCGCCCGCATCTAAATCGGTTCCGCCCGCTTCCGATTTTAAAACTAGAAAGTAAAATTTTAAATCTTCTCCGCGTTTGAAAAAAGCCGAAATTTACAGTAAAAAGAATGCCGTAAATTAACCTAACAATAACAAAACAGAAGAAAAACGTGAAAAATTATGACCCTAGATTATGGCTAGTGCTTCAAAACAATTCATAGTTGTGGCTTCCGTTGTTGGAAAATGTAAAGCTATTGTTCCTAACACGGCAGTTGAGTGTTCAACCTATGACACGTTCATAGATTTGTTTAAAACATTGCAAAATAAGCCGTCGGTCAGGACCACTATTGCTCACATAAACTATGACGATCTTACGGAAATAAAAATAAAAGAAAACGGGAAAGGTCCTGACAATACAATGTTGGTAACATCAAATAATATGACCATACAGTCATGCATCGACTTTTCCTGTAATTACATTGAATCTGTGTGTCCCCGCCAACAACTGTAGACAAAACCCTGTTGATCTACATGTAGAGAAATTAAGACTAAGTCTGGTAGTGATAAATTTAACTGAATGTGTATGCATATTAAAACATCAAGTTTACAATAGTTTCTTTGTTGAAAAGCTAGTCAGATATAAGAGTGAATTAAAGGGAATACTCTGATATGCACTTTTTATTCCATGTCTTGATTTTTTAAGAAATTGAATGGAGGGTATGTTTTATACATGTCTTGTGAAATATTTTTATTGTTTGATTATTTTTTACATGTTAAAAGAAGCTTTTGCTACTGATTTTTTTTAAAGTTTTTGTTATAATAAGGACAGATAGTCTTATGTGAGTGATTTTATTATTCTTGGCCACACTGCTTCAATATTTAAATGAAAAAAAAACCATTTAATTACTGTAATAGGATCACATATTGAAATTTGGTGACAAATAGTTTCCATTTTGTCTATCAATCTGTCTATCCATCAAATACATTTTGTACCATGCTCAATATTTCTCTTATTATGTCTCAGATCTATTATTTCAAGAATTTGCAGTACAATATAGGTGTGAGAATGATATTTCAGATTCTTTTCACTGTTATATTATGAAAACTACACATAAATTATGTAATGAACAAAAAAACTGGTCGCTCGCTTAAAAAAAAACACTGTAAATAAAAAAATGTTTTTTGAAAAAAAATAAAAACTTGTCGCTCGCTTCAATCTAAAGTTCTCGCTCCAAAAAATCAGAATTTTGAAAAAAAAAATTAAAATAAAAATATCGCTCGCTCGCTCCTTTTTTTGGGGGGAAAAATCCGAAGAACAAGTAATTAATTCTGTGTGGCCTAAGGGAAACAACTCCTATTACAAAAAGGTCTTACAACTTTGACCCCTTTACATAATTTTTATATCTTTATGTGCTTAACCATATGCAGTTTAAATTTTTCAAATATCTTGTACAGTTTTCAAGATATTAGTCTAAAAAGAGCAAAATTTGAAAAAAAACAAGAAAAAGGGCATAAACTCCTACAACCATTGTCAGATCTTCTTCAAAACTTCAGGGCAGGTAGATCTTGATGTGCTGATCATTATTACCCAAACAGAATTTTAATATCTGTTACCATTTTTGAGCAATTTGCAAAATACTGCAATTTACCCTTATGTTCTTTTTTTAGCAATGGCGGCCATGTTTATTGTCGAATCGAAATTTCGAACGATAATTTTGTAGACCACATACTACAGAACAACCCTACCAAGTTTCATTTCATTTGGCCAAGCGGTTTCAGAGAAGAGTATTTTTGAAAAGTTTAACAAAAAGCTGTGAAAATGGTCAATTTTTATGATCCAAGGGGTATAACTCCTAAAGGAACGATCCTACAACTTTGACCCTGTAACAACTTTTGTAGATCTTGATGTGCTTAGTCATATCCAATTTAAATTTTTGAAATATCTTGTATAGTTTTCAAGATATAGGGCTAAAAAAAATCCAGAAAAAGGGCAATAACTCCTACATCAGTTGTTGGATCTTCTTGTAAATTTCTGGGCAGGTAGATCTTTAGGTGCTGATCACTTTAACCCTTTCCAGAATTTTGATATCTGTTACCGTTTTTGAGTAATTTGCAAAAAACTGCAATTTACCCTTATGTTTTATTTTTTGCCATGGCGGCCATGTTTTTTGTCGAATCAGAATTTTGAACAATGGTTTTGTAGAGGACATACTACAGAACAACCCTACCAAGTTTCATTACATTTGACTAAGCGGTTTCAGAGAAGAAGATTTTTGAAAAGTTGAACGACAGACGCCAAGAGATGGCAAAAGCTCACATTGCCTTTGGCAAGGTGAGCTAAAAAGATGTTTAATATAGCTAGAGTTAACAAAAGATATGCATTCTGTTAGGTAAAAATAATGTTGTTCTATTATTCAAACTAGGGAATAGACTCACTGGGAAGCAATCTGTTTGACACGTGATGATACTTTAAATTTCATAAAACAGATAGTTTCTTTTAATGGATTTTGTGTCATTATTTCACATCTTTTTCATAGAACATAATACTATTTCATTATTATTCATGGGAAACAAATTTTCTACAAGGTCAAGCTCCTTCATATATTCCCACCACTGTTTGTATTGTATATTCTTTTACAAGGTGAATCAGCTCTTGAGATTTAAACCTGTTTGTGATGCATTTTACTTCCCTAGAAATTACATCACATCTATAAATAGAAACATACCTGATCTAGCCACATAAGATATTCCCAGCACTGTTCATATGTCATGTCTATCAGATGAAACAGCTCTCGAGACTTGATGCTGTTGGTGATGTATTCCACATATCCTATAGCATCTTCTAGTCTTCGCTTCTTTGTACAAAGGATCATCCGGTTAAAGTTGGCATAGACAATAGTTGATCCTAACCTTTTGAACTCTGCAATCAGCTGAAAAACAGTTAAACAGATTTCCTTCGTGTAATTAAATATTATATTACAAACTAAAGCCACCCACTGAAAGTCCAATCATCTCCCTGAATGATATAAACAAGCAGTGAAATTTCTCATGCACATCCTTTATATGACATGCTTTTTTCATTTCAAAAACCATGTCAAGCTTTATCAAAATCCATCCAGCAGTTGAGGAGTTATGCTTACATGATGTGTGGATAGACAGGGTGATTCCAATATACCCGCTTACTTAGTTTGCAGAGGCATAATCAATGTTAACTTATAATGTTCAATTTTAAATCTGTTCAAACTAGATACCAGGGAGATGATAGCCATCTCCAAGGGCCCCGCTCCCATAAAAAATTGTGGACCGGCATTAGACTCAAACTTGATCTGTAACTCATCAAGGTAAACTCACATACCAAAAATCAGTTCATTATCTATAAGCGTTTAGAAAAAAGTGCGGAAAACTGAAATTTTAATGAATTTTCAAGTTTCAAAGGGCCATAACTCCCATAAAAATTTGTGGACAGGCACGAAACACAAACTTGATCTGTAACTCATCAATGTAAACTCACATACCAAAAATCAGTTCATTATCTATAAGCTTTTAGAAAAAAAGTCCAGAAAACTGAAATTTTAGTGAATTTTCAAAGTTCAAAGGGCCATAACTCCCATAAAAATTTGTGGACCAGCACTAAACTCAAACTTGATCTGTAACTCATCAAGGTAAACTCACATACCAAAAATCAGTTCATTATCTATAAGAGTTTAGAAAAAAAGTCTGGAAAACTGAAATTTTAGTGAATTTTCAAAGTTCAAAGGGCCATAACTCCCATAAAAATTTGTGGACCAGCATGAAACTCACACTTGATCTGTAACTCATCAAGGTTAACTCACATACCAAAAATCAGTTCATTATCTATAAGTATTTAGAAAAAAAGTGTGGAAAACTGAAATTTTAATGAATTTTCAAAGTTCAAAGGGCCATAACTCCCATAAAAATTTGTGGACCGGCACGAAACTCAAACTTGATCTGTAACTCATCAAGGTTAACTCACATACCAAAAATCAGCTCATTATCCATAAGCGTTTAGAAAAAAAGTCCGGAAAACTGAATTTGTTACAGACGGACAGACTGATTACTATAGGGCGTCTGCAACAAAGTTGCGAGGCCCTAACAAATATCTTTAAGTCAGACTACTACAGAATGCAACAAATGATGAAAGAAACACAACAGAACATTTAAATGATTATTGCTTTGTTTTTCTATTCTGCCTACAAAAGTAAATTTTCAAACTTTCTACAGATCAGGCTCTATTTCATACATAAAATATTCTTGAAATTCAGATGATGATGGGTATTTATAGTCGCGACTAGGGGAAAGCCCCTCTGCGTCGACTATTTAACAGTAAGACTGTTAAAGACTCGCTATGTGCCATGGGTCGTCCAGCCCATGACACACCACCGCCAGTGTTAGCTGCTCCAGAGTATCCTTTGTTATCGATGGAGCAGGGCCCGTCTTCCACCACGGGGAGGTACTGGTCGGAATTCTGGAAGACCTTGAAATTCATCTTGAAGCTTTATATATATACCAGTTTTGTTTCAAAACAGCCAATCTATAGTGTCTAAAATATACAGTACCTGCATAAACACTTTCTTCATCATGTTATGGAGTGTCCTTCTCAGAGCTGGATCATATAGAAAGGCATTAGATGCTCTTAACCACCTGTAGGATACAATAAAAAACATTTAAAAAAATCTGTCAAAGTCTAAAATGGATGGATTTTGTTAAACAGAAAGTTTGTGAGCAATAGACCTGAAATCAAATCCCACTCAAACCTGATGTTGTGTACCAAATATCAAGTGACTGTGATAAATAGTTGTTATGAAAATTTCTTCCCACATATTCATCATTTTATAACCAGGATTTTTCACTCAGTGAAATCCAACCAAAAATGGTAATATGATGAGACATGATAAATTACCCTGCAATTCTTGGGTTAAAATTTAGCACTGGCTTTCCTTACAATTAACACAACAGCTGTCTTTCTTTATTCAAAATATGTTGGCATAGTTGAGGGAGAATTAGAAGTTCCTTTATGGTTTGCATTATGTTGACTTACCTATAAAAGTGAATGATCTGGTTGTCAGCAAACACATTGTTGAAGGATGTCACATCTCTTACCCAGCCTTGTACCATTCCTTTCAATATCCTAAAACATTAGAAATGTTTCTTAGCCACATGCATAAAATGTACAAAATAAAAAGCTACGCCGAGCGCAGCATGATACGACCGCAACAAGTTGAACCCTGTACATTGGAGGCCCAATATGGAAAGTCTATTGCTTTGGTCACATGCAGCCCATGGTGGACTTACAAAGCTTTTTTACACATGCAACCTATGGTGGACTTTAAAATGCATATTTGACACATATATATTTACAATAACATTTAATAGAAAAAAAAAATTTCTATATTCATTGACATTTTTGACACGATTTAGCCCCTTTTGGCCCTTTTTAAAAAAAAGGTTAGGACCACAAAAGGCAATTAAAAGCTTCCTTCAGTGTATATAATCATCATATTTAAACTTCATAACAATTGGCTGGCCCACTACAGCTAAATTTCTTGTGTGAAACCATTTGCCTTGACCAACTTTTAAAAATGGCGTTTTTTGCCCCTTCGACCCCTTATATCTCAAAAAACAGTAAGAGATATTTCAAATCTGATTGAAAAATGCAGGCAGGGATTTTCACTAGGATTCCAATGAAAAAAAGATTTTGAAAATCGGACCACAAATAAACAAGAGGCTCCCAGGAGCCTGAATCGCTCACCTGGTCTGAGTCAACCCTGAACATGTAAACACTTTTCTAGAGCTAAATGAGCTGAACACTTAAGCAAGCAACAGCTTTTCCTTATCTACTATAGTTTCATTCTATAAGCCAAAAACATGAAAAAACGTTATTTTAGGGGCCGTAACCCCTATAAGGGGTCATCTGACAACTTTGACCCTATGAAAACTTTTGTAGAGCTAAATGAACTGAACATTTAAGCAAGCAACAGCTTTTCTCTATCTGCTATAGTTTTCATTCACTAAGCCAAAAACATGAAAAAACGTTATTTTAGGGGCCGTAACCCCCATTAGGGCTCGTCTGACAACTTCGATCCTATGGAGACTTTTGTAGAGCTTTATGAGCTGAACATTTAAGTAAGCAACAGCTTCTCTCTATCTGCTATAGTTTTCATTCACTAAGCCAAAAACATGAAAAAACGTTATTTTAGGGACCGTAACCACTGTAAGGGGTCATCTGACAACTTCGATCCTATGGAGACTTTTGTAGAGCTTAATGAGCTGAACATTTAAGCAAGCAACAGCTTCTATCTATCTGCTATAGTTTTCATTCCATAGGCCAAAAATAAGAAAAAACATTATTTTAGGGGCTGTAACCCCTATAAGGGTTCATCTGACAACTTCGACCCTATGGAGACTTTTGTAGAGCTAAATGAGCTGAACATTTAAGCAAGCAATAACTTTTCTCTATCTGTAATAGTTTTCATTCTATAGGCAAAAAACATGAAAAAATGCTTTTTTTCACCTTTAAGGGGCCGTAACTCCTGTAAGGGGTCATCTGACAACTTCGACTCAATGGAGACTTTTGTAGAGCTTTTGATGCTGAAGCAGCAGCGTGGCATCAGATTTCATCTATCTCTTATACTTTTTGATTTACAAGCCAAAAACAGTAGTCTGACCCCCCTAGTCTATTTTTAGTAACGGCGGCCATGTTGTTTGGACGGCGGTCACCTTTTGTGCAATCTTGGTAGAGGGCATCCCATAGATGAAGTGTGCAAAGTTTCAAAGCAATCCCTTCAGTCGTTTCGGAGGAGAAGATTTTCAAAGAAAAGTTAACGACGACGACGACGGACGCCAAGTGATGGCAATAGCTCACATGGACCTTTGGTCCAGGTGAGCTAAAAAGTTGATTTTTTGGGTGTGGCCCGTCTTTGGCCCCCTGTAGCAATGTAACGGTTCAATATACATCAAAACCATTTAGACATTTTGTTGACAGAATTTAATAAGGAATTCAATAAAAAAAAAATTTTTCAAAATCAAATGAATAACTAGCTATAATTGTGATTGCAAGCAAGTCACATAAAAGTCCCCTCCCGTCCCCAAATTTTGGCGGATTGCAAAATACCAAAACATGGCTAATCATAGAAACATTTTACTTGCCTCATGATGATCAGCATATCAAATTTACATTGTATACAAATTTTTATGTAATTTGGACAAATTTAAATTTTTGGCGACTTTTGGCAGATTGCCAATTTTTTTGGCGGATTGCCAAAAATTTGTTACTTATTGAAGAACCGTGCTTGCCCAATGGTGATCAGCATAATCATTTTATCTAGTATAACAATTTTCATGGATATTTGACAAAGTCGAGTTTTTGGCGATTTCGGCGGCTAATTGCCAAAAATTGGCAGGTCGTAGAAAAAATCCGGTCACACCATGATAATCAGCATACCAACTTTACCCAGATAACCCATTTTCAAGACGATCAGACGAAAAAAAAATTTCCGCCCCTTTTTTCCGCAGGCGGCCATTTTGAAATGGCGGCCATCTTGAAAATTTTAAAAGTCGATGGCCCATCTATGAGTGACCCCCTAACCATCTAAAAAGGTTTCATCTTGATTCGCCAAAGCGTTTTTACGAGATATGTCGGACAAACTTTAGATCTATAAATAGGAAATTGAAATAAGAATAATAATAATAATAATAATAAGAAACTGGGCAAAAACAATAAGTCCTCCGACACTTCGTGGTCGGGGACTTAATAAACATTCTACAACAGTTTTGTCATTACACCCGTAATAGCCCCTTTTGGCCCTTTTTCTGAAACGGTAGGGGCCACCAACCCCAAATACAATAGGAACCTTCCTCTAGTTGTTGCAAACATCATAAAAATTTCATAACAATTGGTCAATATTTACTCAAGTTATCGCACGGAAACCAAATGTCCCCAGACGACGACGACGACAGCATCATACCATTATACGTCCGCAAATTTTTTGCGGTCGTATAAAAACAACAGTTGTGAACAAACCTGAAACAAAATTTTATCTAAGATTATTACATAAAGCCACACAAAACAATCACAGTGTAAAAAGGTGATTATCTTTGTCAAAAATTCTTCTTCTGAACGCTTGAAATAATCTGCATTAGGCCAATATAACAAATATCAAAATGGATAAAATAATAAATAAAATTTGCACCCCCGCCCCATATTTTCAAGAAATTTGGATGAGAATCTAGGAATTCTTTTATAATGGCTTTAGTGATTTATTTAAAATATACAGTAAATATTTGATATAAAATAGAACTAAGACTAATCCCAATAAGGATTCTCTATAATCCTTGGCCTTGTATGGGGAGGTCAAGTGGAGTGTCGCACCTGAATATAACAAGAGCTACTAATTTCTTGAAAAGACAAGCTTTTCTCAAATTTCTATATTACCTGAATGTAGCTGAACACAAAGCCGTCTCATCATAACTAGCCAGATAGGTGGCAGCACCTTGTCCTTGTACCATTTCCTCTATCGATGTCTGAGGAAGCGTATCAAAGCTTACAGCACTAGCTCCTTCCTGATCATTTACATGGGCTGACTAATAAAAAAGTTTTGTCGATTTTTTATTTTTGATAAAAAAATGATAACATGCAGAAACTAAGTTAAATTTGAAATTAAAGTTTTTATTGATAAAATCATTAAAAGCTAAACCTTTCTGATGTTGAAGCTGAATATATTCTGTGAATGAATAAACACTACAAGTAATCAAAGTTGTAAGCATATAAAACATATTCTAAAATTTTGAGGCTAATTTAGTCAAAAATAGGACCAGAATACCAAAATGTAAATTTAGCTCACTTGATAAAAAATGTTTTACAAAAACAAACCATACATTTAAAATAAATCTTTGTTCCTGACATAGAAAGCAAAACATACCTCAATAATCGTGTTGACAGCCAAGCTTGCAATATCTAACTCCACACACACAGTAGGGTAAGCCCCAGAGTTGTTCACTTCACAATTTGTACTCTCTTCCAACTCTGTACAAAGCCTGTAATTGAATCATTTAAATGACATTACAACTACATGTAATACATGTAAATCCTTGTACTGATAAAGAAGAATGTAATGTCTGATGCTATTTTCATTTTTTCTTTTATTTTATTTGAAACTTATTATGAATACTTTAATAAATATAAAGTTACATACTGAAACATAAGAGTGACAGACAGATGGACTGATCAATAAACTACTGCAAAGCAATTTATTTTCGTGACTACAATATTTCGCGTTTAAAAGTCATTGGGCTTTTTTGCGGCCATTTATTTTCGCGATTTGTCATAAAATCAATTAAACTACTATGAAAATAAAGTAATTCGCGACGATTTATTTTTTGCGAATTTCTGTTCCCTGCGAAAACCGTGAATATAAATCGCTCGTTAAAGTGCAACTAAAACGGTCATAACAACTTAATCTTATTTAAAAGTGTTTATTTTTCTAAGATCAATGCAAAAAATCCGATCAAAATCCGTTGACAAATAACGGAGATATGAGTGTTTGAAGTGCAAAATTTCGCACCTTTCAAAATCTGATCAACGATATTTCCGGAAAAGAATTACATGTGAGCTAAACCGGAAGTGACGCACAAGGGGGAACCAAAATCGTTTGCTAGTATAGTAGGAATGTGTTTTTTTGAAAGGGGATATTAAACATACCCGCAATAAAATATAAATAATTTCGGTGGCAATTTTTTACATTAATATTTAAGAAATACCCAACAAACACATATCTACATTTTCCAGTTTTTAACAATACATTTTACACAAATAATATTTTAAAAAGGTAGGCCGTCACAAGAATGAAGTTTAGACCTTTTAAAATTTGTATAAAATGTTAAATCAAGGATTTAAAGTACTCCAATTCCTTGGTTAAATCCTATGATTTACGCAACTATGATTGTCAGATTTCCACAAAATTGAAAGTTTTTACTGCAGCTATCAGTACACATACATGATGCAATCAAAGGAAGATATCTATTTTAAACAGTTGTGTTGTCTTTATGGTCCAAAGTGTTAATTTAAATCATATATGTCTAATGTGCAGGCCTATGTCAGAATTGGACGGTGTCAGGATTCCAGTCCTTATGATAATTACCTTAATTATTAACCCATGCTGAGTATGGACTACCTTTTGCGACGAACAAACAAACACAGGTGTGAAGTTAAACGAAATTAGACAACCAATATGTCACCATAGGGGGGCAATTAACAATTTGGGGACAAGTAATTTCAAACTCGAGCATCTTCTCAATTTCAGTGTTGTATTATCAATTGAAATAGAAACATAATGAAATAAAATATAGAATTAAATAAAATAAAATAAATAAATTCCTTGAGTCCACAGAATTTGCAATAAATGGCTTCATACTGTTGGTGGGCATATAATGTTCATAGTTAGCGTCTAAAATTTTATTACGGTTACAGTAAAATAAAACATGTTAAAAACATCACGCATATCCTAGAGCATAGTCCCTTGGTGCCCTCTGCAAACAGACAAAGTAAAATTTAGAAGTTCTTCAATATATCTAATTAGTAAAAAGTATCCATTTCTTTTGTTATTAAAATAACATCAGATCATCATGATAGATTTTCTCTTCTAAAACTTCTTTGGGCTGTGGTTTTGCCATATACAAAGTAAACACAAATGTGTACTATGCTTATTTATTATCTTTAATTATTATAGTTTTAAACAATAATACAAACACATCACATTGTGTGTTCAATCTTTTTTACTTAATTATCTTGTTATTCTAATGTTACTGTATAGTTCTGGTCTGTCTTTGTCAATTTTTTTTATATGTAATATGCCACCAGTGGGACCAAATTAGACAAATAAAGAATTGAATTGAATCATAATGCTTCACCTCGAAACATTTGGTACGGACGAACGAACAGGTGGATGCGCCCAAACACTTATATGCAATACGTTCGTAGATGGGCATACACATTTCGCCTGCTTGCAGCTTATTTTTTTCATGAATTGTCCGACGAACTATGAATTATTTGGCGTGGCCTCATCTGTCAAACTTTCCTAAAAATCCACCATTAAACCATTAAAAATGTGTGTATGAGTCACAGATGGCCCTCCCGTGCTATAAAATGTATCAGAGTTATGGACCTAAACCTAGAACATAACCAAAGTCGTTCATGCTTAAAATATAGGTCACTGCGACTTACTAGAGGATGGTGTAGTGCTACCCAAGACACATATAGTGGCGGAATATCATTGACCCTCAACATCTAGTATCCGAGTTATTGACCTCAATCAAGAACTTAAGCAAAGTGTTACGGACGTATGTACGGACGGACAAGGGTAAAACTATATGGCCGATCCACATACGTAGTCGGGCCATAAAAATAGCGAGAACAGACAAACGGGTACACGTCTATGCTAGAGTATAGGAAACCATGAAATAATGTTGAATTAGTGAATGCCAAAATTAATATGTAATACTTTTAGTGTTGGTTACACCGAAAATATCTGAAAGCCAAGGAAATTTAGAATGGACACACACGTGTCTGTGCTTCTTCCTCAAAACTTCATTTCATGCAACAGATAATCAGTATCATTAAAAAAGAATAGGCCTCGAGGAATAAGCTTCTTTTATTAAATTACGATTTTCTTTTATTACTTTTTCATCTACAATTCAACAATCATCACGATTATACTGAATAAAGTTTTGGTGATTAAACATATATTTTACATGTTTTATATAACATATTTCATTTCTGGATGCATTAATTATCATTTCATTACTAATAAATTGTAAAGATAAACTACCGTTTGCTATTGTAACTAGTGTAAACAAATTTATCGGTTCCCCCTCTGACGTTGCACAATCAGTGGAATTAGTTACGCGAAAGCGGAAGTTATAAAGGTGAGATTTTAAGAAATTAACACTAAATTGTCAATATCTTTGTTATTTGTCATCGGAATCAAGTCGGGTTTTTTGCTTTGATCTTAGAAAATTAAGATCTATAAAATGAAATAAAGTTGTTATAGGCGTTTTAGTTGCACTTTAACTTAAGTTGGTTTACAGTATATGTCTCACAACAGTATTTTTTATAATAATTTTTTCTGAAGAGAACTTCAAGAAGGGACAAGGTAGGATAAGGGAACAAATTGGCTCCCTACATGTACATTGTGCATATTTTGATTTTTGGGAATATTTCAATGTAGTTGTAGGATTTTGTAGTTAAAAGATTATACTTGCTTGGAAAGGCATTGGTTTTTAGAAATTGAACTAAATTGCTAAATTTTGCATGTGTGCAAAATCGTTAAACCAGCAAAATTTACAAAATATGCTAAAAATAGCTACAATTTATGAAGTTTTTGAGAAAAATAAATGTAAACCAACTTGTGACCCACAAAGATATTTTAAGAAAACATTGGTATAGTGATGCTTTTTGGGGGAAAAATTGTTTTCCCACATATTTAGCTCAACACTGAGAAGAAAACTGATAAATCATACATTTGAAACATACATTCAAAATTTACCACTTTAGAGTAGTAAAATGAACATTTCAAAGAAATCTGTTAGTTTTGAAAATGGAATCAAAAACAACCTCCTTTACAAAAATACAATTTGATTTCTTGTACACAAGTTTCTGTATTTCTGTTTACAGTAGTTCTAACCTGTTATCATCAGCCTCTTTTCCTCCCAGATCTGGCCTCTCTGTGGGAGAGCACCATAACACATGGTTATGTTTGTGTAGATGTCGAGCAAAGAATAAATCACAACCAAACAAGGTGACATCTTTAGGGAGGTTACCAAGGGGTATATGTAAGTAGCGGCACTGCTCCAAGTTTCCCTACAATGAAGAGACAAGTGTTCTTATCGGAATAAAAATTCTTGTTCTTTGTATAAATAGTCTATACCTATTGAAAGCTCACAGGTGATACCCTCACTACACCAAGTTTGATGGAACTTTGACACAAATAAAATAGTATAAACTCCCTCTTCTTCAAAAGGGTATAAAATTGAAAGTGAACATATTTTTTTTTAATTGGTACATGTATATGATCTAACTAGCCACTTTTTTGCTGCAAGTAATTCTTCTATTGATCTTTCTTTTAGGTCAATTTACACTAATGTTGTGCAAATGTGAACTTTTTAGTGATTATGTGTTGATTTGATATAAATTTCTAATATTTAATCCCTATGGATAAAAGAAATCTACGACTAGAGATATTCAAAATTTGTATTATATGTACCTGTAAAATGAAGTCTACATTAAGAAAATGTTGTATCATCCTTCTACAGCCTTTTCTCTGCCAATCCAAAACATTGTACAGATCTTCCCTAAAGAGTGTAGAGTGAAAAATTATATTCATAACAGACAACCATCTACTAGTAAGGGTTGTATAATTTTTTTTTTTCAAGATATGTTGCTTGGTTGCTTTATTTTCTTACTACAAAAACACACAATAATACATTGAAAACTTCTATAACATCTTAAAGTCTAATTTAAGACTTTTGATCTTGAAAATAATCTACATGTAATTCAACCTTTCTTAAAAAATGGGTTTAAATACAACATAGATGTGTAAGTTATTGTTGCAAAATAAAAACTAGAAAAACTGTGAGCCACAGCTCACAAATAAATACCCCCCACCCCCCAAAAAAATTTCTCAGATAAAATTCTAAAATAGGAGATGCACATCTACATTATGTCACAGAGATTGTGTGTAAGTTTCATGAAAATCCATCAAGGGGTTTAGGAGGAGTTGCGGATAAGAGATTGGCACCCCCATGTAGCCGAATGGCTAAGTCCATATTTTGCTATGGGAAACCCCAAAAATCATTCTGATCAAATTTTAAAATAGTAGGTGCACATCTACATTATGTCACAAAGATTGTGTGTAAGTTTCATGAAAATCCACCAAGGGGTTTAGGAGGAGTTGCGGATAAGAGATGGGTACCACCATGTAGCCGAATGGCTAAGTCCATGTTTTGCTATGGGAAACCCCAAAAATCATTCTGATCAAATTTTAAAATAGTAGGTGCACATCTACATTATGTCACAAAGATTGTGTGTAAGTTTCATGAAAATCCACAAAGGGGTTTAGGAGGAGTTGCGGATAAGAGATGGGTACCCCCATGTAGCCGAATGGCTAAGTCCATGTTTTGCTATGGGAAACCCCAAAAATCATTCTGATCAAATTTTAAAATAGTAGGTGCACATCTACATTATGTCACAAAGATTGTGTGTAAGTTTCATGAAAATCCACCAAGGGGTTTAGGAGGAGTTGCCGATAAGAGATGGGTACCCCCATGTAGCCAAATGGCTAAGTCCATGTTTTGCTATGGGAAACCCCAAAAATCATTCTGATCAAATTTTAAAATAGTAGGTGCACATCTACATTATGTCACAAAGATTGTGTGTAAGTTTCATGAAAATCCACCAAGGGGTTTAGGAGGAGTTGCAGATAAGAGATGGGTACCCCCATGTAGCCGAATGGCTAAGTCCATGTTTTGCTATGGGAAACCCCAAAAATCATTCAGATCAAATTTTAAAATAGTAGGTGCACATCTACATTATGTAACAAAGATTGTGTGTAAGTTTCATGAAAATCCATCAAGGGGTTTAGGAGCAGTTGCGGATAAGAGATGGGTACCCTGAAGTGTAACGGAAGGACGGACGGAAGGACGGACGGAAGGACGGACGGACACCCCTATCACTATATAAAACTAGAAAAACTGTGAGCCACAGCTCACAAATAAATACCCCCCACCCCCCAAAAAAATTAATCAGATAAAATTTAGAATAGGAGATGCACATCAACATTATGTCACAAAGATTGTGTGTAGGTTTCATGAAAATCCATCAAGGGGTTTAGGAGGAGTTGCAGATAAGAGATGGGTACCCCCATGTAGGGGAATGGCTAAGTCCATGTTTTGGTATAGGAAACTCCAAAAATCATTCTGATCAAATTTTAAAATAGTAGGTGCACATCTACATTATGTCACAACAATTGTGTGTAAGTTTCATGAAAATCCATCAAGGGGTTTAGGAGGAGTTGCGGATAAGAGATTGGTACCCCCATGTAGGGGAATGGCTAAGTCCATGTTTTGCTATGGGAAACTCCAAAAATCATTCTGATCAAATTTATAAATAGTAAGTGCGCATCTACATTATGTCACAACAATTGTGTGTAAGTTTCATGAAAATCCATCAAGGGGTTTAGGAGGAGTTGCGGATAAGAGATGGGTACCCCCATGTAGGGGAACGCTTAAGTCCATTTTTGCTATGGGAAACTCCAAAAATCATTCTGATCAAATTTTAAAATAGTAGGTGCACATCTACAGTATGTCACAAAGATTGTGTGTAAGTTTCATGAAAATCAACCAAGGGGTTTAGGAGGAGTTGCGGATAAGAGATGGGTACCCCAATGTAGTCAATGGCTAAGTCCATGTTTTGGTTTAGGAAACCCCAAAAATCATTCTGATCAAATTTTAAAATAGTAGGTGCACATCTACATTATGTCACGAAGATTGTGTGTAAGTTTCATGAAAATCCATTAAGGGGTTTAGGAGGAGTTGCGGATAAGAGATGGGTACCCCCATGTAGTCGAATGGCTAAGTCCATGTTTTGCTATGGGAAACCCCAAAAACCATTCTGATCAAATTTTAAAATAGTAAGTGCACATCTACATTATGTCACAACAATTGTGTGTAAGTTTCATGAAAATCCACCAAGGGGTTTAGGAGGAGTTGCGGATAAGAGATGGGTACCCTGAAGTGTAACGGAAGGACGGACGGAAGGACGGAAGGACGGACGGAAGGACGGACGGAAGGACGGACACCCCTATCACTATATACCCCCCACTTTTGAAGTGGGGGGTATAAATAGTAGGTGCACATCTACATTATGTCACAAAGATTGTGTGTAAGTTTCATGAAAATCCACCAAGGGGTTTAGGAGGAGTTGCGGATAAGAGATGGGTACCCCCATGTAGCCGAATGGCTAAGTCCATGTTTTGCTATGGGAAACCCCAAAAATCATTCTGATCAAATTTTAAAATAGTAGGTGCACATCTACATTATGTCACAAAGATTGTGTGTAAGTTTCATGAAAATCCACCAAGGGGTTTAGGAGGAGTTGCCGATAAGAGATGGGTACCCCCATGTAGCCAAATGGCTAAGTCCATGTTTTGCTATGGGAAACCCCAAAAATCATTCTGATCAAATTTTAAAATAGTAGGTGCACATCTACATTATGTCACAAAGATTGTGTGTAAGTTTCATGAAAATCCACCAAGGGGTTTAGGAGGAGTTGCGGATAAGAGATGGGTACCCCCATGTAGCCGAATGGCTAAGTCCATGTTTTGCTATGGGAAACCCCAAAAATCATTCAGATCAAATTTTAAAATAGTAGGTGCACATCTACATTATGTAACAAAGATTGTGTGTAAGTTTCATGAAAATCCATCAAGGGGTTTAGGAGCAGTTGCGGATAAGAGATGGGTACCCTGAAGTGTAACGGAAGGACGGACGGAAGGACGGACGGAAGGACGGACGGACACCCCTATCACTATATACCCCCCACTTTTGAAGTGGGGGGTATAATAAATATCCAGCATCTGAATCATTTTCTGTGTTGGAAAAATAAAATAATTTGTAAGTAATATTTAACACAACAATTCAAGAAAATATATGCATGAACGTTGGTTAAATACTGTAACCCTGATCAGAAGGGACAAATTCCTTGCTCTACTCTACCTGTCTGTGATGTGTATAGGTACCAGTGGAAAATCTAACAAACCAGGCATCGCTGATGTCAAGTGCTGGAAATCTACAACAACAAACAACTAAGACATGTTTTGCAATGCTTTTGACTCTAGTATCATTTCCATATAAACAATGTTTTGTCTTGATGAATATCTATGTTCTTTTGTTATAAATAATGTAACATGTTATTTTCTTAATTTTGATCTTTTTGACACATCAATTTTATCAACAATTTTGTTAGATGAAAACATTTTCCTTTTGACCTCAAAATAGTTACAAAAGTACATGGATAAAATATGGAATGGAAACTGCAATGCATTGATGAACATATTTGATGTGCAAGCCACATATTAATTCTGCAATTTTTAACAGTACATGAAATACTGTATAGCAAATACCAGGTGATTTTTTTTACAGAGTAGATATATTAAATGAAGTCTACTTTAGAAAAATCTTGCATCTGCGGGTGAAACACTACTTATGATTTTTTTAAGTGATTAACCTTTTATCTTACTTTGAAAAGTACTTCAAAATTTGCATCCCCAAGCCCCCCCCCCAAAAAAAACCCCCCACTACTTATGATTTTTTTAAAAGTGATTAGCCTTTTATCTTACTTTGAAAAGTACTTCAAAATTTGCATCCCCCCTGCCCCCACCCCAACCCCCCCCCAAAAAAAATAAGTAGAGTTCTACCCCTACCAGTGTGGATTTTTTTCTTACCTAATGTAGACTGTATAGCTATATAAGTAGGTCCTCTCTTCTCATCCTTATATGATGTCAGTGATCGCTGTATAGCCCTGTACACTGACTTGACATCTTTTTCTAGTTTGGCATCAAAGGTGTAGTTGGCCTGTGGTAAAGTGTCCTCATCCCTTCCCTCTGTTACCCTGAATAACAATAATAACATTTGAAATTCTCTCTTTGACATAAATGTAGCAACCTTATATTTTTGTATTCAAATTGTACAAAGCCAGGAATGAACTTTGTCAAGCTTATGTTGATATATGCCTTTTTTATGTCCAGATGAGGGTCCTTTTGTAATAAATTTTAGATTAGTTTTGTTCAGATAGGAGTCAATTAACTATAATTTTAAAATTATTTTGAGTCATTATCATTTGATCTATTTTTAATCTGGAATTTAGACATACATGTACAGTATACCTCAATTGCTAATATTAACTTGGTATTCTGAAAATAGGTGCAGGAAAGATTCATCTTTTTATAATCATATTTGCACAATATGAATGGAAGATTTTCTTATTTTTACCTATTATTTCTTTCAGCATTATACAGAGCAGGTAGATTAGGTAGCTGGTCACTCCTGACTGTATCTACTACATACACTGTACACTTCTTAGACATGGGGAAGAACAGGCTGAAAATCATCTTACTTCCACTGTAATAACAAGTAAATCTGTCAGCTATTGTTTACTAATCGTGTCTAACTCCCAAAATTATGCCTTATGGTATTATAGGATAAAGTTTTATAAATTAGAATAGTTTATCTATAGGCAAAAAAAAACTTCTTAAACATTGGGAAGAATAATCTTTAGAATAGGCTAAAGATTATCTTGCTTCTACTGTAAATAAACATTTTTAAGGAAGAGCAAGTTAAACATCAACTACCTATCACTTCAATTTACAAGAGAGTTATTCATTCATTGGAAGAAAGCTGTATGGATTACTTGTTTTTTGTTGTGGATCAACACTATTTTTCATGTACTCATATTGAAAATGTGTTCTAACAAAAATCTCAAATAAATTTTATAGCACAAAATAAAGGATGCAAAATTAGTTGAAACAGAATCTTTTGTGCAAAACTAACTAAACCCATACAAGAGCAGTAGGTGATTTATATTAAGAAAAAATCTTACCAGACATGATGATAGAAATAAAGATTCTTTATAGAGCCTGGTTGTAGATAGGTGCACTGGGCCATAGTCCTGAAGTCTAGGTTCTCCATGTCAAAGGTATCGGTTTCCTATATGAACAAAAAATGTAGTTAGGTGCCTGTCTCCTAATGTGAAAAAAACCCCACCAAAATGTCATTTGTAAATTTATAAAGATGAATTTAAGGCAAAACTGTATGCATATAAGGCACACACATTTGGTTTAATAGTATAAAATCTTGAGTGTAATTTTCTTAATACTCAAATACCATAAATCTTCTATGTAAAACAGACAACGTAATACCTACCCTTCCAGACATGTATCTGGCGAAGTCTCTGTTGACAGCTACAATACTCCCTAGTCTGACAAGAGCTCGGAACAGCAGCGGCACCTGGGTCTCATAGACACCCTCTATATCAGGGGAAGATAAATCGGCACTGATCTCACTGGAAATGAAAACATAACAGCTGTTATCAATGCAGAGATTTCAAGCAAATAAACAATAGTTTGTTGGCACCAAAAGTTCAAAATGACATAAAGAAGAAAACTTTTTAAAATGTATGAATGCTCAAAATGATATTCTTTAATACAATGTTTAAGAGAAATTCTATTATCTTTAAAAACTTACTTAATATGCTCCAGATAATCTGGTTCTGGGACAGAATACTGGTACAAGTACATAACAGGGTGAGACCTAGGAAGTGTCTTCATAACTTTCTTCCACACTGTAATATATATAAAATAAAAAGCTACGCTGAGCGCAGCATGATACGACCGCAACAAGTTGAACCCTGTACATTGGAGGCCCAATATGGATAGTCTATTGCTTTGGTCACATGCAGCCCATGGTGGACTTCCAAAGCTTTTTTACACATGCAACCTATGGTGGACTTTAAAATGCATATTTGACACATATATATTTACAATAACATTTAATAGAAAAAAAAAATTCTATATTCATTGACATTTTTGACACGATTAAGCCCCTTTTGGACCTTTTTTAAAAAAAGGTTAGGACCACAAAATGCAATAAAAAGCTTCCTTCAGTGTATATGATCATCATATTTAAACTTCATAACAATTGGCTGGCCCACTAAAGCTAAATTTCTTGTGTAAAACCATTTGCCTTGACCAACTTTTGAAAATGGCGTTTTTTGCCCCTTCCACCCCTTATATCTCAAAAACAGTAAGAGATATTTCAAATCTGATTGAAAAATGCAGGCAGGGATTTTCACAAGGATTCCAATGAAAACAAGATTTTGAAAATCGGACCACAAATAAAAAAGTTGATTTTTTGGGTGTGGCCCGTCTTTGGCCCCCTGTAGCAATGTAACGGTTCAATATACATCAAAACCATTGACACATTTTGTTGACAGAATTTAAAAAGGAATTCAATAAAAAAAGAATTTTCAAAATCAAATGAATAATAAACATTCTACAACAGTTTTGTCAATACACCCGTTTTAGCCCCTTTTGGCCCTTTTTTCCAAAATGGTAAGGGCCAACAACCCCAAATACAATAGGAACCTTCCTCTAGTGGTTACAAACATCATATAAAAATTTCATAACAATTGGTCCATATATACTCAAGCTATCGCACGGAAACCAAATGTCCCCAGACGACGACAACGACAACGACAACAGCATCATACCATTATACGTCCGCAAATTTTTTGCGGTCGTATAATAAATAAATAAACTTAACAAGTTAAATGGCTTAGTTCTGGCAGAGGAGACTTTAAGTAGCTGTTAAAACTTCAATCCAAGAAAAAAGACAATCATCTAAATCACATTATTAGGAGAATGCACTAAACCGCTGATAGATACAAATTTATAAAATAAACTGTATTCTTTTCCAAAGGGACAACAATCCATTGAAGTTTTAAAAGTGTTGATTACCGTGTAGCAGTTTGTCAGTATTTTAATATGACTTACTTGCTCCTTCCCCTTCTTTAGGTGTTCTCTGATTGACATAAAATAT
The DNA here is from genome assembly GCA_963971305.1 of Arcuatula senhousia. Lineage (NCBI taxonomy): Eukaryota > Metazoa > Mollusca > Bivalvia > Mytilida > Mytilidae > Arcuatula > Arcuatula senhousia. The sequence goes on along the minus strand of OZ020306.1, from coordinate 21,963,804 downwards.
CCTGGGGATGTTCAGCTTCATAGCATGAAGATCATTCCCTATCAAGGCCCATAACTTAAACTGTCCTGGGTGACCTGTCTCCATTAGCTGAAATTCAAATCACAAATGCCATTTTTCTTCTTTCATATATATTAAAACAATTTGTACAATACAGTGTTAGTTTTAATGAACTCCATGTAACATGAAACTGTATTCATTAGTATTGAAGTGTGTGCCCATATTACAATATGTAGCATCAAAATCCCAAAGTCTTTCGATTTACAAAACTAAATGGTATACCGTATTTTGCCGTGTTTAGTGCGCATTTATGTACAATGCGCACCCCCTTTTCATTATGAAAATCTGGGGAAAAAAGGAAGTTTTGTGTAGAATGCGCGATCATTTTCTATGACAAGGAACCCTCAAAATTTGTCTCTTTTTTCAGGTAGAAAGACTACAGATGAAGATTTTTTTAATGAAAATAAAATTGTTTTGTAATTATTGTGAAAATTAAAATAAACTGTTATACTATTTGTGTATTTTATTATTACAGCAAAATCGTAAATCCCGGTAATGGTCCCCCTTTTCAATCAACAAACAACAAGTGTTAGTTAACCCAAGCTCACATCTTTTGATGAAAACATTAAAGGTGTCAAAACAGTGATGATCAACAAATTACTATTCAAACAATCCTGAAGTATTACAGATGAATGGCTTTAATTGTTAATTGTCCAAGCCTGTTTAATACAAAAGATCGATGTTTTGTGCAAATTGGCCTCAATCACACCAAGGTGTTAAAACAATATAATTACCAGGAAATCTAAATTATCTCCAGCTTGGGATGAGTATTTATTACATAGATGCATATGAAATACCGATTTTTCCCAGTGAAATAAAATCTGGTAAATTCACAATGTGAAATAACAAAAATATTTTCACTCTTGCGTCCTTTCCGGTCAAACTCAATTATGACGTCGTGAATTGTATTGCGTTGTCGTCATGACTCCTGCGGTCTAAATTCATACACCATTCAAATAAATTTATTAAAAACTATTTATTAGCAGCATGTTATCTATGTAATAAATGGCTATCTGTTGCTCAAATAATTACATAAAAGAAAATAAACAATCACGTAAACAAACCATTCTATTTTTGGAATTATTTAAATGAGGTTACTTAGGGGAATACACATTATTGATCCAGAAAGGAAACAAGTAAAGGAAGAATGAATAAATAAATTAAAATCATATTTTATTATTCTTATTTTGAATAAAGAAATTGGATAGAAGTATTTTTTAAGAGTACAAATAGTTTTACCAAACTAACAATAACATTAAACCAAAATGGCGGTCGATATGAAAATGAAATTAATAAACAAACACATGAAGACACTGGAATTAAGTTTTTTTTTTATAAAAGCAGGATAAATTTTATTTAAAGATACTAATAATGAACAGGATTCAATAGAAATCATGGAGTTATGATTCTTGTATTCAATCATGGATGAATCTTGTGTCCAAAGTCTGACAAACATCGATCTTTTGCCGTTGCCGATGTACATGAAAATCTCATATAGGGATGTATTGTGGGCACCCCTATGTTAGATTCTGGAAATTATTGTAAAAAACTGCGCACTATACACAGCAAAATACGGTATTTTTCATTCAACATTTTATTAAAACAAGAATAAGCAAAATTCTGATAAATAGCAGTATTTCTAAATCTTATTAACAAAATTGTTTCAAAGAAGCTGCTAATTAAAATAACCACAAAAGTGCTACTAACCTGAACTATTTGCCAAGGCATGTCCATGATACTCCTGGCTGTCCTACGTAAGAACCCTCCCAGGCTCTTACTGTTACGTGTGGTGCTGACCCCCATGGGGACATCTCCAAAGTCAATTCTACGTCTCTTTCTATCCTGCCTGTCCTTAGCCTGTAGCTCCCATTTCTTTTTATGGTAGGCTAACCATTCCTTTCTTTCTTCCTAAAGAATGATACATTACATTGCATTAATGAAACATATTTGTGGCACTAAACCTTCTTTTAATTTCTGTTTTCCAGCAGCTTATCAATAGCGAGTGCTAAATATTTAATAATTGTATAAAAGTACAATGCTTGGTGTTTAGAAAAAGCAGAGATGTCTGTTACATAATGCCACCTACACAAACTTAGTAAGAAGTTTAGATATGCATAACGATCAACATGTTTGTCCTTTTTCATTGACAATTTTTTTCATTTTTTCCACTCTCACATCACAACTCCCAAACTTTATCTGGCTAAGGATTCCTCTTTACCTTAGTTTTACCCATTGGAGGAGCAGGTCCCAGAATTTCTCTCCAAGTCTGACTGGATTGTGACTCATTCTGACTAGGCTCACTATTCTCCATGCTCCTTTTACGTTTGTGTGACATAGCCATCCCATTCAACGTTTGCTTTTTCCAGCCAATATCTTCCATGTCAACAATGCCATTGATTGGTTGACTGTCGTCTGCAAACAAGTCTTTCTGAGAGGACTCAGGAACCTAAAACAACATGTAGAATACATAAAACAAAATGACTGGAATTTGAAAAGAAAAACTCACATAGAGCTAAAATCTGCTAGACAAGAAAAGTTTGTTTTAACAGGTCTAAACAAGAAGATCAAGTGAGTAAGTTCTAATACCCTTCATAATTCAGAACAGAAATTTTCACTGGATTAAACTTCTTGAGATTCTTTTTTTTTCAAAAACAAAAATACTTTTAGTAGTTCTGTTTTATTCATAAGAATCAAATACATTTTTTTTGCCCCATCTACGAAAGTAGGGGGGGGGGGAGCATAAAGTGTTCGGTTCTGTTAGTCTGTCTGTCCAAAATTGTGAGATGGGGCATTATGTCTGTTTAACGTATTCTTGTTAGTTATTACTCTTCCATATTACAAATATCTCACTGATTTTCTTATTACCTTGGAGTTTTTCTTCTGTGCTGGAGCAAATATCTCACTGATTTTCTTATTACCTTGGAGTTTTTCTTCTGTGCTGGAGCAAATATCTCACTGATTTTCTTATTACCTTGGAGTTTTTCTTCTGTGCTGGAGCAAATATCTCACTGATTTTCTTATTACCTTGGAGTTTTTCTTCTGAGCTGGAGCAAATATCTCACTGATTTTCTTCTGTTTGAAGACATCATTCCTCTCCATCATCTTCTTGTGTAACCAATCAGGATGTCTGATTCTGGGGACAGGGTTTGCTACCTAAAGTGAAGTGATTTCATTCATTTATTAAACCCATCAGATTTAGGTGATGGCAAGGAAAAGCAATCCACCAGCGACAAAATGTTACATTTAAAGAGTTATAGTTTTTTTTCTTCAAGACAAGTTTTACATTACAAGTATAACAGAATTTATACTTGTTGATAGACAAGGTAGTTTTGTGTTCCTTAAAAGAAATATTCCTGGCAAATATATACTTTAAAGTTTCATTATATTTACCTGTTGTAAGGCTGCAGGGATAGTAATGATTTTCTGTATAGAACCACCCAGTCTTTCAATGTAGTAATCCCAGTCTAATACCTGCAAATGTCAAACTTCTAGTACATAAACTTAGCAATAATTGAAACATATTGATAACATGAACATTTATATTTTTTGTAATGGTAAATCCAAGTCATGATAATACTTTGTACAATATGAATCTAAGCAAGAAAACACAGAGGCAAAAATTTCTTCTGTTGATCTTTTTTTATCATTTGAAAAGACAGTTAGTTGGATATGAATATTGAAAAAAAAACAATATAGAAGGAATGTGTCCATGGGACACAGATGCCCTCACTGGCCCCAAACAGGAAGTAGAAGACTGACAGACCTGAAAGTCCCTTAGGACGTACAGTTTGTCATACTTAACAATCCTACCAAGTTTCAAATCATTCTCATGTATGGTTCCTGAGAAAAGCTTGATGGAAATTTTCATATTCATGTTCACATATTTTTACATTTGCATAAGTCAGTCAGGGGACCGACTTGTACAAGTCAGAATGATCAGATTCAATCTTACTTGTACAAGTCAGATTAAACAAACTAGAGTTATCTCCTCCTTATTTTTAGAATTTCAATCTGACTTCTACGAGTAGAATATACTAGAATGTCTATTTATCAAAGTCTCTTATCTAGAGATATTCTCTATGGTTAAATTCCTTTTCTATATACTGAGATCTATTTATAAATCTTACAAAATAGTCATGGGTTTGTAATTTAGATTTTTTGTTTTTATATCATTCTTACTTGCACAAGTCAGAATCAAAATTTTACTGCCCTCCTTTGGCAGTAAATTTCTCTACTTTGGCGGTCGTGAACACCATGGTCTTTAATTATGCTTAAATCATTAAATAACAATTATTTATCTAGTATAAACCACATTGGTGTTCAAAACCATGGATATAAATGACAGTCTTAGATAATTAGCTATGAAATTCTTTGATGATAATTGAAACTTTACAGTCAATCTGTTTCCTATTTGCTCATGATTCTTTCATCCTAAATGCAGGATGTCATTGTTGACCTTGTGAAATAATTTGAATAAGATTTATTGGTTTTGAGAAATTTTATTTCAAAAACATTGAATATTGGAGCAAATTTAATAGAAACAATTCTTACTCTAACAGGTCAGATTCATTCTAACCCATAGAAGTCAGAATTGGATCTGACTCTACAGAGTAAGAAACCATAAATAGAATCTTACTGGTACAAGTAAGATCTATTCTGACTTCTACAAGTTGGTCCCCTGACTGTAAGTCCCAAACAGGAAGTAGACGTCTGAAGGTCTCAAAATCGCTTCAGACATACAGTTTGTCATAATGAACCATCCTACCATGTTTCAAATCATTTTCATGTATGGTTCCTGAGAAAAGCTTGATGAGTATTTTTCATAGTCATGTTCACTTATTTTCGCATCGGCTTAAGTCACAACAGGAAGTAGATGTCAGACAGGTTTCAAAATCCCTTAGGACAAACAGTTTGTCATACTGAACCATCCTACCAAGTTTAAAATAATTCTCATGTACAGTTTCTGGGAAAAGCTTGACGGAAACTCATACGGACGGACAGACAGACGTATGTAAGTACATGAGCAAAGCTTAATGCTCCCAGACATGTCATTGTGGGAGAATAAAAAAAGAGTCCGTTCAAAATCATTACAACAATGAGTCTAATCAATGTACTAAATACAGGTATCCTAATCTTCCCTTATGAGTGATAAGCCTTGTTAGGTGGAAATCTTAAAGCAGATATTAAAAGATATCATTTCTCCCTTTTTTTAAACTATAACTTACATCTCTGATATCAATATCTCCTACATCATTGATCTTTAACCATTTCCTCAGGAAATGTCTCTTAACTCCTGGCTCAGCCTGGAATATGGCTAGTGGGATAGCCCTGTAATTAGCAAAATTACACCTAACTATGATGCTGCAATGCCTTAAGAAACTAACTGATTAAGTCTCGATGTTTAAAATAAAATGAATCATAAAGCTAAAGCAATCTAGATCTGCTCTCTCATAACAAATTTAAGAAACTACAACATGTTCAATAATTAGAACAAATGCACAATTGAATAATTTTTACTGGTTTCAAATTAATGTTGTTGCAACATATGAAAGCAGACCATTTCTCAGCAGAAAAAACACTAAGGCCACACAAATTAATTACTTGTTCTTCCGACCGCCGGCATGTGAAATTGTTTCCTTAAGAAAAAAATATAAATTTCTTCCGCCCGCATTTACAGGAAACCCACCCACGTCCGGAGCTGGAAGTTGTGTAAGAAAAATTTTTATCTCCACATTTGAAAAATATCTGTCTTTTGCATAGGTAAACAAACATTAATTTGCTGATTTTTAACCAAGAGCTCCGATAAACTTTACTCTGGTTTGTCTAATCACTTGTTACTTTAGTTTAGTGCTCCAATATTGGAGATACATTCAGGATAAAAGACAGTAAACTTAAACGGTTGAAATGCTGTTTCATTCCCCTCAAACAAAACACTCTGATGAAAACAATGAAAACTGTTGAGTATTGTTACGAAATACAGCAATGCATGTCAAATGGAAGACTTACATTGGTCTATTTAGATACATACAAGGGATGTCATACATGATGTATAAGCGACCCTCTTTATTGATAAATTCAAGTGCCTGTGGTATCTTACCTCAGATGACCTCAGTTATAATAACAACAACATGGTTCAAATTAAAAATATTAAGGACAACCCCAAACTTATAATTATGTGCAAGGACAATGATGGGATGTTCTCATTGACAATTAACATCAATGAGCATCCAGTTCACCAAAGATTGTTTTGTCATAGTGGTTTTTTTTAAATAAATATTTACAAATTATTATTGTCGTTTTTGACTTTTTGTGTTTTTTATTGTGAATAAAGATAGGAAGTTTCTTTTTAATATTAAATCTTAAAATTAGGCCTTGCCAACAAGATTTAGGGACATAGCGACACATGTTTAGTATTATGGACTTCCCTAGGTGAGGGTCTGCCTGTGCCTATTGATAGAAATCCAAGACAGCAACTCTTCAGCAAGAAAAACATTTCAAAACAATTAATTCCTGCTTAAACAATTCATTAATCAATTGGAAAAGCCATAAAACACTGAGAACAAGCATTTTTAATACTTTAAGTAGAATTTTTTTAATATTTCAGTAAATTTTCTTCAAAAATAGAAATAATTGCTCGCTCGCATCAGTTTAACATTAAAAACCAGGAAAAAAACTTTTTAAAAATTTAAAAACAAGTCGCTCGCCTCAAGATAAATTAGTCGCTCCAAAAAATCAGACTTTCAGAAAACAAGAGGCTCCCAGGAGCCTGAATCGCTCACCTGGTCTTGATGTTGACCCTATACTTTTGTAGAGCTAAATGAGCTAAACATTTAAGCAAGCAACAGCTTTTCTCTACCTGCAATAGTTTTCATTCTAAAGGCCAAAAACACCATTTTTCACCTATAAGGGGCCATAACCCCTATAAGGAGTCATCTGACAACTTCGACCCTATGGAGACTTTTGTAGAGCTAAATGAGCTGAACATTTAAGCAAGCAACAGCTAATCTCTATCTGCAATAGTTATCATTCTGTAGGCCAATAACATGAAAAATGGCTATTTTTCACCTTTAATGGGCCGTAACCCCTATAAGAGGTCATCTGACAACTTCGACCCTATAGAGACTTTTGTAGAGTTATATGAGCTGAACATTTAAGCAAGCAACAGCTAATCTCTATCTGCAATAGTTTTCATTCTGTAGGCCAAAAACATGAAAAATCGCTATTTTTCAGGGGCCGTAACCCCTATAAGGGGTCATCTGACAACTTCGACCCTATGGAGAATTTTGTAGAGCTAAATCAGCTGAACATTTAAGCAAGCAACAGCTAATCTCTATCTGCAATAGTTTTCATTCTGTAGGCCAAAAACATGAAAAATCGCTATTTTTCAGGGGCCGTAACCCCTATAAGGGGTCATCTGACAACTTCGACCCTATGAAGAATTTTGTAGAGCTAAATCAGCTGAACATTTAAGCAAGCAACAGCTAATCTCTATCTGCAATAGTTTTCATTCTGTAGGACAAAAACATGAAAAATCGCTATTTTTCAGGGGCCGTAACCCCTATAAGGGGTCATCTGACAACTTCGACCCTATGGAGAATTTTGTAGAGCTAAATGAGCTGAACATTTAAGTAAGCAACAGCTAATCTCTATGTGCAATAGTTTTCATTCTGTAGGCCAAAAACATGAAAAATGGCTATTTTTCACCTTTAAGGGGCCGTAACCCCTGTAAGAGGTCATCTGACAACTTCGACCCTATGAAGACTTTTGTAGAGTTATATGAGCTGAACATTTAAGCAAGCAACAGCTAATCTCTATCTGCAATAGTTTTCATTCTGTAGGCCAAAAACATGAAAAAATGCTATTTTTTACCTTCAAGGGGCCGTAACCCCTATAAGGGGTCATCTGACAACTTTGACCAAATGGAGACTTTTGTAGAGCTTTTGATGCTGAATCAGAAGCGTGGCCTCAGATTTCCTCTATCTCTTATACTTTTTGATTTATAAGCCAAAAACAGTAGTCTGACCCCCCTAGTCTATTTTTAGTAACGGCGGCCATGTTTTTTAACGGATCAAAAATCAAAACACAAGTTTGGTGCAGGACACCCTAAGGATCATTCATACCAAGTTTCATTAAATTCTGTTTGGTAGTTTCAGAGGAGAAGATTTTTGAAAAATTGTTAACAGACGACGACGACAGACGACGACGACGACGACGACGGACGCCAAGTGATGGTAATAGCTCACATGGACCTTCGGTCCAGGTGAGCTAAAAAATTAATATAAATAATTTCCTTTTTAAAAAAAGTCAAAATCCAAAGAACAAGAAATTAATTCTGTGTGGCCTTACATAGGCTAGAATACTGACAGCATAAGAAAGGGCCTGTTGAAGAAATCTAATTGTTTTCAAAATTATGCATGGATTTACAGGAACTTTTCATTTGCACATTATGACATGCTGCATAGCAACTGTACTGTCAATAGTGTTTGAGTTTTAGTGTTCACAAGAGTCTGTTGACAGACAGAAAGACTGACAAACAGATAGATGGACAAAGTGAAAACTATAGGGTGTCCACATCTTTAATAAGGGGTCCTAAATATTCTAGATGTGCTAACCTTTCAGTGACTGGTGCCCCATCTGGTTTCTTAGAAATAACATATCTACAACTCAATCCAGCATCTTTCACCATCTGGTCACCTAAAAACTAGAACACAATACAGGTTTAAAATAGGATTTTAGTAAGCCATGCATTTAAAGATATGCAAGATTGAAATAAACAAATTTCCAGATTTTTAATTAAACAAGATACCAGGGAGATGATAGCCATCTCCAAGGGCCCCGCTCCCATAAAAAATTGTGGACCCGCATTAAACTCAAACTTGATCTGTAACTCATCAAAGTAAACTCACATACCAAAAATCAGTTCATTATCTATAACCGTTTAGAAAAAAGTGCGGAAAACTGAAATTTTAATGAATTTTCAAGTTTCAAAGGGCCATAACTCCCATAAAAATCTGTGGACCTGCACGAAACTCAAACTTGATCTGTAACTCATCAAGGTAAACTCACATACCAAAAATCAGTTCATTATCTATAAATGTTTAGAAAAAAAGTGCGGAAAACTGAAATTTTAATGAATTTTCAAAGTTCAAAGGGCCATAACTCCCATAAAAATTTGTGGACTGGCACGCAACTCAAACTTGATCTGGTACTCATCAAAGTAAACTCACATACCAAAAATCAGTTCATTATCTATAAGCGTTTAGAAAAAAAGTCCGGAAAACTGAAATTTTAATGAATTTTCAAAGTTCAAAGGGCCATAACTCCCATAAAAATTTGTGGACCGGCACGAAACTCAAACTTGATCTGTAACTCATCAAGGTAAACTCACATATCAAAAATCAGTTCATTATCTATAAGTGTTTAGAAAAAAAGTGCGGAAAACTGAAATTTTAATGAATTTTCAAAGTTCAAAGGGCCATAACTCCCATAAAAATTTGTGGACCGGCACGAAACTCAAACTTGATCTGTAACTCATCAAGGTAAACTCACATATCAAAAATCAGTTCATTATCTATAAGTGTTTAGAAAAAAAGTGCGAAAAACTGAAACTTTAATGAATTTTCAAAGTTAAAGGGCCATAACTCCCATAAAAATTTGTGGACCGGCACGAAACTCAAACTTGATCTGTAACTCATCAAGGTAAACTCACATACCAAAAATCAGTTCATTATCTATAAGTGTTTAGAAAAAAAGTGCAGAAAACTGAAATTTTAATGAATTTTCAAAGTTCAAAGGACCATAACTCCCATAAAAATTTGTGGACCAGCACGAAACTCAAACTTGATCTGTAACTCATCAAGGTAAACTCACATACCAAAAATCAGTTCATTATCTATAAGTGTTTAGAAAAAAAGTGCGGAAAACTGAAATTTTAATGAATTTTCAAAGTTCAAAGGGCCATAACTCCCATAAAAATTTGTGGACCGGCACGAAACTCAAACTTGATCTGTAACTCATCAAGGTAAACTCACATATCAAAAATCAGTTCATTATCTATAAGTGTTTAGAAAAAAAGTGCGGAAAACTGAAACTTTAATGAATTTTCAAAGTTCAAAGGGCCATAACTCCCATAAAAATTTGTGGACCGGCACGAAACTCAAACTTGATTTGTAACTCATCAAGGTAAACTCACATACCAATAAAAAGCTACGCCGAGCGCAGCATGATACGACCGCAACAAGTTGAACCCTGTTCGTTGGAGGCCCAATATGGATAGTCTATTGCTTTTGTCACATGAAGCCCATGGTGGACTTACAAAACTTTTTGACACATGCATCCTTTGGTGGACTTTAAAATGCATATTTGACACATATGTACTTATTTAACATCTATGATATAATACAAAAAAAAAAGCCTTATTTATATACATGTATTTTCAAATTGACATTTTTGGTCCTTTGACCCCAAATTTCTCAAAAATTGTAAGAAAAATATTGCAAATTAAGACAGAGATTTTCATATAGAATCCAATGAAAAAAGATTTTGAAAATTGGACCAAATTTTTTTTTAAAAATTTAATGAATAATAAACATTCTACATCAGTTTTGTCAATACACCCGTTTTAGCCCCTTTTGACCCTTTTTTTTATAAAACAACAGGGGCCACAAACCCCAAATTCAATACCAACATTTATTTAGTGTTTTAAAACTTCATAACAATTGGCTGGCCCACTTCAACTTAATTTTTGGTATAAGACTATTTACCTTGACAAACTTTAAAAAATGTGTTTTTTGCCCCTTTGACCCCTAATTTCTTATAAATGGTTAAAGATATTGCAAATCTGATTGAAAAACACAGGCAGGGATTTTTGCAAGGATTCAAAAGAAAAAAAGATTTTGAAAATCGGACCACAAATAAAAAAGTCGATTTTGTGGGTGTGGCCCCTTTTTTGACCCCCTATAGCAATGTAACGGTGCAATTTTTATCAAAACCAGTGACACATTTAGTTGACAGAATTTAATTATGAACTCAATAAAAAAAGAATTTTCAAAATTGAATGAATAATAAACATTCTATAACAGTTTTGTCAATACACCCATTTTAGCCCCTTTTGACCCTTTTTTCTAAAACAGCAGGGGCCACAAACCCCCAATTCAATACCAACATTCCTTAACTGGATATAATCATCATATTAAAACTTCATAACAATTGGCTGGCCCGCTACAACTTTATTTTTAGTATATAACTATATGCCTTAACAGACTTTGAAAAATGGCGTTTTTGGCCCCTTCAACCCCTAATTTCTCAAAAACGGTAAGAGATATTTCAAATCTGATTGAAAAACGCAGGCAGGGATTTTTATAAGGATTCTAATGAAAAAAAAGATTTTGAAAATCGGACCACAAATAAAAAAGTCAATTTTTTGGGTGTGGCCCCTTTTTGACCCCCTATAGCAATATAAAGGTGCAATATATATTGAAACCGTTGACACATTTAGTTGACAGAATATAATGATGAATTCAATAAAAAAAGAATTTTCAAAATTGAATGAATAATAAACAATCTACAACAGTTTTGTCAATACATCCGATTTAGCCCCTTTTGGCCCTTTTTGCTAAAACAGTAGGGGCCACAAACCCCAAATACAATACCAACCTTCCTTTAGTGGTTACAAACATCATATCCAAATTTCATATCAATCGGTCAATATTTACTCAAGTTATCGCACGGAAACCAAATGTCCACAGACGACGACGACGACGACAACAACATCGCCATTACATTATACGATCGCAAAAATTTTGCGGTCGTATAAAAATCAGTTCATTATCTATAAGTGTTTAGAAAAAAAGTGCGGAAAACTGAAATTTTAATGAATTTTCAAAGTTCAAAGGGCCATAACTCCCATAAAAATTAGTGGACCGGCACGAAACTCAAACTTGATCTGTAACTCATCAAGGTAAACTCACATACCAAAAATCAGTTCATTATCTTGAAGCGTTTAGAAAAAAAGTCCGGAAAACTGAAATTTTAATGAATTTTCAAAGTTCAAAGGGCCATAACTCCCATAAAAATTAGTGGACCGGCACGAAACTCAAACTTGATCTGTAACTCATCAAGGTAAACTCACATACCAAAAATCTGTTCATTATCTATAAGCGTTTAGAAAAAAAGTGCGGAAAACTGAAATTTTAATGAATTTTCAAAGTTCAAAGGGCCATAACTCCCATAAAAATTTGTGGACCGGCACGAAACTCAAACTTGAACTGTAACTCATCAAGGTAAACTCACATACCAAAAATCAGTTCATTATCTATAAGCGTTAAGAAAAAAAGTCCGGAAAACTGAATTTGTTACGGACGGAGGCACGGACAGACGGACAGACTGATTACTATAGGGCGTCCGCAACAAAGTTCCTAATTATAATTTTTTGAATGTTTTTTTTTATGATAAAAACTATTAAAAATGGATATACAGAATCCAAATATTTTTTTACAGATATACTATGCGAATTTAGAATGCTTTTGACAGATACATGTATATAATTTTCATCGATCTACATGTCCTTATACCTCAGCTAATCTCCTTGCAGTACTAATAGACGTAGATTTCTGACTCCCATAATCCTCTAAACTTCTAGACATTCTGCGGTTTTCAGCAATCAACTCAAACAGCTCTGAGTCAGGCATGTTTGCCGCCCGGCTGTAAAGGACATCTAACCAGTAGTCTGCCACTTTTGCCACTGCAGCATAACAGGTCTCCACTGAGTCACCCTTTAGAAAAGCCTCAAACACCGACGACTGGAAAATCTTTATCAGTTCTAACTCTCCATTTCTTTTCACTTCAAAACCCTGAAAATATAGAATATATTTAGGACATTTTATTTTAAAACACAACCTACTGGCTTTAATGTTTAAAAAGTTACTCTTGATGTTTTAGGTCAAAGAAACAAATAAGAAAACCTTTATAAATATTGAAAGAAATTATAATTCATTAAATAAAACTCATGAATGAAAAAGAATACAAAAGAAACTTCAAAAGGGATGTCTAACTTAGTTTTTATCTAATAATTCAATATCCCACAGGTCTATACTAAATCAAACTAAAATGGCGGTCTTCAATGGAAGAGGTATGTCGCCTGCGTCTTAAAATATTGGGTAAAGAGAAAGTACATTGTAGATGAGTAACGGCTATAAGATGGCTTTATACTTTAAGTACTATAGGAGGAAGCTACATGCCAAATATCAAGAGGCTGTGTCATGTAGTTGCCCAAAAACTGCAAGGGAAATTGTTGTGACGCCCAAGACAACGGATAGTGTCAAAGTGACTACTACAAGTCACTTTGCAACATCTACATCTACAGCATTAATCCGTAAAGAGTCATTAGACTCATCACACGAATGAACTTAAAATTGTGGTGTCATCCAACATGTGCTCCTGTACATATTTACAGTGAAGGGTGCTGCTAAAAACATCATTTGTGTGTTTACGGACTGCTGCTCACAGCTATGGGGCCTCCGAGTGCTCCATAGTCTGGTTGTTGGTGACTTATAAGCCTGATCTTGAAGGAATCATAGTCATGTATGTCTAGTAATGATGATGGTAGTTGATTCCATTGAGCGATAGTTCGTACAAAAAAGCTGTTCTTTCGCTGTTCGCTGTTTGAGCCTAGTCTAATGAAGCGATGTTGGTGTTGACTACGTGTTACTCTGTCTGATGTTATGAGATAGTCAGGTATAGGTACTGCTACTTTCTGGTGTATGACTTTGTGGAAAAATAGCAGACGGGCTGTTGTTCGTCTCTGTTCTAGGGTTGGCAATTTCAGTTCTTGAAGTAGCTTTGTCACAGTTAATGGTGTTGTTGAGTATTCATGGCCGATGAATCTGGCTGCCCTTCTTTGTACCATTTCAAGCTGATGTTTATGCTTTTGGAGATGATGATCCCATACTGTACTAGCATATTCTAGTGTTTGTCTGACTAGACTTAGGTATGCTTGTCGTTTGATGTTGGTTGGACATTTACTCAGGTTCCTTCTCATGAATCCTAGTAGTCCAGTCGATTTGTGCAGGTTTTTTGCGAAATTGCTCAAAGTATGGTAAAAGCATGAAATTTAGCATGGTGGTAGAAAACATCATACTTTACAATATTAGCTATGGACCCAACTCGAAAATTCAAAATGGCGGCCATTTTCAAGATGGCCGCCTAATGGAATATAAAATTAAAAAATAAATTAAATAAAAATTCATTAAAAATTGTACCATGAAGATAAACGCAGCAAATTGTGTAGAATAGCAGTACAAAATATTCTAAAGATTAAATAATAGAAAACGGTTTGCCTTATATTGAAAATGGTTGTCATTTTAAAGATGAGAGCCTTAGAAATAGCATATATATCTACATTACGAAATCATGTTTAATTCAAGGTTTTTTATGCCCCCGAATATGAATGATTGCAATAGATAAGTGATCAAACAAATTTAAAACAATAGTAAAAGGAATCTAGATTCTGTTTGAAGATATCAGACGGGGAGTGTACAGGGATATATACATTTCAAGCTAATCGGAGTAAAATTGTGTTTAGATGTGAAAATTGTCATGTAAGCAACTGAAACAATGGCATATATTCAGCCTGCTGCAGACCACCTTAATAAAGACTGTTCAGTGCCATTTCTAAATGAAAATATCAAAGCCATAAATACAATGAAAACTGACCAACGCCAGACTCAGAATTTATGTCACCATTTAAATTGAATCCTAGAAAACAGTAAAAATTCTCAAACCTTTGACACAGTAGAACTTCCACAAGATTGAAAAAAAAGAATGCATAATTTAACTTGTTAAAACGGGAGTCTTTATCGAATGTAAAAACTATAGAACCTTATATTTACTAAATCCTTATCAGATTATTATCATGTCATATTAAAACAACTTCAGACAAAACAAGAGGCTCCCAGGAGCCTGAATCGCTCACCTGACATATGTGCCTGAAGTAAAGGTTTTAAGGCAAAATCAATTTAACTTTGAAAGGGTCATAAGATTAATAAAGGGGTCATCTGACAATATGGTGGATCTAAAGGTGCTGATCACTTTTGTTCAAAATCTAAAAATCTGTCACCCTTTTTGAGTTATTTGCAAAAAAAAATGCAGTTTAACCTAATGTTCTATTTTTAGCCACAGCGGCCATGTTTTACAACCAATCAAAAATCCCCACAACAGTTCTATACACCTAATAATAATAAACAATAATACCAAGTTTGGTTCCAATTGGACTTAAAGTGTCAGAGGAGTTAACATTTTCAATATAAGGAAATGCAGTTAAAATGCTCAATTTTGACATTCCATGGGCAATAACTCCTCAAAGGAAAGGTCTAACAACGTTGACCCTGTTACAAATTTTGTAGATCTTGATACGCTTAACAATATGCAATTTAAATTTCTCAAATATCTTGTCTAGTTTTCAAGATAATGAGCTAAACAGGTGCAAAATTTGCAAAAAAACACAATAAGGGCAATAACTCCTACATGGGTTGTTGGATTTTCTTCAAAATTTCAGAGCTGGTAGATCTTGAGGTGCTGATCACTTTTGTTCCCAATCAAAATTTTGAAATCTGTCACCGTTTTAGAGTTATTGGCAAAAAACCATTTACCCCTATGTTCTATTTTTAGCCACAGCTGCCATGTTTTATGACCAATCAAAAATCCCCACATCAGTTCTATACACCTAATGCTAATAAACAACTATACCAAGTTTGGTTCCATTTGGACTTAAAGTGTCAGAGGAGTTAACGTTTTCAATGTAATGAGGAAATGCTGTTAAAATGCTAAATTTTGACATTCTAAGGGCAATAACTCCTAAAAGGAAAGGTCCTACAACATTGACCCTATTACATATTTTGTAGATCTTGATGTGCTTAACAATATGCAATTTGAATTTCTCAAATATCTAGTATAGTTTTCAAGATATTGAGCTAAACAGGTGCAAAATTTGCAAAAAATCCACAAAAAGGGCAATAACTCCTACATGGGTTGTTGGATTTTCTTCAAAATTTCAGAGCTGGTAGATCTTTAGGTGCTGATCACTTTTGTTCCCAATCAAAATTTTAAAATCTGTCACCGTTTTAGAGTTATTTGCAAAAAACTGCCATTTACCTCTATGTTCTATTTTTAGCCACAGCGGCCATGTTATAAGACCAATCAAAAATCCCCACATCAGTTCTATACACCAAATGCTGATAAACAATTATACTAAGTTTGGTTCCATTTGGACTTAAAGTGTCAGAGGAGTTAACGTTTTCAATGTAATGAGGAAATGCTGTTAAAATGCTAAATTTTTACGTTCTAAGGGCAATAACTCCTAAAAGGAAAGGTCCTACAACGTTGACCCTGTTACATATTTTGTAGATCTTGATGTGCTTAACAATATGCAATTTAAATTTCTCAAATATCTAGTATAGCTTTCAAGATATTGAGCTTAACAGGTGCAAAATTTGCAAAAAATCCACAAAAAGGGCAATAACTCCTACATGGGTCGTTGGATTTTCTTCAAAATTTCAGGGTAGGTAGATCTTGAGGTGCTGATCACTTTTACCCTATGCCAGAATTTTGATATCTGTAGCCGTTTTTGAATTATTTGCAAAAAACTGCATTTTACCCCTATGTTCTATTTTTAGCCGTGGCGGCCATGTTTTACGACGAATCAAAAATCCCCACATCAGTTCTAAGCACCGAATGCTAATGAACAGCCATACCAATTTTGGTTGCAATTGGACTTATGGTGTCAGAGGAGTTAACGTTTTAAAAAGTTAACGGACGACGGACGACGGACGACGGACGCCAAGTGATGACAATAGCTCACATGACCCTTCGGGTCAGGTGAGCTAAAAATGCGAGACCACTAAGCAGGTTGAAAAAAAAATCTTGCACTGAACAGATAGTCAACCTGCTCATCGAGCAGCCAATTCAATGAAACAGTTCTCTTTATATCTATTACATAGACTCGGAGAAGCTTTTGGTATCCTTGATAAAGAAATTCTGTGGAAACTTCTTGAGATCTATGGAATTCCAAACAGAATTGTTACAAATATGTACAGCTCTAGGAATGATATGTCAGTAAGTATACGCAAAAATATAAGTAAAGAGTTTGAAATACGGCCAGTTTTTAGACATGGTTGTTTCCTTTTTCCTTGGTCATGCATTGATCGGATCATTGGAGAATCACACCAGAGAAGAGGAAATGGAATCCGCCATATGTAAGAAAACATCATTAAATTGGTTGAAAATGCTTCAAAACAGGAGAACGTATAAAAAGAGGAGACCACAATAATAAGGATTAACAAAAGCAACATCAATATCAGTGAATTATATGAACCCATCATGCTTACGTTGAGAGAATATATAGAAATTGTGATTTACAACTTTGGTGAAACAGATGATGAAACGGCCCCTGAAATGGCTTGAAACGTATGGGAATCAAAGCAAGTATTTATAAAGACCAAGCTAAGTTTATCAAACAGCAACTTTAAATCATAGAAACTTGGAGCCTCACAACGGCCGACATGCAGAAACTTCAGGTATTCACGTACAAATGTCTGTGATCCATAAGTCATAAGTCATAATTAATAGGGTCCATAAATGAAGCACTCCTATTGCAGGCTGGACAAATTGATAGACATATGGAAAGACAGGGTGACACCACAAATATTGCATATATAGTTCTTCAAAAGGTAGGCTTTAAAAACACCATTTCGAGTTGATAGTTCCAATGTTAATATAAAATTAGTTCTTCCATGCTATATTAAACAACGTTAACATCTAAACACAATTTACTACAACAAATAGATATGATGAGATATGCAGTATATTCCTGAACACTCCCCGCCTGATATCATCAAATGGAATCAAGATTATATTTATACATCTTATCAATATTATTCAGCGCATATCAATTGCTGTTTGTGCCTTTTTGGGCAATAAATAACCTTTGATAGCAACATAACCTTCGTGTGTAGCAACATTCCGTCCGCTCCAGCTTATGGAGTTTACCTATCACAATTGATTCGTTACTCCAGAGCTTGTGGGAGTTACATCGATTTCCTTGGCAGAGCGTCACGTTTGACACAGAAATTGCTAACACAGGGTTATGTTGCTCCTCTTTTGCTGTCTTCACTCAAGAAATTTTATGGTAGACACCATGTACTCATATATAAATATGGGATTTCTATCTCTCAGATGAGTGCAGATGTCGGTTTGTCATAGGGTTTTGTTTTGTCTTCCTTACCGGATTTACACACTGAATTGGAAATTGGCAGCGCGGCGGGTGTGCTATAGCAGGCAGGAACCGCTTACTCTTCCGGAGCACCCGAGTTCACTCTTGTTACGACTTGAGTTCGCGTTGTTGATTTCTGTTCCGTTGTTTTTATGTTTTGTGTTTCCTTGTGCTGTTCTTGTTCATGTTTACCGGTTTTGTCGTTGCCTTTTCGGACTTTTGACACTCGAATGCCCCTTTGGTGACTCTGCTTATTTCTTTGATAAAAGATTATTCGATTTTGTAGGTATGTATGCTATTTTGAGGCGTCTATCTTTAAAATGGCAGCTATTTTGAATTTAAAGCAAACCATCTTCTAATATATTGTTAAGAATAATTTGCACTGCAATTATACATGATTTGGTGTTTTTATCTTCAAAGCATAATTTTTAATGAATTTTTATTTGATTTATTTCTAAATTTTATATTCCATCTGGCGCCCATCTTGAAAATTGCCGCCATTTTGATTTTTTTAATTGGGTCCATAGCTAACATTGTTAAGTAAGCTTTTTTCTACCACTATGCTAAGTTTCATGCTTTTACCATCTTTTGAGCATTTTTTTCACAAATCGACTGGACTATAGCGTTCTGTTGGCTTTGTTGACAATATTTCCAATGTGGTCGTCCCATGTAAGTTTACTGGACAGTTCTACTCCTAAATAAGGGTTATGCGCAACAGTGCCTAGTATGTGTTCTTCCATCTTGTATGGGAATTCTAAAGGTTGCCTTCCAGTTGTTATCCTTAGGACGTAGCACTTAATCGGATTAAAGATCATTTGCCAAGTTTTACTCCATTTGACAACAGTGTTAAGATCTGCTTGTAGCTGCTTACAATGATCTAATGATGACACGGCCAAGTATATGAGGCTATCATCTGCAAACAGTCTAATTGATGACTTGATGTTGGTTCCAATGTCGTTAATGTAAAGAAGGAACATTAATGGTCCAAGTACTGTGCCTTGAGGTACGCCAGACTTGACATGTACTGATGCTGACTCGTCCCCTTCAACTAGTACTTTCTGTTCTCTAGTTGTAAGCCAAGATTTTAACCATCCATGTATGTTACCTCTTACTCCATAATGGTCTAATTTGAGGAGAAGGCGGTTGTGTGGTACGATGTCAAAGGCTTTACTGAAGTGCAGGATAAGGAGGTCAACTTGTTGTCTATTGTCTAGGTGTCTGCTGATTTCTTCCACTGTGATGATGAGTTGAGTTTCGCATGATCGATTTTGTCGAAACCCATGCTGGAAGTCTGACAGAATGTTGTTTACTTCAAGGTGAATCATAATATGTCTGAATAATATACTGTAAACGTACTTATTTTCACGGGTACTTATTTTCGCGATTTCCGTATTTGAAACAAGTTCGCGGGTACTTAATTTCACGGTTTTTCTCATTGACCATTCGCGGTTTTCGCGGATTAATGATTGAAAGTTAATATAAACCTAAAATAACGCTTCTTTCTTAATAATTCGTGATAAAAAATAAATACTGACGACAACTGACTAATTGATTGAGGCTATGAATTTTGTAAGTTCTTTAACATTTAATTTAATTTCTTTCAAATGTCGTATTTGTAAAAATGTTTGTTGGTCAATTATAAATTGAATTGCATTATTGATTTACTAATTACTCAGAAGCCCAATTAACGATAAAAATTTATTGTGGCTCCGTCTGTCATTTAAAACTGTTATCTATTATCACACAATTGATTGGTTAAAGATCAGGTACAAAAAGGACGGTCAGCTTGGGTCATTCACTTCTAGCGTGTATTGGAAAGGTCAAAGGTTGTGTACAATAAAAATGTCAATTTGAATTAAGGTAAGCTTGGGTCGATTGTAAAGAAGTTTTGATAACAATCCCTTTGATGTTTGGCATTCGCATAGAACCGTTACTTTCAACATCAAGAGTACACTCTAGCCCATAAGTATTACATGAAAACAAAACTTATTATTTTCTTCCAAAAAAATGGTATTTAATTTCACGGGTATTTATTTTCGCGGAAATTAAGTGACCGCGAAATCCGTGAAAATAAATACCACGCGAAAATAAGTACGTTTACAGTATGCTCCATTACTTTGCATGGCACTGATGTAAGTGATACTGGCCTATAATTAACTGGTTTTGATCTGTCTCCCTTTTTAAATAAAGCTGTTATGTTGGCGATTGTCCAGTCATGTGGTACTTGTTGTTGCTTGAGTGATAGTTCAAAGATGTATTTGAGGTACGGTGCTATCTCTTCGGCTGTTTCTTTTAGGATCCTACATGAAATTCCATCCGGTCCACTTGCCTTGTTAATGTTAAGTTGTCTGAGAAGTTTAGCTATCCCTGCTTCCTGTATCTTAATACTGTCTATGTTGTTAAATGGATCTTGTCTTATTCTAGGAAATGTTGGAGGCGACATAATAATGATAAAACAAACCTTCAGCTCTGCCAATGATCCATCAAAATTGAATACAGCATATCTTTTCTTTAGTTTTTTGCCCTCTTCTTTAGAGGCTGGCAATATCATGGCTAGATAAGGACCATCCACTTCAAAGAAGATAGAATTCTCATTACGAATCTTGTAGTTAAGGGTTGAGGCATCTACAAGCTCATGATACTGGTCATTGGTGAAGTAATCCTGAAATTAAATAAAATTCAATTGTAGTCTGACCAGTCCTAGTAATTTAATGATACAGAGAATATTATTAGCCTAACTATAAAACAATATGATTAATAACTTTCAACAAGTCTAGAATGTGAGAAACTAGAGGCTCCCAGGAGCCTGAATCGCTCACCTGATCTCTTATGCTAAAGCCTCTTGCCTAGTGTGCAACATGGTCTACATGTACTTGGTAAGTAACGTTAAAGAGACTAGTTAGGATAGAAAACTTTTTAAGACCAAGAATACAAAGTTACAAAGCTTTCCATTTGAAAATAAAACAAAAAAACAAACATATAAAGTTAAAATTTATTGAAAACACTTAAAAGGATGATCTGACAATTTTGACCCTGAAATCAAATTGTAGATCTTAATGAGCTGAACAATTTTGCAATGCTAACTATTCCTCTAACTCTTATGGCTTTTAAGATAAAGTCCCAAAACTGTAAAAATGGTCAATTTTGAAGATTAAGGGAAAATAATTCCTATAAGGAGTCATCCCACAACTTTGACTCAATAGAGAATTTTGTAGAGCTTTTGATGCTGAAGAAGGAAGGTTGCTTCAGATTTTCTCTATCTCTTATTCTTTTTGAGCTATAAGCTAAAAACTATTGTCTGAACCCCCCCTGTTCTAGGACATCCTAAAGATCAAGTGTACAAAATTTCAAAGCAATCCCACCAGTGGTTTCAGAGAAGAAGATTTTTAAAAATCAGTTAAAATTGATAGAAAAATCAGTTAAAGGGGGATAACTCTTAAACGATTGATCAGACAATTTTGATCCTGAAATCATTTTTGTAGATCTCAATGAACTGAACAATTTTGCAATGCTAGCTTTTCCTCTAGCACTTATACAGTTTTCAAGATAAAGTCCAAAAACTGTGAAAATGGTCAATTGTGACGATTAAGGGGAAATAACTCCTATAAGGAGTCCTCCCACAACTTTGACTCAATGGAGAGTTTTGTAGAGCTTTTGATGCTGAAGAAGGAAAGTTGCTTCGGATTTTCTCTATCTCTTATACTTTTTGAGCTATAAGCTAAAAACTATTGTCTGAACACCCCCCCCCTGTTCTATTTTTAGTAATGGCGGCCATGTTGGTTGGTCGACGTTCACAAATTTCACAAACTTGGTAGAGGACATCCTAAAGATCAAGTGTACAAAGTTTCAAAGCAATCCCATCAGTGGTTTCAGAGAAGAAGATGTTTGAAGAAAAGTTAACAGACGGACGGACGACAGACACTTAACGATGACAATAGCTCGGTGAGCTAAAAATTGCACAACAATGTACAGTAATGCTATTAGCAAATGACCCCTTTGTTTTGTGTGTGTGTTTTATGGTGTACAACATGCATTTTGAATTGAATATTTCTTTTAACTCTAAATCTAATGAGACTGTATATGTGTATTTTTTATCTGTGACTTATGACCTCTTACCTTGACCATGACATTGAGCATGGCCCCAGGATATGATATGGTGACCTTTGACTTCTTGGGGTGTGTCGATTTCACAACATAATTTTCAGGGAATGTAGCAGGTAGAACACACCAAATACCATCTGTATCAAGTTCTAATGGTCTCCTGTGAAAAAATTAATACTTCTATTGAAATAAATATTAACTTCAACATAAATATGTTCCAATACAGGAATATTTGTAAAATTGTTAGTTAGTTAGTTATTGCTTTACTCCCAAGCAGCACGATTTCGGCTATATTCGGGAGATGAACATGAAAATGGTGATACAATGAACATGAAATGATGATGAAGTGGAGGAAATGGTGACACAAGGCCAATTGGGTAGGATAGTTTTGACTGCCACTGGAAAAAGGAGTGATGGGTAGGGACGGAAAATTTTGCCTTCTGCATGGGGATCCTACGGGTCCTACTCTTACCGAGACCTGCAGCAGGGTTCTTTAACGTGCAAGGAACGTGACATTTTTCCCAACACGGTGCACCACTATGGTTTGCGGTCAGGTTTTCCGCATTATCGCCTGACGACCCCGCATCTCTCAATGTCAGGGCTGCCCCATTCAACCACCTGGGGCACACATCCCAGGCCCTTTGTGGGCAAAGCGGCCTGCAGGGAATATTCATTCAACACAATTAATAAAATTGGATATAATTGAGCTTATTTTGGGGTAAAGGAAATCAATTCAATGCTTATAAATATATATTATGAATAGAAGAGAATACCTCTTTTTACAAAATAATCTGTTTTTTTTTTCTTTTCAAGATTTTAGTAGTTGTTGTCTGTGTGGAAGTTCATGTTTATGTGATCAACTGTTTTATCTTGACATCTTGAGAATGTTATTTATATTCAGTATGGCACACCTAAAATAGGATATCTTACCCAATCTGTTCAACAATTTCTCTAGCATGTGTAATAATATTAGCTCCAGTAAAACACACAATTCCTGCCATTTCCATGCTATACCATCTAGCACTACAACATAAACAGAAATTTGTGAATGTATACACATTATTTGCCTTTGAAATACAGATTTAAAATGAAATGCTATTACTAATGTAATCAATATTTTCAAAAATCTGTAAGAGTAAAAAATTTCAGGATTTTGTTAAACAGGAATAGGTGAAACACTGACTTGAATTCAAATTCCACTTTAAGAGACCCCAAGCTCATGCTGTTTACAAAATAACAAGACTGTGATTAGCAGTTGCTGATAAAACTGTTACTAATATCTTTTTCCTGCTGGCACACCACTGGACATTCATCAATTTATAACCCAGATTTTTCAATTTGTGAAATCCAGCCGAAAACCAGGAATAAGTCTACAACTAAATATGGAAATGCAACTTCAACCTGATTTAGGAAGGATGAGCTGATACAAAATATGCCCTCTACTTTGTAGGTGACATAAAAACTTTTGTTCAAACACAATTGAAATGGTAATTGAAAATCATATCTAAACTTGATGCCAATGATATGATTACCATACCCTTTTCTCATGACATATCCATAGAAGGAGTTCAGAATACATTTGTGAGCCAGCTGTAAGGAATCGTACAACACAACCATTCCATTAGCTCTCTTGATCTCTGCAGCATCACCAGACTTCTCTGCTTCACCCAGTTTGTTTTTCCAGACCTTCACCAGTCCTTTGAACTCGTATCTCCTGTCACGGAAAGCTCTGACCGTATCGACATAAAATGAGTTCTCCTTCTGACACGTCATGGCTACACGTTGTTCCATACGTGTAACATGAGTTTTCTTGTATGCTTTCCTACAGTACTCTGAAATTACGAATTTGGGACAGTTGCTTTAAAATATTGTGGAATTGTTCAAATATTAGCCAATGACAGATGAATTTTAAGCCCATACTGCTGATAAACTGTATACAAAGTCTCAATTTACCAGACTTTTTGACACCAAATACAGACTTTAAATAAATTATTACAGTTTATTTTATGATACACCACGACATATCCTTGGAAAAAGTTTCTTTTCATACATTTTTATAATAATTTCTATTAATTAAAATCTTCTGTTCACCTTTTGAGACAGCCTTTTATTATAAGCCTGTTGGTTTGTTGTAAAAATAACACCTTAGAAAAATAGATGTTAGATAATCCAGCCAAATTTATTTGTGCCTGTCCTTAGCCATGAATCTTTGTCAAAGCTTTTGTTTGTCCTTGTGCTTTTTGTGTTCATTGTTCTATGTCTAGAAATGGATTTTTCAGTGATAGTTCAAGGATTGGTACAAATCTTATGTATTGATTTTTTGGTCTTGGGGCAATGCAAGACATGTAGTCACAATGAGAACTGCTGGCTGTTTTTTTTAAATTTTTAAATTGCTGTTTGTTTATGTAGGTTGTACACTTATTGCACATATAATTACTGTCTATTATATTTAATGAGGGTATTGAGGAATCCAATAAATCAGCGTATGAAAACATCATATGAGTTAACCCTGTGAAAACATTAATTATTGTAAATTACCAGCTAATCTTTTCTTTTCTATAGTTGCCTGTTCCTCCTTCGTAAGTTTATGGAAAGGCCTGGGATCACCACCAGGGATCTGTGATGGGAACTTCTCATTCTCAAGCTGTTGTTGGATTCTATTGAACTCACTCCTTGAGGCAGGCACTGAAATGTTAATATTATTGTACAAGTTTACATTGAATTTTAGCTGATTCTATAATTTGCATTTTTACTCTGAATATTTTTTTTTTTATGTGGGGCTTAATTTTCTTGGTTTCCTCCCAAAAAGGACATTACGTTGGATTTCAAATTTCAGTTTGCACACAGTGCTAGTAGGAATCATTATAAATTGAATACTTTGTTAAATTTTATTTTATGTGGTTCATTGCCACCCTCGAAGTACATTGATACCCCATTAAAGAAAATTAATGTAACCAAAGGATTTTGGGAGTGTCACTGTCTCATGCATACATATCAATGTTGGTTTTCAAAATAGTTTTTTTTAAGAGTGTGAGTGAGTGAGTTTTTTTAGATTTAATGCCCTTTTCAACGCACCTGGGCCATATTGGGCAGTCAGTTTTAATGATGGAGGAAATTTAAGAACCCAGAGGAAACCACCAACCTTTGGCAGGTAACTGACAAACCTAATCACATAAAGGTGGGGAAGTCCCTTTTTGTAACTTACAAACGGGACTCGAACACCACCGGAGATCCTCAAGTGATCAATAGTGTTGTATTCAAACCAGTGCCTTAGACCACTCTGCCACCCATTTTTTTTAATGAGTTGACTGAAATGGTATATTATTTTTCATTCTGTTTTAATTAATAATACATTTAATAGTTATGGTCTTAAGATGGTAGACTTAGACAAAATTAAGTTCAGAACTTACTACACTCTCCTCTCCACATCCATGGCAGCTTCCTCTGACACAGAGCTCCTGGTTTGTTAAAATCACAAGCTGCACACGTAGCTTCGTCTACTATGGCTGGAGGCTGGAAAGAATACAATACAGTAGGTTAATTTAATACTGTAACATCATGCAAAGAACATTTTCATACAATATAATTATTGTTTTTTTTATCTTTAAAGGCAGG
The DNA here is from genome assembly GCA_963971305.1 of Arcuatula senhousia. NCBI lineage: Eukaryota > Metazoa > Mollusca > Bivalvia > Mytilida > Mytilidae > Arcuatula > Arcuatula senhousia. The sequence continues at coordinate 21,937,766 of OZ020306.1, read as the reverse complement.
GGGATACCTATAATCAAATTTAGAATAAACAAGTGTGGCCACTAAAAGTATGTCTCGCCTGCCGGCACAATCACTAAAATCAACTACCTAAGCTTTCATTTCTTGATATAAACACAAAAAGTGTCTGTATACCTAAAAACAGATGCCTAGTTATTATACTATTCAAGCAATCCATTGTCCACACAAGTATTACAAAAAGTTTTCTGTCTGAAAAAAAAGACCTAAGTTCACAGAGTCACTGGAGCGAGCGTAAAAATGAGGTCATGGTCACATGGCATGGTGACAGTTGCGTTGTCCATAACCGCAACTGTCTGTTTACCCAATATCAGATGCCTAGCTATTATTACTTTCCAGCAATTCATCGTCCACAAAAGTCTTACAAAAAAGTTTTTGGCCTGAAAAAAGACCTAAGTTCACAGTCACTAAAGCGTGAAAATGGAGCCATGGTCACATGGCATGGTAACAATTGCGTAGACCATAACCTAAACTGTCTGTATACCTAATATTAGATGCCTAGCTAATAAACTTTTCCAGCAATTCATCGTCCACAAAAGTCTTACAAAAAAGTTTACGGCCTGAAAAATGACCTAAGTTCACAGAGTCACTGGAGCGTGAAAATGGGGTCAGGGTCACATGGCATGGTGACAGTTGCGTAGACCATAACCTGAACTGTCTGTATACCAAATATCAGATGCCTACCTAATATACTTTTCCATCAATTTATCGTCCACAAAAGTCTTACAAAAAAGTTTACGGCCTGAAAAAAGACCTAAGTTCACAGAGTCACTGGAGCGTGAAAATGGGGTCAGGGTCACATGGCATGGTGACAGTTGCGTAGACCATAACCTGAACTGTCTGTATACCAAATATCAGATGCCTACCTAATATACTTTTCCATCAATTCATCGTCCACAAAAGTCTTACAAAATGTTTACGGCCTGAAAAAAGACCTAAGTTCACAGAGTCACTGGAGCGTGAAAATGGGGTCAGGGTCACATGGCATGGTGACAGTTGCGTAGACCATAACCTGAACTGTCTGTATACCAAATATCAGATGCCTAGCTATTATACTTTTCAAGCAATTGATCGTCCACAAAAGTCTTACAAAAATGTTTATGGCCTGAAAAAAAACCTAAGTTCACAGAATCACTGGAGCGTGAAAATGGGGTCAGGGTCACATGGCATGGTGACAGTTGCGTAGACCATAACCTGAACTGTCTGTATACCAAATATCAGATGCCTACCTAATATACTTTTCCATCAATTCATCGTCCACAAAAGTCTTACAAAATGTTTACGGCCTGAAAAAAGACCCAAGTTCACAGAGTCACTGGAGCGTGAAAATGGGGTCAGGGTCACATGGCATGGTGACAGTTGCGTAGACCATAACCTGAACTGTCTGTATACCAAATATCAGATGCCTAGCTATTATACTTTTCAAGCAATTGATCGTCCACAAAAGTCTTACAAAAATGTTTATGGCCTGAAAAAAAACCTAAGTTCACAGAATCACTGGAGCGTGAAAATGGGGTCAGGGTCAAACGGCATGGCGACAGTTGCGTAGACCATACCCTCAACTGTCTGTATACCAAATATCAGATGCCTAGCTATTATACTTTTCAAGCAATTGATCGTCCATAAAAGTCTTACAAAAAAGTTTACGCCGCCGCCGTCGCCGGAAAGTAATACCTATGTCTCGCCTTCCGCGACTATTCGTCGCAGGCGAGACAAAAATGTTAAGTTTTTTTCATTTTTATGTTTAAACTTTTCTTTTAATTTTGGCATTGAACAGAGCATGGTCATCATTTTACAGTAAAATTACCTGATGTATAACAACTTCTATAACATAATCACTACAGATACTTTTAGGCTTACTTGTAATCTATTTGTCAGGATAATATTAGGATACATGGCTCCTACATCCAGATGGTATATAATGGGGTTCTCCAGTCTGTTGGGACAGTCACGTAACATAGACAGTCGTTCTACAATGTCTGCACAAACTTCATCAAAGTTGGTGACATATTCCATGGGGATCTTTTCTTCCACTTCTATGGCAAACCTCATTGTACTCTCAACCTTGTCAATCAGGTTCTGGAATGCTTCAGGAACCTGTGAGAAATCAATAAATTTAATTAATTATGTAGGTCTACTTTCCTCTTCTATAATCTTTAATGAACAAGCAGAAAACCTTTAATTGAGATGTTATAAATATTTCTAGAGTACAACTGTTTATTGATAATAATCAATTTAAGTCTGAACTAACTTTTTTAATGTTACTTTAGAGGCTTATAATACTTTGTTCTAAGTATCATCAATTAAGGTCAATTGCAGGACCACAAGCAGTCACTACTGGCCCTAGATGAAGGCTTGTTAAATGTTTTTAATTCATTCAAATTGCTCTTGATCGATGGAGGTTGTCTTATGTAGATCCCATTTCTGTCATGCAAAAAACAAAGAATTACCATTCTGAATTTACAAGGAATGTCAGCCCTGAATACACCTGATTCTAATGCTTCTACATGACCACCAACATAGGTTTCGGAATCTAATACATGTCCATCTTCTGTCATCTTGTTCCAAACTTGTTCCTGCTTGTTAGGGAATACAATATTGGCATGGAAGGCTTGGACCATTAACAGTGCTTCACACAGAGTACCAGATCCTTTTCTTAGCACCTAAAATAAACGTCAGGCAATACATGGTATAAAGTTAATAAGGCGAGTCTGAATCATCAACAGGGAATCACTCACATAAGATACTTGATCATTTTTTTCAGCACTGAAAATAATCATAATGAAATATGTTACATAATGTTAGCAAGGCAGGTATGGGCAATTGATAGAGACTTATCCGTATAGCATAATGTATCATTTTGTTGGCCCCTAAAATAGACATAAGAAAATACAAATTATGACATAGGTAAGGTGGATCAACAGACTCCAAATAGGTTAAAGGATTCTATACTTAGTTCTTTAGGTAAAACAAAGGGAATATAATGCTAACAACCAAGGTATGTAGCACTTACTCAAATAATGCACCTGGTCCTTTTTTAAGTACTGAAGAGTCGTGTTGGTAAACCAAAGGACTAAAGCCACGAACTCCCATATTTGGCCCTGTTAATACTCAAATATCAAAATTGGTTTGTTTTACACCAAAATTTGTGTATGTATAGCTGGGTGTCTGTGTTTAAAAAGAAAAAGATTTGATTATGGTGTATAAATGAATTTTCAAGTACCCTAACCCTTCAAAAAAAGCCTATATCAGAGATTTTCACTTTTTGGCCAAAATGACGTGTTTTTCAGTCACACTTTTGTTATTTTCTATGTGGCGCCACCCCTCGCCCATCGAAATTTTTGTTGAAATATGAAGAAAATAATGTAATCATAAAATTTAAGCAAAAATATTTATGGGCGAGGGGTGGCGCCCATGTCATTTTCACCAAAAACCAGTTGGAAATTTTGAAATTTAGCTGAAATTAGCATTTTTAAATTTTAGCGTCACTTTATGACGTCATTTCAACGTCACAAGTACAGAAAACTTTAAAATTGATTTTGTTTTGTAACAAGTAATCATTCTAGACTACTTGGCCACAAAAATCTTATTTAACAAATGAATTTGAAAAAATGGCCCGATTTAGGGCAAAATATGAGGGTTCGTGGCTTTAGTCCTTTGTATGGTTAACATTTAAAAAAAAATATTCTTCTACACATTTATAGGGATGCAACTGAATTTCTAGCTTTTTTAAAAGAGTAACTGATCATGACTAGTGTTTTTTTACAAAGAAACTATTTGTTGTTTTTTTTTAAATATAAGAGAATCACAAAAATCCACATGACATCAAGATTGTAGGTTAGTTATGTTATACTGCTTACTTCATCTGGTTCCAAAGGGATGATGGTACACAGAGCGAATATGAAGGGATGGACATATTTCATGTACAGGAAGTAGGTGGCCACAGCATCTGACACAGAGTAGTTAGCCAACACCTGTAAGAAGATCAAATATTCATTAACAGGAAGTAGGTGGCAACAGCATCTGACACAGAGTAGTTAGCCAACACCTGTAAGAAGATCAAATATTCATTAACAGGAAGTAGGTGGCAACAGCATCTGACACGGAGTAGTTGGCCAACACCTGTAAGCAGATCAAATATTCATTAATAAATTGTTGGAAGCTTTCAAATTCACAATATCAGTATCAAAATGTTCAATAAAATTCAGTTTAAAATTTCCATAAATATATTTAATATAGACACTGAATGAAATAACTCTTATTGTACAAAAGAAAATAGTACACTGCTACTCAGATTTCAAGTTCATGAAAAGAGTTTGTTCAATGCATAAAGTTTTTATTTGCCTTTGATAGGTGTACAAAAATAACGAGAATATGTCCAAAAGACATCTCAAAACATCTGGGATGGACAGACGAACAAACAGACACGAACACTATATGCCCATAGTTTCATAGATGGGACATAAATACATTTAAAAATATCTTAATTAATTTGAATTGCTGTATGCTGTTTCTTTATGTTGGTTATGTCACGTACACTTATTCCACATTTCTTTATTGTCTATTTTCAAATTCTTAAACAGGTGCTTATATTTTATGGATGGATCTACAATTTGGAAATTGCTACACACATTTCTTTTTTAGTATGAGATAGAATAATATTCCTAAAACTACAAAGCCATGTTTAATCAATCTTTATACAATACATTACTTGTGGTTCCTCACTAGCCATCCTACACATTTCTTCTGGGTCAAGCTCTACTGGGTCATACCTCAACTTGGCCTGTAAAAGAACAGAAATATAATAAATGCAATCCATATTTCTAGTTTAAGTTTATCTTTCGATCTTAAAATACTAAATTTTGTATAAAGGTATGTTAAAAGATTAAGTAAATGTATTGTCAAGTGGGAGCAATATTTTTTGGGAAATCTGACTCTCATTACGACTTGATTTCACATTGTTAATTGATATTCAGTAGTCTTTGTATTTTGGTGTTATATATGTTGTCTGTTCTTTAGTCCTGTCTTTGTTTGTGTTTATTGGTTTGTCTCTGCCATTTCAGACTTTGACATTTGGATGCCCATTGGTACCTCTGCTTCCGTCACCCAATTTAAAAGACAATTAGATTTCTAAATGTTCACATTTAGCGATATTAACATCATTTAAGATAGTACACAACTTGCCTTGGCAACTGCTTTCAAATTTTGACTTCCTACTGGTAAATAACTGTCTCGCTTTACCCATCTGAAATATGGAAATAATGATGTGTGCTCTTCTCAAGAATAAGAACTGTAGCCAAAGTAAATATTTTTGCAACTTATTAAAATTTGATAAAAGTAAATTTTGACTTGTCATAAAAGACTGGACAGACTGACAAAAGTACAGATGAACAGACTAACAGACAGGAAAACTTAAATAATGGGTTTTTATCCAGGTTCTTTGAGATTGGGTGATCTTAAGTTTTAGAAAATTTCAGTCTTTAAGCAAATAGAGATTAAAAGAATGTACCAAAAAACTTTAAATTCATAAGAAAGATTTCTCAGTCTTCCATAAACCATATGTAAGTAAGGGATCCTTTCATTGTTCATATTGTTTCGTACAACTAAAGATTTTTAGCATCTTGCATCTTATATATTACCAAAATCTAAGATTTCACAATATCCTTTGAAAAACTATCAAAACATAGTTATATCTTTTATTTAGAATTCAGATTTAAGTTAAAACCATGCCTGTTTCTAGAGGATATCTTAACACATACTTAAAGCAGTCCATATGTCAGGCTGGTCTTGATTTAGAATTGAGGCTTATATTAAAACCATGCCTGTTTCTATGAGGATATCTAAACACATACTTAAAGCAGTCCATATGGCAGGCTGGTCTTGATTTAGAATTGAGGCTTATGTTAAAACCATGCCTGTTTCTATGAGGATATCTAAACAAATACTTAAAGCAGTCCATATGATTTAGAATTGAGGCTTATGTTAAAACCATGCCTGTTTCTATGAGGATATCTTAACACATACTTAAAGCAGTCCATATGGCAGGCTGGTCTTAATTTAGAATTGAGGCTTATGTTAAAACCATGCCTGTTTCTATGAGGATATCTAAACACATACTTAAAGCAGTCCATATGGCAGGCTGGTCTTGATTTAGAATTGAGGCTTATGTTAGAACCATGCCTGTTTCTATGAGGATATCTAAACACCTACTTAAAGCAGTCCATATGGCAGGCTGGTCTTGATTTTGAATTGAGGCTTATGTTAAAACCATGCCTGTTTCTATGAGGATATCTAAACAAATACTTAAAGCAGTCCATATGATTTAGAATTGAGGCTTATGTTAAAACCATGCCTGTTTCTATGAGGATATCTAAACACATACTTAAAGCAGTCCATATGGCAGGCTGGTCTTGACCTGTACTCCCCTTGGTTATCTTTCTGAAATCCTATCTCCTGAAACATGTCTATATCATGCATGGCTGCACGACCTTCTACAAATGGCCTGGGGAAAATATAAAAAGATAAGAGATTATGCATGTTTCAACAAATATCTATCAACTACACTATTTTCTAAAACATATCTTTGTTGAGTGACTCTCCACAAATGGTTAAATAGTAGCAAAGAATAGACATAAAAAGTCGTCACTTCACCATAAAGCAGAAAACAATAAATTGACTATTTATATTTGAATGAAATTTAAATTTTTTCAATCCCTTTGTCTTTTACTGTCCAATCTTTTAAAATTACACATCATGCAAATGACAATGTTCATAATATATTTTTTTATTTGTGTACTTTAAACTTACCAATCAAAGAAGTCACCATTGTATGTGACAAATATATGTGGCTTTACATCTATAATATGATCAAAGAATCTTCTCAGGAGGGCAACCTGTAATAGAAGTTATTATACTGTCGTCTTCGAATCTTATGTAGAGATACAGTTGAAGAATAATATTTTGTCAAATAGCTAGATACATAAGAATTGTTTTTTTTCAAATCAGACATAAATCTTTCAAATTGCAATATATATCACCAAACACAAGATTTTTTTATTAAGTATTTACAAAACAATATGATGCCCATAAGACATAATGCCCCATCCCGCAACATTTGGGACGGATGACAAAAAGACCCAAATAATATGCGTCTTCTACTTTCATAATTGGGGCATAAAAATCTTCAATTTTTTGGTAAAAAGGCATGTTAACTGAGCAATTAATACCTCATCCGGTTCATTAAATATAATAAAGGGTCCCTCAAACTCAGGTCTAGGTGTGTACTCAAAATCTTCTACATCTTGTGATACAATCTCTCTGTTAGTTATTAGGTATCCCTGAAAATAGAATTAGAACAAATTATCATAGGAATAATCATAAGTGTGAATTTCCTTGGAAAGAGGCATATGTTAAAATAATTTCCATGTCATTAAAATGTAGGAGCAATGTCCTAAAAATCATTCAACGATTGAATATTTTTCCATTACACATGAGAGGTACTTATTTTATATCTTATTCTTTTTACTAATAATCACAACTTCAACTTTAACATAAAATTTTGTACTTATCGGTAGCTTAAAACAATGAAATTTTTGCCATACTTGAAAACAATATCCCTGAACAATAAGCCTTTATTATAAGCCTTTATTATTCACAAATTAAAGTAATATCATTCAGGCTTACCCCTGTATTCACAATTGTAACCTATATTTCATAGAATCTTTCACTTTCTATGTTTGCAACTTAATACCTGTCCATCTATCATATAAGATATCATCATAACTTGATCTGTCTGTACATCAGGAAACTTTAATGGCAGTTTGGTTGTCTCTATGTCATAGGCAAAAACAACAGGATCCTACAAATATCAAAGCATCTTATAATTTGTTTCAAGTGATTTCAACGATGATTACTAGTTTATTCAAGCACAGCATAAATATCATACCTCTGCATGGAAGTAATTCCCAAAAGAAATTGTTAATGACTGTTGATTGACTTTTTTGTTTGTTTATTAAAATAATTTTAAATCACAATCAAGCGGCAATGCATAAAAACCACAATGGACAACCGCCATCAAACCATAATTGCATATAAATTACTTTCTAAAAATAAACAAAAAATAATATATACTCCTAAATTTATTCACCAATATCTAAGGCTATTCTAGCAGTCTTAAGACATTGCCTCAATAACTTACAGGTCTGTCAACTATATCCTCTCTGAGTTTAATCTCTGGTGGCTGGTTTCCTCTACCACGTACAGAATACCAATGGCCCACAAATATCCTCAGATCTATGGACACTCTGGTATGATAGGGTACATCATATTCCCTAAGTTAAAAGAGACAATCAATTTTGTATGTACACAATAATGGTGATTAACAAAATTAATTGAGGATGTTTCTTCTACAATGTATTTTCAATATGACAATATCTATTTTTAGGTGACCTTTTTTTTATCTTAAGATGATTAAACATGGGAAAGAAATTGATTTGTGTCTAGGATATGGAACAAAATGAACACAAGAGTTAACACTAAAGTATGTCTCGCCTGCCGGCACCATCAGAAACAATTCTTCTTTCTTACTTCCACTATATTTTGAAATTACATGGATTTTCAGTTTCTGAGATCAAAAGATGTGTAAACATTGCAAATATACGCAATTAAAATAATCAAAGTCACTCAACTGGAAAATCAAGGCCAAGGTAAAAAGATGAGGATGTAACTGTGCTAAGCTACTGCTGGGGCAAATGCATACAAAGTTTCATCAACCTAGGACTTATAGTTCTTGAGATATGGAGGTGCTCACAAAACTTTTTCATTGCTATTTATATATGTATTGAAAATTGTCAAAGTCACTCAACCTGAAAATCAAGGTTAAGGTCAAAAGATTGGGATGCAACTGTGCTAAGCTACTACTGGGGCATATGCATACCAAGTTTCATCAACCTAGGACCTATAGTTCATGAGATATGGAGGTGCTCACAAAACTTTTTCATTGCTATTATATGTATTGAAAATTGTCAAAGTCACTCAACCGGAAAATCAAGGCCAAGGTCAAAAGATGGGGATGCAACTGTGCTAAGCTACTACTTGGGCATATGCATACCAAATTTCATCAACCCAGGACCTATAGTTCTTGAGATATGGAGGTGCTCATAAAACTTTTCCAAAAAGTTAACGCCGCTGGTAAAGTAACACCTATGTCCCGCTCTGCTTCGCAGGCAAGACAAAAACTGAAGATCTTCATCTAAGGTAAGTTAAAGGTATAGGTGAATCCAGACCTCATCTTCTCTCTTACAAAAATAATGGTTGAAGATAAGACATAATTGAAGCATTATCAGATAGACAAATTACCTTATATCTATAATGTTTTCCATTTGATCCATCACCTTTTTAGAATCATCATCATCATCCCCTGTTAAAAAGCTACAAACAAAATATGGTAGATTAAATATATGAAATATGTTTAAAAGGAATACATCAGAAAACTTATAATGTAAATTTGCAACCCCTGTATCTTAGACTCCAAAGGGGAACTGGTTACTTTCAAACTGTCATGATGGTAGGACAAGAATCCGTTATCATTATCCTGATCATTTTGCACAGATGAAACCCATTTTTCACAACCTTCATCATAGCATGTTTAAGAAAAACAATATTGAATACACCCTGTCCTACCTTTGAGATTTCTATAGATCTAGAGAATTTGATATTTTGGTCTTCACAGGTAGTAATGTGTCATATCATATAATGTTTGGTAAAGGAAATTGGTCATGGTATGGTAAAGGGAGGTCATGGTTTGTACAAGGGATTTTTTTCTAAAATATGTAAAAATACCTTTATTTTAGTATCAAATCGTGTGGAGAGCTGAAAGGAATTGAACATGACGATAAAGGTTTACTATGTTAACTTTAAATCTGCTTAGTTGTGCTTATTAACCAAATTTAAATTTTGTCATGGTTTGGTAAAGGGATCAGAAAATTGTCATGGTTTATACCATTATGTCATGGTTTATCACATTTTCTAAATTTAGGAGATTGGACAAAATATTAGTTTTTTTTTGCTGTTTTATTGTTTTTGACAACATACTGTGTTTTCGTGTTTCTTAATACGCATCTTTAACCCCCGAAAAAATCATTGGCTTGTTTCGTAATAGCATATAAAAGATATATATTTTTATATATATTATTTATATCATTTTAACTTCTGATCTAGACCGTCACTAAGCCAACAACATATACTAACCATCAGGATTACCATTGAACAACTAAATATGAATATGGTTATTGTATAAGCTTCTAAAAACAGTACAAGCTACTCCTGTATGACAATATAAAAAATATTATGGATTAAGCAAACGTTTCTCTAATACTATAAACACTGCTTTTGCACTGAACAATATTATTATGGATAAAGCAACATATTTCCTGAGATATGCAAGAAGCAGAGGTACCAATGGGGTGTCCAAATGTCAAAAGTCTGAAAGGGCAGAGACAAAACCAGTAAACACCAACAGGAACAGGACAAAACAGACAACATGGAAACACAAAATAACTGAATATCAATCAACAATGCGCACTCCATTCCAAACGAGAATGAACTCAGGTGCTCCGGAAGAGTAAGCAGTTCCTGCTTGCTATAGCACACCCGTCACGTTACCAACAGTCAATTCAGTGCATCAAATCCGGTAAAGGAAGACAAAACAAAACCCTATGACAAACCAACATCTGCACTCATCTGATGCCCTTTGCAATAGTTCAGTTGGTAGTGAATATCATTTAAGTTATGGAATGTCCTTCTATTAAAACTGAAAGGAAAAGCTTCATTGATAGGGAGTAGAGAGTTTTTAGCAAATATATTAGCAGCAATAAGCAAAATTATGCATTAAACCTAATGCCTAGTCAGTGTTTTTATGTATACCTTTGTATCTATTTTGACTTTGAGTTTCCATATTAAAATCCCAAATCATTTCTCAGGCGATGTTATTGTCTCAGCTTATGCCTACATCTAAAATTGGAGTCTCGAAATGATATGGAACCTGATATGGCAATTTCTGTATAATAATCTTTATCTCATGATTACTCTAACATGCCTTATGAATGGCATACAAATTATACTGTCATAATTTTTTCCAGGAGCGGTTGATATGTATATTTGTAGTATGCATTATTTTGGTACTAAATATGTATGACCGGTTTAAGGTTTAAAACATAATTGTAAGCACATATGATTTAATAAGATTTAAAATATCATTTTAAATATCCCTTGACCAAACCATGACCACCCTACACTAAACCATGACGTCCCTTGTACAAACCATGACAAGTAAAATAATAAATTTTTGCGATGTATGCTTTGTCAGCGTTTATTTACGCTGAAAAATGTGTCAAAAGGTTGTATGCACAGTGAATGATTGTTTTTGAGCAACATCTGGCCTTTACTTTTGTTTGGAACATAAAATGATGTTATTGTATCAATTGAACAAAACTATTTTTCCTGAATGATTTAGCGAGCACCGGTATATTCCATCATTTACATGTGCCAGATTTTAGTATAATTATATCTTACCCTTAAAAATACCCGAAAAAGCCTTTTGTGTCCGGAAAAATTGATTTCATTTTTACAGACGACATTATTCAAATTTCCCTTGTACAAACCATGATGCCCTTGACAAAACCATGACAAAATCCCTTTTACCAAACGTTTTACGATATGACACATTACTACCTGTGGTCTTGCAATCAACTTATCATTGGTTTTGGTGAAACTATTCTGATTTGAAAACCTTTTATAAGTGGCATATATTATTGAAAAATTATTTAAATGACCAATAACATAATTTCTTACTTAGGGCAACACTTGACTTGACTAAACTTACTTGGACAACATTGCAGTGTACACCTCACTTGACTTACTTGGACAACATTGCAATGTACATTTGACTTAACTTTCCTGGCCCCAGTTTCATAAAACATCTCAAATTTGAGATTTCCTCAAATCCTTCCTCAACTGAAATTTCTTGCAATTTCATTGGTCAATATTTGAGTTGAGGACAGATTTGAAGAAATCTCTAATTTGAGATGTTTTATGAAACTGGGGCCTGGACAACCTTGTGGTGTACCGGACTTAACTTACTTGTTGAACAACATTGCTGTGTACATGACTTGACTTAATTGGACAACACTGCGATGTACACTTGACTTGACTTAATTGGACAACACTGCGGTGTACCTGACTTAACTTACTTGGACAACATTGCGGTGTACACTTCACTTGACTTTTCTCTCTCTTTATTTTTCCTCACAGCCGGCTGGATCTCTCTTTTGACCTTCATCAGTTCTTCAGTTGAAATAAATGATAATTTCAGATAGGTTCTTTTTAATCCTACTAAATGATTAGGCTGGAAAAAAACAAATCACAATATTATTAGAGTTAAATATAAAACAACTAAAAATTAGAAATTATCTTTAAATATAAATTAAGATTTTTTAAAATTTTGCAATAGGACATAATGAGATATGGAATTAGTATAGGTGACACAACCTTAATTTATATGCAGCAATTTAAAAATACAGCCAGAGGCCTTGAATGCAACCAGTGGTTACTGCTCACTGTTTTGTAATCGGTTCTAGATTAAAAATGTAATTCATACAATTCAAAATCAATCATCAAATTGCCAAAGTAGCTATGTTTCATACTTTGTTCAAAGTAAATTAGAAGACTACAGTGTACAAATGTTTTATCTATAAATAGACAGAAATTTTAAAGAACCTAATATTACTATATAAACTTAGACTAAAAACATTAAGGAATGAAATTTAGATGCCAATTCAATGTACTATTAACAAAATAACTTCAGAGTAAAACTTTGGACTCATCATTTATTTTTACCAAGTCTAGATCTTCCTTCTTGATGGACTCGACAGAAGCAATCTTGCCAACAAACTTTTTAGTGAGATATGACGCCACTTCTCTTTCACAGTTTGGTTTGACAGCAACAAAGAAATATGGTCTGAAAGGTAATGTAGCCTGCAAAAATAGAGTGATAAGATTTTTTTTAATACTTAATACACAGCAATGTTCAGACAGAAAACATAATATCTGCAAGTTTCTCAGTGATTTTGAGGTATTTTTTCTCTTTTACCGGACATGTCCTGTAATCATGTACATTGCCATGGAAAAAGTCAAAATATTTTACTGGACTAAGCAAATTTTTACTAGATTTGTCAAGTGTATGACGGACTGTTGGAATGACTAGTCCTGTTTATAATATTGAGGTCTCAATCATTTCAATTGTGATAGAAAATATACTTTACATTAATAGATTTCTATTTAATGGTATTGCTGCTATTGCAGTTATTAGCCATGAAAGATCACTTTCTTACGGGTTTGAACTACATATATAATGAAAGAAAACAATCTAAGGCTTGGTGTTTTAGACTGGTACAAGGGCCAAAAATTTAAAGCTCTTCTTTTTTTTTGGTTTGGAAATGTAATCCTTTCAATAATAAGTAAACGAAATAATTGACCCTTTTATTTGTAAAATTGGCTGTGTTTATACACAGTAACACTGTTTGTTGTATGGCAGACTTCTGGAAATGTGCCGGTCCTTCGGACCTGACCGACAAAAACAATGACGGACCGGCAAAAAAAATATCTTGTAAGTCCAAATGTCCGACGATAATTTTCTTTCAGGTGTAAAATTTTAAGTGAAAAGTAATTTTACTTGAACGAATTTCGTCTGATTAAAGCTACAAACTTGGTTGTTGTTGTTATTTCCCACTGTTATAAATAAAATTTCTAAAAATAAAACGTAATCTGATTAGCCAGAATGATTACTGTATTGATTATTCCCCCTTGGAGTCGATTCGATATAAGAACGAATCGGATTGGTTTATTTTTTTTATTGGACCAATCGGCAAACATATCTCTTAAAATCTAAAGGTTAACAACAAGGACAAGGTGACGTAGGTCATTTAAACAATGTTTCTCCGTTTTTATGACGGTGCCCAGCCGGGTAAAAAACGGAAACTGACGGACGACGAAAGGAGAGAAAGGACCAAGGACTACGAGGCGAATCGGAAAGAGCGGTCCTTTAATGAAAAATGGAAAACTGGTCGCCCGTGGCTTCAATTGGTAGGTTTATTATTTATTTTCAGTAATATTGTTTACAGATACAATTATCTTTAGGATCTACAAGTAAGAATTTTAAACTTCAATATGCAAAACAAAGTGTTTCATTTATACTATTCACTCATAGCGATTGGTATTCAGAAATGGGTCTATTTAAGGTTTGCCACAGCATAAAACAGTCTTAATAAACATTTTATTCCACAATTAGTCAATACAGGACTCTTATCTATTTAAGATTCAATATTTCTCTCTTTATTATTTCAGGGGAAGTCAATACAAGGGAGAAGACCAAATTACAGAAGAACTCCAAAATCTAAAGTAGTGCCAGATGATGAACTTTCAGTTTCTGATGATGATCCCAATTCATTGGTAAACTTAAGTGATTCAGGGGATGAAGACAGTGAAGTTACTGATGATCATGATGATGAAGTTGATGACCAAGCAGTGGGCATGGAATCTCGTTATGATGAACTTATATATTCTATGTGTGACAAATTAGACAATGATGATGTGGTAGATGAAGACTGTTATGATTTTCAAGACGAAATGTTAAATTTTAATAGAATTCTTGAATTCACAAGAGAATAAATTAATATATTCTGTTCATCATGTTTTACCTTAACTTTTGGTTTTTCAGGTTTTTTTTTGGTCCGGCAAATGTTTATTTGGTCAGGCATGTTCTAAAAAATGCCTGACCAAATGACTGGCAAAATTTTTCAACTTTCCAGAAGTCTGATATGGTACCATACTTTACAGTTGATCTGTATTTTTATAGTTAAAATCATAGCAAAATAACGTCTTATATTTCACCATGGATTACCTTGAATCTTCCACCATCATCTTCCAGAAAGTAGTAATCAACAGCACTAATCAACTGTTTGTTTTCATCTAATATGTCTGCCTGTTAATGTGAAAAAAAAATCATTTGTTCATGAAAAACAAAAAAAATCCAATTGTATAATAATTTCACAAATTTATTTTAAAATGATTGTGGAATCTTAAAAATTAAGTTGATGTGAAATATTATCATTTAATTTAAAATTGATTTACATCCCCTCCCAACCTGATTTTTTTTCAGCTGAAAAGAACTTTATTTTGATTATTGGGCAAATGATTATCATTTTTGCTAAATTTTCCATAAAATGAATAAAAATAAATTAGTCTGCCCAGCACCATATTTTAAAGAAATTTGGAAAAGAATCCAAGAATTATTTAAATATGGCCTTAATGGCTTATAGTCATATGACTGGAAAGTATCTTATTTTGAGCAACATTTATCTATTAGTCATGTTAGTGAATACCATTTATTCTCTCACATCATAAAATGTAAAATTTAAATCATGTTCACATTTTACTGCTCAATTGTATTATTATTACTATTAACATGATTAATTTGTTAAGTTTTTAAACATTGGATAGTTATGGACTTTAAACATACTGGATGCATGTTAATGAGCCATCCAACCCGCTCTTTTGGATCCTTGTAACGCTCATATCCAAACTTTTTGTCAATGATATCATTTTGTTGTGATCTTTGTAGCCGTTTATCTGATTCTTGCCTGAAAATAAAGATAAAAAAAATATCAATCGAGTGAAAACCAAGGGTTTATATTTTGTCATAAAAATTTCCACAGAAGTTTGGCTGGAAATTTGATTTTTTTTTTTTTTTATAAAAGATACATTATCTTTAGCAACTGGTATAAATATGTTCACTGAGAGACACAGGCAGAACATCACAAATTTCATTAATGTCACTGGCTACATTTATACGTTGGTGTAAACCAAAGAAAGTGTTAAGTTTACAAGAAAAACTAAATATGGATTACAATGACTGTTACTGAACTGACACATGTAAAAGCAGTCAGTTCCATCATTTTGATTTTGGAAATTACTAGGGAAATTGCCTTTGAGAGCTGACATGTCACCTGCTAGAAATGATTGCTGAACAATGTATACGCATCCATGTGACGTACATTGTAATTTTCATTGTGTTGAAGGTGGTCATTGTCAACACACGGGCTTGAATTCTGGTCATTTATATCGACTTTAAAAATCAACCCCTACTCTTTTTAAAATAGGAAGAAAGCCGCCATCTTGACAAAACTTCACCCACTCCCTTCAAAATCGATGTATTTGTCTCTTTTCTTTACTTCTTGTACATCTGACGTTTTTAAACAACTGACAAATGACGTGTATCATGTATATGTAGATGTAGAATTTTGTTGTTTATTGTCTTTACGACTTTAGTATCCTTATGGATTTGTTCTTTGTTGCAAAGGGTTGGAGCTGTTAAAAGATGAAATATTGAGGAAACAGTTTTGTTTTATTGTAGGTGAAATTGTTAGATCTTATTTCTTCACCCTCCTTCTGCAGGATCACGATCAGCTTTGTATCTACCACTGTTCTGTAGAACCATTTTTCAGATTCTGGCGGGAGTTAGATTTCCGAACTTTTGGAAGAAACGAACTAAATAGATATCTATAAATTCAGCAAATAGGTACAAAATTAATTACAAATAATCATTCCTAATAAAATTAATGACACGTAACAAAATTAAAAACAGAAATTTAAAAAAAAATACACAAAAACGACCGTAAGTTCGTTCTATTATAAATCAAAATAGCAAATGAGCTGTCTTAGTACCGAAGTTCTTGAACAACAATGTCCCTTTCACAATTAACAAAAGTTTCAAGGTTTGTTTAATTGTTACAATATAGACTAGTTTTATTGCAAAATCATTTTAGAATTAATTAATAATATTTGAATATGATCTTTTTATCAAGTAAGAAATTTCCATGTTTCACTAGAGAGTCATCCTGCAACAAGACCTCTACTGGCCATAATTACTCTGTGGGCCCCTACTAGACTAGGCTCTACTGTATTGTCGTCATGTTAAAGTTAACATAAGACGTCTTCCGTGCTTTTTTATTACATGTATTGGACATTAATAGATGATCCTCGACCAGGCCTGTCAAGTTTTTATGAGCTGCAAACAAACAAACAAACAACAAACAAAATATTTTATTGTCAATCAAAGACGCCCGTTAAGGCAGAATAATTAACATTAATTTCATACATTGATTACATTGATTGAAATGATTAATAAAATGACAAATACATGAAAATATGAACTCAAACAGACAAAATTATGTTTATTTATCTAACAAGCACAGGATGTGTGAGATTTGACGAAATACTGAAAGATCAAAGGAAAAAATTAAAAGATCAAAGAAATTTGCCGCTAAATTGCCGACTAGATGCGTGAGTCTCACGTGAGGTGCTTGACACTTGACAGGTCTGCTCGACATCTTATGCTGGAAGCCATTTTTTACAAAGCAAAATTCTGAATTAAATAAGTAAGTTTTCTCACTTCAGAGGGTGGTAAAGGTTTATTTTCGTGCACCGTGTTTTACATTTTTTATTTTCCGTTCATCGATTTCTGAATTTTTTTATTTCTCTTTCAGTCGTGCATAGGGGGCTCATCGGTCATCGCTTCACCCTTATTTATTTTTTGTGTTTTCTGATTTGCATGGATTATTTTTCGTTCATGGTATTTTAGACAAAAAATGCTATACAAAATATTGTTAACCAAGAAATCATAAAATTCGAGGACTTCTCAATTTTTGCCTACTCCTTGCAGTGTTGTACTGTTTCAAGAATACACAACTGTCAAAACTCTCAAAAAACTGAGCGAAATTCAGGGATTTTCCTTCATTAACGAATAATATTTTGTTTCTTTATTTATCCTGCATTGAGATCAGCAAGAATTATTTTCCCTTAATCGTGAAAGCCACTTTTTATTTGCCCTTCAGCCGTGCACAGTACCCCCCTTTACCACCCTCACTTCAGGGTGGAAAGTCGATGGTGATTTTAGTTTAGAAGGATCATAAATGTGTTTATTCCTCTATCAATGACAAAATTTGTCCAATACTATAGAAAACGGGAGAGAAAGAGTCTAAAAAGTATTTGGATATTTGTTCACAAAGTTAAGGATCAAAAGTACAACACACTAAAAATTTTCAACAAAACCTCATTTAATCCTCAGGAAACATCAATATTTATACTAGTACTTTGTTATTATCCTTTAATTTTATTTTAATATTAATTTTATTGAAGTATCCTCCATAGGGACTTCAAAATCCTGTTTTTAGTTCCCATTAAAATCTCATTGGGAAATTGGTACAGTACACTCAGAGAGGATTGATTCTCATACTCTGATTTCAGTGTCCAGTGATTCACAGAGTTTCACAGAGTCAACTCTTAAAATCCTCAAAGTAATTTCTCCCACCTGGGAGAAATTTATTACCTTTTTCGGAGTATTTTGGAGTTGTTTATTACCAAGAAAGACAGGAAATAGGTGCTACATCAAAAGGTTTTCAAGGCAATAAAAAACTCCAAGCTTGGAGTAATTTATGACCCTTTGGAGGGAGTACTCCTAAAACCCTCCTAGAATTTTATGGCTTGGAGTTTCCTGGAGTCATTAAAAAATTTCCCTCCGAATTCAGAGTATGAGAATCAATCCTCTCTGAGTGTACTGTATGTGAAATTTGGCTTCTCAGAGGTGGATCCAGAAATTCTGAAAAGAAGGGGCCCACTGACTGGCCTAAGAGGGGGCCCGCTCTGGTCATGCTTCAATGATTTCCTATATATTCAACCAAATTTTTCCGCCAAAAGGGGGGGGGGGGGCGGGCCCCCCCCAGGGCCCCCTGGATATCCGCCTATGCTTCTGACATAAGACGTCAAGGTGCATCTATCAATGTCCAAATATTAAAAAAGCGCCTCTACAGTAGACAATCTACAGAAATAAGAAGAACATCAAGGAGATTGGCAGATGACATTCCATCTACACAAATGCACCACCATATATTATCTCCAAGAAAAAAGTCCCTCATAAGAGATTGAGCTATCAGCTGGGCAACCTCACAATGCTGTCCTTTTCTTTGAAAATTTCCAAAAGTAGCAAAATACTGCATAGTTTTACACCCCCAAATAAATATCTTGAAGTAATTGAACTCCTCAAAAATATTGCATTCAAAAATTTAAACCCACAAAATAGTTCTAGCTCATGTACAGGAAAATATATGGAGTACACCGCCACACTGAAAGTACAGCCTTAAAAGATAGTTGGGATAAAATCAAACATTCACTTTTGAATTGATAGGACAAGATATTTTTGGATGATGTGCTATTACATGTAATTGCTGTCATTTTTAGAGCATACACAGACTCTTCCAAAACATCGGAGAAATCTGAGTAAATTGTAGAAACTTTTTTCTTCATCACATTTTGAGTCAGTTTATATTAAGTAGAACATCTGTAGCTAAGATATTTGCTACACTTGATATTAAACAATTTTTAACAATGACCAATAGAAGAAAGGTCACTAGAATTAGCGTACCAGGAGAAAAATATTTATATTTTAAGTATTGTTAAATACGAGGTGATTGGTTCAGGCTCCTGGGAGCTTCTAGTTTTGTTAATTAAATTTTAATAGTTATATTACTACTGATATATATATACTTAAATTAAGTAATACCTCTAAATATGCAGACTGTTTTTAATTACAGACAATGTTGTTGCATGTCAAGACAGTTTCACACAAATGCAAATCCCATGTTGATCTATACAACACCAAATCTTATGTAAGTATTATTGTGCTCTGAAGTGGTTATTGAATATAATCAACTGTATCTCAGATATTTGTAAAAAGCAAAGTTAACAATACTTGGCATATAGTCTGTCTTTAGCCATGTACATCTTTCACTAAAGGAGTTGTATTTTCCTTCTGTTAAAATGTGCTAGTCATTGTTTATTTTACTGTTTACATTTACTGGTAACTATATAATGTTGAATATTGCACTTTTATTTCACAGTTTAACAGTTTCCGATAGTCTGGCCGATGATCTTTATTTTATTAGATAAACAATAAACAATGAAAATAACATCCATTTGTTCTTTTAAAAAACTTAACAATTAATCATATTTATATTATGTTCATTGTTTATAGAAACAAATTACTTTTAACTACCATTTTCCATGGAAAACTTTGCAAAGTATGTCAATATTTCAAAGAATCGACCTATTTAATATACAAGACTTTGATTTTAGGGGTGAGCCCATGAAGAAGAGAAAGACTGTTGACATAGGTACCCTAGTAAACAGAACACAGAGTAAAATAAACAGAATCGAAAAGGAACTAAGAAAATTAGAAAAAATGGGAAGAAAACTGAAACCAGTAGAGGAAATAATAGGAAAAGTTTCTATCAGAAGAAATAAAGAGTAAGGTCAAGTTCGTACATGTAGGTTCATGAATCATGTGAATGCTCTACATGTACAAATGTACCGGTATTTATATTAGTCTGCAATCAACTGATTTCTCAAAGAAGTTACAAGAAATACAAGTCACCTTTTATATCCAACTTAACATTTTATAATTATAGGATAATACAATAATTGCATGAAAGTCAAAGAATTTTTAATGAGTATCGGGTAGAAGTTTATACATTTAAGTATTTCACATGCTTGTGAGTACAGCATTCATCTAAATTCTAATTGGAATAATATTCTCTACTATTCAATTATTAAAAGTCCAGATTTTATACTTGCCTGTTTGTTCATTATCAGACAACCTTAATGTCATTGAATGAATAATACAAATGCACAACATACATTTTGTCAAATCACAGAAAAGCAAAAATGCATGTGTAACCGTAGAGCATGAATTACTTCACAAAATCGATATGTCCTGACCGGGAATCGAACCTGAGACCTCTAGGTTTACAGTCAGGCACTCTACCTCTGAACCAAATAAATACTTCCCTTGTTCAGGGATAAAAGCTGGCTATTTAAATCTACTAGAAAGGGGAGCAACCCCGTTACACTTCCCCCTCCCAAAGAGTCATCATACCTCAACGTATGACTCTTAACACAACACAACCCTGGCTAGGAACCCTTCTAACAACCATGGGTTTTTTAGTTGGGCGCCAATGTAACCAGAGAGCATGAATTACTTCACAAAATGGACATGTCCTGACCGGGAATCGAACCTGAGACCTCTAGGTTTACAGTCAGGCGCTCTACCTCTGAACCAAAGAAGTACTTCCCTTGTTCAGGGATAAAGGCTGGCTATTTAAATCTACTAGCAAGGGGAGCAACCCCGTTACACATGCATTGCTTTTTATCCTCCTCACCAGGCTCATAGTAAGACCTTTGTTGTGGAAGGAAATATGTCTTGAAAACATGGCAGAACATTTTCGTTAAAACTGGATATACTTTTTGAAAACACCTATAAGTGCATGACTGCATCACTGTATGTTCAAAGATTAAAAATAGTCTGGCTTAAGTCATTGTTGTCAATGTCTGTAGATATTTTGGCTTTTATGTGATTAACTTTTGTTGTAGGTTTTGTTCTATTTTGAGAAACAACACAATTTTTTTTATAAAACACAAGTACATAAACATATTTTCTTACAGCAATTTAAAAAGAGAAGTTGAGCCTCCATCGACAGAAGAGTTGGAAAACAGAGTTTTTCTTACAAAGAAATGGGGTCAATATAAGATGGACCAGCACAGCAATGAAGCCAAGGTGTTTTCTAGGGCTTTAGAATGTCAAGCAAAAGCATTAGAAGAACTTAGGAAGGAATCTGAAGACCTCTATCAAAAAGCAAAACAGGTATAAAATTGTTGGTTTTTTTTTTAAATTTCATTTGGAATCTTTTTAGCTCACCTGACCCGAAGGGTCATGTGAGCTATTGCCATCACTTTGCGTCCGTCGTTCGTCGTCCGTCGTCTGTCGTCCGTTAGCTTTTTTCAAACATCTTCTTCTCTGAAACTGCTTGGCCAAATGCAGGCAAACTTGATATGGTTGTTCCTTAGGGTATTGTGCAAAAAGTTTGCGTTGGGATTTTTGATCCGTCAAAAAACATGGCCACTGTTACTAAAAATAGAACAGGGGGGTCAAATACAGATTTTTGCAAATAACTCAAAAACGGTGACAGATATCAAAATTCTGGCATGGGTAAAAGTGATCAGCACCTCAAGATCTACCTGCCCCGAAATTTTGAAGAAGATCCAACAACCGATGTAGGAGTTATTGCCCTTTTTCTGGATTTTTTCGAAATTTTGCACTTATTTAGCCCTATATCTTAAAAACTATTCAAGATATTTTAAAAATTCAAATTGTATATGATTGAGCACATTAAGATCTACATTTCATGTAATTCGGTCAAAGCTGTGGAACCATTTCTTGTAGGAGTTATGGCTCTTAAAGCGTCAAAATTTACCATTTTTTATTACTTTTTCCCTGAATTTCTAAGATTAACTTGTCTGACACCATACATCCAACTTCAACCAAACTTGGCACAGTTGTTTAATAGCATAAATGCTACAAGTGTATCATTCAGATTTTTGATTTGTCAAAAAATATGGCCGCCATGGCTAAAAATAGAAGATAGGGGTAAATTGCAGTTTTTTGCTAATAACTCAAAAATGGTTAAAGATATCAAAATTATGATTGGAGACAAAAGTGATCAGCATCTCAAGATCTACCTGCTCTGAAAGTTTCAAGAAGATCCAACAATTGATTTAGGAGTTATTGCCCTTTTTGGGGATTTTTTCAAAATTTTCCACTAATTAGCCATATATCTTGAAAACTATACAAGATATTTCAAAAATTTAAATTGCATATGATCAAGCACATCAAGATCTACATTTCTTGTATTAAGGTCAAAGCTGTAGGACCATTTCTATTAGGAGTTATTGTCCTTAAAACAACAAAATTTACCATTTTTCATTACTTTTCCCCTGAATTTCAAAGATCAACTTGTCTGACACCGTAAGACCAACTGCATCTTAACTTGGGGCACTTGTTTAATAGCTTATATGCTACAACTCTATCGTTCATATTTTTGATCCGTAAAAAAACATGGCTGCCATGGCTAAAAATAGAACATAGGGGGTAAATTTAATTTTTTTGCTAATAACTCAAAAATGGTTTCAGATATCAAAATTGTGCAAGAATCAAAAGTGATCAGCATAATAAGTACCTGTCCTGAAATTTCGGAAAAGATCTGACTGCTGATGTGGGAGTTATTGCCCTTTTTTCTAATTTTTGCTAAATTTTGCTCTTATTAAGCCCAATAACTTGAAAACTAACCAAGTTATTTCAGAAATTTAAATCGCATATGGTTAAACACAATAATATCTACAAAATATATGTATCTGTGTAGTTCAGGTGAGCGATTCAGGCTCCTGAGAGCCTCTTGTTACTGATGAACAAACAATCTTTTGTAGGTGGTGAGTGCTTGAGTTTGTGTTTTATGCTCTAGCTATGCTATATAGGTTTTATACTTTTGCATGAAAAGTTTGTTTTTGTAAAGAGCATCTTTTATTCACCTCATTAATACATACAAATGTAAAAAGGCAATACCAAAATTAACGCAGTTAATTCCAAATTTACCAAACAGGGTTACCAATCCAAAATCTCTTAGAAAAACAAGTGGATATATATATGGAAGAAATGAAAAACACAATGGTCTAGACTTGGCACATTCACTTCAAAAGAAATGGTGGGTTAAACCAGGTTTCAAACTATCTTTCATATCTTCAACTGCAATGGTCAGGTTCAAAAGAATTACCCGGTATACAAAAAATCCCAATAATTTCGGAAAATTATTCAACAAATTTTATGTAGAATTTTCTTATGCCAATTTTCAAAAGATCTGGGTAAAATTTCAAAATGACACCTATTCATGTTCTGGAGTTTTAGTGTTCACAAAAAATTGTAAATTGACAGAAGAACTATGTGAAAACTAAAGGACTTCTACATCCTTAATTAAATATTTTCATTTCAACCTTAATGTCATTGAATGAATAATACAAATGCACCACATACATTTTGTCAAATCACAGAAAAGCCACATCACCTGCAACATGTTGCAATGATTTATAGGAGTCACTTTGGAACTATCCATTGTCTTGCAGCTTCCTGTGTCATGAGTGGTCACAAAGGATTCTGTTATAGTTTTAGGCAACTAAATGTCACAGCCTCTTGATATTTGGCATTTAGCTTCCTCCTATAGTATTATATTGTGTAAAGCTATTTTATACCTGTAACTCATCTACATGTTCTTCCAATTAACAAATATTTTATGACATGACGACGAACGTCTTCTATGGAAGACTGCCTTTCTAGTGTCTGTTTTGTTGTCTTTGAATGTTAAAATAGATACACAGTTGTGGATGACATTTATGATTATATATTTTTAGATTGAAGATTCTGATATATTGTACCAGTTTAAAGGACCAGTAGAAACACCTCCTGTTGAAGATTTCCCTTCGCCAGATGGAAATTATGCTGATATATCGAAAAATTGGTGAATCGACAATCAATGAAAAGAAAGAATGCTTCATAGTTTATTTATTGTAAAATGAACAATATGTAAATAAAAGTAATGAAACCAGTCTTTTAGTACATGTGTTAATTAGATATGGGAATGATGGAAATGTGTAATACAGTATAATAACTGTTCTAACTGTTACATACATAAAATGAGATTCAAAAGTGAATAAAAAGAATAGACATTCTATTACATTACAAGTTTATCTTGTGAAAACAAAAAACATTTAAATATTTGAAAATATAATATGGATGCATAAAATTCACAATTTGGAAAAAAAAATGCTTTCTATTTGTGTGTTTTTTCTACCTGTTCACTATAATTCATGTAGCAGAATATCAGAAAAATGAACAGGTGAAAGTCAGAATGAGCTTTTATTAGTTTCATAAGACATCGTAAACTTAGGCAAAAAAATATAGTCTTGTTTCCTGCTACCAGACCTACCCTATTTTTAACCCCCTCCCCATACCTCTTGTTGCCATTTTGGTAAAAGAACTGTTTAAATCTAGATTCTTTCCCTATTGACTCAAAGTAAAAGGATTTTAAAAAATAAAATCATTTCCTGAACTGTAACCGACCCTATCTTTGTATGCGAAGTAGCAGGGAGCAAACATATATTTTGTTTTGGCCTTATCATTGTTGTTCCATTTAAATACATAAGTTGCCAAGAGAAGGGACTGTTTAAAACTTCCATGATTGGTATTCAGATTTCTTTTGGTTTTCAGCAATTTAAACATTTTTTGAAATTGTGGATTTCTTATGTTCAATTTCTGGTGCTGCTGATGAGGAATGAGTTTTTGAAATGGCCCTACAGCTCATTAAAATTAATTTCAGGTAGAGTTACATGTAACATATGTGTAATGGTCTCATGTTTATTTACTCCATATCCTGTAAAAAAAATTGTGGACAAAGAATGTGTTTTGTATCAATAGGTTACATGTTCTTAAAATATGGGCCATTCTTGTTACTTTAAATGAAATAGCCCACAATAAAATACATTACGAAACACACTTTAAAAATATTCATAATCCCATGAACACATAATAAATACACACATACATATAACCTTTCACCTCCTTTGACAATAATATATAAAAATAGGGCATGTAATGGGACATTAAATGATACCCCGCCACGTTATAATATCAAAAGTTCATAAAATTTGATTTCAAAGTGGCATATCTCGAAAACTGTTTTTCGAATCATGCTGGAAATTAAACTTGACATGTATTTTTTTGTACTCCCATGACGTGTTTTCAAGTTATTGGTCGGAAACTCAAAATTTCATAAAATTTGATTTTTCAAAGTGGCCTATCTCCAAAACTATTTTTTGGATCAAGCTGAAAATTAATCTTGACCTGTATTTTATTGTACTAAACAGCTGTGCAAAATATCATTCAAATCCTTTGACGCGTTTTCAAGTTATTGGTCGGAAACTCAAAATTTCATGAAATTTGATTTTTTAAAGTGGCCTATCTCAAAAACTATTTTTCGGATCATGCTGGAAATCGTACTTGACCTGTATTTTATTGTACTGAACAGCTGTGCAAAATATCATTCAAATCCTCTGACGCGTTTTCAAGTTATTGGTCGGAAACTCAAAATTTCATGAAATTTGATTTTTCAAAGTGGCCTATCTCGAAAACCATTTTTTGGATCATGCTGGAAATCGAACTTGACCTGTATTTTATTGTACTAAACAGCTGTGTAAAATATCATGCAAATCCTTTAACGCGTTTTCAAGTTATTGGTCGGAAACCTTCGGGGGACGGACAGACGGACAGACAGACGGACGGACGGACAGACACCGAAAAAAACTGAGGGTATAACATAATACCCTGCCACTTCGTGTGGCGGGGTATAAAAATTATAAATTATGCTAGCAACAGTATCTTCTGTCATATTCAAAATTGTTAAAATTAAACAGCATGCAAGCAGCTATCACCATGAGTCTCCTAGAAATGTCTAAATCTGGTGTAACTGAAAAACATAAAATGAAATACGTTAGAAATCCAGAGAGGGAAATATATATTCAGTTGTTTTTTTCAATTCCTGCAAGGTTTGAATTCAGACTAAATAAAAGATTTATTTCATTTCTGGGAGCTGAATTACTAATTTCTTTTTAAAATGCTGAATATTCATATAAAAATTTATTTATTTTAAACTATGTTTCAGGTATAATCTTCTGACTTTCTTTTGAGCTTGACATAGTTTTTGAATACTTTACTATATTCAGGATGTTGTCTTACATCTACAATACATATTGCTTACATTGAACAATAAAGTCATTCTTAAGGCTAAGCAGTTCCTTTACATCAGATTTTGACTTCTTCAATATCTTAGCTACAACCTCTTCAGTAAAGGGGTCGGTAATCTGTAAATAAATAAATGGAGATGTTGAAAAATGTGATTTTTTTAGTTGTCAATGATACTGGAAGAAATTGAACTGAACTGAAAAAATAAATCTGCATTATATTTGAAAATGAATAAAAAAACTTTCAGCATAAATTGATAATGTTGATATCAAAATGATACAAAGCCATTTTCCTGTACAAAACTGTAACATTTTTTTTTTTTTTTAAATTTAATGAAAAAATATTCCACCAAACAATCTAATGAGATGTAGAGTTCTGTCAAGCATTGTTTATTACTTGCCTCAATCTCTACATCCTTATACCAGTAGCAAGTCTTCAGGTAGCATTCATTTGTGGAATATGTCAGTATTGGTTGTTTATCATTGATTGGAAGTGCATCAAATACAGGATTACAACAGGTCACTCTAAAGAAAACAATTAAAAGGCATTATAATTATTTGTAATAGTTGCATTTCTTAAAAAAAAATACTAGTACCCAAAAGTTTTACACGTAAAGGTTAAAAGCATTTTTCTAAGTTGATGATGCTGATGGCTGTCAAAGCTTAAACTTGTAATCATCTCAATACCCCTGTTATGTTTAACAGCTGTTGTGTTTTGTGCTACATCTGGACCTAAGATCGTAATGGAATGGGGAGGTTTGACACCATAAAACCCTATTTAACCCACAATTTCTTTTAAATGTCTGTTCAAAGTTAGGACCATTGCGATCTCCATTTTGTGTTTTCTTTTCTCTTGGACATTAGAAATAGATCCTCCAATTTCGGCAATTTTGTTACTACCTTTATTTTTTTTAAAAAGCATTTATACTGATAGTTGTCTTGATTGAATGTATTCAACATGATCATTTTTTATGCATGTACTTCTAAATCTTTTGAAATACAAATGAAGTTTGGGACAACTTTTCGTTTTATTGAGTATGAAAGAATATTTATGGTATAAGATAAACAAAAAGCTTGCTTATAAGAAACACATACCTGGTAGTGAACCATTTGAATAAAAAACTTATTTAACAATTTTCCTCATAAGGTGAGCATTAATACGAAAGGGGCTTACCTTTCCTGGACTGTACCCAGTCGAACATTTGGAGGTGAGTTAACAGCTATGTAGGGAGGGCCAGCAGATAAACAACAACCACGGGAACATGCTATAGGACGGAAGAACGATGCTACTGTGTCCCCATCACAGTTGTTCACTCTGAAATTTAAGTCCCTGGCTGCACCAATACACTCTCTGAACAAACACATTCCAGCTTCAAAAGAACATGATGCGCTTAGTCGAGAAACTACTTATCAGATACAGTGATCGAAGACCAAATAAAGAAATATAGCTTTATAAATAATTTTTCATATTAATAGTATATGTAGTTTAAGTACCCAAACATCTCTTTTCCTTTAAGCTGTTTTATTGTACTATGCTCTTTATATTCATACAGTGTTAAGCATTTTCAATCCTTTATATTGAGCATATCTGATGAGTCTTGAAAAGACGAAACGCGTAGAAAAAATTACTGTCTGAAACTTTGTAATTTCTCTTATTCTAAAATAAAACACGAGTAAAGATAAAAAAACCAGTTACCATAACAGCTAAGATTTCTGGTTTAACATGAAAGTATAATTCTATACGACACACATTTAAAAGTACTTACATTCTTTGATTCTTAGGATTTCCTCTTGTTCTTTTGTGTTTGAGTAGATTACAAAAGAGGCTTGGCGAGGATTGCAACAAACAAGAACTGAAAAAAAACAAGTGCGGTCACTCAAAGTATGTTTCGCCTATCGGCACCATTATTTAACTCAATTCAATGTATATATAGGCCTTTAGTTCCTTGAATAAGATATTAAGGTCGTGGTCATTTGATCACAGATGACAGGATGAAATCTTAAAGCTAAGAAGAATCTGTGGACCAACTACATCAGAGTTATTGAAAATTTGACTTGATCTATTAAAAAATCTGAACACACAAAAATCAACCAACAAATAGCCATGAAAAAGGGTTTACATGAGGTCAAGGTCACATGTCATGGTGACAATTACATATACTTAGTGAAATATAAACTAATGTGCTTACATACTAAATATCAGATGCTTTAGTGTTCAGTGGTGTTGGGCTTTTCAATCGGGTCCTTTCAATGAATTCACTGTCCAGAAAAGTCTTTGACTTATGGACTGAACATTTAACTTGAAGGTGGGGCCTTGGTTTTTTCCTAAAAATATATTTTGAAAATTGTTTTGGATGAAAAAAATATTTTGGCGGAAAAGGTTAAGAAAAACTAGAAAATTTGTCTATGAGCCACGGAATGGTCCTCCCGCTCTTGAAATATCACTGATCCCCGAACATATATTACTTTGAATATGGACCTAAAACTAAGTTGTTTATGCGTATCAAAATATAGGTTGAAGTGACCTAATTTCTAGTGTAATGGTGAAATATCATTGATCTCCAACATCTAGTATCCAAGTTATGGACCTTTACCAAAAACTAAACCAAAGTCGTTTATGCGTGAAATATAAGTCACAATAACCCACATTTAGTGGGTGATGTAGCCCTACCCAAGACACATCTAGTGGCAAATGGCTGGTCCCTTACAAAAAAGTTTACAACACTAAAACGGCTTAATTTCACAGAGTCCTTCAAGCATGAAATTAGGACCAGGGTGAAAGTTGTGTAAGTCATAATCCGAAGTATCTGTATACCAAGTATCGGATGCCTAAGTCTAATACTTTTCAAAAAATGTATTTTCCATTAGTTCAAACCGCCACTGAAAAATAATACCTACTAGTATGTCTCCCCAACGTAACTATTCACCACAGACGACACAAAACGGTTTACCAAAGTTGAAAATTACGATTTGAAAATTTTAATTGCTATGACGTAACGAAAAACGTGATATCTTTTGAATGCCTATCTGTGTCAAATTACAACCAAGGGGCAATCGCACAGAAATTCTAACACAAATATCCTTTTCTCAAATTAAATATTGTATTTTATCGTTGGGATTTCCATTCTTCTGCTAGAAGCATCTCTATTACGAAAAACATTTCATTTATTTTTTTAGCTAGAAGCTACATTCATCTGGTGCTAAATGTTGTCGATTTCTTGTTTTACGAATATTTGTAGTTTCTGTGCTTTTTGGTAATAATTTCCAATGTTTAACAAATATGCTAGTCTTATTGCGACTAATTTGCCAAGTGCTAAAGAACCCTTTATTCAGTCGGGAAATATATTTCAAGTTAACTTCCTTTTTCTTGCGATTTCTTCATTGTTTTGCTTCCAAGAAAGACTTGCATGCATTAAAGGTTGACATTTCTTCTTCTAAGTCACTTCGCCGGACAGTCTCGTTGACTGAAAACTTACGTTTTTAGTTAAGATAGCAACAACTTCATACATTTACTGGTGATACGACGCTCAACTGTAAAGGATTGAATGCAAGTCCTTTGCCAACTAAATAAAACATGTGCAAGAAGCAGAGGAAAACAAAACAAAAGCCTATGACAAACCAACATCTGCACTCATCTGAGAAATCGAAATCCCATATTTGTCTATAAGTGCATGCTGCCTTCCGTAAAATTTCTTGAGTGAAGACAGCAACCAAGGAGCAACATAACCCTGTGTGAGCAATTTTTGCGTCAGAAAGGAAATCGCCAAGGAAATCGATGTAAGTCCCGTACGCTCTGGAGTAACGAATTGATTGAGATACGTAAACTCCATAAGCTGGAGCGGACGGAATGTTGCTACACAAGAAGGGAAAGTTGAAGTCGTCACGTTTGTCATAGGTCTAGAGCCTTATTGAAAGTCTTCCTTGTGAGTCAATTTCGAGATGTAGATCTAAATATGAAGCAGACTTCCTAGAATCCGTTGTGTCCTTTATCTCAAGCTCCTGGGGATATATGAGATGGGGAAAGTCACCAAATCGAGAATTGTTTAGTGAAAGGACATCATCAATATAACGGAACGTGAGCTAGGTTGAAAGAGAGAGCTAGTCTACAGTCTTTTTTGTCTAAAAGAGATTGTATCACTATGAAGTCTGCTTCATATGAATGAAGAAACAAATCAGCAAGCATTTAGTAAATAAGTATAAATAAGTATTTAAAGCAAAAGCAACTCAAAACTAGGAGACTTTGACTGTAAATTAACAACTTTGTTGACTGAGTAGTCAGTTACCGAAGCCGGGCCTATTTTTGCCAGAATGATATGATACATTTTGTATGACATAAAAAGGAAAGACAAAAAAAGAAGAAGACCAATTTAAAATCATATGATACTACCTTCTAAAACCTTGACATTTCGGCTTATAAGAATTTCAGGCACAGTGGACAGTTCCTTCAACCCAACTGGTAAATCATTCTCCTCTCCTTTACAAGGCTGGAATGACTTAGGAACGATATAAGCCATATATATAGTAGATCCATTAATATAAATGATCAAATATTTTTATTTTGTTCGTCCTATTTTTCGACCTTCTATGATAAAATGTAAACAAACAGTAACAAGGGAAATAAGAACAGTTAAACCGCGGGAAACTTTAAAGATATATTTTTGTCTATTAAATGATTGTGATTTTCGGATTTTCCCATGATATCAAAGCCTTCCACGTGTAATAACCATATTGTGGAACACAATTGAAATGTAGAAATAAGAATAGTCATTACATTATTTCAATGTCTTTTTTACATCTGTATCTTATAAAACCACGCCGCAAAAAAGTTTTTGCCACCGGGGCTCCTTTACTGAGTAAAATAGCCCAAATGGCTTGCATTTTTTCATAAAACAAGTGCCTGTGCCATGACTATGTTAATATGGGCGTTTTTTTCAGTCTTTATATTGAACTTTTTTTGTTGTGTTGCAAATGTAACTTTAATAAAGTTTTGTATATGACGTGTGATGACGGTGTCTTCTTACAGGCTTTTTCAGAGCCAAGTTTTATATATCTACATGATCTGTGGCCTTTCTAATACAAAATAGCGTAATTATTTCCCTTTTTGTATTAAAGGACCGACCATTTAATTTGGAAAAGGGCTTGGGTTTTTTGTTTTGGTAAGAACAAATATTTTATTTTGAAGGCGTATACGCAGAATATTTTCTTTCATTATTAGCGGAATTTTGTATCGCAGAAATCCTTCTACAGTGTATTTTTTTTTTCTTACCCAATGCTGCCAAAATATTATTTTATCATCAAAAGTCATTTTCAAAATATTTGTTACGAAAAAAACCAAGGCCCACCTTAAAGTTAAATGGTCACTGAGTCCCAAAGATGTTTTTGTGATCTTTTTGGTGATACATGGCAGATCGAAAATTTTCCATCGGTCAAAACTCGTTATCCATAAGGGTTTATTTAGAGCTTACCATTAAGCATTTAGCTTAATTGTAAAGTTGATTTTAATTGTGACAGGATTCGCCAATTCATTTAAAAATATGTATTTATCCTGGATTAAGCACCCTAACCCAGTTTGCAGTTTGCAAGTGTGGCATTTGCAGTGGTACCCCATTGAGATTTTCTATAAAACTCTACAAAGGGTCTTCAACGTACACAGGGTATCGGAAAATCAGTCCATGAAATTTTCATCCCTGACGAGAATTGAACACGAACCCTTTTGGGCTGAATAGCCCAGTTTCAGATGTCTTAATTTGTTAGTACGTTAGTAAGGGCTTTAATCCAAAACAGCATATCAGGTGAAT
This sequence comes from Arcuatula senhousia, assembly GCA_963971305.1. Classification (NCBI taxonomy): domain Eukaryota; kingdom Metazoa; phylum Mollusca; class Bivalvia; order Mytilida; family Mytilidae; genus Arcuatula; species Arcuatula senhousia. Next base: position 21,905,166 of record OZ020306.1, on the reverse strand, counting down.
GAAAAAAATGGAGGGATGGAAAAAGAACTGATAATTTAGCCTGCTGCAGTGGGGCCTTACTCTTAGCGAAATCTCCAGCAAGGTTCTTAAACTTGGAGGAACATGACTTTTTCCCAAAACGGTGCACCACTAAGGTTTGTGGTATATAGCCTGACGCCCCCTACATGCTAGATGACAGACCAATTCAACCACCTTGGGCATACAATTTACATTTAATCTGTTCATGCAAAGCAGACTGACCAAGCGTCAGGTTGTGGGCGTTCAATGATGGATTAGTGCTGCTTTAGGCCTAGCTATTCGCCACCGGGACTCACATGAATCACAAGGGCCTGCTCCTGTCATCCAACCTAGAAAAATCAGATACTTCTAGGTGGTGACTCTTTGACTCTAGACCCAAAATGCCGTGAGCAGACCCCTGTGCATGTTTTGCTTAATTAAGAACCTAAACATACATGAAATCGTTTTTAATAGACAAGATATGACTGAGAGTGTAAAAGTGTATTAAAATAAAAGTAATGCAGATCTTAACTAAGAAAAATAAATATCAACAACAGTATCTTCTGTCATGTTCAAAATTGTTAAAGTCTATTAATAAACAAATGCCTATCACCATCAAACGTTTTATAATGCCAAGGTCTGTCAAATCTGCAAAAGAAATAAAATGGTAATTAAAAATTCATGTAAAATGGGGGACACAATGAATCAACATGATCAAAAAGGATGGAAATATAATTTCATAACTGTAACAAAAGAATTACCGAACGAGAAGATTAATATCAAAATACCAAAGACGAGCAATCCAGTCTCATACTAGACGAATAAAGAAGACAATGTCTCATATCGTTTCAGGTATTTCAAAATGAAAAGATGGGGCTAGACCTGGTTTATTGGTGCTTAACATTCTTCTTCCATTGCGATCTTGCGTTCGTAATGTAAAAAAAAAATGATGCTGTTATGAGATGCCATTGGGGAAGTGCTCACGGTTTATATCAAAGGACAACTTTAACCATTGAAAACGTTTCATAATATAATATGTAAGTAACCTCCTGACATCCTACTTACATTTTACTGTAAATTCATTCTTTAAATTGCACCACTCCCGACAATCACCCTTTGAGTATTTGGTTATTTTGGCAACCAATTCCTCCGTCTTTGCGTCATTTACCTGACAATTCAAAGTGAACATATAAATACTTTACACTGAATGTCTGATAAGGATAAAAAAATATATGATGATATTTCACGTTTAAAAAGACCGCGATGAGCATGTCTTTATTTGACAGTTCCGAGAAAGGGTGATATGAATCATTTATCTGTGCACCCAGCAGCAACCACTCATTCACAAATGTTCTATATTGAAAACTACTGGTTGTTTTCTATTGTGGATTTTTTATATTGTTGTTGTATTATGCAACCGGAAAAGCACGCTGCGTTTTTATATGCTCAACCTTGGATCGCGATTTTCGAGTTTCCCAGGCGGGTTATGGAGTTAGTGCAAAGACCACATATTGCACATCTTATTTTTGTCCACTAGCTTATCAGTGTAATGTTTAAGATTCGTCAAAATCCTTGGTTAGGAAGCACGAACACTTGTTTCTCTCAATAAGGGGGGACTTTTCTTTTTTATATACTAGTAGTTATATAGTCTACCCCATCTTTCTTTCTTTTATGTATAGTCGAATCCCCCTTTTTGACAGAAATAGTGCCTGTGTTAGGTACATACGCCAATTTCGTAAAAATTATATTGGTAATACATGTACAAGTTATTAATACGATTTTTATTTTCTAAAGGATGAAAAATCAACCTGTAGTTGCTTTTTTATTCTAAAATTTGGTACACCAATTCATAAGACTACTCATTCAATCATAACACTATTTGAAGTAAGTCCAATAAACATTATTTATCTTATATCAACTGTCCACGCCCTCGTACTTACATCAATTTCAATGTCACCACATAAATTGCATGTCTTTATATAGCAGCAGTTTGTTTTGTATGTCAATAAAGGTTCGTCGGCGTTGTTCGTTATTGCAGTGAACGTAGGACGGCAACATACAGATCTATGGATAAAAATTAATTTTGGTTAGAATACAAGAATATTTAGCTTTGAAATATATTGCTATCTCAAAGAAATGGTATAGTACGATTTCCATGTACTAACAAACTATTTTGAGTTGTGTGAAACGTTACTGCTCTTTATATGACCCTTATATGCATAGCTGTATGTTTGTACAAAAGTTCATGAATATCCAAACAAAGATTTCTTAAGTATCAACTCAACCGACTGAACTACAGGTTAACCAGAGTATGTAACAAATGAGAATTCGAGAATTCGGGAAAAATAATGTACCAAATTAACAATGACTGTACATTAAAAGTTGATTTTTTAATGTATTTATATGCAATCCCCGATTATAACAGGCCTTTCATAACAGATATGTTCAACAAAAATAAACAAAAAACCTTGGTAGTAGTTGGTACAAACCGAAAAAGATACGTACTGTTCTTGAATGGAGCCCAATCTAATATATGGTGGAGAATTCACGGCCATTGACGGTGGACAGCAGGAAGAACCACAACAACCACGGGAACAGGTCATAGACCGCTGAAAAAACGCCACATTCTCATCCTCCACGTTGAATACCCTGAGAAATAGATTTCTGGAAGCGCCAAGGCATTCTCTAAATACACACAGCCCAGCTGTTAACAGAAATGGGGATTTATATATATAATAAATATCACTAGCATAACAGAAATATTGAGTCCATGGCCAAAAGTTAAGAAAATTTCAGAAATTGAAATGCAGAAAAACTTAGTGCTCTAAAATTATAATATAATATTAAAAGTACGTTTACTTTCGCAAATGAATTCAAACAAATTCGAGACAAAATTAATGTAGACCAACGTCCAATGAATTAAAATTCTGACAGATAACAATGAAAATTATAATGATGACAACAAAACAAAGTGTCTATCTTGCTATCTGCTTACACTCTCGTATAGTTAGTATTTCCTCATCTTCTGTGCTAACACTGAACGTCGCTTGTCGTGGTGTACAACAAAGAAATACTAAAAATATATAGAGAAAACAATATAGCGATACAAACACTCAAATGTCATAATGGCGTGATAACTCTGAATTCCCAACTATTAGTTCATACGTAAAATAACTATGAATTGTAGTTCATTTATGTAACCATCTAGTTCTATACTCTATACATAGTTACCACGTTATTGTTTTACTCCCAAGCAGCAATAATTCGGCTTTATCAGGAGGATGATCATGAAAGGGTATGAAATGATGATGAAGTGGAGGAAATGGGGACACATGCCACTTTTGACTGCCACTGATGGGTAAAATTGGACACTTAAGCATACTGCAGGGTTTTAATCTTATCAAGACCTGCAGCCTTGTTTAGAACGTGACATTTTCCCAACACGATGTACCACTCTGGTCTGCAGTTAGGTTTTCCGCATTAAAGCATGAAGACCCCGGCACGCCAGAAGACAGGGCTACCTTATAGTCCCCATTCAACCACTTGGGGCACACATCCAAGTTGCGCTGTTAGCAAATGTAGGTACGCGATGGCCATAGAATATTTATTTTATTGTTTAGCAACTGATATTCGTACATCATAGCAATTTGTTTTAGGCCGATTTTGAGATATTTAGAGCCAGGCCAAGTTCATATATACTGCTTAATGAATACACTTTAGATTGAGATCCATCTAAACTTGAAAGATTTAGATCTACCTCATTTCTTTTATTATACCGTTTATAACTATTCTGTAAATATTTAAAATTGACTACATAATATACATGGATACTAACTACAAACAACATGCAAATTAATACAGTAGTAATAAATGTGATTTTGCACTTCGGAGTCTTTTTCTGACAATGTAGTTTTACGCAATCGTAATTCTTTGAACTTCAAGTCAATTTTAAAAGACTTTAATAATGGATGATCCTGAATGTACTTTCTGTATATAGCATAGTTACCTTCTAAAACATTGACATTTCTGCTGACATTAACTTCAGATGCTACACTCAGCTCCTTTAATCCTTTAGGTAGTTCCGTCCGTGCACCCTTGCATGGTTGGTGTGTCTCAGGAACCTTGTAAGTCATCATGATTTTCTAATTTTCATGTTCCTTCTTTATTTTCATGTTCATAATATTGTCGATCGTTCTATTTATTGACACTTGAAGAAAATAAACAAATATACGAGGTGTAAACATAGTTTAAATGGCGGTATTTTACAATTTTACTTAAAACGCGACTTAGTTATGATTAATCTATTGAAAACATTGAGATCTGAAATAAGTCTCACATAACAAGCGATAGTTAAAAAAAAAACAACACAATGGAACTAGTACTTTTGTTATAGATTGATTAGTTTCATTGTTGGACCATTGTTCTTTATTTTTTGAATCTAGAAATTATAGTAGAGGGACAGTAGACAGTTAGAGAATCGGCAGCAACTGCCAGGACATTCTCAAATGCAGGGGTTGGAACTCCCTTTCCTGAATTTTCTTTTGTTATTTTCGTGTATACTTCGGCAAACATGGTCTTTCGTCTCTTTGGTGCACTCTTTTTGGATCAACCCCTGCATGAGACTTCATTAGTTTGCTTTAGCAATGACTATTTTTGTCAGTCGGGTACGGGAACAGACTTCTAAAAGTTCCATTTCCTGTTCGCTACGGACCATATACAATCGGATAAGTATATTCATCGGGAAAGATAAGCCTACTATAATGAGGTATAGTCCTAGTAGGAGAATAAAAATTCTGGAAATTAAGCGCACTGGATAATTAAGTCGTAGTAGGAGAATAAAAATTCTGGAAATTAAGTGCACTGGATAATTACTATAAGAAGAATATGTCAAAAACATCTCGTAACATTTTGGACGGACGGAAGAACAGACCTAAACACTTTATTCCCCCATACTTCGTAATCGTAGATGAGGCATAAAATCATAGATTTCCATTGAGAAGGCCGCGCGTTTAACAGGTTTGGATGCCACAAATCTCAGTACAATATTCTGAATTAGATGAGAACGTCCTCAATTGTCACAATACCAATCAAATATTGCTATATGACTAAAGATTTTTCTCAAGACTTTAGAATACACAAGTTTTGCCACAGTGCAATGTGTGTGAATATGAAATGATGAGAAATGCTACAGTGAGATAGGTACCAAAGAAACAGTTCATTTTTATGTCCACTGTATAGAAAAAGAGACGGAGAAAATGAACATACATACAATAAATTACCTACTATGTACTGGATACCTAAATTACACAAAAACCCATATAAATCCCGTTTTATCTCTGCATCAAGTAAATGTTCCTTAACCAATATTTCTAAAGTCTTGTCTCTTGCTTTAACTACAATGAAAGAATTTATCATCCGATACTGTGATAAAATTTTCGAAAATAGTGGAATACATCATTTTTGGAGTGTTAAAAATTCTCTTGATGTTTTAGACAAACTTCGGGCATTTGAAAATACTTTTCAATCCGTAGACAGCTATGACTTTTCCAATTTATATACTAATCTACCTCACAATCTTATCAAAAAGAAATTTGAATATTTAATTAAATGGTGCTTTGACAAATCTAAAAGTGACTACATCTGTTCTAAAGTGTCACAAGTATTTAGTAAATCGTTTTTTAGTAACGAAACCCACAAAGGTTATGTCAATTGGACCGACATAGAAGTTATTACTGCATCAAACTTTCTTTTAGATAATATTTACATCCGGTTCGGTAAACAAATATATCGCCAAGTTATTGGTATTCCAATGGGAACCAATTGTGCTCCACTCATAGCTGATCTTTTTTTATATTGTCACGAATCACAGTTTATGGCCAAGCTACAAAAAGACCCAAACAAAAACCACCTTATCGAAACTTTTAACAATACATATAGGTACTTAGATGACATACTTGCTCTAAACAACCCCACATTCTTAAATTTAATAAATGATATATATCCTAAAGAATTAACCCTAAATAAAGCAAACTCGACCGACAGTAGATGTCCATTTCTAGATTTGGACTTAAGCATTATCAATGGTAGATTACACACTTAAGTATATGATAAACGGGATGACTTTTCATTCCCAATAGTTAATTTTTCCGTTTCTTGAAGGAGACGTACCATTAGCTCCGGCTTACGGGGTATACATTTCACAATTAGTCAGGTATGCTCGCATTTGCAGTGATGTGTCTGATTTTAATGATAAAAACCGTTTTATTACAGAAAAATTGCTAAAACAAGGTTACCGTTACCACAAATTGGTCAAATCTTTTACAAAATTTGCACATAAATATGGACATCTCATCGAAAAAAATGATTGTACACGTAGATTTCTGATTGTTAAAGGAATATCTCATCCTGATTTTTATAGCAATGTAGTTTATAAAGCACAAAAATTCAAAAACAACTTTATGGAAATTAAAAACTGACTTAAAAATCTTTTGAAAAAGGATACGAATTCAATGTTTTAGTAAAATCTTTGCATTTGGTATGTTTTGGCAGAAATATTGATAGCTTGATAGTAACTTTAAAACGTCAAATTTTCACTTTGTATCCACTGTATTATTTATAATCACCACAGCGATCAAGTATGTCGGTTCTGTATGGTGATACAACTCTTAATCATTCATTGTTTTGACGTGGGGTGTCGGATTTAGAACTGATGTATTTGATTCTTTTACATCAATCGATACATGTTTCTTAGCTAGTTGTCAGTAACTTCGAGTGTTCTCAAGAGAGTTCCTCCTTGTCTTGTTGTTTTCGTACAGTATTTTGTCTTAGGTTCTCTCTTGTTGAATTGAACTTTTGTCGATTGAGTTTTACAGTGTGTTTTATATGTAGCTTTGTGCAAGCTTATCAATAGGGGGAAGGTTGGATCCAAAAAACTAGTTAAACCCCGCCACATTTTATATGTGCCTGTCCTAAGCCAGGAAACTTTGCCAAAGCCTTTGTTTGTTCTTGTCATTCTGTGTTAACTGTTTTATGTCAAGAATTGGGTCTTTCGTTGATGATTTAGGGATTGGTTTTGATACTTTTGTATGTATTATAAGTCTTGGGTAATAATATGCCTAATCGTTAGACTTGTCTGACACGAATTTACCAGTTAATTTCATTTTATTTCACTCTTGAAATTTCCGATTATCTAAATTCAAAATTGATGAAAACAACGGGCTCCTTTCCTTGTACTGCAAATGACCGATGTCATCGGTTTTGGGTTTGACTTGTTCGAGCTTTTTGGAATCAAGTGCTTTTCTTTCAATATTCTTGATTTTGACAAATTCCATGTTTTGATTCAAATGCTGCTGACATTAAAATAAGCATACAAAGCATAACCAAATTACCGGTTTTGATACCCGCATCGGTATTTTGTACTTTGAAACCATTGAGTCGATAACCACTGCTGGAAGACCAGAGGTACCTGGGGGTTATTACATGCTTGATCATCAGACTTGTCTGACACGAATGAACCAATCTATTCTATTTTTTTCTTATTCTTGAAATTTCCGATTGCGTAAGTCCAAAATTGTTTAAAACACCAGGTTTCTTTTTTTTTTATTGCACATGGTCAATAACCTTGGTGCTGGATTTTTTGGAATTTCATATCCTAAAGCACATCTTTAAAACTATTGAACTTGGTTGGGTTTTTTTTGGTGTTTTATTTATTTTTTTTTTAGGAAGGGGGCAATATGTTGGCGCATCTTTTCGTTATGGTATAAATAACATTAAGAAAAAAAAACTATAAGACCAAAGCTTGATGCTTCTTTAAACTCATCTCTACTCGAATTGAAATGTAAAGAAAAATGTACCAAAGAAGTAAGGTTTATCTTATTGACAAATACTGTAATCCAATAACATGGATTAAGACATGAAAAAGCAATTTGGGATAAAACATAACCAGTTAAACGGATCAGTCACGAAAAAACAAGTTGTATCTCGTACTAAAAACTGTAACACGTTAGAACTAGCTTTGATATTAGTAATTTTCTAGATTAAGTAAACGAGTTTAATTAATTTCTCTATCTCAATTACCAATTAGAAGCTTATCGGACAAATGTATCTACAATTTAAACTGGAGCTGATCAAAAGAAGTAATTGATTCTAAAGGGATGGTCCATCAGTGTTTAAATTATATTAACTAAACTTTGTAACAAAAATATAACTTTGATGATATAAATATTATTCACGTTGATAAACAGTGGTAAGCATTAATGCAGTTAACGAACAGTTATATGAGGTGCAAGTGCCCATTGAATATTTGATTTTTATCATAAAACGATTAGAAATGTGGAAAAATTATATTTCTAAAACATGCTAGTAAAACATTAATTGTAATGGGGAGTCTAAAATTAAGTTCAAACTCATTACCAATTCTCTAGACAGGTTGTTGATGAGGTTTTCTGCTTGCTCAAACTCTTAGAAGCAAGGCCGGCAAGGGGACTAGATTGTTTGATTCGCAAATCTAGTGTGTTGCTTTGGTCTCTGCATTAAAAATGATTAAAACGAGATTGGATGATTCTGCTTTAACACTCAAGATAAGGTGTATTTATGAAACACCTATTAGCTAGCTGGCAATCAGGAATGTATATGTTGAAAGACGAAACTAGCAGTCTATTTCTATGAACCTTGAACATTGAATTTCTTACATTCAAGGCATACAGTGTCATGTAAAAAGTTTACCATAAGTTTTTCAATGAATAAATAGAGAGACAGAAAAAATACTTTTGCTATGAAACAAACGAGATTAGTTCATTTATAGACAAAAATGCGGGAACCATTTTATTTTACAGCTTAAACCCGGAAAAGCTACATCGTACGTACTGGTCTGTTTCCAGAATGCTTCCGCCTGAATACCCTTTTCGTACTTTTACAATATCCCCAGTCTTCATTATCATGGGCGTGGATGACGTGGACACCGACCGATCGTCGTGGTCATATGAGTCTGCCCACGTTACATCGCGGACAACATCGTTCAGTAAAAGTTCAATGCTCGCGTGTGACCTATCGCCGACTCCGGTCACTACTGTAAAGACATAAACTCCACCAGACGGTGCCGTGAACCAACCATTTGCCTTGTTGTATGCATTTCCTACATTGGTGTCAACCGTGTCATAGATGATTGTTTGATGTGCTTTCAGTGTGGAAATCGGCAAGTTCGCATGGAGATGGGCATAAAAGGCAACCTTTGTATTGCTTGTTTCGAGGACTGATACTGGAAATAAAATTAAACCATAGCATTAAATTGTTCTTTTTTTTATTACGAATGCTAATAAAGTAAAAAAGTACATGGGACAAATGTATGTTTTGACTATATTATCAATGAATGAAAAAAAAAAGAGAAGAATAAAAACTAATGTTATTAAAACAATTGTCATTAAAATCAAATTCTGACCTATAATTGTTTTATCTGACAACAACATCCTCATTGCAAGTGTTAAATAAAAGTGTAATGTTGTACCACAGTGTTAAATGCTTTTATTGCAATTAAATAAACCTTTGCTTTGAAGAAGTTTAACTTGGCTGGTGAGGTTAGTGATTTGACCATCTTTTTCTGCTAATGATTTCTGTAATGCTTCAACCTGCAACAATTAGGAAGAAAATCATGATTGCCACATACCGATTTTAATTGTCGTTTAATTGCTAAAAGGGTTAAGAAACTGCACAGTCCCCCACTTAACCCATTTGTAAATAGACTCAAAACTATTGTAAACATTTTTTTTTCAAAAAGAAAGCAGTAAATATAAATTGGTCACCGATCACATTTCCAAACAAATACTAAAAAGCAAAACATTTTTTTTTCAATGTAAGCAATAAATAAAGGTAATAACAAAACGATCAATCTCATTGTCCAGAGAAAATGACAAAAACGAATCAGTCATACCGGAGAATTGGTGGATCGCAATGGTCCTGACTTGGTACAGGCATTTCAAACGAAATGGTGGGTTAAACCAGGTTTATTGGCGCCAAACCTCCCTCTTCCATTGCGATCTTTGGATCCGGTAATGGCCATAGAACACAACATAGTTGTGAGATACAATACGGATATTGAGGTGATCATCTCAGTACAGCAGACCAGTCAAACACTAATTAAAACAATTAATCACCATATCTCTTAACTCAATTTTGAACTTTTCTACTAGTGGCTGATAACGAAGAAAGAATTTTTTTAGGGATCGTATGAGACGTATTTTCTTAAAGTCCTGCTCCAAAAGTCGGTCACAAAGAAATCGGTGTCTGATAAAAAAATCTGTGAAATGTGTGCAAGCTCTGGCATATCGAATAAGTTGTGAAATATAAACACCGTATGCAGGGGAAGTAGGTATATTGCTCTGTAGATTAGGAAAATTAATAATTTGAAAATTAAAATCGTCTCTTTTATCGTAAATTTTTGTACTGAGATGACCACCTAGGTCAAATTCAAGGTGCAAATCCAAGAAAGACGTGAAGCAATTTGATTCTGTGGTCTCTTTAATCTCCAATTCTGGAGGATACATTGAAGGAATCCATCTACTAAATGAAGTGTTATTGACAGACAGGACATCATCAATATATCTGAATGTAAGATTAAATGACATTGCCTCTTTCATCTTCCTGTTCTTTACGAGTCCCTGAAGAAATTCAGTCTCTTAAGAGTATTAAAACAAATCGGCGAGGAGAGGAGCATAGTTTGTGCCCATTGGAATGCCGATTTGTTGTTGAAAAATCTCTCCTCCGAAGGTGACAAATATGTTGTCAATGAGGAAATCAAGCATACTGCAAACTTGTTCCAGTGTGTAACAAATTTTATCTTTGAAAGAAGTTTTGGAAAAGAATGTAGAGTTATAACCCAAAACAACAAAATTCCTAGAGTTTGAAAAGGCTATTTCGAGAAGTTTTTTCATGCGACATTTTAGTTTTTCGTGTGGCAAGGTAGTGTATAAAGTTGAAAAATCGAACGTTTTCAAAGAATGAACATCAGAAAATGATCTAGACTTAAAATGATCTAACAAATCTTTTGAGTTCTTCAAAATTCACATATGGTTGATTTCACTAAGATTAGAAATAGTGTCGCAGTATGTTTGTTGACCTTCTTTGACAGCAGACAAAATTTTAGTTAAATAAAGTATAATGTCCCAAAAGACAATGATCTAATCTAATATAATGATCGCAAGAAGATCACGGGGGGAGGGGGGGTTAACTACAATTACAAAAGTAGGCACAAGTGTGATGCCCAAAAGGGTCTACTTTTGGGGGTGTCCAATATGTGAAAAGGGTGGAAATTACAGATGTTGCATATATGATCAGTATTTTTCACAAATTTCATATATCAATTACAAAAGAGTGACCAAACATCCACGTGTTGCCTCCTTGTGATCCTTATTGTACATGCATATGGTAACATTCAAAATTTGATTTTAATAGAATATCTATAAAATATGCCAAATAAAAGCCTATTCTATGTAATTTTAAACGCATTAAAATATATGAATGGGTGGCTTCTTAAGCAGGCATATATATGAATGGGGTGGGTACAAAATTTCTGGGCCGCACATCTGTACCCAAAAATACTTGGAGTTACCCCCCCCCCCCCCCCGTGAAGAAGACAAAGCACCACGTTATATTTACTATTGCATGAATACCTTGAGTGGCTCACCTGAGTATCCTTTTGAGCCAGTCTGTCTGAGAGACCATGGATGACATTAGACATCTGAACCGTGTGTATGTCCTTCTCGGCGACCTTAGTTTTCAGGTCCTGTATGTCTAGGTTCAGTTGATGAAGCTGGGACTGAACATAGCTTTGGTCATCTACTAGAAGCCGCTTTTCGTCAGTTGCAAAGGTTGTTGCTAATTTCAAGGAAAACAATAAGGCTAAAAATACGAATGCTGTTCCCATTGTTGATTGTTATAGTGTTTCAGGTGACAAATATAGTGGAAATCAAGATAAGGATTTTCATATGATAAAACAGAGGTCACGTGACAGGTTGACAAATAAATTTTACAATTTGAAGTATTGAACCGAAATTCTTAAGGCGTTCATGAGAGTACACCCGTAGTTATAATTATTTGATATTATTCAGTGATTATGGGTGTTGCAATTAGTGCTGGTTCCATTATTAGAATATGAGGCAGAGTTGCAGTTTTCAAGACATCTTTAAGACAACAATGTTCACATGGCAAGTCTATTGCACTCTGCCATGTGTATTTAAATGCATTCTAACCATGTACATTTCTGAAAGAGGGGAACATTTTAAGACAACCAACAGTACAACATAGTTGGAAACGTTCAAAATGAACGTCTTATGCTTCAAATTTCATTGAAAAAGTTAATGCTTTGATGAGACAAGTTTCAAACCCTCTGCATTTGACAGAAATAAAGATGGTTTTATATGCTTTCTGTTCTCTGACAGGACGACATGGAAAAAACTGTCACAACTTTTGATAGCATAAAACTGCAAATAAAACATAAGAGCCTGCAGTATTTTTCATAATTGTCAAGTAACTGCGATAACGACCTGCAATTTTCAATGTACTTTTCTGTTCCATGATTGATTTGAAATTATAACATATAAAATTGATGAAATCATACATATACCTAATTGAAATATAGTGTTTTCTTAAATGATAACAGTTGAAATATCCCGAGGTATCTGTGATCAGCGCAATATGCATTCATTATCTCTATTCCCACAGATGGGCAATAGTGCAACTTAATACAGTTATATAATTCATCTATATCAGGATTTAATTGAACATGATGGATGTTGTAGAAAATCTGAATATGAAAAAATAAACCTAATCAAATTCGTCCAATATCAATTTTCGTGCTTTTCTAGCAGATTGTTCGACATTCAAACTGAGAGTTACACTGTGAAATTCGAATTACAGTTTAAAGATGTGGTCTGAAAAGTGCATACAAAATTTTCATTTCGATGAAAAGTCCAGTTCACGGTTTGTCTAATACGTTATTAATTTCTCGCATTCCTTGTATTAGATTTTGGCTAAATCCTTTCACAGACACAGATTAGCTGTTACATACTGTCATATCGAACTATATTGTAAGTTTTTTGTTATATGAAGATGAGTCCAATCATACAGTCTTGCCATGCGTTAAGATGTTATTCAGACGTTTATTTATTCGGATACAAATCTGAGCAACTTTCTAGGAAATATAATTTGTGTATCGACCAAGTTTTGTCACGTGTCAAAAATAACCTTTGACCTTTTGCATCCTAGACTGTTTCATACTTTAGTTCCACATTTCATCCAAAAGTGATTTGGACATTAGTTTTTTTTGTAGTTGAGGACATGAACTATCATTTCTATGTGACATTATTATTAGATTTATGCAAATGTTAGCTTTTATGGGATTCCTACCTCTACTGATGGTAAGTATAGTAATAGAACAGATCGATGATCACCATTTAATAAAATTCCATGTCATTTAAACCTTTTTACATTTCTAATTGATCAAAAGTGTTGGGAATTGTATTACTGAAACATTGCATTGTTTTCAGTTTTGTGTTCTTCAAAATAAATCAACACTTTACCGAGACTTGTATTGGAATATTTATCGAAATTTTAGATTTCCTGGTTTCGTTCATTTGTGTTCATATATTTTTTGTTTGTTTAAAGTTGAGATTGCTGCATTTGGAATTCAAAAATTATTATTTCAAATCAAAACTTTGTGTTCATTTAAATGAATTTATGAATCTGTTGGTTATGGTTAAAAAGCTAGGGTTTTAAAAGTTTTATCATTTCTTGATGTGTCTATACCTTCCTTGAAACGTTCGATAACTTGTTTTCAAGTTAAGCTTCGCGTCGAAATCTGAGTCGCATGTTGCATTTTATACTGGAGTATTATTTATGTTTGACAAATACAGCTAGCAATGTAGATCTGATTTTATTCATGTATTTTTGCAATGGTATTATGATCGTAATTTCGTATTTTGAGTTACTGGGTTAAATTAACAAGATATAAAGGTTAGTTTAGGTTGAGATAAAGGTTATAAAGATAAAAAAAAATGTTGACACTACAAATCAAATAGACTCATATTGTATATATCTAGTCTACGTCATATTTCCCATAGAACGTAACTAAAGGCAAGCTTGGAATACATTTTCATTATGCGCTATTGCAAATCTAGTATACGTAATCGGTAACAAAACTACGATATTTGCCACAACAAATGTTTTTCATTACAATAAAGGGGCTCCGAGTGAGCGTAAGGGAATAAAAGTTTTATTTCACTCTGACGTTAATATCTACCAAAATGTATCTGCCCATTCATTGTCTGGTTGTGCTTAGTTATTAAGGTACCAATAGCATATTACCAAGTTTTATGAAGTGAATGAAACTATGATCAGTAATATTTTATTGATAAAGGCATTTTGACACGGCATGAATGTGTTGTAAAAACTTATTTTATGAATAGAACGCCACTTTGTGAATTATAAAATGCATAAAATATGCTTAGAAACGGGCTAATACATATAGATTATTACACAGAGTTTTCCATATCAGGTCCCATATCATTCCGAGACTCCCATGTATGGTAGAGGAATTATATGGGTCCTGATATGGAAAACACGGAGTCATAATCCCTTTATCACATCAGTTTCCAAATAAGACCCTTTAAATTGCTCTTAAATAAAAAAAGCATAATATAGAAATATTCACTTTAATTTTATAGTAATATTGTTTGATTGTCATTTTGAAATAATTAACTGAACATCCAAAAGGGATGACTTAATGACGTTACACGAGCACGCGATGCCTGACCATAATATGACCTAGGAAAAGGCCCTCTCCTGAGCACGCAGGGCCTGATATGGCCATACAGGGTCCTTCGTAAAATATATAATAGCTTGGACACATCCAGCTGTTTCATCCGGACGAATTCACACATGTAAACGCTAAATATGTTATAAATTGTTTTCATTAGATAGTGTTATTTAAGTATATGTAGTATACTTATCCATGAAACCTTTGTGACTATCATGAATTGCTTTGAAATTTCTATTTAAAATAGAAAAAAAGTCATCTTGGTAACAAAAGAATTTTAAGCCTTTTCTGACATTTAACTACATACCAAAGTTTATTTGCTTTCTGATGCAATTCAAATTCAAAGATATTTCTTTTGATTTTTATGGAAGCCCGTTAGTTCCAAGAAAGATTTAAATATTTTTATTTAACAGGAGGCTGCAAGTTAGTTATTTAGCGCCACTTATTATTTTAGCGACCGCCATATAAATTATCTGGCGATCGCCATTTAATTAATATTGCGGCTGCCACTTATTATATCGCGGCCACTACATAATTATATGGCGGCTGCAACTTTTAACAACGGATTATTTGGTGGTCACCACTTATTATCTTACAACTGCCATGTTACTAGTTAAGTGGTGGTCGCAATATAATAAGTGGCAGCCACCATATAATTATGTGGTGGCCGCAATATACATTAAGTGGTGACCGGCAGATTAATTAAGTTGCACCCGCCAAATTTTCAGTTTTACTTGGCACTTTTGGGCTTCCATAGGTTTTTTCTCTGCATGGTTAGGTTACAAATTTTCGGTTGGAAGAAAATGACGCACAGAAAATTAAGATAACCAATACCAAATACTATATTTGTGAATTATGTAATTTCAGCAGGTATTCTTCATAATTAGATATGCAATACCTTTTTATACCCTGCGAGCGCCAACTGAGATTCGCACGAGGTCCTCATTCTTAATACAAAGCCAAACGAGTTTATTGAATTTTAACAAGATATCCGAAGGAACAATAGCTGATTTTAAATGCAAATAACATAATGTAATAAAATTATGCAGCAAAGAGACTTTCAAGTAGTCTGAATTGCTCATTTGACTTTACGAGTGTATATATAGAGAGAGAGCAATGTACTATTCACATTTAAATTTTACATGCGCGTTTTCCAGTTGATGTCAGCATTTAAAGTGCACATAAACTTTTAAAACAAATATATCTTTTGAAGGGGAGAAATTAAATTTATTTATTGGTACATCTAATATAGCAGTAAGCATTGCCTGTAAAATCAAGAAGAGGGTTAGAATGAATCTAGATTCTTAGGCAGCAACCATTTGAAATTCTTGGGGGTATGGATTTTACCCCTTGACAGCCTCAGGCTCACCAAAACAATTTATTTTTTTTCTTTCTGGGCCAAGGACAATTTTTTTTCTCTAAAAAAAATTGAAAACAAAATATTTTTTTTTTCAAAAAAATCCACCCTCTCCTCAGAATTTAAATGGTTGCTGCCTTATTTGTGCACGTCGGAAAGGGTGATACATAGTCGTTTTCGACCTAAAAATGAATTGGGTATTTATTTTGTTTTAGATTTGTTCTTCTTCAAGACTTATAACTAAGATATGGGCTCGTTTTCATTGAATCAAAACAATCTTCAACAAATCAAAAGGTTTTAAAACAACTCCATCAATTATTTATATTTGTCCGTCATTTGGAACACAAACAAAGAAAAACCAATGCATTGAATGAGGTTAAGTCTAATTCACGTTACAGCAGTCCCACGACTGTTTATCATCCAAATAGAGAGAACTGAAGATATTGATACAGTGGCAGAAGTAGTCAGTGCCCATTAATGTAACCAATGGTATACACAATGGTATCTCGAACGCAAAAATCGTATTACCTGAAACAATGGCATTTTGAGCAGCTCCATCTTTTGATCTTGTTACCCAATTAGAGTGAAAGTCATCCTGGATCTATATACATTTGTTGCGAACCGACTTGCACTCATTCAAATATCCACAATTATATCTAGTTCATTCCATCAAAATTGACTGTTTTAATTACTGGAAAAAGAGTCATACAAATTTTTATTTGACAATTTGTCGATATTATATTAATTTACATTATAGAATTACATCTATGTGTAAAAAAGGATAGAAATCCATTGTTGGTATTATATATCAGTCATATATAGATTAATTAACTTTCACTTTTTTCCCGTTCAGATAATTGGTGATGTTTGATTCTAGTAAAAATACAAGCAAAAAAAGAAGACGCAATATTGTAAGTTACATATAGATTTACCCATCATTATAGAGCATTTTAAGAGCTCGAGAAGGGTATCTCGTCCAAGTTTTGTCATTAACTTTGAATAAACAACAACAACAGCAACATCAAGATGATAAAATATAAATAAAACATATAAAAAATCTACTTCGTCGTACTACATATATTTATATAGAGTATTTAAATTAAAATTACAAGAACAAGTAAGTTCCAGGCAATAAGAGAAACACACACAAAGTGGGAATGCTGTAGACAAAGAAAACCCCCAGAAAATATGTGGATTAATTCAAGATTTAATTATTCTCTTGAAATATTGTTAAAACATGACAAAAATGTAGCCGAGGCATTCTTTCACTTGTTGGTTAACCCCAAAATGGTAATTGGTCTTGCAAAGTTTATTTTAAAAGGTATGGCCACGTCTTCTCTTCAATGGGTCTTCAAAATTCACTGTCCCTCCAATATTTTCATCATCATTTCATGTTAATCGCCGTTATGCTGCTATGGATGATTTTTATCCATTGTCTTGCGTATATAAATAATATTAAGAATAAAGCTTGAAACTATCAGACTACTGAAGAAAAACATATTAGTTTAGGGACACATTTCATCCCTCTAAACATGTACTTTGAGACTATATCAGGCAAGTCAAACATTTTAAGCTGTCTGAAAACGTAAATCCAAAGAATACAAATGTGTCTCTGGTTACCAAGGAAAGTGACATGTAATTATGGCCACTCTAGACATGGCCACGGAAATGGAATGCATATCTTTTCATTATTACGCCCCAATAGACAAATTCCATCAGAATTTGATATTTTCCATAAGAGATTTGGTCCATTGATAACCTGTTAGTAAGATGATAGAGTTTTAGACCATTAGAACGGGACGTTGTACTTTTATTGCACATTACTTTTATATATAATTCTAATGAAAACAAAAAGTCGAAGAAATTGAACACAGAAGCAAGAAAGAAGTATACTTGTAACAATGAGACTTCGACTCCCAGAAGTCTGAAATAGCAAAGATATGCAAGTTGACACAATTTTATTTTTATACAACACGAACATATAAGCATATTATAAAACACATACATAGAGTGACCATTTGGTTTTAATTGGACTGTCTATTTTCAAATTTGAAATTAAAAGTCTTGATGGTGCTATGATGATAAAAAATCCAGGAAGCCCACTATATCGAAACAAATAGGCATGTTGCCACTAAAAAGACAAAACCAGAATTTTTACAGGAAAAAGCCAGGACATAGCTCCATAAACAATAGAAAATAGGAACGAAAACAACATAAAAAAAGTGAAATAAATACAAATCCATTGCTCCCCCAATTAGATTCAAATGGTTGCTTACTCAAACATTTAACGCGAACGTACTTTGGAGCTCATTTTCCTCGGAGAGGTAAGAAGTTAATTCGGTAAAGGACGACAACTAAGTTTGATAGAGTAGAGAGGTATCAATGGGCCATTCGAATGTCAAAAGTCCGAAAAGACAAAACCTGTAAACACAACGAGAACAGCACGAAGATAACAAACAAAAACAACTGAGAAGCAATCAATAACGCGGGCTTAAGTTGTTACGGTAGTGAATCCAGGTGGTCCCGAAGGTAAAGATATGATAAGACGTTTGTTGCACTGGCGTTTAGGCTTTGAAAGTATGTTTGCACCAGTACATGCAACATAAGAGTGTTCTGTCCTCTTACTTTGGTTTCATGTTAAAGGAAATATTACGTTACCATATAATTAAAACATATGATCGAACACTTCGCTTAAAGTGGAACTTTTTACTCTACGGCAATAATAATTTGTACCATAATTACAGGTTTAAAGCATATAAATGAATAATAATGTTTGCAAAACAAATAATAAGCCCAAATACTGTTCTAATACTGTATAGAGATTGTTTAAACAAGATTCTTTCTGCTAGTGGGCTTTGCATGTAATACCTATAATCGACATTTGGTCAAATAAATGTGCAAAGTCATCAAAATTTCAGTTGAAAATTCAAAACCGTTACATCAATAACCTTTGTCTACCATAAACTTCAAGATGACATTAAATGTGATTATACAATTGCTGTAAGGCAACCTTTTGGTGAGACAGGCTTTTTTCAAGGCAAACGTTAGTTCAACAGTAACAGGCTTTTTAAAATTATGTTGCTACTTTTTCCCTCCAAGTTAGATAGAACTTTCCGGGGTCAATGATAGTAATAAAACTTCAATATGATGTTCTTGGAACTAGAAGTTCGATTTTAATTGCATCATTTGCTTGTTCTTTGTCAGAACTGTTTGGGTAATTGGCCTACAAACATGTAACCAGCTGTTTGGGTTTTTATTTCTAATTTCTTGCTTACTCATCATCGTTAGTTTCTTATTTTACTTTTAATGATGAATGTCTTGTATGATATTGAATCGTTCCCATAAATAATACTGGTACCTTTGTCAAACGTCAACGATAGTTATATTGTCACTATTTTGTATTGTGAGATAGTGGCTGTGTGTGGTTGTTTCGGACCACGATATTTAATTGATCTTTTGTTTTCGGTAATTTAAGGAAATAAAGGATTGATTAATGACTAATTGACTGGTCTCTTGAATGTAACGTATTATACATTATTATCTTGTGGTAGAAGAATATAGGAACTAAAATTAATTGTATAAAATTTTGTATATTTTAAAAGTAAGGGTCTTGTGGAATATATTGACCAAGTTTCGAAAATATGTGAGTGGGTGAGTTGAGCTGGTGCTTTACGCTTTTGTAACGCTATATAGGTTATCTAAAGGCGACGAACCGCTGTATAGGTTATCTAAAGGCGACGAACATGAAAAGGACGATAAAATGAACATGAAATGATGATGAGAAATAAAATACAGTTGAGATCTGTTCTAACAGCTCCACTGTCAGGCTCTCACGCCAGTTCAAGAGCTGTTCTAACCCAGGACACCAACTGTCATAAACTGTTCTGGGGCAGAACTGTCATAATCTGTCCAAGACCCTGACACTTCTAGAACTGACAGCTTAAAACTCTTCTAGCCCCCGGCAGCTTAGAACTCTTCTAGTCCATGACAGTTCTGCGCCCGGACAGTTCTGTGCTCTGACAGGTCCTGACAGTTCTAAATAATGACGTCATTTGTTGTTTATTGTAATGTTTTGTCAGTTTTGTTAAAATTTTGTTTCAAAAATCATTAGCTTTCTGTTAAAATTGTATTCTCGATAGCCATGCCGCTTTGATTACTCTGGACAATGAACAAGAATAGTTTTGAAACTATCAAGGTTTAGAACTGCCAGGTCAGGAGTTGTCAGGACCAGTCAGGGCTAAGAACTGTTAGAGCTCAGAACTGTCAGGGCGCAGAACAGATTAGAGATGTCAGGGCGCAGAACAGCGTTTTGGTATTTGTAATGTCATGGGGAAAAACTGTCCAGAACTGCTCTATGACAGGACACGGCTTGTCATTAACTTTCCTAGGACTGTCAGCAGAACAGAAATAGAACAGATTCCTGACAGTTTCTGACAGCTCAAGAGAGATGTAAGAACTGGCCTCATCTATATGGGGTGGGATGGGAAATAAAGGAAAAATTTAATGTGGTGCACTACTTGGTAGTCCACAAAGGGGTCTTTTACGTGCGTAAAGCGTGGCCTTCTCAACAGACGTTGGCCCACTATGGTTTTCCGCATTATACCCTGATGACCCAGGTATTCATTTTGACAGGACTGTCCTATTCAACCACCTGGGGCACACATCCCAGTCGCTTTATGGGCTAAGCGGCCTGACCCGATGTCAGGTTTCTGAGCGCTCTTTGGTGGACATTTACTGACAAGCTTGACCCCGCACGGACTTGAAAAATATGTAAAGTGGCCTTTGTTTTTTAATTAAGAAATTCAAAAAGGGCGCTCGCTGACTGCAGAGCTAAATAGAGAACTGCTCTTGTCATGCTAAAATGATTTGCTATACCAATTTTTGGCAACAGAAGAGAGGGTCTGTACCCCTGCCCCCCTCCCGGAACTTAACTATGGAATCACAGCCTGCGAAAAACGTTTGTTATACATGCCCTGCTATATTCGCCGTGTACTAAAGTCCAACAAAAATCGATCTTGCTTTTAGAAATAATGATAGATATCTTTTAGAAGCAAAGAGAAACTTAACTGAACCTTAACTAAGCACAAAATCAAAGCACAGACTAATCTCGACGCACTTCATCACTAATGTAGCTGATGATAGAAATAGATTTGTTAGTCCATACTGAAGAAATTCGTTTAACTAGAAACAATTACATAACGGATGGTAAATCTAGAAGCATTTCTATATATAATCCAGTGCGGTCAAGAGGGCCTCTGTACTGTCGCCTTCATTATACGTTTTAAACGGACGAAGGAAGCAGAAGATTGCTATCTCTGTAATTCTATTAAACAGTGCTGAACCTTTAGCCAACTGTCCTTAAGGTCTAATGAAGTTTTTGCAGGCATATGGGGTTAGGAGTATTAATAATATATCTTGAACCAATTATACAAATCATGACTGTTCCCTGAAGCTCTCAAATCTGACAACAATAAGAGTAAATCTACTACATTACCATAAACTACGGCAGCTGATGAATGTAGTACAGTAAGGCTAGTGCAAGGTTCTTTTACATGGGTTGTAAAAACAGTTCTATTGGTTCGTTAAAAATCTTGTGTGTGTGAGAAAATGCA
This sequence comes from Arcuatula senhousia, assembly GCA_963971305.1. NCBI lineage: Eukaryota > Metazoa > Mollusca > Bivalvia > Mytilida > Mytilidae > Arcuatula > Arcuatula senhousia. The sequence continues at coordinate 21,883,394 of OZ020306.1, read as the reverse complement.
ACCATGTTTGGGTTTGAGTATAGGCATCGGATGGCAAAAAAAAGGCTCAAGGCAACGCTAAGTTTATTGCCAGAAATCGATAGAATGACTTGGATTTGTGTTCAAGGTTTTTGATGATTAAATGGGATAGTCCCGACATCTTGCATGCCAGAGCTTCAGTTCATATTACAGAAAACCGCATAATAATGTAAGAAAAAATGCAACGTTCGGTGTCATTTAACTTAACACAAGTAATGCCCAATGATTCCGCCATGAATAGTAAGTAACATTGGCCTCACCACAGTAGGATAAATTATGTAAACTGTATTACCCCTTAACCTTTTTATAGCAGTACTTTATCTTGTACTCTATTAGCCTTAGGTCCCACGTCCGCATATCACCATGCATTTTTTGTTCATCCTGGATATCTTTCATGTTCAACTTCCAGATATAGCCGCATCTGCACTTCATGGAGCAAAATAAGAGCTAACTAAAGAGCAAAAATACATGTGTATAAGAAATAGAAAATAATGAGATGTGGAATAAGTGTACGCGACACAGCCCACAATTAAACGGCAATTTAGAAAAACCACAATGGACAATATTGAAATGATACAAAAATACAAATTATTCAAACTCCTCCTCCATTCGCAAAATCCGAATCAACAATAACGAAAAATGTAGAGAGAATTAAGAAAAAAAATAGAGACAAAAAGAAAGAGATTAAAATAACAAACAAACAAAAACAAAAGAAACTCTCATTTTGCGTCCATGTAGCCAACTCGGTAAACTTTTCCGACTGTCATGATTGTAGCCAATTTAGGAACATTTTGATCATTCCAAGCAGTAAGATGTTTTGGGTTTTCTGTCTTTCCCAGTTCTTCCTACTTACATTGCAAGTTATTTGTGTATTCTAGGAAGGCAATAATTGTTCTAGTAGAAGCTAATACCCTGTCAATCTGGTTCGGAGACACAAGATCATGTATAAAGCAGTGATACTAATCCACAACTCTCTATATTGATTCATACTGTCATGGTTCTATTGGATAGAACCACTAATCGTTCCTATAAACAAAGTCTCCACAAGATATACCCACAACTAATTAGAAATTGACATAAGAGCTTTATTTTTCTGTCTCTGAAAGACAATTGCCAAAGTCAGAAGTGGTTTATATGGGCAATTGGATCATAGCTGTACAGTTTCTCTGTGTTTTTATTACGGATTGCCAATTGCTTTAGCGTACTTTTTATGACTTACTTTTTATAGGACAGATAAATGTTGGATCTTTTTTTTTTCGTGCGACTGTGTTATATAACTTTTTAGGCTCAGAAATATTTTTGTTTATATCCAATAGGTAAGTGCATGATAATTGAAATAGAACTTAAAAAGCAATTACTCAAAATAACTGATAAGAACTTCGAACACTTAAGAATGTAAACTTGTATTGTTGGTAGCATTATAAGATCAGAAACGAAGTGTTATCTTTTTTTATTCAATTTTATGGTATACAATCACCTTTTTCGTCAAAACACCAAGGTTTTTTCTATCCCGGACATAGGTCACAATCTTAGTAAGTTCGACATGTTCCATGCTCTTCACATTCACATAGTTTTTGTTATTTTCAATCTTTGGGTTGAGCGCCTCTGATGAGTCTCGAATAGTCGAAAAGCACATTGGGCGTAGCAAAATTGATTGTCTGGAACTTTGTGGTAATTTTTATTTCTTGTACATTTTAAGAGTGATCATCCTCGTTCTGTATGATAAGTAGCTAATTGTTTTGCCTGGGACTTTGTTTTTATATTTCAATTGCTTTTTATTACAAGCATTAAAAAAAAACTTTATTCAAGTCTAGAATTTCAGTCATACCCAATATGTTAACATAAAATAACATTACAAAAATACTAGTTTTAACTTTTTTCATCAGTATAGGCAAGGTTACTTCACACATCTGTAACAAAATATGGAACATCATTATTTTAGAATATTATGGAATTTCATCTGTTCATATTAAAAGACTGGGTTTCTTTTACATTATATCGGTATTTATGAGTCCTTACTTTGGTTTTGTGTTATTCAAAGCATCTTACAGGTTCAAAATTTATTCAAGGATTTCAAATCTGGTTTCACTGTAAATATTTGAATTACAAAGTAGTCCGACCGATTGTGAGACATACTTGCTTTAATTTTCTAAAATTTGACCATAAAACGAGTCTAATAGGACGTTTAATGGGTTTTATGTCTAGTCGGAGTTGGAAGTCATAATAATCAAGACAGAACAATTTCAATCCTAATGCAGCTAACTACAAAACTTAAGATGAGATTAGAAAAAAAAGACAAGAAAATGTGAAAAAAAATTGTTGGTTAATTAGAAGACCTGGTTAATCGGGGAAACAAGCTTCTAAATGTCTGCCACTGGAATAACGATGGATGGATTAGGTCAGCCAAACCATAGCTTACAGAATATGTTACATTGTTGTTTGTTTCGAGTCCACCTCATCAGCACCCCGACGGAGAAAAAAAGGAGCTCGCAACACAATTTATTACATAAGTAGAAATCCATTGAAGAGTGCCCAGTATATCTTGGTCGATTTTTATAAGAAGCAAAGAGGCACCAATTATGCCCGGGTGATTAGTTTGGTGTTGTAAGCCCTACCAACACCTAGCTTATATAAGTACGATTAAAATGAAAATGATCTTATAAAATGAACATGAAAGGATGGTGAAATATAGAGGTGTGATGTTATTGGTCACTGGAAAAGGGAGAGGTGGACAGGGACGGAAAATTAACTCAATGTAGCTCACAAAGTAATACCATGCATTTGTTCTCCACTGGTACCATGCAGAGACAAAAGGGAACAATTGATAGATCTGATTTTAATTAGATTGACTCTCCAATCACGTTGGATAAGCAGCGCTCTGTATCATGACCTTACATCCCCTGCTCACGAGAACTACCATTCAGCCAAGCAGATTTGATGAGCACAGACCTGCCGTCAGAATCTTAAGACCCTTAGTCGCTAGTACGACATGTAAGGCTCTGCTGCAGACCTATTCGTTACTCGAGACCATCAAGGGGCCATTATGATGAGTTTAAATGAGGGCTACCATAGTGGCTTACCTTTTTGTAAAAATGCAACGTTTTTAGGATACCAAAATTTAAAATACAAGAAGGACCGCCTTGATTTTTTGCAGTAGACCCAATTTCACGACATCCCTCCGTTTTCTAATGGCAATCCATACCCTTGATTCCTTGGTTCCTGTCCCACTTCTCTATCATTTTCTGTTTGTCCTCTGGGTAACTTGAAATCGTGCAACTTTGGTACCAAATAACTGTTTTGATCACAGTCAGTGGCTTTTCAATTGTCAATTCTTAAAACAAGCACATACATGTCAGTCGGTTATCGGAAGCCAAAGGTTACATTTTTTGTACGTTTTGTATGAGTTTGCAAAATCGGCATTTGTGTAAAGTGTTACTCTTCCCAGTTTTGATTGTTAGTTGAGTCAACGGAATTAGCCAGATTGAGAGCTAGTGGTGAGGTGGTTAGCACGTCGGACTATTTACACCATGGTCTGTTGTTCTATTATGCTAGTATTTCTTGGATCTATTTTTCGATTCTTTTGACACCATTTAGGAAGATGGGCTAGTCCTTCAGAATGAACAAAAAAACGCCGTGTGTTCAGTGTATAGGGAGGGCAATCCCAGATGGATCTTTCACGCAAAGGATTTTCTCGGATATATTCTTCTAAAGCACAAGGCAACTAGGGCTTAATCTTAATGTCTATCGGCATTTTCATTGCTTTTAAAAAAGAAAATTCAATATATTGGCAATTAAAAAAATAATTTTAGGTACTCATATACTCAATATTTAGTGCTTTTACAATTTATGAAAGCTTATAATTTCAATATTAATTACATTATTTAATTACCTATCTCATGTTGCAGTATTAAAGAGATATTTTTTAATTAACGAGTGTCTATCATGGGTTTTGATATATCAATTAAGGTCAGGCGGAGTCACTCATTTATTTAAATGAAGTAGAGAAATAGATGGATAGCTATTAAAGGTGAATATTATGATCGATGATCTGAATGAGTTTACCATTGCACTATTGGTCCTATTTCAGCAAATAAATAATGAGTTGCAACTTTCAGTTTACTTTTAATTGAAGATACATATAACTCATTTGTTTGATGTAGTATGGATAAGAATTGTTCTCAGAGGCTAGTATGAAAACAAATTATGTATTGCTTTGAAAGCATCTGTCAGTTGTTAATTATTCTGTACTTAACAACTGGTGCTTCAAGTGCGACAAGGATTCTGCTTAAAGAGAAAACAAATACATAAGGTCACTTGGGGTCACATTTATATTTTAGAGCAATATGTGGTAAGTTAGTTAGTTAGTTAGTTATTGCTTTACTCCCAAGCAGCACGATTTCGGCTACATCCGGGAGATGAACATGAAAGTGGTGATACAATGAACATGAAATGATGATGAAGTGGAGGAAATGGGGACACGAGGCCAATCGGGTAGGAGAGTTTTGACTGCCACTGGAAAAAGGAGTGATGGATAGGGACGGGAAATTTAGCCTCCTGCATGGGGACCCTACTGGTCCTACTCTTACCGAAACCTGCAGCAGGGTTCTTTAACGTGCGAGGAACGTGTTATTTTTCCCAACATGGTGCACCACTATGGTTTGCAGTCAGGTTTTCCGCATTATCGCCTGACTACCCTGTATCTCTCGATGTCAGGGCTGCCCCATTCAACCACCTGGGGCACACATCTCAGTCGCTTTGTGGGCAAAGCGGCCTGACCCGATGTCAGGTTTCTGAGCGCTCTTTAGTGGACTTTTACCGACAAGCTTAGCGCTGCCGCGGGCCTATTCGCCACCTGGAACCCGCACGGGTTACAATATGTGGTAATCCATGAAACATTTATTTATCAAATTCAACAAATGACCGTTTAAGGTATTAACTCCTGAGTGAGAGAGTAAACGAGTTAGAATTTACTTCCTATCAATACTATATATGTGATAAATAAGCGATGAACATGAAATTACATGAAATGATGATGAGAAAAGTGAGGATGGGTGGGAAACAAAGGAACGGTGAACTTAAAGACCCCTAGAAAATTTGGATAGGGCCGAAAATTTAGCCAATGTAGTTCACTTCTTGGTTGACCATAAAGGCAAAGGAAAGTGTAGTACTCTCCACGTACGGTCAGTTGACAGACTCTCTATATAATGACCTGTCATTTACATTCAGCCAACTAGAGTTCACACCTTGATTGCTATATGGGCTAAGCACTTATACCCAATGTCAGAATCTTAAGACCCTTAACCACCCCAACCTACGACAAGTTAGGCTCTGTAATGGGCACATTTTGCACCCGAGCCCAACACAGAATTGTAAGCTTTAAAGGATATAAGCCGAAAACAAACCATTTGATCAAATATTGGATAGGTCTGAGGTACAACCTTATTGGTTCCTCTCTGCTTCTTTCATACATATATATAATAAAACAGGGGTCTTGTGTTTGTCTCGTCATACTCTAGAAATGTTTACACAGGTTTAAGTTGCCTGGTAAGCTCTTGGTATAGAATGTTGGTCAAAGACTTTGTTCAGGTAGGTTCTTAGTCATGGTAGACAAAGATAGTTAATGTGTTTGTTGCACTGTTTGGCTTTTCCTTAAGGACAATTTTAATTAGGATACATGTTTTCTTTTTGATGTTCAAACTTTTAATTCAAATATATATTGTTGACAGAAATCTTCTCTATAAGAACCAGGAAATGTGTATGATAGATAACCAGCTCGCAGATCTACCATGCTTTTCCGTAGATTTGGTATTTCTTGGAGTGGAGAAAAGTGAGAATGCATAGACAAATAAAACCAAATTGACTTTATTAATTAAATGATGCAAGCAAAAGATCATATTAACAGATTGCACAAAAAGATGGCATCAAAAGCCACTACATGTACAATGACTCCCAATACTATTATCCAGAAGCAGCTTACCTACTCTATTAGCATGGAGGACTAGATGCATGCTCGTACACAGGGGAGATGTATGCGCAGGCGATGCAGTTGCAACCCCTTTGAAAACCAACAAGGACTATTAAACTCGAAGTTTTAATTCAACTCTTACTACTGTGGTTTTTCTTAATTACCGCTTGTTATGTGAGCTTTGTCTCGTACACTTATTCCACATCTAATTAATTTCTACTCTAAAAGTGGACACAAGGTATTAATTTGGCCAACTTTGCAAAACCCTGTGTACGGGCCTGAGATGTGATCATTTAATTTGTGAGAGTTTTGATTGTTGCGAATCTCACAATACCTGTTTGCTACCAATAGGTGCAGTATTAAGCACATATATCGAAATAGCAGTTACTCGTGTTTTACATTGGATTGCTTGATATTCTTTACGTCATTTGCATTCACTACTTTCGATACTTGTTTGAAGCATTAAAATAATCATATTTGATAATAAAAAAAACATTTGCCTTTTAGTCAATTTATAATGCTTACGTTACACTTTGTTGTCTCAGAGACCATAGTAAAGACCCAATTTCCTTATTAGAGACACCATTAACGGAAGTCATTTGTAAGACACTAGTATGTATTCAGACACTGTATATCTCTGGATCAACTCTATATTTTGTATGGCTTTATTATTAATTGTTCTATTTGAATGTATTTTTCCTTGATATGATACATTTGTACTGGGTCGAACAAACTATTTGACTCAGTTGTCATATTTTGGGAGTGGGACAGATATTGCATTTTTTGAAAAGTCAACAAAGACTCGTGACTCATCTGTTAAGGTATTTTCTAAGCAGCTTTGTTAAATAATTCAATTTAGTCGCTAGATATATGTATTTTTCTTCAAATTAGCATTAGTTTTTCTTAATAAATATATTTTCATGATATGTTTTCGGTTACGTCTTTAAATTCCGTTTAAACACTGAAACGTTTCCTATAAATTGTCAAAACGAAATTTCGTTCCGTAGTTGGAGGATCTGTCCTGGAGATCGTAATTTTCAATTTGATTGGCTTTTATTTTACGAGACAAATCTGCAGAACTTGATGCTTATTAATTCAGAATTGTTGTTCAATCTTTTTTTTTAATATTTAGGCTGCGGCTAAAATAAAGTTTCTAGTTAAGATATATATAGAGATAGCCTTTTATGGCCAATAGATTTTGTTAAAATAACAAAATAATCTATGTTTAATAGACTTAAATTATTTTGACATTGAAGTGGAAAACTATAATATTCGGATTAGTAATGAAATATAATACCATCCCATAGCGCGTTATATACGTCTGGATTCCCCAACTTATTAACGGCCTATAAATTCAATGGCAGTCTTTGAAGGCTTTGAATTTCTGGGAAGAAATCAATCAGACATTTCAATGCCTACACATCGTTTTATTAAATGATCAGTGTAACCTAGCGGTCAATACGATCACATTAAAAGTGGCAAAAAGTGCAACAATGTAGAGAAATTCATTGCTTTTCTGTGTAGATGCTATAAATTTCAATATTAAAGCTTATTTTTTTCTTTTCAGGATCGCTAGACACTTTGAATTGCTTATGCTTTTGTCAGCTATTAAATGTTGTATTGGATAAGTCATTTATGTTTATTACTACCACTGAACATCTCGTTAGATGAGTTACTGATCTGCATTTTAGTTTTGGTTTGTGTATTGCTTCATGTTGTTGTTTTGTTTTGTGTCAACTGATGTTATCTTTCCCCTTTCCTGTAACTACCAATGATTTAGGGTATACCTGTGCCGTTGGCCTGTTCTGAACCTAACCATGTAAGAATCAAACAAATTGCGAAAAAACATACCCTGCTAAACCAGGGGACATCATACCCTGTCTGACCATATCAATAAAATATGCTTTTATTTTAATTGTTTACTGTAAAGTGCATAAATAGCCATTCAAAGACGAAAATGAAAACAAAATTTGAACTGAACTTATCAGCAGCTACCAATTTTACAGGACAGGTTATCGTCACCACATGGGATATTTAAATGGTATGATAAAGGTAATAACAAATTCACCGAACTTTGATGATCAATCTCAAATGTCCAAGAGAAAAGACAAAACAAGGAAGACATATCGGAGAAGAAAAGCTAACTATTTTATGTGTGATAAATGTTGAAGTTGGATCATATAAATGTTCGTGTATTTCTAACATATTTGTTACCTGGGAGATGACAGTTTGGCTAAAGGACTAAAGCCACGAACCCTCATATTTGGCCCTATATCGGGCCATTTTTTCAAATTCATTTGTTAGATAAGATTTTTGTGGCCAAGTAGTCTAGAATGATTACTTGTTACAAAACAAAATAAATTTTAAAGTTTTTCTGTACTGTGATGTTGTAATGACGTCATAAAGTGACGCTAAAATTGAAAATATGCTAATTTCAGCTAAATTTCACAATTTTTCACCTGGTTTTTGGTGAAAATTACATGGGCGCCACCCCTCGCCCATAAATATTTTTACTTCAATTTTATAAATACATTATTTTCTTCATATTTCAACAAAAATTTCCATGGGCGAGGGGTGGCGCCAAATATAATATCACAAAATTGTGACTGAAAAACAAGTCATTTTGGCCAAAAAGTGAAAAAAATCACTGATTTAGGCTATTTCTGAAGGGTAAGGGTACTTGAAAATTCACTTATACACCATAATCAAATATTTTCTCTTTTAACACAGACATCCAGCTATACATACACAAATTTTGGTGTAAAACAAACCAATTTTGATATTTGAGTATTAACAGGGCCAAATATGGGTGTTCGTGGCTCTAGTCCTTTATAACCCTTTCCTACACGTTTAAGTCTGAAAAAAAGAACTTATTTTGCAGCACAGCCATGCATCGTAGACCCTCCCCGGGCCTTTAAATCAAATGATCCACTTGAACTTATGTTTTGCTTAGAAATATATCGGATATCGACTAATATGATAGGTGGTGAATTTCAACTTTCTTTCATTTATACAGAATAGAGGAATTTTGCGAAAAAATGGCATTTATAACATGGTTTTTATTTTGAAATATATCTATTTATTGAATTCTTTCTTTAAAGCACATACACAAATCAAAAGTTACCAGATAATCTAACACCAATGAAATTACCACCATCGATGGGTAATCTGTATGATCTCTATGTGAAGAGAGGGTTAGAAGTTCCAGTCTAGATTGACATTTATAATATTTGATACGCCAAAAGATGATAGATTAAGGCCAAGAATCGATATAAAAAATCTATATCAAGCACTTTTCACTTATCATAGTTGAACAGTCAAAATATACAAGTAAAGTCATGAAAAGTCTTTTTTCCAAATGGTAACGAATACATTTTGATGCTTTGTTTATAGAAAGTCATAATTTTCTTCAACATTTTAATCGGGTATCTAAATGTTTTCTATACTATCAAACATGTTCAAAGCTATAAAACATTTTGATTTATATTTTTTTTTATTTGGCATGTATTTGTCCTGTGCGGGTCCCGGAAGGTGAATATGCCCGCAGCAGAGCCTAGCTTGTCGTAAGAGGCGACGAAGGGTCTTGGGATTCTGGCATGGGTTAGTGCTAGATGACCACAGAGCGACCAAGTGTGTACGCTGGATGGCTGAATAGGTTGGCTCTCGTCCGTGAGGGTTGTCAGGTCTATAATACGGAAACCCTGACCCCTGACCATAGTAGGCCAACGTGTGTGGAGAGTGTCACGATTCATGCACGTGAAAGCCCTCTTTGTGGACTTCAAGAAGTGCACAACATATAGGCTAAATATTCAGCTCCTAACCGCCTCTCCCCTTTTCCTGTGGACTTCAAAATTTACTGTTCCTTTGTCTTCCACCAACCCCCTATTTAATTTCTCATCATCATTTCATGTTCATTTTATCATCCTTTTCATGTAACTGTTCATAGCCTTTTGATAAACCATATGGTATTGCAAGAGCGTAAAACACCAACTCATTCATTCATTTTGTTATATTTTGGCTAAGGAGTATTTTGTCAAGTTACTGATTAAATAAGTGTTCAGCATATAAAGAACCGAAGGTGTACCAAAAGGGCAAATACTAATGTGGTAGACAAATCATCACAACAAAACAAACCACAAACATGAAATAAATAAAAAAGAACACATATTAACAACTTAACCATATATCATCAACGTGACCTCTAGTCGAAACGAGAGTGAATTCAACTGCCCCGAAAGAGTAAGCAGTTCTATAGCACACCCGTCACGTTGCTAACGATCCATTTAATGCGGGTCAAATCTGGTAAGGATATCAAGATGACAATACTAAACCCATATGTCAAAACAACATCTGCGCACAGTTGCAGAGAGATAGAAATCCTGCATTTGTCTACCAGCACATGATGTCCTCCGTAAAATTTATTGAGTGACGAGAACAACCAGGTAGCAACGTAACCCTGTGTATAAATTTTGCTTGTCAAACCACTCATTGTTGACCATTGTTTTAACTGCTTTTATTATAAGTCAACGCATTCAGATTAAGTTAAATACGCCAAAATCACCAAACTTAAAGTCCTTTCAGTTAAATGATTCTTTTAAGCTCTCAATTCATTTTGATACATACATCTCCTAAACATATTTTGGCTAGATCGACGAATGGGACAAAGTTGATAGTCCAAGGCCCATTTAAAAAAAAATCTCTTTGAACTTAAGATAAAATATATGCAAATATCATGAATTGTTTAAATCACAGACAATTGTATTGTGGTAAAATCATTTCTTTTAAATATTTCATACATATATTGTTTATGTAGCCTTACTGCACTAAAAACGGTGAATGTTATGCAGTTTCCTTTTTTTCAAGGATGTCTCATTCAAATGTATATATTTGCATTATTGTCCTCATTGATATTGTTTTTTAAATAAGGGATTACCCTGGAAAAAAAGAAAGGAACTGAGTCAATATCACAGATCTCATTTAAATTCTACGTCACCTGACGTTCAGATATTAATTTTTAGAATAAACATTTTTGAATCATCTCGACTTTATATTGCTGGATAATTAAGTTAAGTCACACTTTCCAAACTCTTCTCATTGAATCATCAAAATGACAATCTCTATAATGGAACTTCTATTTTGGTCATATGAATCTTTGACATTAATAACGAGGATTTACAAACTCATTTGAATAATCACATGTAATCTTTGTTTTTCCAATGTTGTTTTGGCAGAATAATTGAATTTTTGTCATAATTGTACAACATCGTTGACCTAAAATTCTGACAATAACCAATGTTTAATCTTCATTGAGAATAAAGCTTAAAAGCCTTTTTGGCTTGTAAACCAACCGATTTTTGGTTATTTATGCTGTTAACGAGATTTTTTTTCAGGAAACGTAAAAATTAGACACAAAACTGCATGATATTGGGATGTGTACCTCGAGATAAGGCAACAAAACATAGAAACTCACTCTGGTACTCCATGCCTTTTCTTATTTAGAACGGTTATGACGTTCTATTTGTATGCTGGAAAAATAACCAGCGAGTGTTTGGGTCATATTGTCATGTTGCCTTTGAAGCGCTGCATGAAACATGATGAAAACCCAAAATACACAGAATAATTTTTAAAAACCTGATTGAATTGTCGAATCAAATATGTAATAAGTTAAAAATTACTTTAGTTTTGTAATAGCATTAAACCATTTTAGTTCTACATACTTATTTCATACGCAAAATAATCGGTTTATATGTTATGTATGTAGTTTCTTAACTATAAAGAGAAATGTTATCTGCATGGTAGTCGCTTAAATGTGACTGAATATTTTGAATCTTGAGTCTATGGAAAGACAAAACATTAAGAGAAGAGCATCGAGATATTCATCTTTCTTATAGTCAACATATTTATATTTTGGTAGATATTGTGTATACTACCGAACACCAATTGTGCACCATTTCTTGTCAATTTTGTTCTTAATTAATTCAAATGATCACCATTCATATGAAGCGGATTTCACGCGAGACGTTCTCACGGTGGCAAAATACGGCAATGACAAAAGGGAATAATATAACGTTCACTCAAGTTACCACCACGTTCCCTCAAGATAATTATACCACGTTCCCCCAAGATAACATCGCGTTCCCTCAAGATAACAACACGTTCCTTCAAGATAGTTATCGCGTTCCCTCAAGATAATCACTTCCACGTTCTCTCAAAATAAAATCGCCTTTCTTCAAGATAACATCACGTTCCATCAAGACTACCCTCGCGTTCCCTCAAAATAATTTCGCTTTCCCTCATGATAACATTGCTTTCCCTCAAAATAACAAATGCGTTCCACTAAGATAAAAGCACGTTCCCTCAAGTTACAATGATGTTATTATCTTGAGGGAATGCGATGATAATCTTAAGGAACGTGGTAATTATGTTGAGGGAACGCGATAACAATAATGTGGAGACGCGGTGTTATCTTGAGGGGACGCGATTTTATACTGAGGGAACATGGTATTAACTTGAGCGAACATGAGGTTATCTAGAGGGAACGTGATGGCATCTTGAGCGATTGTGAGTAGATTTGATAACATCAATAATGAACTTTCCTTGTACGTGGAGGCCAAATGACAGGACATTGTTGATATCTGGCTATATTTGGGTGAAGTGAAAAACGCAAAGAAAATGCCCCGACAAAACGGATCAAGTGTACACGTACAAATTACAAAAACTTTATGCAAAAATTATTTATCTAGACGCTGCTATGCCTTATTAAGCAATTGAATGTATAATTTAAGCTCCACATAGACTGAAAAATACGTAAAATATCATTCCTTTTTTCCAAGGTGTAAAGATGATCCTTTATAGTTTTTTCATGTCTTTCTAAATACATGTAGTATATTGACCAGAATGACATTGACCTTGATCATCGTAACTTTGAAAACTGATTGATTGTCCCCATGCCCGAAAAAATGTAAATTCATGTAAATATTAAAAGACCACACATAAAATTAAAGAAGCAATAACTGCAAAGCTAATATAGTTTTCAGTTCAGAGTCGGAGAAGCCGTGTTTAATGCAACAAACATTGAAATCCAATTTGTGAGTGTTATGAAAGCTAATGCCAATGATTTCTTGTTGTAGCGAGCGTAATAAAATTTTTATTAGCCTTAAATAAATAGGATAACGAGAAATTTATTATACATTTGTCAAATTCAATAGCTTAGACTTGTGAATCTGGTCTCAGCGTTATGATTTTGCTGAATATTTTAACGACATTTATATTGACAATGTGAAGATTATAAAATCTCCGCTGTCCTCGGGGGCACAAACATCACACGTTAACATTACCCATGACATGTATTGAATTATAATATGATTTCCCTTGTAAATTGGAGGATTCTGTTAAAATTACGTTAGAAAATGAACATGTTATTCTTTAAAGTTCTCGTCATACGCTGTATTGATCTTTGTACCGTTTGTTTTGTATTAAAACTGATAAAGCACGAAGATCGCATTAATTTTATAATTTTGAAGCAGGAAAAAGTATAGTGTTGTTTCATTTTGACACCATTTCTTATGACTCTAAATTCTATTTAATCGCTGCCTTTGAACTTTTGGTAAGTGTATCTTTGATGAGTCTTTTATAATTTAAGAAACCCGAGAAGGAGGCATTTTATAATTTGGTAATGAATAGTTACATGGATTCTCACAAATAACTTGAAAATTGTGTTAAATAGTTGCATTTAATAAAACTTAACCAAAATAAATTAATGTTAGCACAAATAAAACAACCATTCCTTTATAAATAAAATGTTCAAATAAAACAAGGGAGATAATCCACTTGAAAAATGACCAAAAAAAATACGAAGATTTGTATTGTAGACAGAATAATAAGCTGGTGACCCCCAGTTTTTATTGTTTATTTCAAAATATATTGTATTTCATTGATTTTTATCAAATAAAAATAAAATTTAAATTCGTGGATTTTTTCTGTGACAAGATTTTATGCTAATTAATTGGCCTTTCCTATATATTCTATAGTAATTTTGGAAAACTTTGAGCCAGGAAAGGGGGTCCAATATTTTTGTACAAGATAAAGTATATACCTAATATTGATATATATAAAATATTGGACATTTTAAATTGGCATTATTTTTGAGGTCAGGTGTCCTCACTAACCTTAGGGAAGGGTCATTATTTATCAGCTGAGGGGGTTGGGTGATTTTTTTCAAGTTTCTTGTAAAAATTTTCAACCCCCTCACTGATAACCATAAAAAAACTTCAACCCCCTCAGAAAATCTCAGGAAAAAATTTCGACCCCCCTACTGTTACAAAAGTTATTTGATGCAGTATAGACTAAATTATTTTACAGGAGCAATTTTATGCTTATTGATGTTTGATAATAGGAGCTTTCCATCTATATATTAGTTTTAAACTTCTTTTTTTTCTCCTGGATTGGGAAACAAGCTGTATGCTTATGTGAACCCCTCTCCATTTTGGAGTTTGCGAGTGTGGTCTTTATTAAGCAGCTCCCATTGAGCCTATTGTTATATAGCTCTACGGAGCTAATGCCTAAATGGTTTTAACCTGCATGGGGTATTGCTCTCCGTTTTCATATACGGGACAAACTTTCATCCCTTCCGAAGGTGTTACAGTATGATTACTTGAGTCAATTCTCACAAAATTTGCTGTAGAGACAGTTCATAAAATTTTACACCTGACGAGCATTCAACCACAAACCTTTTTTAGTATTCATTTTCATCATTTTACAGCATGACAAATGCAACAATTAATTGTACAGCCTACATTGTATTACTGTTGTCAATAAGAAAATCGTATATGCCTAAAATTGGTCCATGGTTTTGCAAATCTTATCTTAATAAATATGCGATGTCTTAGAAGAATATGTACAATTAAAGCTCAACACAGTTCCTATATTTCAAAATGGTTAGAAATCACAATTACAACAAAGTTCCAGGCAATCGAATTAACATTTTTCAACGCCTGACACACATTTCGTCTATTTAAGACTCCTCAGAGGAGCTCTACCCAAAAAATTAAAAATGCCAATCACATTATGAAATTGAAGAGCATACCAAACCGAGACCGGTATGCCAAACTGAAACCATTTGAATAAGGTCTATCATTTCAATTTATTGTGTTGTAGAGTAGAGTTAACATAGTAAAGCATTAAAAGTTTTCAACAAATGAATTTCTGAAAACAATCGAAATTTAAATGCAAAACCACTTCAAACAAGAATACATTGCATACTCTTTAAAAAATGAAATATTAAATTTTGACCCCCTCATTTGATGTGAGTAAATAATTTTCGACCCCCTCAATTTGGCATGAAATTTTTTTTCGACCCCCTCTAAAATCACCCAACCCCCTCAGCTGATAAATAATGACCGTTCCCTTAATTCCATATAAAATTAAAATTAAGGTCCCATCAGGTGCCATTGACTTTTCCTTTATCCCAATAAAAGTTCTAAAATAGATAACTTTCAAAGACATAATTATATAAGAAAGAATATATTAAATTGCGAAACAAGACTTGAAGTAGCATTAAAGAAGCAATAATGTTCCATGATTTTCCTGCAGATTAATTTTGATAAGGCTCCTTTATTTGTTTACTGACTTTGAGAAGAACATTTGGAGAAGACGTTCCGCAGGAAATTCCTAAGAAGTAATTGCCAAATAAATGCATGTTTATTGGAATGCTTCCGTCTCAAGCTTGCTTACATCAGCAATTAAACTAGATTTATAGAATCTTCTCGATTGTTGAGTGAAGTTAAAGTATTCTTAACTTCCAATGCTGCCATCTCTATTGAGTTCACGTTGGTTAATGGATAAATAGTTGGTAAAGGCCATCGAAAGGTTAGTTATGGATGTCCAAATTACAAACATCCGCTTTCTTTATAGTTTTCATATACTTGTTTGGAGTTTATAGACTATGATGGTAATTAAATGGTTCCTGGTAATTATAACCGGATACTATTTTTAAGCAAAGACATTAACAATCAAACACGAAGGTTGTAGAATATAAATGTATATAATGACCTTTAGTTTCGTGTTACTTACTTAAAATACTGGTGTCACAGCATCTAAGTTAAATGTAGACCTTTCATTTCACGAGTTGAAACATGCTTGCCTTGAATCTCTGCTGTCCTCGGTAGGTTTGGAAGGATAAGGGATATGGGATCTCTATATTAGTGTGTTCGTTGTGTTTTTGGAATTTTTTAGTGTTATTTGAAAGAAAGGAAACCACTTGCTTTACATGCTTTAGTTATCACATTTTCCTTAATTCTTAATTGATCATGAGCGATAAAGACAAGCCAATTAAAATAAGAACAAAATTACCTACTAGACAAATGGTGACTAAGGTCTGACGCGCTTTGACTCATCAGAGGCGCTCTACCCGAAAGATTAATGATGCCAAATACTATATAAACATGAAGAGCACAGAAAAATAACATAAAAATATGCTGATTCAGAATTGGAATTCAAATTATGACTAAGATCAACTTATGCCTGGTGAAGAACTTTTTGAAATTTTGAAATTTACAAGACAATTTCTTAGCCTTAATTTGAAGAGAATATTTATGAATCATTGCTCAGAGAGGTTTAGTTGTCAAGTTACCATTTAAATCAAACCCGACAATTTGTGTGAAAAAAAGTTTTCTTCCTTGGGGTCATATAAGATCCACTTCCTTGTTTTCATACTTAATTACAAAAAAAAACAGGAATTTCTTTTATATCAATCCCCTAGAAGTGACATTTCTTATTCGAGTTTTTGTTTTATAACAATAATCTTGGGCAAATATAATTTATTGATCCACTTTTAATTGTTGGTGTAACAGTTTAAAGAAACAAAATCATAAAAAATCTATAACATCACAGATGATGTAAATACGTCAACGTATCGTATAACCCTAAATTAAATGAACACAACACATTTATAAATTATAAGGTTGATATTTGATTGGTAACAATGGACAATAAATGATTGTTTGCGTGACAATTTATTGTTAAAGGAAATACTAAGGAATGGTAAAAAGCGAAGCTCATATCCTGGTAATTATGGTCTGCTTTTCTTATATCTTACTTGATATACTCAGTCGTCTTCGCGCTGGCTTGCGAACAAGGCTTCCACGTGAAACTCCAATATGCCTTATCTTGGCAAATATCTCCCCAAAATTCATTCCTGCTTTTTCAGCCGTCTCCACGTTTCTTTGGGACAACCTCTTAAAATTCCCTTTGCCTACTGGTGTCCATTTCAGTGCAATGTGTGGGATAGATGTTGGGTGTATGGCCTATACAGCACCACTTTCTTTGCCTTATTTCTTCTAATGTTGCATGGTGATGTAAACCTTCTGTTCTAAAGTTTCTGCTGGATATTTTTTAAAAACTTTCAAGGTTCTCTTCAAATATCTCCACTTGAAAACATCAAGTTTATTTCAGATGGATTTTGTTACTTTCTCGAATTCAGAACCATTCAGAAGAATTGATATTCTACTGCTCTCGGAAATCTTGACCTTACTATGTACACGTAATTCAACATTTGAGGAGTTCCAGATTTTTCAAGCTTGCAAAGGCTCCAAGACAGTAGTGGTCATAAAATTTTAAATTGCAATCCTTGGTCATGTTTTGCTGTGCCATATACTAATTACTTCAAATTCGGTTGGCCTTACTGCTTACGTTCCTTTCGTTCTAATTTCATTTTGATTCGTCCTTACATGTATAAGTATAAACATGACATGACATGAAGTTTATAGTTATAATAACACTGGAATTATGCGTCTGAGTGTTTCAATAAATTTGGAATAAGTTGTGTGCAAATGGGGTTTGGTGGCCATTGTCAGGATGATTGGTTTTCAGTAATTCACTAAATTTTTAATCGATACAAAAAATATATATTTGAAATATATAGCACTTTTGTTTTTTTTTCTATTTTTTTTTAATAAATTTTTTGATGGTGGAATGGTGGTTATTTTTGTAAGTAAGTATAGTTTATTTTCATTGCCATCAAGGTCGTCTTAATTCCGGTGGATATCAGCTATTTTTCTCTAGGCAACTTGTTAGCCTTAATCTTTACATTATTTTCTTTTCAAACTTTATTTACATTTCAGTTATTTCTTTTTTCTTTCAGATTACTGATTCAGGATAACAACGTAGCACTTTTACAAACTCGGTAAGTCTTTCAAAAGATTTGTATTGTCACATTTGAAATACATGTAGACGATTTCTTGTCTGTTAAGTAATTTTTATAAAAATATAGATTATGATAATTATTTATGGGTCAGTAGATGAATATACAACTTAAAATCTATATAGAACAGTGTAAATACAATGTCTGTTAGGTTTATAAACACAAAGAATAAAACATAAAATTGTATGTGATGTTGCCCGACATGAGCTATGGAATACAGAATTGTATGTGATGTTGCCCGCCATGAGCTATAGAATACAAAATTGTATGTGATGTTGCCCGACATGAGCTATAGAATACAGAATTGTATGTGATGTTGCCCGACATGCGCTATAGAATACAAAATTGTATTTGATGTTGCCTGACATGCGCTACAGAATACAAAATTGTATGTGATGTTGCTTGACATGAGCTATAGAATACAAAATTGTATGTGATGTTGCCCGACATGAGCTATAGAAAACAAAATTGTATGTGATGTTGCCCGACATGAGCTATAGAAAACAAAATACCAAAGCTGGTCTAAAACGTTTATTTTTGTAATGATGTATAGAATACAAAATTGTATGTGATGTTGCCCGACATGAGCTATAGAATACAAAATACCAAAGCGGGTCTAAAAACGTTTAATCTTGTAATGATGTATATGCATAGTAATGTGCAGCATTTGAATTAAAATATCAAATGGTCGAAAACCAAAAGCACTCAAACCAAAAAATCTCCGACATGGAAGCCAAAGGATTAATCCAGCACCGAGAATATCGACCGCGTGCAATACAAGGAAAGAAACCTGGTGTTTCAAACGATTTTTAATGGAGATAATCGGAAGTCTCAATAATCAAAAATAATATAGATCCTAATTGATAAATTCGTGTACGACAAGTCTGGCGAATATGCATATGGTTACTCCCGGGGACGTTTTGTCTACCAGCAGCCAAAATTGACCAAGAGGTTTCAAAATACAAAACACTAACGTGTAAAACCTGCTAAAATGCTGTATATGCACATTTGGATGAGTATCCCCTAACCATTAGCATTTAAATCATAACATTGGGAGTTTTAAAACCAAAAAAATAAATTGATAGAGAGGCAAGTCATACCCAAAATTTTCGAAAAGGAAAGCATAATCTATCACCGAAGATATATGTAGGTGTATTATAATTAAGCCCACATCACACTGACCACGATCTTACTACGCTCTCCGCGACCTCCACGATCTTCAGGATCGTAGTAAAGTCGCGACGATTGTCTTAAAACGTAGTCAGTGTGACTACGAGTACGACAGAACTACGACCATAGTACGATAGTTCGAGGGGAATTTATTTTCAATTGTCAAATCAAGTACGATGCTACTACGACCACCACGAGTGCAGTACGTTGCTTCAGCGACTTTGCTACGACCATACTACGATTATACCACGACCAGATACGACCTTCCTACGCATCTTCTACGATCACTACGATCGTGTTACGCTTTCACTACGCTTGTACTACGCTCAGTACTATTCCACTACGCTAACAAAGACTCCTCTACGTTCGGTCGAACTTAAATTTCAAAACTTGGTAAGGGGTGCAGGTGCCACGCTAGTCATGAAATGTTTCCTTTAATATGTGAAGCAACATAAATGAAGGTGAATTTTAAATGTGATGTACCTTCTGTAAATTCATTTTATCTTACCGTAAAATTTCTGTCATGCCTAATGTTGCATTTGAAATTGATATCCTCTCTCATTCTCCTTTTTATATTGATTTATATTTATAAAAAAATAAGAGATCTCTACAGAGCGGAAAGCTTTATTAAGCCATATTCTCAGTATTGCATCTTTATTTTAAAAAATGGCGTTAAGATGATTTTACAAGAACACGAATGGGGCCACATACACATCAGCTATCTAAAATTGCATGTGCTGTGCACCCCCACTCAAAACTTAACCAATTTTTACCAATACATTATTTAAAGAATTTTTATAATTTCATATTCAATATTAAAAATTCTATAAATTTGCAAAATGCATTTAATTTGTTAGACACGTGCGATTTTAGAAATAAACATTATGATATGAAAGGCGCTCCATTTTCAAATGGATGAATGCTTTGCCTAATTGATCGACAGAATGACAGAATGGGCAACATGACGTCGGAATCATTTCACCAAACTCAATCACTATTGAATATTTTATGAAAAAATGATGGTATGAAATTTGAACACGAGATAACTACTAAGGGAGCAACCATTTGATTTTATGTGGGTGCTATGGATACTTTCATCGTCCTGCCTTTTTATTTTCGGAAAAGGCTGAGCCTGGATTTTCTTCGCGCTTGCGCGCGCCAATTTTTCTATTTTTTAAGCTTTTATAAAATTTTCAGCCAAAACTACCATCCTGCCTTTTTTTCTTAAATCAAAGCACTGTCCTACCTTTTAATTTCTGGATTTTTGCCATCATGTATTTCATTTTTCCCATTAGCCCCGCCCCCCTAAAAGAGGGTCAATCCAAAAGTATTCTACATGTACACACAGGCGTTCGGGTCTAGGATTTTATTTTTCTTATTTATTGTGTGCATATAACAAATTCTGACCATGGCTAAAAGTCAATTTATTTTATATACAAACAATAAATACAATAATTCAATCCTAGACCCAAACGCCCGTGCATGTATGCCCTTAATTAACATCAAAATCAAGACTCATTGAATGTGGTTTTTCCAGATATGTATATTTTTTTTTATTTTTGCTTTATTTAAACTGTTGTTTTCTGAAATCTAGGAAGGCAAGTGCTGCTGCAAATGGGTATAAGGCTAGGCCGATTGATGCTTTTTTGCATTCAGTGTTTTTGTCAGTGCGAGAGACAATTAATTGTTACATGTAAAACGCAGGATCGTACTCAGAACGCCAAGGGCGTGGTAGCATCGTGGTGTTGTCGTGGTATGATCTTATAGGTCGTATTATCATCGTGGTACGATCGTATAGGTCGTACTATACTCGTGGTATGATCGTGACGAGAGCACAGGACTAGCGTAGTGGGATCGGCTGTCATTTAGGTCCTTACCACGATTGTCCCACGACATTACTACGACTAAAGCCGACTGCTCTACGACCCTCTTACTTACTTAGGTTTACTTAGGTTGTTTTACTGGTTCAGGAATCTTCTTCCTCTATACCAGTCTCTAGCTCATATTCGATTGCACTTCCGGTGATGTTAGCTTTGTAGTCATCGAATAAGCATTCTTGGTTATTCCAAAATTTGTCTAGTCTGTTTTTAAAGGTGTTGACTGTTGGTGATGTGACTATTGCCTCTGGGAGATTGTTCCAAGTTTTTGCTACTCTGATGGCGAATGAGTTTTTACGAAGTTCAGTCCTTGCTCTTTGTGGATAGATCTTTAAACTATTTCCCCGTACCCCTGTTCTTACTGACATATCTTTCCAGAGTTTAACAAATGGTGCTGCTTCTCGGTCGTATTTCCCATTTAGTATCTTGTACAGTTCTATCATATCTCCACGTATCCTTCTAAAACTGAGAGTTGGGAGTTTCAGCTTTCGCAATCTTTCTGCATAAGTCATGTCTTTTAGACCAGGAAGTTGTTTTGTGGCCCTCCTTTGGACATTTTCTATCATATCAAGGTGTTTCACTTTATACGGGTGCCAAACTGAACTAGCAAATTCTAAGTGTGTTATATAAGGGTACAAACGTTGATGCATCTAGAAATTGGAATGTCCTTCTCAGTAGAGCAAACATAGAGTTGGCCTTGTTTACTTTCTCACTAATATGCCTATCAAAATTCAATTCTGAGTCAATAACCACACCAATGTCCTTTTCCTCATTCACCAGTTCAAGTTCTTTAGTTTTCAGGGTATATTTTATATTTGGTTCAGGTCCAGGTTTACGATCTCAGTACGCTGTTAGTACGCTCTAATTTCACCACGACTGCACTACGAATGTTTTGAACATGTTCAAAATTTACGTATTGCAGTCGTAGTCACCCACGACCTAGTACGATCACAACACGATCTCCACGACCCCAGGACGACAACACTACGATGTTCCACGATTTAAGAAAAAATCTAGATCGTAGTAAGGTCGTGGTCCAGTGTGACTAGGAAAGCAACCTTGTGTCTTTTTTTCATTCGACCATCCGCAATTTCAATTGCATAAACTTAAATAGAATGATAAATTCGTGTAAGACAAGTCTGACGACCAGGCAAGCCATTTCACTCGTGGCTCTGGTGTGGATTTAAGTTCACATAATTTTTTTTGAAGATTGTCTTTTCGTGGAATTTACGTGAAATTTCTTGATGGTTAACGTTATATTTTAGGTCAGTTTTGGCTCATTTCAAAGGAGGCCTGTACTTGTATGAATATGGCTTGTCGAGACTAAGACAGAATAAATCTTTAACAATTTAAGAAAAAAAATCACTTCCTTCATATAGTTTTAAAGTAGTTTGTTTGCCGAAAATAGTTAAAATCAGAATAGCAATAAGTATCACTGAGAATACATATATTATCTATGGAAAAACCTTTTTCCTTCATGCGAATGAAACTAAACCCAGATTTTAAAAGGATATCAGTCTGTTCTGTTTTTTTTTTAGAATATGTTCAATGATCAATCTTCATCGAAAGAGCTAGTCAAAAACCGTATGCAATCTGTTAAATATAACCTAAAGAAAGCGCACAGAAATGCATCATACTGACACACTTCAGAAAATCATTTGATGAATAACAAGTAAAATAAGACAAAGTGATTTTAAAGCACAGACAGAATGCTAAAATGATTCATTATTGTCTAAGATTGACAAATTGAATTTGACGAAACATTTTAATTCCTGTCATTTTCTGTAAAATCAGAAATTTGCTTTTAGACAAAAAAATCATTTATATTGAATTCAAAACAGAGTTTAAAATGAATTATAATCACAGACGTGATGCGTATTTGTTTAATAAGGTGTTTAAATAAATTTCTATTGAAAAGGAAAGAGATATTTGTAAAACGATGTATTAAGTTGGATCTATAAAATGATTTGGGTGAAGCACTGAATAAAGTTAAAGTAAAAACACACAATAAATGCTCACAGAGAAGTCCATTCAGAAAGAAAACGACTTTTTATGAATTCCTGTTTCAAAGACGGCTATGGCAAACCACAGTCACAATAACTGCTGAAACTATATCTTTAATACTGAAAACAAGAACACAAACATTGTGCAATTTATTATAAAACTTTAAATATTTCCAATTTTCAGTCGTCAACAAAAATACAAAAAACCGTATTAGTAACATAATTTGTAATTTTTGTGATGGTCAACGCAGCCAGGTTTGCCCTCAAAGACTTTTTTGCTGATTTTCGACTTGTATGCTCGTTCGTCACTTGAGTTTACTCTTGTTTTACGTCAGCTTACATGTGCCCTGCAAGTTGTTGTTTGACTGTTTTTTATTTTGGGATTTCAATGTCTTTTTTTGATCAATTAAAACATTTCTGAGATGTTATAGGGTAAATGTTATATATGCTTATCTTAACGAACTTACCATGAATATTGACTATTTATTGACTGAACTTATCTTCAAACTTATATACTTGCTATGGATTAATGCGTTTATATCATAATTCCATTAAGTCTTCTATGAACTTAAATAATATGCTCATAATGTTTAGAAACTTTGTAACCATTTCTAAGAGAAAATGTTAAGAAATGCCGGTGACCTGGGTTTGATTACAGTTCAGTAAGGGCAGATTTATTACACTTTTGTTTGGTATTGTGTATTGCTCGTCTTCTGGTTATATGATAAAAAAAGTAATTTCCCTTTTATGAAGCCAACACAATAATGATGCCGATGAACTCCGTATCAATATTAAAGAAATATGATTAGGGTGCAAAGATGTACGATGATATTGTGATTTATAGTAATTAAGGAATATTTCCAATACCATAAATCAAAAGGATTAGAGTTCTTTGAAATTCATTTTCCCTTTTATTATTTAAGTAAGTAATCATGACATAATTCAGCTATTACAACTTAGTGCATCGAAGGGAAACATTTTATAGCAACCCCTTAGTCCTTATCTGTATTACTTGTGGGTCGTTGCTGATAAAGTTGTCAATCTTTTTGTTTTACGATTATGCCATTTTGGCTTTCTCTCTTTACTTAATAGGTGAATTATAAATTGAATTGAAATAATTAGTAGCCAAAGTTGGTTTTTGTATTTGTGTGTTCAACCACAACATTTAAGCCATGGCCATTCCAAGATCAAATTTAAATAAAATGGGATTGTGGAGGGTTTTTTTAGGGGGGGTGTTAAAAGTGATTGCAAGAAGTTAAGAGTTTGAAGAAAAGAGGTTGGCATGTTTTTTTTTGAGTTTTTGTAAGATTTTAAGATTTGCATTTTCAATGGTTTGCTAAAAATGCACGTTTCTAAAGGTGTCTCGTTATTATCAAGTCCAGGCTTTTTTTTATTTAAAACCTCACCCAATGTGTGCTGTTCATCGACCTTATCTACACCCCTATAGCTACGATGCGCTGTAAGCTTTGTATTGGTTGAACAATAGTATTATTGAATGGTGGAAACATACCATCGTTCCAACGACAAAAAAACTTAATACGCAGCTCTGGTTTTGTTTATTTTTTTCTCCTAAAAAAAATCTCATGAGTATGGTCTAAATTTAGAAAATAATCTACCATTGCATGCAACCTTTCATGTTCACAGGAGCTTCAATCTAAGAAAAAAGTCTTATAATTATAATAAACAAGCTGTATGGTGGGCGACTAAATTGAGTAATATAAGTAAAGGTTTTTGCAAAACAAATAGATTTAAAGTGTTGTCTTCTGCGAGGATTAACAGACTAGTATCATTTCTTACATATGTCGACGTGTTATTTCGTTTGAACATGCAAAAGAAATTACGTTGTCATTTCTGTAAAGTCACAGAATTAGCAAACAGAATTTGAAGATTTAATGGTGACATTTTATCTTTTTTGCTGTCTATCGTGACATTTCATATTTTCTAGTCTGGGTATAACGTATTGATGTTTATCTTTTTCAATTTTTCATTTCCGGTATTGAGACAATTATAATGTCTCTTATGTTAAAGTTATTCGGTTGGTTCATAGAACGTTATGTATTTGTACAAGGTCTTTGATTCAAATGTTTCAAATCACATCAAATATAGGATTTGAATGCATTGAATTGCTTCAAAGACCAATTTAATACCAATATGTTACATCAGATGACCTGGTTATCAATATCAATTTGATAAAATTATTCTTAATTGCTTTCCTTTGATAATTGTTTCTGAAATTATTTTTTCAACTTTTAACGTTGTGTAGAAGCGATGGAAGAGGGTAGACAATTACTGTATTATTGCACTGACTAACGTGAGTGACTTCGTGAGTTGGTGTTTTACGCCCTTGCAACAATATATAAGTTAAATAAAGGCGATGTTCATGGAAAGGGTGATGAAATGATCATGGAATGATGATGATAAATATAGGGATTCGGTGGGAATCAAAGGAAAATATTTATTTTTTAAAGGCACCATCATATTTTTTCATTAATAACATTATTTTATATTACAGAAATCCTTCTTCAGAATATCATTTTCTTAACCTATGATGTAATTATACATTTTCATCACAAATCAGATTCAGAATTTTTTTATTGGAAAAAGACAAGTTAAATGGTCGGTCCCTTAAGAGTGCAATATCTTTGAAAAACACTTGTTCGCTGCATTAATATCGTCGTTTCCAATCTGTTAGCATTAGATAACATGACGCACTTTTTATGTAAGATGTATATGGTGATGGTCCAGACCAGTTGATGAGAGGTTAACGAATGATCGTCACATTGATTTTGTATTGAAATGTATGATTTTCTGATTGATAACTGCAAAGAGCAATTATAGAAAGCCATCACTGCTGAAATTATGTGTCAGAAATGCCGTTATTAAAGATATAAATCAGAAGGTTGTGTTGTTCTCTACATAAAATACAGTGCTTGTTTGACCCATATTGCCAATGTATTACACAAATGTTGTCGAGAACAAACATGGTAGAAAACGTTATTGCAGGGATAGTTTCTAAGCAATATACAGATAAATAACGGGCCAATCAAAGCTTACGAGAGTTATTGTACGGTGATATTAGTTTGTAATATGGCCTCGCACAAGGCATTGAAAAAAATGCAACAATAACAAAATTATTTTAATAAAGGTTACCACATGCTCACATAACATACCCAAAGCTTATAGATAATGTTAAATGAAACAAGAAAACGAAAAATCAGCCACACACCGACAAAACGAAATCGCAACTGTCCTATTATTTTTTTTTAGACAAACATCTTTAGACCCTATTGCAATCTTAGGAGTCATAGTAACGCAACTTACAACCAAATGTCACCGAAGACACAAAAGCAAAAGTGCAGTGATCAGTACAACACGAGCACTAATCAAAACAAGTCAAAACAGCTTGCGATTATAGGTCTACAAGTCTGAATATGTTCTGTTATATAACTGTTATCTTAGCCAATGCTAGAATACTTGACATAAAATGCCTTATCGGATAGTCCACGTTGTCTCTGCTTAGAATTGACTTAGAATTCTACAAATTGTATTTCTAAATTTAGACCTACGAGAACGTTCATGGCATACTTAATCGCGGTTCTGTGTCTAATAGGGGTACGAGGGAAATTAGATTCTTTTGTCAAAATTATTCAAGGGAATTATAAGCTAACGCACACTATGGCTTCGCACAAATTGAAACCGATATAATCACAATGATTAAATAGATCCAAACAAAAAATTATATAAAATGAAAATATGTTGGCAAGGAATTCAATTGCATTACTTGCACTTCACTTTACTTTCGGTTCTGGAGTTATGGTCTTCATCATTTTCAATTTCCTTATTTTAATGAAAAAGGCTAAATCAGCTAATGCCTGAAAGATGTCATTTAAAATCACAGAAGCTTGCTGTAAAAAATATTGATTTGAAGGAAATTTTCCATTATATATTTCGCTAATGCGTATGTTTTCTATCAGAAATTGCAACATCGTGTTTAAAAATTGAGTTTTTTAATCCCATTCATGATAACCGTTTCAAGGCGTTTAGTTTTAAATAATCGTTTAATAACATAACGCGAATTAGTTTACATGCATTTTCCAATACCCGTGGATTTGGATCTGCCCTGGAAAAATATCTAGTGTATGTTGGATAGAAAATAATGAGATGTGGAATAAGTGTACGCGACACTGCCCACAATTAAGCGGCAATTTAGAAAAAAAAACACAATGGACAACCGCCAACAGACTTCAACGAGGCCATTTGGCACTGCTCGCGGTTATGCAATTGGCCCATGGTCTAACTAAAATGCATATAATTCAAATCCATCACTGAATAGTCACAGATAGACCCTCTTCTTAAACAAGGAACAAAAACATCAAAAAGACAAGTACAAACGAAAGAGTTAATACCAAGAGTTAATACAACAAGGTATGGATTAAAATCCTTTCGTTATAATGCTGCGCAAATCTGGAACGAGCTCCCAAATCACTGTCGTTTAGATATGTCTGTTGAACAATTTAAAAAGCTGATACAAACTTGGGACCCTGATGGGAGATCGTGCCAGTGCTGTGCATGTATTTAGTGCTTTATATGTTTTGCTTTTTGTGTTGCTTAGTTTTACTTTCAAGTGCTTATTCAGTTGCTTATTTTATTTCAATGTTTTTCTACTTTTATTTAATGCTTTTTAGTTGCTAAACTAGACCTCTTTTTATATTTTATTTTTTTATATAACTGATGCAGTAAGGCAGGAACAGGTTTGCTCGTGGCCTGGCATCCTTTTCTAGCTTTCTGTATTAGTACTACTGCTGTTTCTGTGCGTATCAATTAATTTTTACTAATGCTGTGCTTATATAATACTGCATGATAATTTCTTCGCATTACTTATATAGCTTTTATGTCATGTCTTAATTAATTATGTGTATTTATCTATGTATGCATGTATTTTTATTGTCTGTGTATATTTGTATTTCATGTTTTGTAATATGTATAGTCGATTTAAAAGCTCATTAGAGCTTGTGTTACTTTGTTATATATGCATCGACTTTAAATAAAACTTTGATTGATTGAAAGCTTTGTCAAAGATTCCTGGCTTAGGACAGGCACATATAATATGTGGCGGGGTTAAACTAGTTTTTTGGGCCCCACCTCCCCCTATAAATATTCCAAGACAAAGCACAAAAACTAAACACACAATAAAAATCAAATCGATCAAAGTCTAATTCCACTAGAGAGAACCTAAGATAAAAAAAAATCAACAAGAACAAACAAAAGGACGGTAAATGAACTCTCTATAGAACACTCGCTGTTACTGACAGCTAGCTTAGAATCATCAATCGACTAATGTAAAAAAAAAATCAAACATAGTGATTTTAAATCCGACACAACACTTCAAATAATAATTATTTAGTGAAGTCTCATCACACAAAACCGACATGCTTGATCGCTATAATGCTTAAAAATGACAATAGTAAGCACGTTTATGGAAGTTTTAAAGTAAGTATCAAGTAATCAATATTTCTGCCAAAAACACTAAATTCAAAGATTTAACCAAAATATTCAATTCATGTCCTTTCCGTACTTAATTTTGAAGCCAATTTTTCATTTCTAAATCTATGAGCTTTATAAAAAAGATTACCATAAAATTCAGGATGTGATATTCCTTTCACTATCAGAAATGTCGAAATTCAAATTGCTTTGGATTCCTAGATGCTTTGTAAATTGCGGAAAATTAAGGTAGAGCGTGGCACTTGGGTCCAAAATTAATTTGTCAATAGATTTTCTTCAATATTGGCATATATGTCCAAAATGGTGTACTCTTTCATAATTTGATTCAAAATTAATGGGTTTCTTACGTACTTTTCGAGTTATATGAAATTAAAGTATCAATATTTTACTATAAATTATATAGGAAAAGCCATAAAAACACACAAAAATGTTCCATTTCGTTTTTTTCCTGTCAATAGATTTCCCTCATTTGTTTTTACATTTATAGATCTTGCAACAATTCATCATCTTAAATCAAATGAAAGTGGGGTTTCTTCCCTTGATTTTAACGTACAAGCAAAAATAGGAGCCAAAAACGGTTTTTTTTCATGATTTTTGCCAAATTACCTCCCTTGACCATACTTTAGCTAAAAATTTATACTACTCTTAGAAAACAAATTTTAATCATATTGCTACTAACTATACCAGTGTAAGGAAAATATGAAAAAAGTCTTTTGTTATCCAGTTTCCAAACCAGAAAATAATGTCCTTTTTTTAGTTTCAAAAGTGCAGGATCATTCAAAAACTCTTGCTTTGTAAATTGGTCGGTTCTTGTTCCTACATGTAGTGTCTTTTCTATGTAATTACACCTTATATAATAAAGAAGACTTGATCGATGGGTTGCTATAGAATTTGTCTCATATTTCATCATTTCAACGAGATTTACATCCTGTTTGCTGTCAAATGGGTATAAAATGCCAGTTTTCACTATCTGCCAGGGTATAATATTTGCCCCCCACCCCCATCCCCCCCAAACAAAAATCGTCATTTTTTTATCTTCACGCCAGCCCTTTCTCGCTAGATTTATATTAGGAACTTCTTCCGACTTTAGATTTTAAATGCTTTGCGGGGTATTTGCATAAATCTAAAGATGACATTTCCTTCGCCATTCCACAAGGCTTAGGGGGAGTTCCCATTTTTAAAAATTCCCCTTTAACGCATGATAGTTCTGTTAAAAAAGTTATATGAAGTTTATCGTTTAATTTGGAATAGTTTTAAGTTAATTAATTAAAAAGTGTCTGATGGTAAATTTATTTTTCCAGCAGAGCATGGAGCATCTTGTGTATATGACTAGTTAAAAGCAATTCTCTTTTGCTGAAATACTACCGTGGAGCATCTACACCTACGTGATATCTAAGTTTGGTTGATAAATGACACAGATTTAGAATATTTTAATTTTGCAGTTGACAAAAGTTAAACAAAACCAATATATATTCCTCCTTTAACATCGGTTTATTTCGATTTATGTGCAAATTGAATGTTGATTAAGATTTTCCTCAAATAAATTGGTCTGCATTAAGGATAAATGTATCTAACGTTCGTTATTTAATTTTCAAATCGACAGAAAGTCTAATTTTATCTTTGCACATTTGTCTTAAAATTCGTTTAAAGTTTTTGTTTTGTCAAAAATAAAAAAATCGTAAATCTTAACATAGTCTAACAATACAATGAACTTGATGAGAAAAAATAATTTTCTGATGGGTATTTCACTATTTGCTATAAGGGAACGTGTTGGATTGAGAATTACGTATCATCTCAATTGACGATATTTTCATAAAAAAAAATTGAATATATCTTCCAGAGATGGATGGAGTGAAAATTAAGGCAGAGACTTAATGTCAATAAGGTAAGATGAACGAGTGAGAATGGAGGGTTGTGCCTTTTGACTTACTTACACTTACCGCTAGAAGCAGTGTTCTTTAAAAAGCGAAGAACATGGATTTTGCTCCTATACGATGCAAAGCAATGGTAAAATCAGGTTACTGACGACACCGGCATGCAAGTTGGTTTTTATTTACAAATATTTTCTCATGGTTATCCTAAACATGAATTCGTATAATGAAAGAGGTGCGGGGCTTAAATAGAAATTCCAGTAAGAACTTCTTTTCCTCTTACACATTAATGAAACCAATATTGCACATATACAGCAGATTTTAATAAAGAAACGCTTAACAAAATGAAAATCATCTTCAATGGAAGCATTTCCGCCAAATTCATTTGAAAGTTATTCGAAACGACGTCTATTAGACTATGTGGCATATTACAGAGAAAAACCCCCAAGCTAATTTCCAATTTACATAGAGCGAAATCAGCTAAATACAAAACTGTCGCAATTGATACGACTGTTTGTTTTCAGACATCGAATATATCTGGATAAACATTGTGATTTATATGGCTTTTACTGTAATGATATGGTTTTTGTTTTATTAAACGTCTAGAATCAGTGATCATTAGGCTTAAAGATATTTGGATATTACCAATATGTTCACATATAATTCGGATAAGACGCTTCAAGGCCGTAATGTAATAAAAGACGTACATCGGAGCAAGCAGGAAATTGTTACAGTAAATGTATAATTGATCTCATTTCTACTCAACAAAACTCTCCTTAGCTCAACAGCATGACGCCTGATGACACGAGGGGCTTAAATGAATGACAGTTTTTTTCTCCTTTGAGAAGTTTACTTGATAAAAACACGTTTAAAAAATTCAAAATACTTTAGCCTGTTTTGTGAAAGAAAGAAGCCAGAAATAATTTACATAAAATCAACACAGCATCACAAAAGCAAGTTTGTAATTCTTATTCCAAGCACAGTGCAAATTCGGCCATATCAGGGAGGTGAACAAAAATAAAAATGAAGTGATGATGATAAAAATAGGAATGAGACAAAAGGCGAATAGGGTAAACAAGTTGATAGATAATGTAGGAATGGGTAAGTGTCGGGCAATTTAGCTCACTGCCGGGAATCCGAGGGTCCTACTCAAATACAAACCTTTAAGCAGTGTTCTTTAACGTGAAACGAACGCTGCATTAAACGTCCACACGGTGCACCAGTATGATTTGCGCTCATGTTATTTGTAGTGTGGCCGAACGAGATGACAGAGTTACCCCATATACAACCACCTGTGCCACAAATCACAGTCGTCGCCAAAGCCGGGGTACTGGGCTCTCTTTATCGGACTTTTACCGACAAGCTCACTTGCTGCTGCTGTGCGAAAATTCTTTCTGCAATTGAGACCCACACGGGACACACTTGTTTGTTTAAGAAAAAATAATTGTTTTTATCGACACATGTGGAATTTGTTTTTTAACAGTGCAAAGTACAAAGATGTCTTATTTTATGCAAGTTTGTTAAGTTTTATAAAGTGTACACCTTTCACTATTTAAACAAAAACTTGTTTTGTCGTTACATTATTTGTTTTTTTAACAGTGCAGTGTACAAAAGATGTCTTATTTTATGCAAGTTTGTTAAGTTTTATAAAGTGTACACCTTTCACTATTTAAACAAAAACTTGTTTTGTCGTTACATTATATCAATGTATGGAAGGTGCGCTGCGTAAAAACGATTGAGAAGTACACCCGCTTTAATTGATTCGTGCTTTAATGATGACTTGTGGGTAAATCAGACGAAAAAAAAATATCCGGAATAGGCAATTTACACCCAAAAGGTAAGAAACAATACTTTTAGCAATGTGTTTTTTATTGGAAAGTTTTATACAGACATTGTTATTATTGTTGACGCTAATTTTATCGTTCAAAATACAAATGAAATACTTATACACACAGTATTCCGAAAAACACAATTCCAGAACAGTATCAGTAATCAAAACAGATTTTTTTATCCTAAAGATATTTCTTTTAAGTATCAATGTATTTTATAATAAGAATTTGTTATATCGTGTTAGTTAATGGTAGAACACAGCGTCGGTGCACAAGTTGTGAAGTACATATGCGATAGATTTTTAGTACATCCGCAATAGTTGAATAGTACACGTTTAAATGACAGGCGATAGTTGAGATGTGCAAATGCGATAGTTGAAAAGTACAATTGCTGTAGTTGAGAGGTACAATTGCTACAGTTGAGAAGTACAATGACGATTTAACACATAGAAAGTAAATAAAAATAAAATTATAGCTGCTACTTTATGTATATATAGGTGTGGTTGTGTGTGTGTGTGTGAGGGTGCAATATTAATAGGCAGCAATATGCAAATGCACTTTAATATATTTTCAGAATGAAATGAAAAACAACTTCAAGTGTGGTTGCTGTAAGAAGCAAAGGTGTACCAAAGGGGTAATCAGTATCATAAAACCGTAAAGACAAAGACAAAACCGGCAGACAAAAAATCCTCACAACAAAACAAACCACATAACAACATAAAACACACACACACAAAACAACAAAACCGCATTCAGCAACGCGAACTCAAGTCGAAACGAGAGTGAACTCAGGTGCTCCGGAAGAGTAAGCAGTTCCTGCTTGCTATAGCACACCGGCCAAAGATCGATTAAGTGTTGGTCAAATCCGGAAAGGATGACATTACAAAACTCCATGCCAAACCAACATCTGTGCTCATCTGAGAGATAGAAATCCCATATTTGTATACAAGCACATGATGTCGTCCGTAAAATTTCTTGAGTGATGACAACAACCTGGGAGCAACGTACCCCTGTGTTAACAATTTGCTTGTCAGCCGTGTAGCTCTATCAAGGAAGTTGTTGTACTCCCCACATGATCTGGAATAACGAATCAATTGTGATACGTTAACTCCATATGCTGGAGCGGACGGAATGTTGCTACACAGAAAGGGAAAGTTAACTATTGGAAAGTTGAAGTCATCACGTTTGTCATAAAGCTATGTACAAAGCCTCCCTTGTGTGTCAATTTCGAGAAATAGATCTAAATATGAAGCGGACCTCCTAGAATCGGTAGTATCCTTTATCTCAAGTTCCTTCGGATATATGAGATGTAAATAGTCACCAAATCGAGGATTGTTAAGTGAAAGGATATCATCAATATAACGAAATGTGAGATTGAAGGATAAGGCAATTTGCGGTCCTTTTTGTCTAGAAATGATTGTAAGAAGTCTGCTTCATATGAATGAAGAAACAAATCGGCAATCAATGGTGCACAATTTGTGCCCATTGGGATACCTATTGTTTGCTGAAAAACACGTCCACCAAACTGTACAAATATGTTGTCGAATAGAAAGTTGAGCATTTCTATTATTTGATCTTCTGTAAATTTGTTTTTCTTGCTAGACTCTTGGATGACAAAGTAAGTTTTTATTACCGACTACCAAATACTTGTACCTGCGTTTTCCGTTCTTTTTGATAAAGCTACGTTCAATTAGCTGTGCCAAACAAGATTTTAATCGTGAATGTGGAATTGAAGTATATAATGTAGAGAAATCAAACGTTTTAATGCTATTACATGATGAAAATGACTTAGAATGGAGATTTTCCATAAGTTCTTAAGAATTTTTGAGAATCCACATTTGATTGACGCCATTTCTAGAGTAACAACAATCGAAATACTTTTGAAGGCTTGATTTTATTGCCGTCAATATTGATGTTAACAAAACTGAAAGAGGCTTAGTTGTACATTTGGATGACCCAGCAATCATAAAATCGCTGCTTGTATGGAGTTTTATGTAACTTTGGAATCCAATACAAGGATGGAACGTCATCGTTCTTTTTGTCAACAGAAATGCCAAAGGAAGAAATGACAGAATTATGATTGTTGATTATTTCCTCCTTTGACAGTGTTGTTGCTGTATATGTGGTGCTTTTGCTAGTACAACCAACCCCTAATTCAGCTGTTAAACAATCAATATAGTGTCTTTTGCATACGAAAATGATGTTGTTAGGCGCTTATTCAGCAGGTACGACAACATATTTGTCATATAAGGTGGACAATGTCTTCGCAACATCAGGGTTGTTGAAAATAGATGTTGCCTTGGTGCTCATTGAGCCTTTCAAAGAATCATTTGATTCGTTTATTATTTAACTGTTTCTAAGTTTTTTGGTTTGTCTAAATTCCATGATTGTAATTTAAATGTTGATTATTTCTTAGATTTTTGAAAGAAAAAAACAATCACAATGGAAAACTTATGGAAAAGCAGATAAATTTCATTTCCCATTGAAGCTTTTATATAAGCCCCGGATTTGACTTGTTGCACCAACCATTCTTGTATTTGCCACAGGCGCCTGGGTCCAGGATTTTGTTTTGATTGTTATTAATCTGCATATAAACAATTTTTACATCCCTCTCTATTTAAGAATTAAATGTTTGTATTTTGATGTTTCATTGGCATTTTAAATGAAGCGACCGGTCAACGGTTTTACATTTGGATATTTGGCTTCGTAATGCCCCATTGCCCCATCAATACAATTTCCATTGAAGCTTTTATATAAGCCCCGGATTTGACTTGTTTCACCAACCATTCTTGTATTTGCCACAGGCGCCTGGGTCCAGGATTTTGTTTTAATTGTTATTAATGTACATATAAACAATTTGTACATCCCTCTCTATTTAAGAATTAAATGTTTGTATTTTGATGTTTCATTGGCATTTTAAATGAAGCGACCGGTCAACGGTTTAAAATTTGGACATTTGGCTTCGTAGTGCCCCATTTGCCCCATCAAATACAAACATTTTTATGTTTTGTATCGTTTTTGTTTTACTTTGTTTTGTTCCCTTTTGCGGTTGTTTTTATTTGCGCATTAATATATATTTGTGAGCTTACGGTCATGTGACACAAGCTGCATTTCATCGAGTTATGAAACTCAGTTAAATCGACCAATTAGCCAATAGAATTAACGTATTTTGATTATATGCATGGTAAATGTAATTATAGGGAAAAATTGATTGCATACTAGAGGGATATACAAAGGTGGACGCTTTGTTTTGATAGTGGAAAAATAACGTAGTTTACATATTTATTGATAATCTGCAACGTACTTGTGATCAAGAACTATATACATAAAAGTGTCACGATGATTTTCAAACCAACAGGTCCGTGTATAATGGATAATTATGATGATAACCCCCTTAGTCAGTTTGGGGCTATGGACTTCGTACAAAGTGTAATGGCGGCGCCATCAATCTTGAATGTGAGTACATTAAAGACCACAGTAGAAATGCATAAACCACAAACCAGTGGGCTCTTACAAACACCAGTAAAGTCACAAACTCTTTCTACACCACGAAAACGACAATTATCAGAACATGAAGAAGACGAGTTGGACTACAAAAAAGTGAAACGATCGTCTCCCCCCTCTTCAACGCCTTCCCCTTCTGGCCAAGATAAATTCCAAGCTATTGTAGATATGATCGGCAATCTATCAGAGAATTTCAACAACATTGCAAAAAG
The DNA here is from genome assembly GCA_963971305.1 of Arcuatula senhousia. NCBI lineage: Eukaryota > Metazoa > Mollusca > Bivalvia > Mytilida > Mytilidae > Arcuatula > Arcuatula senhousia. Next base: position 21,847,244 of record OZ020306.1, on the reverse strand, counting down.
GCTGGAAAAAAGAATATCCGATATTGAGGGAAATGTGGAACGTCGTTTGACGGTTAAATTTAACACTGTTATACAAGATCGAGTGCAAAATGAGGTCGGAAAGCTAAAGGAACAATTATCTAGCGAGGTATATGAATTCAAAGAAAAAGTGGTTAATCTTGAAAAATCATATGCAGAAGTGGTGGCGACAAGCGCACGAGTAAACGAAAACCAAACTGAAAACAAAGTCTCAAATCAATACAGTTTGATAATAAAGAACCTTAGTTTTGACAAGCGTGAGGAAAATGACAATTCGATTCTTAAAAGTAAGGTGTCTGCTTTATTGAAAGATGGGCTCAAACTCCCTAACATTTGTGTCAAAAACGTAGAAAGAAAACCAACTAAATCTGACAGTAAACCTGGTATTATTGTGTTTTCTGTTGACAACTTAGAGCAGATAAAGTCAATTATGAAAGCAAAACGAATTCTTAAAGACTCCGTAAAATATAATGGGGTTTATATTGAACGCGATCTGCCGTTGCACCAACGTATTTATAATAGTAACAATCGTACACTTTTAAAGGCCTTAGGCAAAGAAAACGATTTTGTAATTAAATCCGGCCGATTCGTTAGAAAGGAGAACACTGTAAATCCGTTTCGGGCTGATGAACAACGTGCTCACTCGAATACACATCAACAGCGCGACTGGGAATACTCAGGTCAACGTAGAAACAAGGACAGTGGTAGGCGGGGCCGAGGATCTTTTCATCAAACACGTGGTGGAAGATTTTAATTGAATTGCGGGTTTTGGAACATTAATGGGTGGAGTTTGTCCAACGACAAACACCAGTTGCTGGCTTCTTGTATAGATAAACAAAATTTGCATATAATCGGACTAGCCGAAACTCATCTCATTGGTCAATCAGTTATTGACATTGAGGGATACACGTGGATCGGGAGCAACCGTAAACACATACATGTGCGTGCTAGAACAGGCTCCGGCGGCGTTGGTCTATTGATTCATAATGATTTACTGTTGAAATATAATGCCGTAAATGTGAACGACCAAGTCGACGGAATACTATGGATCCGATTCACCGAGAAAGATAACAAAAATTCGTCCTTTTACGTTTGCGTAGTGTATCTACCCCCGGAACACTCAACACGATCTGTGAATATACACGAATTTTTAGACTCGATTGTATCAGATATATACACGATTCCCAATGGAAAACCATTCTTCCTCTGTGGTGACTTCAACAGTCGTGTGGCCGACATACCAGACTTCATCGAAGGTGTTGACTTTTTACCAGAGCGACAAGTCGTCGACTTTAAGCAAAACAGTTATGGCGAAATTTTTTGCGAGTTTCTGAGCAACATAAATTGCTGTATGCTAAATGGAAGGAAAACTTTGCATAATGACTTTACGTTCGTATCCACTAGAGGTTCGTCCGTTGTCGACTACTGTATAGTGCCGTATGAACATTTACCGATGTTTGATAATTTTAAAGTCATTCGTGCTACAAATCTGACTGACAACGTATTCAATGTTGGCGAATACGACCCGAGGCATATTCCGGATCACTCACTTTTGTGTTGGACATTTGAATCGTTTATAGATTATTTTACAGACATAAGTAAACCTCAAAGTGATACCGTTACAGACGATCATGAATGTCATGCCAATACAAGGTTCGATACGCGTAACATCCCAAACGATTGGATGTCGGATGCCGATATTGTAGCGAAACTAAACCAATTTATCATCGACATTGAATCAAGTGAAACCGACCAGGTCGAACTAGACATTAAATATAACGAATTTATTAAAATAGTTCATACAGAAATGGAAAACAAACTACCGAAACGCAAAAATCCGTGTCGAGACGGCCTCAGTAATAAACGGCGAAGGATGAAGAAACCGTGGTGGAACGAAACGCTAACAATGCTATGGAACGAAGTTTGCCGCGCGGAACGGGAGTATAATAGATGCGATCAACAACATAAGAGGACTTCACGCCATCAGTATGTCTCCAAGCGAAAGTCGTTCGATCGGAAGTGTCAGCAGGCCAAACGTCAGTACTGGTATCGTAGCCAAGAGGAGCTCTGTGCCTTTCAAGATAGGGACCCCCGTGAGTTCTGGAAACGGATTGGTAAAGTTGGTGTCGGTGATGAAAGACAAAGACTGATCCCGATGGAAGTTGTCCAAGACGATGGATCCCTGTGCACAGATACTGTTGTGGTTTTAGATAAATGGAAAAACTCTTTTGAATGTTTATTAAATACTGATATTAATCCTAATGTATCAAATACTAGTAGCTCATTCGTTAATAATAACAATTGTGATGATATGTTAGATGCTGAAATAAGCTTAGATGAAATTATAAATGTATTAGTTAAAGCTAAAAATGGTAAAGCACCGGGGTTAGATTCAATACCAGTTGAATTGTATAGAAATGATATTTTGTTACATGTTTTACATACTATTTTTAACAAATGTTACACATCAGGTATTATACCATCTGTTTGGAGTAAAGGTATTATTACACCCATTCCTAAGTGTTCAACCTCTGATCCAAGGGATCCTTTATCTTATAGGGGCATTACTTTGGCCCCCTGTGCGTATAAATTGTACTGTAGTATTTTAAATGATAGGCTAGTGGCTTGGTTAGATACAAGAGAGATAATTCATGATGAACAAAATGGTTTTCGTCACAGTAGAAGCACTATAGATCACTTAAGTACGCTCACATCTATTATTGAAACACGTAAACTTAAGAAATTATCAACTTTTGCCATTTTTGTAGACTTTAAAAAGGCTTACGATACTGTTAACAGAGATTTGTTATTTCAAGATCTATCTATTATTGGACTGAGTAGACATTTTGTTAAATCTATTAAAGTTATTTACTCACATGTAGAATGTGCAATTAGATTAAATGGTAATATGACCCAGTGGTTTTCTGTTAATACTGGGCTGAAGCAAGGTTGCGTACTATCGCCTGTATTGTTTAATATTTTTATCAACACTTTAGTTACTGAAGTAAAATCATCAGGTATTGGAATAGATATTGATGGTGAAAAGGTTGCAATTCTGTTATATGCTGATGATATTGTTTTGATAGCTGAAAATGAAAATGATCTACAAATTCTTATCAATATTTTGAATGTATGGTGTAAAAATAAACTGTTAAATGTGAACTTAGAAAAGACTAAAATTGTTCACTTTAGAAACCCTTCTGTATGTCAAACTAACTATACTTTTTTATTTGATAATTATGAGATTTGTAAAGTGGCAAAATATAAATATCTTGGTTTGTTATTGACAGAACATTTAGATTATAATGAGATGGCAAAGGCTGTGGCTAGATCAGCTAGCAGAGCTCTTGGTTTACTTATTGCTAAGTATAAGGCCCACGGAGGTTTCCAGCACAGTACCTATTCGAAGCTTTATGATAGCCTGGTCTGGTCAGTTATAAGCTACGGTGCAGCAATTTGGGGCACCCGAAATTTCTCATGTATTAATGCTGTCCAGCACAGAGCTATCAGGTTTTTCATGGGAGTCGGTAAATATACGCCGAATGATGCAATAAATGGTGATATGGGCTGGAAACCTCCGTGTGCTAAGCAATGGAATTGTGTTTTTAGAAATTGGGCTAGATGTACTAATATGTCTACAGATAGAGTTAACTACAAAATTTTTCAGTGGTCTTATAACAATGCTGTAAATAGAAAAAGAAACTGGTGCTATAGAGTAATGTCTAAATTCAGAGAATGTAATATGGATTATTATGTAGATATAAATAATGTGCTAAGTAAGAATTGTATTAAGCAATTAGATGATATATTATTTGAAAAGTATGTATTAGAATGGGAAAATAGAATTATATCCCAGAATACTGGTAATAAATTACGTACATATAAATTGTTTAAGAATACTTATGGAACAGAGGTATATTTAACTAAATCTGTACCATTTAGATATAGATGTGCTTTTGCCAAATTTCGATGTGGGGTAGCACCGTTAAAAATAGAAACGGGCAGATATGAAAATAAAAATGTAAATGAAAGAGTTTGTTTTGTATGTAATACAGAAATAGAAGATGAAAAACATGTAATTTTATCATGTCCATTATATGCAGATTTACGCAACAACTTGTTTAATGAAGCAGCAAAATATATTGTGAATTTTAATATTTTGTCTGATAATGATAAGTTTATAGTTTTATTTCAAAACTCTGATTTTTATGATATGGTTGCCAAGACCTGCTATAATATTTTAAGTAGACGGAATACATTTTTATATTCTTAATCATATGTGTTTGTTTCATATATTTTTATTTTCTTTAAGTATTGTATTTTTATTTTATTTTAAGGTACTTTGTGCTGTAAATGTTTTATGATGTATATATATATATATATATATTAAACAGTCTCTCATAATTCTTAATAGAGTGGCACTTATATACTTTTATTTGTGACTTTTATGTATTGTGAATTTGTATATTGTTTTATAAGTGGTGAGACTTTAATAAAATATTGAATCTGAATCTACAAATTGTTTATATGAACAATATCAATTTAAAAACACAATCCTGGACCCAAGCCCTGTGATATTTGCTTAGAAATCGGAAACATGATCAGCTGAGGTTACTAAATAAACAATATTAATTTTTACAATTATAAAAGATCATCTTTTCTTAAGTTCCGTGAGTTACAGATTGTAACAATTCGTATCTTTGTGTTCCTTTTACAACTCTCATTTCTACATTTAACTTTTTTGATGTACTGACAAACTGTAGCTTATGTACTATTCATCTTGTGCTTATGTACTATTCAACCAGTGCACCGTCTAAAAAGTTGTACTAAACAACTATAACATCAAATATTTTACATACATTGAAAGATCGTGCCGTAGCATTGCTAAATGATTATGGTTCATGTATTTTATAATATGATGATTTAGAAAATGATTAAAAGTATACATTTAAAACGTTTCTTATCTCGTTTCTTTGTTCACTTTCGCACAACTGCTACTTTAATCCAAAAAAAAGTGTGAAATGTTCGATTATTGAAAGATTACGCGGCTACCATGGATTTAAAATTAAAACGAAGGTCATTTAATAGAACCACGTAAAGTTAGGGAAGAAATAGTTACCATCTTATTTAGATAATGATTGTTTGAAAGTCATTTTTTTGGAAAAAAACAAAAAATAAGCAGACGGTTTTCTGGATTGCACTAGTCAACTATGACGTATGTACTTCTCAATCGTTTTTACGCAGCGCACCTTCCATACATTGTATATGGTACATGTATGCGTTTGTAGTGAGTTAATGGTAGACTTTCATCATTCCGGTGATTGTTCTCATTTTCAAGGAATAATAACCATGCTAAATAACTTCCTCGGTAGAATATAACAAATAGTTTTTGGAATGATTTTCTACCATATTCTTAATATTTTCTTTATAAGCAAAACTATTGCAATCAGCCATTGTTGATGATTTATCACGTTCGAGGCGAGACAGATTATGGGACTAAATAAATGGCTTAATTCTTTGATTTATTGGGAAATAAGATGGCTTTTTTGCGTGTTAATATTATTTAGTATCTGGTTTCCATGATAGAGATAAAATTAATGGATATGAAAAACTATCAGATTCCATTAATTTATATAAGAATGAAAATACTTGATAATTCTCTCGGGTTTTTATTGTCCATAAATGGTCCTCAGCACGGTGGTTGTGTTATATCTCGGGATTCTAAGATTCGGTCACGATAAGATCTATTTATAAAGAAACCGTAAACAAATAAAAGGAAACATTATTTTTTGGCGACCAGATGAAAATTGCTCTATTCCGTGTTAAAATTGATACTTGAACTTAGTACACATGTCCTCCAAGTGAACCGCTTTTAGTTTGTTTTTGACAATCTTGTATTGACTATCGACGGTTTGTCATAACCAAATGTTTCAAGCTATTAGTACATGAATAAATTAAACAAGTCATTTATAAATTAAATTTGACCAACAACAAAGTTTACGTACAGTTTTGTACATGGACTAAGAACAAAACTATAAAAATCAAAATGTGCAAACACTAGTAAGAAAGGAGCTATATTGCAATCACATTGTCCATCTGTTTGAATGTCCGTCCGTTCAAAAGTTTAGTACTAAGATTCTCGGCTTCTACTGGAAGATTTATTTCAAATTTGGTAAACAGCTTAAGCAGAGTGAGTTTTTCCATTCCTTCACTTTACAGGTCAGTTCGGTCATTTATGTATTTTATTTTTAAACTGGCGAGTGAGGGTTTGCTAAGCACGACTTAGTACAACCCCTTGTATTTATAAAGAGCAAACAAACACGAGACTACTCATTCTCAAAGCTGTAGATATGACCTTAAATGTGCATGTAATGCTAACTGTAGATTCACATATACCAACTGTTGTTCACATAAGGAAAATGCTTTTTTATCGGAGTTTTTCAAAGATTTCTTAGACTGAAACTTAATGGATTAAAGTCACAGAGCTTATTATCAAGATCAAAGACGGAGTTCCTGCTTTACTTATTCTATTTTGCGTCCTAATGTCATTATTTTACTCCATGTTCTAAGCATGATTTTTGTTTACAATTTTTTAGAAGTTTTCTTTATACAGACAGCAACTGTTATCACCCTTTCTTAAAAAGTTTGTAAGAACAGCCCTAGATAACTCTAAGAGCTTAGAAATATGAATACTCAGACCGTTATCCACGTTCTTTCTTTATTTGTTTTATGCTATACTTCCTTATAGGTTTTTATTTTAAACTTTAATCTCTGTTCCAAAGACCCATTTCCACCTAATCCTTCTTGTATTTGAAATTGAATTATTTCAGGTCATGTTCGATAAGCATTACAATCAATAGAAACTGATTTTTTGTACTGATTTTCTTGAAAATGACATTTTTATACTTTTCTAGCAATTGGATTTTTAAAATAGATTCCGTATAAATCGAATGAATGAATCTTTTTGCGACTAGGCCCATTCAACAGCGAGACTTGTTTGATGAATAGGCTGATGTCAAAGAAACAAATTACTGGGGTCATCTCAGGGGGATTTAGTACTGAAAAGCGTTATAGTAACCTTAATTACCTCTCCAGACAGAAAACGATATAACATGTAAATTTTAAACATAGTCTGTAGATTGATTGTACAAGGTATAAGAAGACAGACAAAAGGGCAAAGAACGTTACATCTAAGATGCAATGGTAAAAATTGTTTAGATTGTAGCAGTTATGACATTCTACAGATCCAATATTTCATTTTACTGAATCTGACAGCTTGTCATTGGCACCTTAATGACAAATAAAAAAAATATAAAACACAAAAATACCAGTTGGTTGAAGGACTGTTTTAATTTATTGATATCTAAAAACTAATGGCCGAATAAACAATGCGGTATAAAAAATAGTGTACTAGTAATTTCAACATGCTGATAAGAACTACCAAGTCTTGTGCATACGTTAAGACTAATAATAAAAACTCTACCCTAAAACACTTTAGTAGCGACTGAAGTGTTGACTAGAAGTATTAGTTAGTTACTGCTTTACCAACTAATTCTGCTGTATCAGGGATTTGAACATCAAATGGATGATTAATTAAATATGAAATAATGAGGAAGTCCCACGAGAGGACCAGTTCATTTAGACTGGTACTAGAAAATAGAGTTATGCGTGGAACAGGTGAGTTAGCCTTCTGCAGAGGATCCTATACCCATTTAGAGTTGACTAGCGAAGGGATCTGGGATTTTTCCCCATACTGTGGACTACTATGGTTTGCGGTAATGACATGACCATCACGGCATGCAAAATGAAAGAATTACCCAATTAAACCGCCTGGTGCGCACATTATAATTTATCTGTTTTCAGAGCGGTCTGACCCCCGACGTCAGGCTAATGAGCGCTCTTAACTGGATTTTGTTTTATCATATTTAAACAATAAATGTTTTGGTGAGACCAAAAAAGAGATTATGCAACGAATAGATCTTATTCTCAACAGTTGCTTTCGGATTTTCTTGTTTAGCATAATAGTTGCTGTTTTGGGTCAGGGGAATGTAAATTCAACAAGTTATGCTTTACTTTTTTGAAAAATGTTCCTTGACTGTTTAAGAACTTTAAACAAGTTGAAGCAGAATTGTTTTATTTTATTTGATATGAATGGATAAAGGTTTGGCAAATCAAACGCAGCCACATGTAAAAGCTGTTATTTGACCGTACGTCAGCTTTCTTAGAAAGAATTGTTATTCATAGTAGTTCATTGGTTTATGCCTACTTTTCATTATGGATGTAATTTTGTGTGGAAATGAGGTGACAATAATGTTCAATAATTGCCTAAATTGGTTTGTTGTTATAGTTGTTTATTCATTCATGAAATAAACTATTAATGAAAATATCCATCACAACTAGAATCAAGGTTAGTAAATGGTGTAAGGGTCTAGGACATGTGCACTTCACACTTTAAATGGGGCAACATGATTAGATTATACTTTTCACTGGAAACTGCGTTTTGGGATGTCTTAATTCTATCATTATTAAGAAAAGGCGAATGAGTGAGCCGTTGTTTTACCACCTAGCAAAACTAGATAGTTTATATCATGGAAATGAACATGAAATGATGATGGAAAGAAATGGCAAGAAAACCACTGGGAAGAGGTGGAAGGTAGCCTAGAAGGTGCACTCAGAGTGGTCCACGAAAGGAGCTTTCACCTGCAGCATAAAACGTGGTAAACTTGTATAAAGATAACCGCTGCGCACGATGACCAAACCATCGAGTCACCTAGGGTACACACCTTGATTGCTCAGAATCTCAAGACCCTTAGACGTCTCTACACACTTTGTTCTGCTGTGGACCTATTCGCTACCCGGAATTCGCACAGGGGTTGGTTGTTCTTATATGTAAGGTAATCCCACATATTCTAAACAAAATTGTTGCTTCCATCTGAACCGTTATCATTAGTTGCATTCTAATCTATCTTCCCGGATCGGCCTTGTCCCTTTTTCTACTTCTCACTTCACTAAAACCTCTACATTAGACATTAATTTAATTTGACAAGTCAAGGACCAATAACAACAAACGCTTATGATTTAAAACAGCACATTACAAACACAGTTTTGCATATGTGGGAGTTCAGCAATAACTAACCTAACCTAACCGGAAAAAAGATGGAGAACTTTAAAGGCATATTGTCTACGAAAAAATATTTTTTTGTAAAACCAAAAAATTGTCGTCAGACTATTCGTTTTGTTTATTTAGAAAGATACAAACTTTCAAAATACCACTAGGGTTCTTTATTACTTCAAAAATTGAAAAATAAATAATATTTGTAAAGCTTTACAAAAATTCATATTCATGAGATGTAGATGAGCTGTAAGCATGCGCACTATACTTTCTTTGATTGAAAACTTCAATAGTTCTTGCACGTGGTGCATAATCTGTTTCTCGAAGTTTTAGCTCGGAAGAAAATTTAAACGGCAACCGAATATTAGAGCTACTTAATGAATAAAACTGACAATTATTGCCTGTATTAATTTTTGAATGTTATTTAAAAGGTAAACACGAAAAATATCGGTATTTTTTCAACATATCAATGTATTCGGGGACAAAACTCGAGATTCCGCTTAGTGTCCGTGTTAAAACTACTCAGTCTAAATCTGTGTCAATGTGACGTAGTGCAGGTAAATAAAATATCAATCAATATTGTCGAGCTATTTTGATCAAAATAAACTACTTTTGAGGCAAAATTTGTAGCAAATTTGTTTTTCAATATTCATTTTATTGCATTTCGGTCTAATTGACACCAAAAAATTGAGGGGTAAAAAAAATGAGTTTTCCGTAGACAATATGCCTTTAAGTGGGAGATTGGGAATCGTGGGAGCCCCTTGTTTGTTATAAAGGACCGAAAGTGAAAGGGGTTTGGTTTTTCTCAAAATTATTTTGAATCTTTTTGATGTTGAAAAAAAAATGCAGAAGAGGTTTTTAAGGTGTGAAAATGTAGGTCGATAAAAAATCCTCTGTCTTGGCTTATGGACATTTGACATAACATTTCCAGAAAAAGCTAATGCATTATCAGTCCTCTGTTTTAAAAAGGACCGGTGAATCCACGTTGAAACACAAACTACGGCATTTATTTTCTAGACTGACATATATGATATTCGGACATTTCTTAATTCCCTTTTCATTTTGACAAGAAATATCTTTTTTGCGTCAATGCAGGCTATGAATACTGTTTTTTTTTTTTAAATATTTAAGATGGAGCTGAAAGACCAATCCAGTTCGATAGCAATTTAATGTAGTCGGTCCAAATGAGACGAAATTTAATATACTTTTTATTGACTGAAAAAGGTTAATGATGAATTTACCAGGAGTAAGCTTAATTAAACCAAATTACCCAAGTCAAATAGCAAATAAAAATTAGAGATATGTACAAAAAAGACGATTGATTTTCTTAGAACGTTGGAAATGGTCCTGGTTTAAGATTGCTTTTATATGTTATACTTTTGGTCGGGCGAACCAAGCCTTGGATTAATGATAGAAGCTATTTCTTAGGTAAGTGGAATGAAAACATACAATCAATCAGTTGCTTAAATTTTGTTAAAATCAGACTTATAAGTCTTTATAAAAAAATGGCAACTGTGATTCAAAAAGAACTTTGACATATAATAATTAGATCAACGATTATTAAAATGTTCGTATCATTGTAGCAAAATGGTTATTTAACAAAAATTATTAACTTAAAAGTAATTAAGTTTCATATGAAATAATTTTGGATGTTTTCATTTTTTTTTACTTCCATGGTATCTTGTTGCTGGTGTTGACATTTTATATTATCACAATTAAACATAACAATATCATGCAATAGGGCTGAAATATATTTTCTGAAATACTAAGCACATGCCCCTAAAAAGATTAAAAAAAACCAGATATGTTTACCGGTTTAGGAAGAGCAATACAGGCGCTGCTGTTGTGGGCATCCATATTCATTCATTGTGCCCTCATTTTTCAAAGCTATTTTAAAAAGCTATTTTATCAGTCAGGCTAGTCATTGCTATTACGAAGTGCGAAATTTTGCTATACCCGATATCAGGAATATGAAGATGAAAGGGACGATAAAATGGACGTAAAATGATGATGAAGTGAGAAGGAGGATAGGGACACAATGACAATCAGGGTAAGGAGCTTTGACTGGCACAAGAAAATGGAAAAACGGTTTATGTCGGGCATTTGAGCTTATTGCAAGGATTACTAAGATGTGTACTTTTAACGACACGTTCTGCAGTGTTTCTGTATGTGAACGTGAATGGAACGTGACATTTCCCCAACACGATGCACCTGAGCAACTTGAAAATGCGCAAGAACATTCAACATAAATCGCTGCTCGCCGTGAAATATATCCGTCTCTTTTAAAGACATAGAACCTATCATTTTGGCAATTTTTAAAAAATAATGAAATTCACACTATTTGAAGAATACATTGTAAAACCTTTGAAGAAACTGTTAAATTTTCAAAAAACCTAACAGAAAGTATTCTTTTCGACGGAAAACTGAATAAAAAAACGCAGTGTCAAAAAAGAGGACAAACTAATTATAGAATGTAAACACTTGCGGGTACCGGTGAACTAAGAAACGAAAAGTAACCAAACGAAACGGAGCAGAACAAAAACGATATCGGTAAAGAAGGAAACGTAAACAGTAAAATAAGCAACCGAAATCTGTAAAGAAAGGAAACGAAATGCGAGCAAAACTGGTTAAAAAAGAAAACTGAATCGATTTTAGCCGACACCAGTCGTTTTTCTTAATTTACCGATTTCGTTTTTTCTTCGCCTCGTTTGGTTACATTTCGTTTCTCAGTTTAACAGTACCCAGTTTACCAAATGTAAATATTTATGCTGGACAATACTTAATCAACGCGAATAATTAAAATAAGATTATTGTATAGAAAACTGCAAAACATTGAGTTTTTATGTTGGTAATGGTAAGTTTTAGATAGTATATTTTTAATATTTGTACTTTTTATTCAATGTGAAAAATTGCGAAATTGATAGGTTCTATGTCTTTAATGAAACTTGCTTTCATGGTTTTTTTTATGATCAATTGTCGTCTGCATGTTTATCTACACATCTTAATGTACCTTTACTACTTAATCTCAATCTTTTTCTTACTTAATTTCTGTTAACATAAAAAAGCTATTTCCTAGTTGCTCATGTCTTTAATCGCAAATCAATAGACAAATATTTTTGTGCACGCCATTAATTTAAAACTGAGGGGGTCGGTTGTGTAGTGGTTAACCGATTTACTACCTGGTCTTAAAAATTCAAGTTAAGGAGGTGCAGAATTCGAGAATTTCCCAGAAATCCATTATATCGATAATGTTATTTTCTTTTTAGAATAAAGATTTTCATCAATATGAAGTATACGATATCGGACATTATACAGTTAGGGACCGACCATTTAATTTGAAGGGGGGGGGGAATATTTTGAAAATGTTTTTTGATGAAAAAAATATTTTGAAAAAAAATTCTGAAGAAGAATAATGAAAAAAAATTATGTCGCAACGCCTTCAATAAAAATAATTTTTGTGTCTGTCCCCCCAATACCCATTATATTTATATAAAAGTATCATAGATATGTTTTTAAAGGAAATTATAAAGCTATAAAAAAGGTACACGTAGCAATGTCAATTTACAACTTTGTTGTGATTTGTATTTCTAAGTATACCTTTCAGAATCTTTAAAAGTCCAAAAGAGCAAAGACAAAACCAGTAAACACGAACGAGAACAACACGAAGATACGGACACAAAACAACTGTATAGCAACAACGCCGAACTCAAGTCGTAACGTGAGTGATCTCAGGTGCCCCGGAAGAGTAAGCAATTTCTGCTTGCTATAGCACATCCGTCGCCCTGTTTATGGTCAATTCAATGTGTCAAATCCGGGAAACAAGAACAAAACAAATCCCTATGACAAACCAACATTTGCACTTATCACAGAAATAGTAACCCATATTTGTATATGAGTGCTTAATGTCTTCCATAAAACTTCTTTGAAGTGAAAAGAACAAACGAGGAGCAACGTATTAAACCCTGTGTTAACTTTTTTTGTTAGACACGACGCTCTATCAAGGAAATAAAAGGAAGTCCCACAAGCTCTGGAATAACGAATCAGTTGTGACACATACATGAAAACACCATAATCAGGAGCTGGTGGAATGTTGCTACACAAGAAGGGATAGTTGACGATTGGAAAGTTGAAGATATCATGTTTGTCATAGAGCTTTGTTGAAAGTCTTTCTTCAGTGTCTATTTCGAGATTTCTACATATGAAGCAGAGTTCCTAGAATACGTTGTGACCTTTATATCAAGTTTTTTGGGATACGCGTATATTAGATGGAGAAAGTCAGTGAACGTAAAGTTATTGTAAAAGAAAGAGCCAGTTTACGATTTTTTTGTCTAGAAGCATTGTAAAAAATCTGCCTCATTTGAATAAACAAAATGAACCAGCAAGCAGAGGTGCACAGTTAGTCACTGTTAGTGCCCATTGGAATCTCAATCCTTTGCTGAAAAAAGGTCTCGTATATAAATATATATTTACATTCACTTCTCAAGAACTGTGCATGATCTGCTACATCTTATAGATAAGATAGTTGGTCGGTCATGTTTATAAGCTCCTTAAGATTGAGAAACGCGAGTTTTGCCGAGAAAAGTGAAAGTATGTACACAGCAAAGAAATATTAAAAGTATGGAAACTTCGGGAGATAACGGTATACATTTGAATGTAGAAAAATATTTTGTATGTAAATAAAGGTAATAAAAAAATTACAGAACTTGGAGAATCAATCTCAAATGTCCAGAGAAACGAACAAAACAAGGCAGACACATTACCGGAAAAATTGAAGACCGCAATGGTCCTGACTAGGTACAGGCATTTCAAAAGAAATGGTGGGTTAAACCAGGTTTTAAGGCGCGCCAAACTTCCCTCTTCCATTGCAGTCTTTGTGTCCGGTAGTTACACAAAACACAACAGGTTTGTGATGACATGGTGATCATTTCAGTACATCAAGGTCTTGGAAACCCCCTAAAGGTCCGTCAGCGCCTTTCCTTTACAAAGAGTATATTTCGACCTATTTGTTTGTAAATGCAGAGCAGTAACTGCAAATAAAATTAATATAATGATAAAGCATAGCCGGACCTAGATATAGTATTTTTTAAATATCTTTTTATCTGATTTCTATCAATTTCTCATGTTCAATTATAAAAAATAGAGATCTGTTGTTTTCCTGTTAATATTGTAAATCGAAAAAGAACAAACCCCTTACCTGAAACATTGTTAACACTTTGTAGTAACATCCTTATTAAAAGTTGCACGAAATATGGGGCCACAATATAGGAGCCTTTAATCGACTGTTCCCAAAAGTTGAGAAAAAAAGATCTTTAAAATAAAGGAATTTAACACGAAGAATTCATGAAAGTCAGGTAAGAAATTTGATGATGGTCTAAAATCGATGTCTCTACTTCAGAAAGAACAAAATGGTATCCCGTGTTTGGGGAGAGAAATACCCTATAGCACGAACGGTCCCGTTAGGGACTTCGATAGGAGTAGAAAGGGGATCATTGGCTTTCAATGCCACACTCGTTCCTTGCTAAATAATAAATCTATAAATAAATTAAAAGCCTAAAAAGCATGTCCTAACATACGGCACTGTTACAAGGAAGTATTTAGTTTGCAAGATCCGAACAATGATTTTAAGATGATTCAACTGAAAATAACTTTGCCCTAATGAATAACGACATTTTAATCTCTTAAGCCGATTATACCGATATTTATTGCTGTATAAGCCAATAATTGAAAATCAGAAATTCCGTAATACTTGTTTTACAAGTTGAGATTATCGACAATTTCATAATAGATTTGGTGCTGAGAAAAAAGTTTGAATAAGGAAACAAGTTAAATATCAGAAATAAAGCTTTTGATGAACTCAAGTTCGGTTAAGTGCAATTTTTTTTTTGCAGTATGAAACTAGGGCAAGGCATAAAATCAACTTCTTGGTCTTTAGATTGGGCGTTTTGAATGCTCAAGATTCAATAACTCAACTCTCAAGTCGCGCTTCCTTTTTTGTAAAGGAAAACGACCGAGAATTTGCAAACGCTCATGTGCTTGAAACGCAAACATGTTAAGTAAAATATTGTTTTACTTCTAAGCAGCGATAGTTCTGCCATATTTTAGATATGTGAGACATGGGACACGCTATAGGACAAATAAAGGTGATATCAAAACTACCGAACTGGGAGGATGTATCTCAAGTGTCCGAGAGAAAAGACAAAACAAGGCAGACATACCGTAGAAATTGAAGATCGCAATAGTCCTGACTTGGTATCTGAATCTGAATCTGAATCAATACTGTGCTGGGTCTATTAAGACATAGTCGCACAACAGACAATTTCGAAACAGGTATTTCAAAAGAAATAATGGGTTAAACCAGACTTAATGGCGTTTTAACTACGTTTGGTTTTGGTGCGTTCACTTATCCCAATCGATCTTTGGCAGAGCGGACTGAAACAACGACAAGGCTGTTTGGTGCTCTTAACTCTTCAGCGAACATTTACAGAGATTACCCAATTCCATGAACTATACTTAACACAAATGGACATATTCTTGAAACTAAATATTTATATACTTACATGAAAGTTTTTTTTATCGCCCATCACTAAGTCGCTCATTACCAATCTTGAATTTCATGGAGTTTTCAACACTAATAAGCTACAAAGTTTGTTTTTGAAATTGAGTTATTGTTCTTTTAACATTATTATATGTATACCAGACTAGTGGAATTTATAACAAATGGATAACAAATTAAACTAATCCCAAAGGGTTGAAAGTATATAACATTTGAAATAAATATGAGCATAAAACATACAAACAGTATGTATTTTATATAATGAAAATAAATTAATTTTTTAATGTAGCAGCGCTGAGTTTTTCTGTAAATAAAGGTAATACCAACATTACCGATCTTGGAGTATCGATCAGTATCAATGTTCAAGAGAAAAGATAAAACTGGAAAGACATACCGGAAAACAAATTGAAGATTGCAATGGTCCTAACTTGGTACAGGCATTTCAGAGGAAAGGTCCTGACACATTTCAAAAGAAAGGTCGGTTAAACCAGACTTCCCCATTCCATTGCGGTCTTAAGGTCTATATATCATATATTCGAATAAGCTTGCAGAATAGTATGATTACACGTACCTATTATTTTTATGCTGAACGTAAATGAAAAAAAAACTATACATACATAGATAATATGTTTTGAGTTTTTTTTGGTACAATGCATTTTTATATAGAAACAAAATCTTTTAAAAAAGGAAGTTGATTTGTTCCTGTTAATATTTTCACATACATGTGTAACATGTATCTTATTAAGGTACAAGTACATTTTGTAACTTTGATACTTAGAAAAATCACATTTACGTAGTGTATACCCAGCATATCTAGATGATGTGTTTTTTCCACACTAGCTTTTGTCCAGTTGCAATAGCACGGAAAATCGACCAAAACCAATTTTGCGAACTTATTTATGGAATTTGATCAACACATAAACAAAAAATAATGACCAAAGTGTATGCCTAATCAGACAATTTTTTATGGTTTCCTCGTATTCCTCTAATATGCGAAAGAATGAAATCTAGTTATTTGTGATACACAAGCAATTATGACCGTTACTGTTGTAAATACGCCGCACTAATTAGAGTTTTTTTCTGTGACAGTTGGAATATCGAAGATTCTGTGTTGACTCATTCTTTTGATTTGACACAGCGAAATCTCATATGGTTAAGCTAGCTTATTTTAGGGATCATTTTCTCTGCTTTCTTGAAAAAGTCTTTTTCGTTTGAATTGCTATTTGAAATTGGTAGAAACAGAATGATAAAAAAAAAAACAACATTTTTTTTCCAATAGAAACAGGGACTGTTTTTTCCGTCCTGGGCACTAGAGATAAAAATGTGAGATCGCGTTGCTGAAGAGTTGCCTTGTTGAAGGCTGCTGGCGGTAGTCCATTGTGGTTTTTCTAAATTGCCGTTTAATTGTGGGCTGTGTCGCGTACACTTATTCCACATCTCATTATTTTCTATTGTTCTTTTATTTCTATTAGTTGGGTATATGTTTTTCATCGTTGTTGTTGTCTCTGGTAAGAACTAATTTGTAGTGTTTTAGTGTCACATGTAAAATTTTAACTGTGTCCAACCATCGCACTCTAGCTAAAAGGTAACCTTCAATACAAATGTATTTGCTAACCTTTGAAGCTTAAAAATGTCATTACTAATCAACGAAAATGCGAATATCTTGAGTATTTTTCAGAACACTGTCTTCATGCTTAATTTTTTATATTCATTCCCCATTCCATTGTTAACAAGTCTTAAACCCTTTTCTTGATCTTCAGCATAAAGTATGAGAAATTCAAACATCCAATTACTTAGTGCATACTCATTTTGGAATCCAGAACCTGAAGAAAGCACACAGCTTGTTAACAAGGCCTTTGACACCTAGCGGAACAATTAATAAATGCTACATTAATTACAAATCAGAATAGTATTCTTTAGAAATCGTATACTAAAACTACTGCCATGATTTCTAATTGCTTTTCCTCTACCGGTTCAGTGGTAATTGTGTTGTTTGATAGATATCAATTAAGAGTTCAGTAATTACAACCCAAAATATTGTAAATATGATGTCCAAAATGAGGACAAAAATGATTCATAAATCTGAACTTTTCTACGAAAAACAATCGCCAAGGTTAGCTCTTTGCAAATTTTTAAATGTTTTCAATAAAAAGCTTAAATATAAGAGTTTTCTACAATTAAACACATTTTGCGAGCAACAGTAAACTTAAATATACTTATCATTTAAGTTTTACCCAAATCACCAACTAGCAGACTACGATACATTTTATCATTTTTAAAAACTTTTTTTATTTTTATCCAGAAACAATCTAGGCAAACTTTGTCTATAGATCGACCACTTGCACTACATTTACAAAACAAGGAAAACCAGTGTTGATTGTGTTGGGGATGCCCAACACAAAAATATCTCCCAAACGTACGCATATTGTCATTTTACCTAAATTTTGACATCATATCCTATTACCATCATATAAAACCCCTATATATCAAGTTTTGTTTAGATTGAAACATTGTGACAAATTGCCCATTTTTGGACATGAAATATCACATTTTCGTAAATAACTCAAAAACCGTAAATATCGCTTCAAAATGTTTTCCCATATTATTAAAGAGCTTCTTTTGCTCTATTAAGCCACAAAATTTCAGAACCTTACACACCTAGGTTACCGAGATAGTTGCAATGTCCTATATTATGACCCTTTTCCTGTTTCCATGGAAACGGCAGCCATTTTTAAAATTCTAATTTTGCATGCACACCTTTGAGTGGCACTCTATCACCATACAAAATTTCATTACGATCCATTGAGTAGTTTTTGAGAAACTGTGCGGACAAGTTCATGAACGGAAGAATTTTTTTAAACCCTAGAGTAAAAACAATATATCTCTCAAACATAGTCGTTGGGAACAAAACACTTGACCACAAACGATGCCGCAGATGTCGATATAAGTAGGAGCCTTTGAACCCTGCAGTAACCTAAATTACCCCACCATAACGATTGTTCCGTTTTCCAGCGGTAGCCTAAACTCGTTCACCAAATTAAAGATGTGTTTTCTTAATTCTCATATTATAATTTCATGTTTATTACATCATTCCTTATATTTTCAACCTCCGAAAAGTGACGAATCAGTCGCGCTATGTGACTATAACAGTTTACTGAAATCATTAATCTAGTTATATACAATTTTCTAGCTCACTTTATGCGAAGGGTCATGTGTAAAATTGTCATCACTAGGCGTCCGTAGTCCGTTATTTTTTTCTAAAGATCTTCTTATCTGAAAAAAAAAAATGAAGGTATAGCTTTCAAACTTTGTATACTTGGTCTTTATGATGTCCTCTTCAAAGTTAGTGAAATTTATGCACGCCGACCAACCAACATTACTGCATTACCTAAAAATAGAATAGGGAGTCAGACCACATTTTTTTGTTTTGACATATAGCTTCATGTAGATAGAGAAAATCCGAAACAACCACTCTTCTTCTGCTTCAAAAGCTTAACTAAATCCTTCCCAATGTAAGCCAGGTCGCTCACTACGAACCAATCAATGTCATAATAAATTTTACACTCGCTACCTTTGAATATAAACACTCTAAACCGCAACAATTAGTAAATTTGTTAATATTTTTTGATTGAGAAATAATAATAAAATGTATATTAAAAAAGAAAGAGACTTTGTGTTGAATTGTTGAATTTAATTGTACACGTCGTTTTCTGATAGTGAAAAGAATATCACATCCTGAATTTTTATGGTAATGGTTTTTTATAAAGCTAACAAGTTTAAAAACAATCCATTGGAAATGAAAAATTGGCTTCAAAATTCATTTGTACTTGTCTTTTTTTATGTTTTCTGTTCCTTGTTTAAGAAGGGGGTCTATCTATGACTACTTCAGGACTGGATTTGAATCATATGAATTTTATTTAGAGCATGGGCCAATTGCATAACTGCGAGCAGCGCCTACTGGCATCGTTGAAGGCTGCTGGCGGTTGTCCATTGCGGTTTTTCTGAATTGCCGCTTGATTGTGGGCTATGTTGCGTGCACTTATTCCACATCTCATTATTTTCTATTGTAGCAAGTCTAGTATGAACGTATCTTTTTTTCTTGTTTTTTTCTCAGAAGAAATGTATCTTCTTTTAGGACAAGCACTCGTAACAGTGTTGACATTTAATTCTACTTTCCTAATCGTGCTTGTGAGACTTGTTAGACGATTTCATAAAATTTTTTATGTGTAAAAAATGTCTCAAGACATTTCCCAGACGTTTAATATTAGAAAATCGAGTATTTACCATCGGGAGTTTAAAAATTGTCATTACAAGGGACAATGTAATCAAATGAAATCTCTGTCAATATTTTATATGTTTTGTGATTTTAAAAGTACATTTTTTTTTCAGACTGTCAATGTTAAAAAGTCAGATGCATGAAATATTTGGAAATTATGCAGGATAGTGTTTAAAACAATTGGATTGTAGTCTGAAATCATGGAAGTGCATTCAAAAGTCTATTAACGCAGAAAAGCTTTTAAAGAAGTTTCAGTTTTTTACAAGGTAAGTTCATTCGTACCTTAACAGTAAAAAGCTTTATTGAAATTTCTCGAATTATGAAAGAGTCGAGGCGCAGAAATGATTTAACATTGCCAAACTTTGATAACATGGTACATTTTCCCGCTACTGCTTTATTTTGAATCCGGTGATGTTTATCTGTAACGGACGTGACCTTTATTTGGAAGGCTTTGTACAAAGCTATAACAACCGTGAAACCAAAACTTTCCCTTGCTCCAGCATACGTAGTTTACGTCTCACAACTGATTAATTATTCAAGAGCATGTGATGAGTATAAAGACCCTGATAGAGCAACACGGCTGGCAAGCAAATTGTTAACACAGGGATACGTTGCTCCCAGATTGTTGTCACCACTCAAGAAATTTTACGGAAGACATCATGTGCTTGCAGACCAATATGGGATTTCTATCTCTTAGATGAACACACAGATGTTGGTTTGACATAGAATCTGGTAATGTCATCCTTTCCGGATCTGACCAATTAAATAGATCTTTGGTAACGTAACAGATGTGCTAGAGCAACTGCTTACTCTTCCGGAGCAAATGAGTTCACTCTCCTTTCGACTTGAGTTCACGTTGCTAAACCGGTTAAGTTGTTATGTGTGATTTTTGTTTGTTGTGTGGTTTGTTTTGTTAATTGTGATGATTTTTTTTGTTTACCGATTTTGTCTTTGTCTTTTCGGTATAATGATGTATGATTACCCCTTTGCTTCTTATTCAGCTATTTTCAAACTTGCCATTTATCAACCACATTTTTACATTATGCTAATTACCATATATATGTTACAGTAAATTCGTGTAATCAGTAAATACGTGAATTTCCCAAAGCTGTCAGTAAATTCGTGTATTTACTGGGCAATTTAGGAAATACATGTATTTCCTGGATTGACCCGTAAATACGTGTATTTACTGATTTTTCTTTCACATTTTACACGTATTTACTGAACATGGTTTGTGAAACCAAATGTAGTATCTAACTCCAATCTGTAGGTTTAAAACTTCAAATTTTGTTTATGCTTAACATTTATTAAGGGCTTAATTAAAGTTTACAAGATTTTGGGTAATAATCAGAAAATACTGAATATATTTTTATAGTGATCGAGCTTTGTAAAATCCTTTTAATATTTAAAATCTGTGGTGAACATCGCTTATAATGCTTAGTGGCGCTAAATTTGTCATTGAAGGTCTACAATAAAGTGCTCATAACGTGATGTCAAGCCAGGTTATTTGGCACCAAAAAAAAACACGACTGGGACGTGTGCCCAAGGCGGTAGATATTGGGTGACCTAGCTTGCCATAATCAGTCCCTTGTGTTCCAAAAATCCCCCAATGCATCATCATTTCATGTTCATTTTGTCATCCCTTCCATGTTCATCTCCCCCCATAGTCCAAATCATGCTGTTAGTTTCTGTCTGTTTAAAAAGCGTTTTGTTTATGAATGAAATATTGTCTTTCAAAATGAAACAAACAACAATTTACTTGATCAAAATTAGGTTGAATAAGAAACCAAAACAGAAAACTGACAACCCCTGCGGACGAGGGCAACCCTTTTCAGCCACCTAGGACACAATTGATATATCTGTGCGCTGAGCACTTACCCGATGTCATCTCATACCAAGACCCTTAATTGACAAGTTAGGCTCTGCTGCAGACCTATTCGCCACTCGGGCACTGCATAGAACTAATAACCATAAAGCTATGTAGAATATGTAACAAAATTGAAAATGTTGAGAAAAAAAAACAATTCACAAACATTTTAAATTTATGAAAAATAGTAAAATGCTTATAACATTGTTTTTGTATTGACTTTATAACAAATTTGATACAGAAAATTCTAATCTACAAAGTTTTATCTTCAAAAACAAGTATCAGTAAAAACGTGTAAAATCTCCTCAAAAGTTTAGGAAATTCATGTATTTACTGACCATTTTTAGTAAATACATGTATTTACTGGGTGCCTTAGTAAATTCACGTATTTCCTAAATTTCAGTAAAAACGTGTATTTACTGATTACACATATTTACTGTAACATATATACAAGTATTGCCTATTCTGTATAGAAAAACATTTTTGTGGCGTCAATATCTTGAGACAAAGTGCAATGAATTTCATAAAATATATGTGTTACAATGAAATGCTATTTTGGTATAGCTTTTTTTCCATTTTAGTATGCACCCTCATTACATATATAAAGCATAAATGACGAAACTTCAAAGTTTTAGACTTTATACAATTTTTGTATGAATTTGGCCAGATATATCCTTTTAATATAAAGTAAGCTAAATGTTACGAAGATCATTTACCCGGGCATTTACCCTGTCCATTGAATTCATCGTTAGTAGTTACTTGGATAATACTTTTCAGTTTAGCGGTCCTTAGTGTTCAGCCTACAGATTTATAAGATAGCTAGAACTTTTTTTTAAAAGGCACGTTGTGACTAAATATAAAAAAGGTGTGTTATATCAAGTATTGACCCGCTTTCAGTTCCTGGGCATCTGAGTTCACTCTCGTTTCGACGTAAGCTTGCATTGCTGATCGCAATTTGGTTGTTGTTGGTGTGTGTGTGTGTGCGTTTTTTTCATGAACTGATTTTGTATTAACCTTTTCGAACTTTAAACATTCGAATGCCCTTTTGGTAAAAAGTACTTCATTGTGTTTTTGCATTGAAAAATTGGAACTTCCCGAAGCCGCTGTAAGTGATCGAGTCGTTTAAGATACTAAGACCCTGACTATTCTCTAGTGTTGGGTATACAAATTTTCTTTTTCCTCCTTTCATTAACTCTTTTGATGTATACATTTTTCTTTTTTAGCTTTAAGTCTTATCGAAATTACTACTAAACTAACATTAATATTTGATAATACATAGTATTCATGTAAAAATTGAAGAAGAAATACTTCACATGTAAAACCGTCATTTTCCATTCAGAAGATTGTATAAAACACAAGAAGTCAACATTGCCCAAGCACAATAGACGATAATGAGATGTGGAAGAAGTGTACGCGACACAAACTACAAAGGGCACTTAAAAAAACCAACAATGGAAGACAGCCAGCAGTCATCAACTTGACTTGCGGTCTCTGTTCGTCGTCTTGCACTGGCTCAAGCCTATAATATATCTTTATTACCAAAGTAAATAACTATTGGTTTACAATTCAAAATTACAATTTTAACAAAGTCTTCAAAAAATATAGTAATGAAAGTCAGAAGGCAGTGATACAATATTAATACAATTTAGAATTACAACAGTTCTTCCCTTAATTTAAATGCTCTGCATATGAATTTTCCCAAATTACACAGCTCTTTAACATTATTAACGCTCATTAGTTGAATAAACTTATACATCGATCGTTTTCTCCAATAGTAGGGTTCAATCAAATTAACTCTAAGACCATGATAAACTTTACATTTCAAAATAAAGTGCATTTCATCTTCAATTTCTAAATTACATAAAGAACAAAGTCTTAAATGTCTTGGAATGCCCAAAAATCTTCCAGACTCAATAAAAAGATTATGACTACATAAACAAATCTTCGTAATACATGTTTTATAAATATTTGGAATACCTTTTACTAAATAAAATTGCAAGCATAAGTTATCTACCATATATTGATAATTATATCATTTCACACTATTTCTTAGTAAGCTATCACACTCTTGTTTAAAATTATCTAATAGTCGTTGCCTAATACTAGCAAGTGATGAAGCACAAAAGCTTTTTTGATGACAAAACACTAAAGTCTAAAAATGCAATGCATAAGATTCAATACCAATCCCCAAAGAATCACCGAAAGACCCATTTATATAAACATTTAGAGCAAATCCAAAAAGCACAGGGACAAACAAAAGTCTTGTTAAAATAACCAATGTCATAAAAAAAATCAAAAATGACAAAATCAGCATGATAAGGTTGAATTGCACACAGATAACACTGTAGTAAAAAATTCATGAAAAATATTAACCTTTTACTTAGGCAAAACATTTTATTAATGATCCATACAAAAATCATTCCTCTGTTTTTCTACAAGATACGAAAGGTTCATTTGAGAAGTTGAACACATTCAAACAGATTATATATCAGCTTTTCTTATTTCCTACTGGTTTCAATTTAACAAGAAATTAAGGAGAGGATTATGTTCAATATTTGGTGTCGAACTGATGGGTGATATTGCATTAGCAGTGATAAAACTGAAGGTTAGAAGTCAATTTCATCGATTAAGTAATAAGCCTGTTTATCATTTAAGATTAATGATGCTGTGTTGACGACTAATGTCTTTGATGATGCAGCCAAAACTCAGAAAAAATGAGAAATACCTTCGAGTAAAGATGTTCTTATTAAAAAAAGTTTTATCTCTTTTCACCGAATTGACATGTTTTGTTTAAAATTAGATTTTTTAAAGTACACTTAATACTGTTTAGTCTTAATGCAAGAAGGTAAATGTACTAAGACTTAAAAATTTGAAAACATGTCAATTCTATTTTTTTTGTCGCAGAAATATCAGATTTGTATACCCCCACTCGTAAGAGAGGGGGCTATATTGCAATCACCTTGTCCGTCCGTCCGTCCGTCTGTCCGTCCGGTTCAATTTCTCTGCTTCTACTGGATGGATTGGTTTCAAATTTGGTACACAGCTTCAGCATGATGAGTCATACCATGCCTCCTCTTTCCAGGTCAGTCCATCATCTACTTCTTGTTTTCTTGGTTGACTTAGACTTTTTTAGGGTAAAAAATTTGAAATGTGAAATTTTTCGTAACAGAATTCTCGGCTTCTACTGGATGGATTGGTTTCAAATTTGGTACATAGCTTCAACATGATGAGTTGTACCGTGCCTCCCCTTTCCAGATCAGTCCATCATCTACTTCCTGTATTCGATCCGACTTAGACTTTTTATGGTAAAAAATTTGAAATGTGAAATTTTTCGTAACAGATTTCTCGGCTTCTACTGGATGGATTGGTTTCAAATTTGGTACACAGCTTTAGCATGATTAGTTATTCCGTGCCTCCACTTTCCAGGTCAGTCCATCATCTACTGCCTGTTTTCCAAGCCGACTTAGACTTTTTTATGGGTCAAAAATAGACAATTTTTCGTAACAGATTTCTCGGCTTCTACAAAAGGGATTGATTTCAAATATGGTATACAGCTTGAGCATGATGAGTTTTGCCGTGCCTCCCCTTTTCAGGTCAGTCGGTCATCTACGTCCTGTTTTCTGAATGGTCGAGTGGGGGTATGCTTAGCACGACTTAGTGCAACCCCTTGTTTAATTCAAAATTGTTTCTTTCCTTGTAATGCACATAGTCGATATCCTCGGTGCTGGATTTGGCTTCCTTGTTCGAACGTTTTGGTTTAGACTACTTTTCGTTTTTAACAGTTTTGGAATTTGACCATTCAATGTTTTGATTTAAAAATAAATGCTACTGATGAAAGGTTACTCCTTGAAATATCGATATATAGCATATCCAAATTAACCGTTTAAACCCGCGTTTTGGTATTTGTAATTTTGAGCGAAAGAAATGTAAATGTTTTGAAATGTGCTTGCCACGGTTGGCTCAGTAAACGCTTAAGATTCAACTGAAGAGTCGTAAAAACGAATACCTCTTGATTGGTACCACTGCAGCTAACAAGAAACTGTTCCATTGTAACTTATATTGTTTGGTTTTATTCTTGCTTGATATGAATTGTGTGTCCAAATTCATGCCCAAAGTACGCACTAAAATCATATAACAACTCATCAGTTTGTTCAAAAGCAAAAAAAAAAGCAATGATACAAAGTGTTTAAATATGTCAAAAGAAAAAATCCCATGAAGAATTGAAAATGAAAATCGGTCACCTGAATTATTTTATTCCTTCGATAGTTAGGAAAAAATGGACCTATACATCGTTTCGTTGTTTTATTAAAAATAAACGAGCAGTTTATTAGTTTTTCGGCCTTGTTCTGTTTATTTGAAGGAATTTTGCGTCATACAAAAAAAAACATCAAAACACATGTACAAGGTGAATTGTAATAAAAGATACTGTTTGATTGTTCACATGTTTATAATTGTTTAATACACCTGCTAAATGCGTATGTTTTTCAAGTTTCACAGAAGTTTTGACTGAAGAACATAAGTTTGAACCGAATTAAATACATGTTTTGAATTCTTCTTTGAAAACCATCTGCTTATTAGCACATGCTGGATTGTGTTGTTAAATACAGGATTTGTAAAGTATTAAAGAACCTTTTCCATCAAAGAGAATTCCTTGGGCTTTCATTGGATACGTTTGAAGAGATGTGTAATGTTGTTAGTGAATCAGGAAGTTTAAGGTTTGCAATCATGATATAATCCAGGATTTTCTTTTGTACATTAACTAAAATATAGAAAATGTTTTAGCAAGAACAAAAAAAAGAGAACTACACTCATTCATCAAATGCTATAACCTTAATTGTTATGAATGCAGGTTGATTATATAAAATCGTCTATAACAAGGATGATTGAAACTTGATGCAGTTTCGAATGTCTCACAAAATAAGCCCCATGAATCTCATGGGATAAATGGACAGGTGTTCCCTTAATTATAAATACAATTTATACTAAAGTCCCAGTGGTAAGCAAAATGCCAGGAATTCCTCGTGGGAAATAGCCATGTTTCTTGCATGTTAAATGTAAGATCTGTAGGATCCCCTGTAGTAGACTTAAACACCCTTAATACCAATTCAAGTTTATCTTTCCCGATTGGCCTGGTGTCCCCATTATCATGATTTCATGCTTATTTTATCGTACCTTTCATATTCGTAAAATTTAAGTTACCTGTATCAGCTATTTTATATTTACATTGCAAAGTGATTACTACAAATGTATTTTGAACACCAAATTAGGAAGAATTTTGAAGAAAAAAATTGTTACATGTTATACATATATTCTCGACGAAAATGCTAAGACTGTGAACGTAGGTAAAGTACGCTTATATTTATTTTTGTTTATGATTAAGTAACGAATACATGCCCAGAGGTATAGTTTCTTTTCTCCTGACACAATTCTGAAAATTCTCGATTACTTCTTGGAGAAAGTTGGATTTCCTTCCATGACTATGTAAAATAATTTTTCGGCTTTGTCATCTATAGATTCCGACTGATTCATGGACTCGATTTTGTAATTTAAGTTTAATTACTTCTTTCAATATTATCTAAAATCAAAGAGGAAACAATGCATAACTTGCATAAGCATATGTTTACATCCGTTTATATAAATGCCTAAAACGGCAGGTTTTTGTCTGTAATAGTTTTTGTTTCGTGACATAAAAAATATAGGTTAATACTCATGGAGCCGACGTAATGAGGATCGTAATATAGGCGCTCGCAAGAGAAATTAAACAAATTGCAGGCAATATATGTTGGATCTATCCAATTAAAGTGATCGTTTCTGATGGGTCCTCATTGAGATATCGTACCATCTCCCAAATGGTAAAACGCTATGTCCGTTATAAATATCTTTTAAATCAGCTTATGCTGAAAAAATTTTGTTTTCGAAGGACAAACTAGAGTCCTGAATCATGTACTCTTAGCTAGCTAGGTACTGGGTTTGGGACATTTGTGTTTAAGTCATAGATTTACCCCTTTGTAACCTAGTTTTACCTAGGCCATAAAGCGCAAAGTGTCCACCTGTTGAGTCCAAACTGAAAACAGAAATATTCTTAATCCATTTAGTGGTAACCGAAGTGGTTTTTTTTTTTTCTTTTTGTGACTTTAAGTGACAATTACTACCAGACCATAAGGCAAAACTTACGCTTGCTTCTTGAAATGCCTAAAGGACAGGGCAGGCAAAAATAGATTTTGAAAAATAAGATAAAAATGTAAATTGCATTACGTTGAAGTATAAGACTCAATAAAAACAGGATATATGTATGTGCAATTTTTTATTAAAAGAGAAATAAAACTTCAGGTCAATGTTGGTATAGATACTCATGAAGCTTACACTTTTTCCGATCAATTTATTTTCAGATCTAAAATCACTATCCGTAAAAGAATATTAAGCAAGGTTTTAATTATTGGAAATCAAACATCGATCGCCAAAGAATTCCTTGCAAATCAGGAATCTCATATCCAATTTTAACGTGATGTAAAGTTGCTCTTTTTGACAGCATTTTAATATTACTCTTTTGAAAGTCCATGAAGAAAATTTTCTTTGTTAGCTGTTGAATACGTTGCTGTAGAGATTGTGTTTATTTCAATGTAACGAATGATATGAAAGTGGAAAGAAATAGTTGCAAATCATAAACTCCTGAAAGGTAAGCTTTGTAGAGATATTTTATACCATTTGGTTACCATTTGTAACCATTAAAATTAAGGGTTTTACCTATATTATAATAATTCTTAGAGCATTTATCAATTGTAAAAAAAAAATTTTGACTGGTATTTTTTCAAAAAAGGTAATAAAATGTTTTTACCGATCATCATTTTTCTAGTATAGGACTGATTTCGGTGAAATACCTTTTCTTCTTTTAAAGTAATAAAACAATTGTAGGAAAATAAATTAACTCAATTATCGTTCTAACAAGGGGGATTGATAGCATTAGCTGTGTAGGAAGTAGCATTCCTTTAAAATTTTCCCTATTTTTGATTAAGATGTTGTGCAATCGCTTTTACCTATTTGATCACTGCAATGGATTTCAAATAGTGTTTCTATACTCATGAAGTATAAGTTTGTATACAACATGTATACATTTGTATATACATGTATTGAAATTGCGTTATCATGATTTGAATGAAAATGGTGTATTATTTTTTTTCCATAATTCATTTTTGGCCGGATTTCACTAGTGAGAATCCGGGTTATAAAAGGGTGAATGTCGGGCGGCGTGCGGGCGGGCGGGGAAATTGCTTTCGTAACAGTTTTCTCAGTAACTACTAATCACAGCCTCTTGGTATTTAGTATGCAGCATCAGCATGTGCTATCGTAACGTGGGATTGGATTTCAAGTCTGTCGCGCACCTACTTCCTGTTTACCGACTTTGTTATTTTCTTACATAAATGTTCAGTAATAGACAATTTTCGTAACAGTTTTCTCAGCAACTACTAATCACAGCTTCTTGATATTTGGAATTCAATTTCAGGTCTATGGCTTATATACTAGTATTTCCTGTTAAACGAAATCCCACCATTTTTGTCCTTGACCCATTTCCTTCATATTTTAACAAAGGTAGAAGCCTTGAAAGATAAATTGTGCACCATGCCAATTTTGATTTATTATAAAATTTTCACGTTTAGAATTTTTAAAGAAGCAAAGGTGTACCAAAGGGGTAATCAGTATCATAAAACCGTCAGGACAAAGACAAAACCGGCAGATAAAAAATCATCACAACAAAACAAACCACAAAACAACATAAAACACACAAACATAACAACAAAACCGCATTCAGCAACGTGAATTCAAGTCGAAACGAGAGTGAACTCAGGTGCTCCGGAAGAGTAAGCAGTTCCTGCTTGCTATAGCACACCCGTCACGTTGCCAAAGACCGATTTAGTGTTGGTCAAATCCGGAAAAGATGACAATACAAAACTCTATGTCAAACCAACATTTAGTTTTCTGTTATTCATACTAAATATGGAAAAAAAAATATCATGCTTTTAGTTGGAAGAATCCTTCTCATGTTTGCAACCTGCAAGTGCGCGACTGTTGAAGCGACCCTATATAGCAAGCGAACTAATATCATTAGTTTTGTATTTTAAAGTTTCGAAGAAAACATTAGGTGTGAAGACGAGAAATTATTATACTTTAGAACTTTTCTTCATTAAATGCAAAAAATCCTGTTGGCTTATTCACAGAAAACGAATATTTTTGTTGGGTATAATAGTTCGGAGTAAATTACACTGGAAATAGTACTTAATTGACACAGCTAGCCTGGCTTAAGTCACGGAGTTTACCGATTCAGTATAATCAAATATTTGTTAACTCGGCACTCATAAAACAGTATATTTGTTACGCTGCACGCGTAAGGTAACTAGTACAAGTAAGTACCTCGGAGAAAAATGTATTTTTTACCTCTTGGCTAATACGTACAACCCTCCAACTGTAAATCAAACATAAAAATAAAATTTAGTTATACTACAACTGAATCACCCCTTGTAATGTTTCTATATATTGCTCCTTAATATGTTAACACTTTCATATCGTTCAAACTATAGTCTACAATTTAAAATTGCTTATACAAAAAAAAAAACCAAGCAATTTTATGTACATTCTATGGTAGTTTTGTTGATCTTTTGCGATATAATGATAGGTGGACTATATGGATCGTTTTTGTTTTTCGCTATATATGACTGGTATACTGGTCTAACTATTGATATCTGGTAGTCTCTCAGAAGTAAGATTACGTTTTGAGTTTCAATGTACAATTTCAAATTATCTTTCTACTTAAAAGTTTCTTAATCTACAATTTACTGATTATGGCTATTTAATGCAAAATAAATGGCGTGCTTCACTTTACCATCATGTAGTAATGACATCGGTTTAAAGAGCTTATAATATCCTCAGAAATAATTAACGTTTTACGTTTCCTAAATTTGCAACACGGATATGACGCAAAAGAGCAATTAGGTACTCTTTTTCTCTTGACAAGTTAAGTCAATGAAGCCATAAACCCAATTCTGCTGTACACGTGCACAGAAAGTAGAGACGAGGAGAAAAAAAATCTTAAACAGAAAAGTTTACATTCAGACAAGATATAAGCAATGAATATGTAATCTGTACAATGGTTACGGTTTGAGATCTGTGTGAAACAGAAGCATATTTTTTGGGGTCATTGCGGCTTCTCTGACACGCCTAGAGCTTTTTCTATTTGTAAAGAGATTTTTTATTATGAAAAAAGATAGAGAAAGTAGTTTATATCTCATTTTTCCTTTATCCAGTCTACCCCCGAAGACATTATTAGGGTCCCCCGAAGTAAGCTTAATTAACCTATTTTTAACACATCAAACCACCTTTATCCCTTCATCGTCTTATGTTCATTTTATCACCTCTTTCTTTTCATCTTTCTGATACAGCTGAATGCGTCCAGCTTGGGAGCAAAGCAAACACACATTAAAAAAAGCACATATCATTAAAATTTATAAAACATTTCTACTTTTTAAGTTAATGTCTTAATGAACTGTTTGGTCAGGGCAAAGTTTTGATTATCCACCCTGTTTGACCGAAGCATAGAAGCTTTGTTAATATCCTAAGACTATATGAAATAATCCGCAGGCTGCAAATCTGTTTTTCAAATTTCTATACAAATGAACCCCGATTTGAGTCCAACTAGTATTCCTGTTAGATAAAAGAGAGGTTCTGTACGCTCGTCTGTTGGATTACCCCAGCGTTTTGACAACTTTCAAGAAGCGTTAGTACGGATAAAAAGAGATGAAAATAAAATACATGCAAACATAGTGATAAATTCTCCATGTTGGCCATGTTTTATCTCATAGTGACAAAAAGATTGCTGACAAAATCAAGTCATCCATCAAATTTTGACGTTAATCAGTTTGTTGACGCAACAATCACAAGATCTTTGTTGAATTTCAATAACCAACTGTTATAATGTCAGTTATCTTTTAGCAGCGTGTGTAATGAAACGATGAATAGCGTTGAAATTGTTGAAAGGAATGGAATCAAAGCCATTAAGATTTTCTGAAAAAGGAACTTTGTTTTTTTTTATTTTGTTGTTTTAACGAAGTGACAGGTGTTGTACAGGGCTGCTCTTGCATAATTTATAGTTGTATTTTATCAATGGAGACTGTTATCTATTTTAAAGCTACTGAAACATAAACGAGGGATAATAAGCCCAAAAGTATTGTTAACGGCAAATTTGTACCAAAGAGGCAATCAAATATCGTTAATCTGAAAAGACAAAGAAAACATCGGTAGACATAAAATCAGCGTAGGAAAAAAAAACCATATAACAACCAAACCAAAATCAGCAACGCGAACTCATGTCGAAACGAGAGTAAAGTAAAGTGTTCCGGAAGAGTTAAGAGTTCCTGCTTGCTATAGCACACTCGTCCTTTTGCCAACGATCGATTTAGTGTGGGTCTTATCTGGTAAGGATGACAAAACTAACCCTTTTTGTCAAACCAACATCTGCGCTCATCTGAGAGATAGAAATTCCATATTTGTCTACAAGCACATGATGTCGTCTATAAAATTTCGTGAGTGACGGCAACAACCAAGGAGCAACGTAAACATGTGTTAACAATTTGCACGTCAAACGTGACGCTCTATCAAGGGAGTCACAATACTCCCCACAAAATCTGGAATAACGAATCATTAGTGATACGCAAACTCCATAGGCTGGAGCGGGTATATCGTTACTACACATAAAGGGAAAGTTAACGATTGGAAAGTTGAAATGATCACTTTTGTTATAGATCCCTGTTCAAAGCCTTCATAGTGTGCCAATTTCGAGATATCAATCCGAATATACAATGGCCCTCCTAGAATCTGTAGTGTTTCTGGGAATATATGAGATGTAAATAATTACAAGAGGATTGTTTATTGATATCATCAAAATAAAACAAGTCTACGATCCTTTTTGTCTAGAAGTCTTTGAGTAAGTCATATGAATGAAGAAACAAATTCGCAAGCAATGGTGAACAATTAGGGATGCCAATATTGTCTGCTGAAAAACACTTCCACCAAACTGTACAAATATGTTGTCGATAAGAAAGTAGAGCATTTCTATTTTTTATCTTCTGTAAATTTGTTCTTAGACTCATGGATAACCAAAATAAGTCTTTTTATAATCGACTATTAGATATTTGATAGACGCTATTCAGTTCTGGAGACTTAAAGCATGTGAATCAATGGCAATATTAATAGAGTGTATATTATTTTAAACACCATGATTTTAAGTGTATCTCTCCTTTCTTTCCTATCATACACTCATTCGTTTTGTTAACAATCTGTATAATTTATATTTTTGGCATTTTTAAAAATCAGATCCATGTTTCAATAATACGGTAATAAGACAACGGTCAAAAACCTATGGCAATTTGTCTTAATGATTAGTTTGAATTGCTGTTTTAGTTTGGTTCATGTGGCATTAATGATGAAAAATAGAACTTGTTACAAAAAGTAGTAACATTACCTTCTTAGTTTTTCTATTCATTTGTTTGGTAGATTGATATAAATTGACCAATCAAAGGTGGAATTAAACTATTTTTTTTATATTTCTACAAATTGGACGGAAAAAAACAAACTAGTAAAAAAAAAGGCAAAGTTATAAAAGAAATGACCAATGACTATAAAAAACCAATATTTATGTTTTAATGTTATTGTTAGTTTATCCCATGATTACCACGAAACCCTACTGGTTTAGTCCTAGTGTATGCTCTTAAAAGTAAAAAGTGGCCTTCGAGGTCAAAACTTGCATTTAAGGAAAGATATTTCAGACGTTTAAAGAAAGTAAAATTTATCCATCGACTGCACAGTAAGATTTACTTTGCTCGGACAGATACAGAACACTGCATTGCATTGGGACTAGTATTTTTGATCAATGTAAAAAAGGAATACAAATGACAACAAAGTTCCAGACAATTAAATTTGCTACGCCTGATGCGCGTTTCGTCTATTCAAGACTCATTAGAGGCGCTCTACCAAAAATATTGAAAATGCCAAACACTGTATGATTATGAAGAGCATAGAACAGTATAACCAAAAATACCAAACTGGGGAACCAAATTATTACTAAGATGATCAACCTATGTCTGGGGTAGGAAGAACCTTAGGGTTAAGACAATTTTGAAATTTAGACGGATAATTTAAAGCTTTGATGTATTCTCCAACTCAAAAGTGTTGGTGCCGGAGCGGGCTAACCTCGGGGAATTTAAACTCTACCAGCAGTGCTAACCTTCACGTGTGTTCGAAATACAAATGACAACAAAGTTCCAGACAATTAAATTTGCTACGCCTGACGCGCGTTTCGTCTATTCAAGACTCATCAGAGGCGCTCTACCTAAAATATTGAAAATGCCAAACACTGTATGATTATGAAGAGCATAGAACAGTATAACCAAAAATACCAAACTGGGGTAATTAAAATTAAATTAATTCTGTTTTTATTTTCTATCGAGAAATTGTTACAATGGTTAAATATGTATTTATATTTCCACCACATGGATTGTTTATTTCAACAAGTAGTCAAATGCTCATTAGTAATTATATTGTTACTCTACCCTGATTATTTTCATTTAAAACAATAATTAGAAACAAAAACATTGATTCAAAGCATTTAACAAGGAACATAGTTAGGTCTGTCTGGTGGTTAAGAGATGATTTATTACACATTTGAGACTTCCAGACGTGTTAACTTGAGATAATTACACAATGAAATAGGTAACATCTTATCTAGCTTGACAAAGAGCTTCCCTTGATGTAGTAGAGAGTCAGGTCATTAATCATAACCGACAGTCTGTTCTAGCTATACCCCTAAAGCTTTAGTAGTTGATCAAATTTCAATTAACCAGAAAGTAATATAAGGACACCGTAAGTCAATATTGTGTAATTTGTATAGATCTAAGAAGTCCCTTTTCCATTGGCTATTCTACGCGTAATTGTCCAAATAATGTTTCATGAACGGCGTTCGTAGAACTGAAGCGCAAAAAAACATTCCTTTCTAAGAAGATTTGAACTATTAAAGAGGTATGGCACTTTGGTCGAAACTTGTAATTATTCATATCATTGCGAACAGGTGTTCATAACTATGTTCTAAAATTTAATCTTCTCCCATGCATTTTGGTTTTCAATAATGCTCTCTACTCATGTGGCTACCGCAACAAATTAACTGCTATTTTGGTTCCCATACCATGCCCAGTATTTCTAATAATTGTTCATATTCATTTAATAAATCACCTGCTTACGGTGTTTATATTTCATACGTTCTTTGATATGTCAGGGCTTCTACAATTTTTTAAAGAACCGCTGTCTCCGTGACCGACTATTGGACCAAGGTTATATAAAAATACGTTTCATACGATCTCTGAAAAAAGTTCCTTCGTTATCAGCCACTGGTGAAAAAGAAAATCAAAGTTATGTTAAACGTAATGGTTAGTGATTGTAATGATAAGTGTTCGGTTGGTTGTTGTACTGAGAATATAATCTCAATATCCCTTTTATGTGTTGTGTTTTGTGTTATAACAGACCCTAAGATCGCAATAGAAGAGGGAGGTTTGGCGCGCCAAAAACCTGATTTTACCCATTTCTTTTGAAATGCCTGTTCAAAGAAGCAGAGGTACCAAGCAGGGGCATCCGAACGCCAAAAGTCCGAAAGGGCAGAGACAAAACCAGTAAACACCAACAAGAACGGGACGAAAACAGACAACATGCAAAACACGGAAACACAAAACACTGAATATCAATCAACAACGCGAACTCCAGTCGAAACAAGAGTGAACTCAGGTGCCCCGGAAGAGTAAGCAGTTCCTGCTTGCTATAGCACACCCGTCGCGTTGTCAATAGTCCATTCAGCGTGTCAAATCCGGTAAAGGAAGACAAAACAAAACCCTATGACAAACCAACATCTGCACTCATCAGTTCTGCTATTTTGTAATTACCTTTATTAATCATTATTTTCATATTCAATGCTCTTGTGTAACTTGTAGTGCTACCAGAGGGACCAAACACCAACTCACTCACTCTAAACATTCTTAGTGGTGTTGACTTCTAGTATACAGTTTTTGGCTTGATCTTTTCTGACGAGTCTAAGATATACGGTGCTAACCTATTCATCTGGATCTTTTCTGTAAAATCCTTTTCAAATGCAAAACGTTTGTGTGAATTTAAGTCATTTGCTTCTACTATAAACACTGAAAACTAAATATAATACTACAGAGGAAGAAACAATAGGTAGTAAAAATTCTGCAATAGCTTGAACAGTTCATTTTAAGCAGTTCGAATGTGTTTGATGTCTTAATGTAAATATCAAAGCGTGGTTTTGGACTTTGATTTAAAACCTTTTAACGTTGTACTTTGGATCACAGGCGAAGCAAAAAACTATCTAGTCTTGTCATAAATCTATTATTAATTGACATAATTCATACCAGTTGCTGACAGTGAATGTATACATTGCATTTGCGAAATCGTGTAGTAATTGTCAGTACAAGTAATTTTAGTAATATTTACAACTGCTTTCAGATATTGTTGAAACAGTGTAGGTAAAAGTCATTATTGTTTCATAGTGAGCCTAGTTTCTAGAAATGTAATTGTTTGGTACTTTGTGTTTTACTTCCACGGGATTGAGGATATGGTCTTCTTTGTTTCTTGGGCTTGTGTTATAAAAGCACAGTTTTTTTTAGATTGTAAGCTTTATTAATACCACACAGGCTACTTTTAGTAAATGAATCGACCGCAGCAGTGTCAAGCTTGTTGGTTAACGTCAGTTTAAAAGGACCTATGAATACAATCCGGGTCAAAACGCTTTAGTTTTTGTGCTTTATCTAGGAATATAGATAGGGGGAGGTTGTATTTGTATACATATTATATGTGCCTGTCCTAAGCCAGGAATCTTTGAGAAAGCTTTTGTTTGTACTTGACTTTTTGATGTTTTCTGTTCCTTGTTTAAGAAGGGGGTTTATCTGTGACTAATTCAGGACTGGATTTGAATTATATGCATTTTATTTAGAAAATGGACCAATTGCAGAACCGCAAGCAGCGCCTACTGGTCTCGTTGAAGTCTGCTGCCGGTTGTCCATTGTGATTTTCACAATTGCCGCTTGATTGTGGGCTGTATCGCGTACACTTATTCCACATCTCATTATTTTCTATATTCATAGTCGTAGAAAAAATGTGCCCCTGGTAGTTAAATGGGAGTTTTACCTTGCATACAGTGTCGTTAGGCAATTATGAAGAAAGCCTGATAGCATACCATAGGGGTGTACTTTTAGAGAAAATGCGTTAAAGATTACTGCTGCAATTAACGGTATGAAAAGGTCCAATAATAAATATCCTTTAATAGGTGTTATGCGCGAACTGAACATCCCTCCATTTTCTAGTGGCAATGGAAATTTATTTACCCTAAGATCGTAATGCTCCCCTTCTCTTTTAGGTAGTTTTGTTATTACGTTATTTACCTTACAAATTACTTTTAAATCATAAACCTTTCAAATTACTTTTAAATCATCTTTTCGTGATTTTATCACCCCTTTCATATTCGCCTCCTAATAGTCGAGTTTGCGCTGCTTAGTAGTATCCCAACAAACAACTAAGTGCTGGTTATTAGCTCCTATCAGGGTGGATTCAAGGAAAGAGGGCATGGGGTTATCCCTCTTTTGTCAAAAATAAAGGTTGGATATATAGGGAAAATTCTGGATCTGCCACTGATTGCGAAGTTAATACACTATTAAGGCTTATCTGAAAATAAGTTAATAGGTGCTATAATCATATCAATCTGTATTTTCCATGTATAAATGTTTAATTTAAAGAGATTAAAATGCTACATAAAATGACAAAAATATCTCTTATATGCCAAATGCGATTAAAAATTAAGATTTATTTCTAAAGAATTAGTGTTGTTTCAGTGCTTTGTAATATATATGACATATATTGAAATCATAATTCAGCTTCAAAATAATAAGATCGTGAAGATGCACTAATAAAGTAGTGCATTTGTTAAGTTGTGCATTGAGATTTTAAAGTCACAAGTAATGATGAAATCATTTTGTGTTTCCATGTTTTTACATGTTGTCTGTTTTTGTCCCGTTCTTGTTGGTGTTTACTGGTTTTGTCTCTGCCCTTTCGGACTTTTGATATTCGGATACCCCATTGGTACCTCTGCTTCTTTCATAGTCGTAGAAAAGAATGTGCCCCTGGTAGTTAAATGGGAGTTTTACCTTGCATACAGTGTCGTTAGGCAATTATGAAGAAAGCCTGATAGCAGACCTGAAAGATGAAATCATAGCCAACCATAGCTCTTTTATGTCCTCTTTCAATATTCCAATGAAGGAGGAACATAAAGAGTTACCATATTTGTACTGGATACCTAAACTTCACAAAAATCCGTACAAAGAAAGGTATATAGCTGGATCTTCATCATGTTCAACTACAGAGCTGTCCGTTCATTTAACTAAAATCTTGTCTGCTGTCAAAGAAGGTCAACAAGCATACTGCGACACTATTTATAATCGTAGTGGAATTAACCATATGTGGATTTTGAAGAACTCAAAAGATTTGTTAGATCATTTTAAATCATTTTCTGAGGTTCACTCTTTGAAAACGTTCGATTTTTCAACTTTATACACTACCTTGCCACACGAAAAACTAAAATGTCGCCTGAAAAAACTTCTCGAAAAAGCCTTTTCAAACTCTAGGAATGTTGTTGTTTTGGGTTATAATTCTACATTCTTTTCCAAAACATCTTTCAAAGATAAAATTTGTTACACACTGGAACAAGTTTGCAGTATGCTTGATTTCCTCATTGACAACATATTTGTCACCTTCGGAGGAGACATTTTTCAACAACAAATCGGCATTCCAATGGGCACAAACTGTGCTTCTCTCCTCGCCGATTTGTTTTTATACTCTTACGAGACTGAATTTCTTCAGGGACTCGTAAAGAACAAGAAGATGAAAGAGGCAAGGTCATTTAATCTTACATTCAGATATATTGATGATGTCCTTTCTGTCAATAACACTTCATTTGGTAGATGGATTTCTTCGATATATCCTCCAGAATTGGAGATTAAAGAGACCACCGAATCAAATTGCTTCACGTCTTTCTTGGATTTGCACCTCGAATTTGACCCAGGTGGTCATCTCAGTACAAAAATTTACGATAAACGAGACGATTTTAATTTTCAAATTATTAATTTTCCTAATCTACAGAGCAATATACCTACTTCCCCTGCATACGGTGTTTATATTTCACAACTTATTCGATATGCCAGAGCTTGCACACATTTCACAGAT
This sequence comes from Arcuatula senhousia, assembly GCA_963971305.1. Lineage (NCBI taxonomy): Eukaryota > Metazoa > Mollusca > Bivalvia > Mytilida > Mytilidae > Arcuatula > Arcuatula senhousia. Next base: position 21,808,096 of record OZ020306.1, on the reverse strand, counting down.
TTTTTTATCAGACACCGATTTCTTCGTGACCGACTTTTGGAGCAGGGTTATAAGAAAAAAAGTCTCATAAGATCCCTAAAAAAGTTCTTTCTTCGTTATCAGCCACTAGTAGAAAAGTTCAAAATTGACTTAAAAGATATGATAGTTAATTGTTTTAATTAGTGTTTGACTGGTCTGCTGTACTGAGATTATCACCTCAATATCCCTATTGTGTCTCACAACTATGTTGTGTTCTATGGTCATTACCGGATCCTAAGATCGCAATGGAAGAGGGAGGTTTGGCGCCATAAAACCTGGTTTAACCCACCATTTCGTTTGAAATGCCTGTACCAAGTCAGGACCATTGCGATCCACCAATTCTCCGGTATGACTGATTCGTTCTTGTCATTTTCTCTGGACTATGAGATTGATCATTCAAGTTCGGTAGTTTTGTTATTACCTTTATTGGCTGTTTAAACATATCATTTCAAAAATTGCATCAGACTTAGAATTGATAAAACATGAAAAAAGGTTTTAATACGGTTTTATATGTTATTTTTTTCTTATCATTTTTATTGCCTCTCAAGGGTGTAGAAATGTTTCTAAAATATGAAAACATATCCAATCATACTATGTAAAATATAGATGAATTAAGGTAATTAGTCTGGTTATATTAACGAGACTCCGTTATAGTGGTAATTTACCATACAGTTTGACCCCATAAACAATTTATTTCTTATATTCAGAATGATGGACGAAGCCAATAACGCAAAATATATCAATTAAAGTGGTTATTTCTCAGTGACATTTTATCATTCCACGGTACCATAGTATCACAAGTGATAGGTTAAGTATATGATACAGTCTAATGTGGTGATGAATTGGTATCTCTATGTCTGTATTTATCTTAGTACAAATGAGCCACGTCAGAAGCTGACCTTCTGATTATACTACGGTACTTAGGTTAAGAAATAATTGATGCTAATCTTTAATTTTATGATAATGACTAACACGTGCCACATTATTTCAAAAGAACCACTTTAGCGGATGACCTTGTAGTAGCTGTTTGTTTGGTATATTGTAAGTTCATAAATTATTCCTAATATTTTATTTCATTGTAAATGTTCAGGTTTGTTGCCATTTTAAATTTACATGTTTTTATTATTTTTTAACATAATGTAAAATAAGGTAAATACTATTACTTTACATGTTTCAATCACCAATAATATATAGAAGATGAATAAACAATCAAATGAAAAAAAACCCCACAAGAATTCATAACTCTTGAGCATTTTTTTGGATTTAGTAAGAATACTTCTAGACTTGCTGAACATTCGCCACAAGAATAAATCAATAGGTATCTTAGAGTTACTGCTCTTTGTGCTGATGATGCATTCAGAAATAATTACATATATAAATCAGATATTTGCTTTAGCCAATTATTTAATTCAAAGATAATAAGTCTACTGATGACAAAGATTGTCACAAGCGTAAATGAAATGGATTATCCCATGCGTATATGAAGTCCAACTTAAAGCGTCTTTGCCTAAAACCAAAAGCAATTAAAGATTACATTGTGTTTTTTTTTTCAAGTAAGTTGGCTGAAAAATACTAATATGACCCAAGACAACACTTCTTATTCGTTCAGTTACACCCAACTCCCTTCTCATTTATCACAAATAAATAAGGCAACTCATCATAAACTGACAAAGGCGTTCAAAAAACAGAAAAGGCGTTCAAAAGTACCAAAAGTAATAATTGAAATAAGCACATCCAATACAAGCTTAGATTTGGAAAGAACTTGATAACAAATAAACGGGAGTCATTGCATCAAATGGAAGTTATTTATCAAACCCTTTTGTTTTGGTCAGTGGTACAGATAGCGTGCTTCGGCGTTGTAAAGATTATAGGCAGTTGAATCATGTCACTTTGAAAGAAAACACCAATGACTAGCTTTTTTGCTGTTAAGAACTAACTAGTTCTATAAAAAATAAACAAGATTGTATTTGTTATCCAACCGCCGTTGCATTTGGAGATTCTCCGGTCCACATTACAAGCTATGTAAAAGCAAACAAAGTTATAGCAAAGCGACCGCTATGAAAATATATATTAATTTAAACTTCTTTTGTTTGTAAATTATACAAAATGAATTGTAACAAGTAATTGCATTCTTAGCAGTCCTCTCCGCAATACAGACATACACAATAAAAATAAACACAAGGTACAAGTACGTGCATTAAATAACATTTTGAATTTATAACCAAATTATATAGAAGGAGGAAAAACAAGGGGGATATAATAAATCAGTTAAATAAGAATAAATCGTTCAGGTCTCTTTCTGTTATCAAATAATTCTTCGAAGAAGGATGTTTTCTTCAAAAGAGAGATTTAAGTCTCCATGAGTATGTTGCAACATTTGTAGTAATATGAAGCCGATTTACATAATCTAAAAGTTTAGCTCTATGATACAAAATATTTTCGAGAAACAAACAAATCCAAAAAAGAAGTATGGTTAGAAAGGCATAACCACGTCTTTTTATATTTCTTGCTTCTTGTTTTTATCTAACGTTCAACTAATTTTTCCTTGACATAATTCCCAATATTACGAAAAGTATAAAGCTTATAATATTAATCTCTCTTGTTTTAAACTATTCTCCTTCATATTGGTAATACATCATTGTTCTTTATGATATTAAAAACACAAAACTGGTATTAAGTTTCCTCATTTGTTACATAATCTGACAGTTAATGACAGTTTATGACGATGTCGTACAATTGAGCAGTAAACCTATTGTCATTATAAATAATTCATCAATGTTGTAAAGATACAATGTAATTATCACTAGAGTTGTAAAATTAATCCGTATTGCAGTGTCTATATTGCAAATTTGATATTTCTGCAATGTGATTTTATATTAATCATGTAGAAGATCCAAGAATATCAGCAGGACACGGCATTTTGCGTTCGTGACATTTTCCGTCTAGCTTGTCGTCTTAATACACGTTTTTTTCTTTCAAAGTAAAAGACATTGCAACTAACACAATTTCGCAATTTAAGGGGGTTTGCTCCTTTATCTTAAAGTAAATAATAATGGATAAAGTTGCATCTGTTTTAAAGAATATGGACAAATGATCAAAATAAGTAAGAAAAAATGTAGGTTTATGTGCTCTTTTTTTGAGCTATAAGCGTTTATAATTTTGATGGGAAATATATTCTCTCATTACTTTTGCATTGCTGCGATTGGCATCTTTTAACCTTAAATAAAATTTCATCAAAAATGTGAACTGCATATTCGGTGGACATATTCTGGAATACGAAAAAGAAAATAGGGGGTTCATATGCAAAAAAATTCAGCATAATAGATGGACAAACAAATATGAGGAGCAAACCTCCTTAAAACAGATGTTACTAAAACATTCAATACCGCTGTTTAAATGGGAAAAATACGTAATGATTTATATTTTTGAAGTAAAAAGGACAAAAAATCGAATGAAAAATGACAAATATCATAAAACATTTGAATCAGATATTTTGCAATTGGTCATTTCTTCTTTGTAGGCAAAGAAAGCAAGCATAGTCTGAGTCTTTAATAGTTTGAACCTAAAACGAAGTGTTCTCTCCCTGAGTATTTTTATTTATAAGGCGGTCCGTTTTACACGATAGTGGAGGAAACAGATTACCCGGAGGAAACCACAGACCTTGGGCAGGTAACTGACAAACCTAATCACATACAGATGGAGAAGTCTCGTGTTTTGTAAGTTACAAATCGGATTCGAACAAATAACTGTTGTGGTAATTGACTAATGATCAATTGCGTGGTAAATAAACCAGTGCTTTAGACCACTGGGCCACCCAGAACCCTAACGGAAGCCTGATTGTGGATAATTGAGGTTTAAAAAACGCCCATTGCAGAAATAACCTGGAGACACAAAAAATGTGAAATTTGTAGACCTTTCATTTTTAGTGGTATAGAACAAGCCCTTACCATTCAATAATTTCATTTTCCCTATGTTTTGACGTGCTTTTGTGAAATGTTTTGAGCTTATTTCAGTTATTTGTTGCACGCTTGATATATGACATACATGTACGTTGCCGTAGAAAAGTTTCTTATTGCATGATAATACCAAAATTCTATAACAAACAAAAATCTGCCCGTCTGAGTAAAAATGTAGATCTACCTGTCATAAAAAATCTTGGTGTATAAAGATAACGAAGTACAAAATACTATAATAGATTTTGACTTTACTTAGTCAAGAAAATGCTAAAAAGTATAATTCGAAAAATCACTATTGAAGAGCGTAATTTTAATGTAGGAGAAACAAACATTACATCAATTGAATTAGCGTACTTCTAACCGGTCAAGTTTGAAATGAAAAAAAAAACCCAGCCGATTGAAAGGCACTAAAAGAATGTAGGTCACTTGTTAGATTGCAGCTCTTATGCGATGCACTTGTTATCATATTACACGTGTTATTCTTATTCACTTGTAAAGTTTTATTTTTTTATTAGTTCATTGATAATTTTTGTTAAAATTTGTGTTGGAGAAATAAGAAACAGAGGCCGCACCTGATTTTTCTTAAAAACTATCCTCTTGTTAATTAAATTATGGATTTATTGAATCAGAGTGAATCAAACAGATATAAAATACATCAACTTTACTAAGTGAATTATTTCAAACTATTAGAGGTTCTGACATAAAAGAGCTATCGATGTTAATCATTGATAAAATACATCAAATTTAATAAAAAGTAACGTTTCTGAGATATTTATGATATTGTTAAGAAATCTTAAAAAGATAACAAAGTAAAAGAAGAATCACTCATTTAAAACATATCTGTAGACTTGATATATTTAGGTATATACTGCTTTTGATCTCAGATTTTTTAAGTTCTATTTTATGGTTTTAATTATCATAATTTATTTTCAGGAGTGTTCTGGTACTCTGTCTTCATCAAACAAATATTATCGATAACTCTTTCATGATCGTAACTTTGCATGAGCTTTATAACATTTTTAAAAGTTTTCTTTTTTAAATTAAGAGAGAAAAAATAAAGTTTACACCTACAGGTTAAAAACACAAAGCCATAGCTGATCATGAAAATAAAAAATTATAACGATGGCATTTTTGTATGACACTCTTAATCAAGAGGCCTTAGTATACTTTAACATTTATTTCACGTTCTTTTCTCATCATAAAAGAATAGATTTTCATACAAAATAACAATCATTGCGAGCCGAATATTTCGATGAGAAATTGCCTACTTGTCTTAAAACAGTAATAACATTTCATCCATTTATCTTGATAAATGAAACCGACTTAATACGGAATTATATCGGGTCCTTTTTATTTCAGTCTGACACTACAAAACAAAGGATATTTGCGTCATCGTCTTTACAGAAACAATTGTTTCTTCTTTCTTTGATTTAGCATGAATTTGTCTCTGTCCTACTCTGTCAAAAATATAAATTATTCATTGAATTTTTTTTAAATGTACGAATGTTCTAAGATGTACAATAAAAAGTAGATTAGCGTATTTAATATAGAAGGAATAAGGCTACAAGAACACCTCTTGATCTGAATCATTTGGCCGATTTACACTAAAAATAATGTTAAGATTCTTATAAAATTTGTGTACACTTTTTACACGTTAAGCCTCTAAACATGTTTAGAATTGTGTTTAAATTAATAGAAATGGCAAGGGGAAATGTTCTAAGATTGATATTTAAATGAAGTAAGACCTCATTGAATTCTAAACATGTCCAGCGTAAACATGTATAATTCAAACAGTGTTAAGGTTTCAAACACAATTCTAAACCGAGATTAAAAGTGTTTGAATTATAAAAGTTTTTTTTACAGTGTACGTCGATGGTCAACTAGAATGTTTAACCAATTACACCACAAACGTTTTTAGTTTTATCTTTAAGCATAGATACATTTAAAAAAACCATTTTCATTTTCATATTAATTTATACTGGATTATCCTTCCTAGTGGTTAGTTACAACCGGAGAATAACATTGGGTTTTAATCTACTAAATAGGAAACGATGTCTTGTTAAAAACACAAAAAAAAACCCAAAAGTAGCCAAAGGGAGCATTTTAGCTCAGCATTTTAGTTACAGAAAAACTGGAAAGAGCAAATTAGTGTTTGTTTTAAAGACATAGAACCTATCATTTTGGCAATTTTTAAAAAATAGTAAAATTCACACTATTTGAAGAATACATTGCAAAATCTTTGAAGAAACTGTTAAATTTTTAAAAAAACCTGCCAGAAAGTATTCTTTCCGACGGAAAACTGATGAAAAAAACGCAGTGTCAAAAAAGAGGACAACCTAATTATAGAATGTAAACACTTGCGGGTACTGGTAAACTGAGAAACAAAAAGTAACCAAACGAAACGAAGCTGCACAAAAACAATATCGGTAAATAAGGAAACGTAAACAGTAAAATTAACAACCAAAATCTGTATTAAGAAAGGAAACGAAATCAAGCGGAACTGGTAAAAAGGAAAATTGAATCGATTTTAGCCGACACCAGTCGTTTTTCTTAATTTACCCATTTCGTTTTCTCTTCGCCTCGTTTGGTTACATTTCGTTTCTCAGTTTAACAGTACCCAATTTACCAAATGTAAATATTTCTGATGGACAATACTTAATCAAAGCGAATAATCAAAATAAGATTATTTTATAGAAAACTGCAAAACATTGAGTTTTTATGTTGGTAAAGGAAAGTTTTAGATAGTATATTTTTAATATAAATACTTTTTATTCAATGTAAAAAATTGCGAAATTGATAGGTTTTATGTCTTTAACGTTAATAATTTTGATGTTTGGTTTTGAAAGCTTATTTCAACATTTTCCTTGTGAGTCTCAAATTAATTTTATTATCGATACATTACATTGTACAATTGTAAAAGATAATTGAAAAAGACCAAACATTCGCTGCAAACATTGTTAAATTGAACAACATTTCTGAACATCTTTCGATATGCCTTTAGATTAATTGAAATCATCAGAGAAACACGACTTGTGATAATTACTTGCTGTACCATGTATTGAAGGGGTCCGTTACATAATCTGCTTGGCGTCGTAACGTATATACACGGCATAAGGGTAAAACTTTGCTAATTTAAATGTAATCGACTTCATTGTTATCAAACAACGACAACCGTCTTTCCTAATATTGATATTTTCAATGAAAACATGAATTCGTTTTTTTCCTTTAATGCCTGTCTAAATTTTAATGCGAAAAACGTCAAACGCCATTAAGCTTTTCCTAATTAAAAGTCAGCATGATACTCCTTTTCTAAATTGATTAAAATGTATTCTATTTAGATTCTATTCATTTCAGATAAACTGGAAGAATTCTGAGATAGATTTTAGCCAAAGAATTCTCACTCCTTAAAATTGCTTTCTCTTTTCCACAATACATGTACACTACTTGCACCATTGTTAAGTACATGCATTTGCAGGTATGAAAAATTAAGGTAATGAACACGGTCCAACTATGAAGATTTCCATTATTGATCCCCTTTTCATGAAATGAAGAAAAAAAAAGTTGTTCAAGGCAATGTTGTGTTCTATGAATATTTTTGTTTTCGCTATAATTGCTAAATTTAATGTTCGCAAATTCAACCAACATGATTATTTTGAGGGTAATTATTTTCAAGAATCATATGTTTAGATGAAAAAAAAACGTGTTAGAAGGAAGAATTATTTTTGAGAATAAGTTAATGCTTTTTTTTATTTTGCATCTCCTAATAACCACGAAAAGTAGGCGATTTTCTGTTATTTTTTGTGTGTTATGTTGACCGTTTCTTTGTGCTGTTCTCGTTTGTGTTTACTGCTTTTGTTTTTGCCTTTAGAGGACTTTTGTCATTCGAATGTCCTTATTGGTACCTCATTGCTTCTTCAACTCAAATAAGAGAAAAAAGCCTGGTGAATTTTCTTAACTTGAATCATATAAACATAATTGGTTATTACTCTGTTTGGTATAAATCCATGGTACATATTTATTGGTAAAAAAATCTAAACAATTGCACAATCCAGTATGTGGACCTGATCATTCAATTTCTTTCAATACCAGTCAAGAATTTACGAATCAGACTAGATTAGCATTATCAGCACCCGTCTATTCAATTTCTTTTATTACCAATTGCAGATTTAAAGGGACAAACTGGATTATATCTTTGGCAGTTTTTTTTTAAAAAAAATCTATTGATCAATATATTTGTACCATGCATTTATACCAAACAGAGTAAATCATATAAACATAATTTAATTTAAGTAGTAAATCTTAAAGGAAAATAATAGATTTGCATTATAAGAGACATTTTTACTAAGTAGGTTTTGCTATATAAGCCGCAAATAATTAAACGACATACAGAGAAACGTTAAAACAACCAAGTCTCCTGTACATTAAAAGACCTGTTACAGACATAGAACCTAAAATTTGCGCAATTTTAAAAGCATTATGATATTCACCCTATATGAAGAATGTAGTGTAAAACTTCTCAAGGAACTTAAGTTAAAAAAAAACGAATAAGAATGTATTCTTTTTGAGAGACAGCTGCAGAAAAAATGCGGTGTCAAAAAAGAGGACAAACTAATAATTAAATGTAAACACTGATAACTGTTGCGACGTTACCTCGATCAGGTATTTTGTAAACTCAGAGGTAACCTGGTAATCGTGTTATCGTAAAAAAGCTTTCTGTCATAAAATTCTATCGATTTTTTATGTTTAATAGTACACCGAAAATGTTTGTTTTCATATATTTATTTTTTGTAATGACATTATAACAAAGAAACGGTAATTGAACACTTAACAGGTTTTGCCAAAATAAAAAAAACTCACCTTACAGGGATTGACATCATTTCATTCAAAGTGTTGTCAATTTTATTGTCGAATTTGAGTTCGTAGATCATTTGTGTTCAAATAACGGTTTACCCAAAGTAAATATTTATCCTGGACAGCACTTATTCTTAATCAACGCAAAGAATTAATAACGATTATTGTATACAAAACTGCTAAAATTTGACTTTTTCTGTCGGTAAAGGTAAGCTCTAGAAGGTATATTATTTTTCATATATTTGTATATCTTTTAGAAGAAAAAAATGGTCTATGTCTTTATTGAAAGGTTCTCTTTTGATAAGTAAACAGTGTTTCAAAAGCTTATTCAAGTCCTCGTTCAAACTATTCTGTGTTTTTCCCTGGAAATTCTCTAGAGGTAAGATTTCCAACTGACAATGCCTTGGAAGAAAAAAAAACGGCTTGCGAAGATGTGTCCATTTAGAAAAGTAACTGGTTTACTCCCGTAGGACAAAGACTAGTAATTATCTGCTGTCTGCATCTAAACGAAGTGTGGCTAATACGATGATGTAGTGCTTCTGGTGAAAAAAATGGACAACTAGAAAAAAAAAATAGCTGTCCTGTTATTGTTTCTGAAATGTTTATGGTTATTAAAGGCACAGAAAGAAATCCGTGCTTCGGAAGTATTTCATACGTTTGTTTTAGTTAGAAAATTATAGCTGTTCAACGTAAAGAAGATTAAAACAAACAATAAATAAGTTAATACAATGGAACTTTGCGATTCGTATCTGAGATTTTATTAAAACACATACATACATAAACATGTAAGATTTTGACGAATGACCACAGTATTTTTTCTTTCTCTTTGATATAATATTAAGATATGTGGAGCACACTTTTGTGTAACCTGCTTCGTCTTTGCAGGCTCCACAAATCCATAATATGATGGATAAATTTTGAGGTTGTAAGCAATCATCTGACCATTCTAATCGATCTTGAATCAAATAAAATTATAATGATATTCAGCAAAATATTATTTCTATACATATTTAAATGACCCTTTGGTATTTTCTAGCTTCTATCTACTATTCCAATATATTGAAAAAATGATTATTACTGGCTAAAAAGTATACGATTAGAAAAAGAAATACGCTTATTTGAAAATAAAATTACTCCTGGTGTAGATATTAAGTCTTTGGATTCTAAATTCTAATTTGCATACAATGTAAGCACTCATAATAAAAACAATGATGCTCAGTAATAAGCATTCATCAAAAACCTTGCTAACAGTGGATTGTCTTTTATAAAAATAAGTTGTTGCAAATATTAAGTTAAAACGCAACATTAAACAGAACAATTGACCAACAAACATTTTTGTCCTAGTGGTCTTTGATTCGTAGAGTGTTTCAGAGGTTAAAACTTGTTTTGAATCTTGTATTATGGAACTTCTTTCATGTTTCAAGAAATCGCTATTTCAGAGACAGCGTTCAGACATTCTATACAATAGAGGCTAGGAACTTTGATTAGATGGGAGTTTGGCCGCTACTTCCTGATTCGGCTGTTTTGTTAACTTATTATGAATCATGATATCATTGATTTACAAGCCTTCCCAATTAGTACGACCTTTTGACAAAATAAATCAAGTTAAGAAGCCTTAATCATACCCTACGGCATTTACTTTATTTTTTTATTTGATGAAAAGGCAATATTGACCACTACCCTCAATTGTTTCTTTCAAGCTATTGGTCTGTTTCTAGTACTAGTATTGATTAAGACTTTCGAAAACACTCGACAGTCTTTTGAAATTACACCATAGAAAATGATTATAAAGCATTTATTTTTTGATAAACGAAAATGAGATTTGGAATAAGTGTATGCGACATAACTTACATAATCAAACGGCAATTTAAAAAATCTCCAATGAAAGACAGCAAGCAGTCTCTTCAATGTGACCAGCAGTCGCGGTACGTCGTCTTGCATTGGCCCGTGATTAAAAATACAATACATAAGATTCAAAACTAATCCCCAAATTATCAGAAAAAAGTTCTATTTCTAGACATAGAACAAAAAGGGCACAGAGATAAACAAAAGCTTTGGCTTAGGACATGCACATATAAAATATGGCGGGATAAACCAGCTTTTGGGGCCCAACCTTCCCCTGATTGATAATTTTTAAAAGAGCAGAAAAGTAGCACAATTACAGTCTCTACAAATAAAATATTATTTTGGGTGTTTTAAAACTTTTCTTTTCAAACCTTTGCCTTAATTTGTATTAAAATTAACAACAGTTTGGACAAACAAATTGGAGAGTTGAATATTTTTTTTCAAAAATGCACATTTTTTCTGAATTTAAAAAGTTCTTAATGAATAATGACTTGCTAACAATAAGAACAAAAACTGTCGGAAGAGGTACTAGTAATCAAGCTCAAATTTCCAATTTAAACTTTTTTAAAGGTAATGAAGAATATTTTGGTCATAAGACATTTCACTTCCGTTTATGTTTCTTTCAAATATTTGGATAAAAGAAGCGAAATGTGCCCTCTAAAAAAATCATTACAACTGTCATACGATCATATTAAAGGAGTGGTTCTTGAGTTATTGTTTCTGATATTTTTTTCCTGTCTTTAAATATGTCTTACACGTTTGATTTGTATTCTCTCAGGGGCCGACCTGATATTTTCGAAAAAGGGGTTGTACATACAGTCTAATGTACATGAAAGGGGTTTCTAGGCTAATTTTGCCGAAAATCTGCAGTTAAATAAAAAAAAATAGTAAAATTCTTGTAGACCGCCCCCTGGATCCAACAATATTGTCTTAGTATGCTTAAACCTTGTTATCGGTAAAATATATCTTGGTTCTTTTACAGTAAACTATCCAATAACTTTTAAGCAGTGATTTGATAAAAAAAGATAGAACGAATAAGAAAGAAAAAGAAAAATGCATTGTCCAGTTTATGACTTAGTTTTCTTTGTTCTATTAGCTGATACTGTGAACAATATTTTATTAATGATTTTATGCTCTTTGATCAAGTAAAATGAAATTGACTTTTGGTTGTTTTTAATGAAATGTACGTGATCGTTTGTTCGATTTTAGTTTACAAATTTTATGTTGTATAATAAAACTTATATTAGGAATAGGTTTATTGTCAATATCAAATAATATGTCAGCTTAAATTTATAATTTTTTTTTTTTAGGATTTACCACACCAAAAACAAAAGATAGTATTACGAAAAAGCATCAGGCCAGAAAGAACTTTCTCGGTAAGTGTATTCTATTAACGGATTGTTGAAGAATTGTGAAGCCCCAGTTTTTCCCAAAAACAATGTTTTGGAGGTGAATAGAAATCACTTATTATGTTTGTTGTAAGCACAACTCTTTTGAGAGCATGATGAAATTGGATGACAATTCATATGAAGTGCATGAACTAAATAATATTAATCCGATAATTTGAACTTATTGCACTTTACAAAAAAAAATCCCATATAATATTTTAGTTGGTTCACACTACTTCTTTTTTCATTCAACACTATGAATAAATTTTACCTTGAAATTTTCAATTATGTGAAATTTTTAAACTACTGTGGCGGCGTAGGTGTGGTTCCAAGTCTATAGTAGTTGTTAGTATAGTAGTACAGGTAGGTAGTTACAAAGCCTATATTGGCTGATAATCGATAATATGGCATTAAAACAAACGAAATAGCAATGACTCAACCACTAAGACATTCCAAAAAAGATAGAGCTGTTATTTTTTTTTAAAGAAATAAACCAGTCGGTAGCTTCTGAAACGAGAACAAATTGTCAAATGTACTGTGATGAACTTAATCATTGTAGTTCTTTTAATGAAATAATAAACCGACATATCCATGATAAATTGTTCAGATAACAGGAACTTAAGCATATACACCATAAAAGACATCTGTATGTGAAGTAGTTATTCATAACCATCCTAGGGGCAATCATTTCAATTTTAAAATAATTGATCAATTTCAGCAGCATGACCATGTTTATGGTGGGTTTTTAGGAGACAATTTCCATTATTCATTACCATAACAATACAACTACTCTTAAATCAGGAAAAGAAGCACGTAGCATGCGGTTCATATAACAAAATTAAGTTTTAATAAGAAGCTTAGGTATAATGCTCAAACCCTTGAGAAAAATAGAAATTGCTGAATAGAGAACAATAAAATATATTATAAACTAATCTAAATATGCTGCCGGATATGCATTGAGTTTTTCTGCTAATTTAAAAACTGAACATATCATTAATAAAGAATATTCACTGCTAATTGACTCTGCGTTGAATTTGATTGAGCAAAGTTCTATTATGTCATAAATTTTATGTGTTCTTTGCATATGCGTTTTTTTAAGATAATTATATATTATTTCACGAATAAGAACATTTCAGGGATCGTAAAAATGAATGACACAACACCCGCACAATTAAGTGCTGTCTTAACATCACCAGGGAACTGAAAATTAATATTAGCAACTGAGACCATATTTGATAATATAAAACTTTTCTACAAATGCTGTTCTCATTTTTATTTTGTCTTGAGGAGTCTGGATGTTGAATAGGCCCGCAGCAAAGCTTAGCTTGTCGTCAGAAGATCTTTGGATTCTGACATTGGGTCAGTGCTCTTCCAACATATCCAAGGTGTGTACCTTTGGTGGCTGAATAGGATGGTCCTCGTCGATTGTCAGGCTTGTTTTACGGATGACTCAAGCGGGTCCACGTGTTTGGAGAGTGTATCCTTCAGGCACGTACAAGATCCCTTTCTGTACCGCGAAGAAGTGCACCACATAGGCAAAATTGTCCGCCCATTTCCACCTTTTCCTTTTCAAGGTTATTCAAAACTTTCAATTTCCTTTTTTGCTACCAAACCTCATTTTTGAATCACCATTTCGTGTTCATTCTATCATCAATTTTATGTTGAGTGCCATTATATATCCTAAATATGTATATATAGTCTATGATAGGGCGCAAAACACCAATTAACTCACTTATTTTTCAGTATTTTTGCATCAACGTAAACTTAAATTCAAACTTAAATATTACATGTACCTTTCAAACAGATGAAGGAAAAGAGAGCTTTTGAAATTCTATAAAACATTAACCCGGGGATGTGTGCATGGGGAAAACTTCCTTTATGCTGGTTTATACGGTTATGCGTCTGGAATGGGTTTACTTTTTTTTTATAGTTTTGAGATTCAAGCATATTTTTTGTAGTAAATTAAAAGTAAAAGTATACGAATAGGTACATTTCTCCAAAACTAAAAATGGCTAGAATCTTACTTGATTTTCTAAGCCTACTGATAGGATAATTAGCCATTCATTCAATTTGAGTAATGATTATACTATAAGAATAGGTATAATATTCAGTATATGAATGGAATACAATTTCTCACTTTCAGGTTTATGAACGGGTAGGTTTTTTTTAAATTCCAGCCACACGTCCGTATCAGTTTTTATACGGTATGAACCTACCCCCGGACATATTACATACATGAAATCATGCATATTTTACCGTGTAAATACCTTTTCTTCTCTTAATATTAATTGAAGTGTAAAAAGAACAAAACTATATCAAACTCTTAAAATAACGGCACTGACCGACTGTGGAGTACAAGAGGACTAAATCATCTAGGATTTAAACCTTCGTCGTTCTTCCTAGTTTGCCGTGTTTTACAAAAGGTCACCAGATACATTCACTAATTCTAGACTTTATTATTACTCGGATATAATCTTATTAGACTGGCCTTTCTTATCCTAGGATACAAAATGAGAAAGGCTTACAGTGGATTAGGAAACAAAATGTGACAGTGACAAATTACTTTTGAAATTTTCCGTCTACAAAAAGAGTTTTTTTTTTCGTTTAGATTTTTTGTTGGTTTCGTTCAAAGTTTAAAAAGGTTCAGATACATTTGTTAATTGGTATCTTTTTAAATAATTTTCCAAGTTGGTTCCTGTGGTATATAATCATATTTGGAACACGTTTTTGTTGTTGTAGTTAAGCCTGGAATCACGTCTGGTGTGAAGTCTGAAACTAAAGAACATTCTCAGGACTCTTTTAGACAAAAAGTCATAGTACATGTTCATGATGACGTACTTGTTCTTATCGAAAATCAATTAAAAAAAACTATTGCACCACAAACCTAAATTTTAGGTTATACAATAATATTCAATAATAATCATGTCCTAACAGTAAATCTGAATTGTATTTGCAATATTAATTTTGAAATACTTTTTAATGGCCTGATTAAAATCAACTAAGAAGGGTCTCCATATTGGAAAATTCATTTCATTTTATTTTATATTTAAAAAAAACACACCATATGCCCAAAATATGTCCATTAAATGTTAAATTTAAGATATATAGATGATTTTTTTTACATCAGTCGATTGATGATTCTCTGCTAGCTGTCAGTAACAGCAAGTGTTCTATAAAGAGTTCCTTGCTTTGTCTAGGAATATTGATAGGGAAGAAGGTTGTGCCCAAAAAACTAGTTAACCCCGCCACATATTATATGTGCCTGTCCTAAGCCAGGGATCCTTGACAAAGCTTTCGTTTGTACTTGTCTTATTGATGTTTTCTGTTCTTGGTTTAAGAAACACAATATGATGGATAAATTAAAATCTATAAATATTATTGACCTACCTACTCCTAGTAGTGTGTGTATTGATTAAGGTGTACCAAAGGCAAGCACATAGACCTCTCATGCACACCCATATTAAGAAGAACAAGCCCTAGGTAAGGAATCGTCTCGGATATAGTCAGGTTATTAAACATGAGAAGTTTTGCGTAGGCAGAAGTAGGCAATATTGAAAACGCCTCAGTAGAAGTTGTTGTTGGCCTAGTTTTCTGGTTCCTTTCGGAAAGCCCTTCAATATTGCAGGCATTCCATTTATTTTTGTCCCGTTTTCATTATCATGTCATGTTGACTCCAACAAGTAAGAAAAGGGGGTTATCCTATTCAACTACCTGGGGCATATCCTTGTGTGGTGTGACTGTCCAATTAGAACTAAAACTCACAAGCCATTTTTTTTTACCACAGATGTTGTGTTCAGTAACAGCTTGTATCCGATCTTTATCAATTACATAAAATCTAAATGATATTTCTGGTCAAGTTGACACTTAAAAAGTGTGTCGTTATTGTATTTCCTTTGACCGTCTTGTAAGTAATCTCCTGGCTAATAAATGTGTCTTTATTTTTGGCGTACTGGTATTCAATTGATTAAAAATATAGTTCAAATTATAATCTGTTTGATGCATTCTAGACTAGTCCTTGAAACTATGTTAATTATTATCATGCATAAACATCCAATATGCAACCATTATGTAAAAATACGTTAAATACCCCCTTCACATATACGATATTCGAAGAAATCGTGAAAGCTCGGGAACTGGTAAAATTTGTCGTAAGAACTCTTGATACCCCCTTCACATATACGAGATTTCTTTACGAGTTCTTACGAGTTTTCAACTCGTAATCGATTGCTAAGACTCGTAAATCACTCTTTGTTACTCGTAAACAGGTCTTTCTAGCTTTTGTTCAATCGTAAGAACTCGTGAAAGTTTTACGAGGATTTTTTATCCTTGTAAGACTTTGACGAGTTGAAAAACAACAATGTCATAATTTTACTCGTAAACACATCGCAAATAACTCGTAATGAACTCGTAGAGACCGTAAATGACTCGCTTTTACTCGTAAAGAACTCGGGAAGACCTCGCGAAGGAAATCTTTTACGAGTGGTTTGCGAGTTAGTTACGATATCATTTCCAATATCGCAATTCACTCGTAAAGACATCGTAAAGGCACCGTAACATGCTCGTAAACATTACAAAAATAAAATTCGTATCGTCTCTGGATGGGAGTGCGAAAATTTTCCGCACAACTGACGAAATCGTGACAACTCGGAAATAGATCGTGAAAGGTTGGAAGAAAATCTAGCAAGAACTCGTAAAAGTATAAATTTTGAAAATCGTAACAACTCGTAAAAGAATATCGTATATGTGAAGGGGGTATCTATAAATTTTGAAAATCGTAACAACTCGTAAGAGAATATTGTATATGAGAAAGGGGTATAACGAGCATGTCTTAACGATGTTTTACGAGTGCAATGCGATGAAGTAAAGTAAATCGTAACTAACTTGAAAACGACTCGTAAAAGAAATCATCTGCAAGGTCTTCCCTAGTTGTATGAGAGTATATGCGAGTCGTTTACGATTACCACGAGTCTTTTACAAGTGATATGCGATGCGTTTACGAGTTAAATTATGACATTGTCATTTTTTTCAAACGAGGATTTTTGACCTGTCAAAAAAATCATCGTAAAACTTTCACGACTTCAGACGATTTCACGTGAGTTGTCAAGACCTCTTTACGAATAACTGAGAGTAAATTGCGAGTCTTTGCGATCGATACGAGTTGTAAACTCGTAACAACTTGTAAGGAAATCTCATATATATGTGAAGAGGGTACAAGGAGAACGAGGCATTTAGTTCAATGAACATTAATAATTTATCTTTTAAAATAAAATTGCTGGTACAATAACATTAATATTTTATCAAGGAATTAAACATTGTGTAACGTATGCATCAAAAAGAACTGATCACGGTATTAGATCAAAGGATCCGATAATCGGCCGATTGTTTCCACTGTCAGGATATATCACAAAGTAAATCACATCATCTCTGTATGAGGAGCAATGCTTCAAACCAAAAGCGCCAGAGACAAATATTTTCACGTTTATCACTTCATTTTATAACATTACTGTAAAGCAAAGGTTGAGAGGGTTATGGTACAGAAAGTCAAGTCAAAGGGAAAACTCAATTACAAATATTTATAATGTCGACATAACCTATTAAAGACAAGATATAACACTTAATACATGTAAGATCCCTGTGATTTTATCATTGCTTAATAAATTATCTATGTTATAATTTTAATGGCGCTCTCAAGTGTCTCTACATGATTTTTTTGAATTATTGCTTTCATAAAACAACCAATAAATTTACTTTTCTGTTGGAAGTTGTGCTAATCTTCATGTTTGTTTACCTTAAAATGGCTCATTTTTGGCCGGATTTTACGGAGTGAAAAATCTGGGTTATAAAATGGTGAATGTCAGGCGGGCGGGCGGCGTGCAGGCGGGGAAGAAATTTTCGTAACAGTTTTTTCAGCAACTACTAATCACAGCCACTTGATATTTGGTATATAGCATCAGGGTGGGGTCCCATAACGTGGGATACGATTTCAGGTATGTCGCTCACCTACTTCCTGTTTAACGAAATTCGGCCATTTTTGACTTTGACAGATTTTTCAATCAATTTTACAGTATGTGCACAGCAAAGACTGTATATGGAATTTAACAATAAACCATGGGAGGACCTTTATATAATTTTTTTATAAGATTTTCATGATTTATTCTATTATTTTTAAGGTTTTTTCCGTTTTTGAGCACAGTCGATGTCAACACCCTTACAGGTGGTCTCAAATTTCTTGCGACATCTAATTATAAATTAAGCCAGAGCTTGCACACATTTCACAGATTTTTTGATCAGACACCGATTTCTTCGTGACCGAATTTTGAAGCAGGGCTGTAGGAGGGTGCGTCTCAAAGGTCCCTAAAAAGTTCTATCTTCGTTGTCGGCCACTGGTGGAGGGGTTCCGAGTTGGGTTGAGGGATGTGGTGGTTGGTTGTTTTAGTTGGTGTTTGACTGGTCTGCTGTACTGAGATGATCACCTCAATATCCCTATTGTGTCTCACAGCTATGTTGTGTTCTATGGTCATTACCGGATCCTTAGATCGCAATGGAAGAGGGAGGTTTGGCGCCATTAAACCTGGTTTAACCCACCATTTCGTTTGAAATGCCTGTACCAAGTCAGGACCATTGCGATCCACCAATTCTCCGGTATGACTGATTCGTTTTTGTCATTTTCTCTGGACTGTGAGATTGATCATTCAAGTTCGGTAGTTTTGTTATTACCTTTATTAACTAAAAGTGTTCACCGGCATGTCAGTTTAGAGGTACAATAGGGATAATTTGTCCTTATTCAAAATACATTTTGAACGCAAAAAAGTCAAACCGCAAAAACTCCGCTATCCCTTCATATCTAGGTCTTACTATACTTTATTTGTCCTGATAATATTCCATTTGAGCTGTACATATACTAAGATTTTCTTCTAACTGTCATGACTTACCATTTTCGAAATTCAATGCAATGTGTCCGCCTGAGCTCTAGTTTTACTGACTTAAATTTGTGTCGTGTTTTTTTCGTTTTGTTGCTACGTTCTGTGTAATAGCACGTAAATTAGTTTGTTTACGTAACAGTGAATGTTTCTTAATTTGCCGAATTAGAATGACCTTATTATTATACGTGCCTTTGTCAATGCGAATGACATGATTTTTTGGTAAAACCAACATACTAGTAATTGGAATACTTGCTCACTGTGATACAATTTCGGCTATACATGACAAAATGAACTTAAAAAGATGATGAACTGGAGGAAATTAAGGCCAATCGGTGGGAGGTGGGCTGTCAATGGAAACAACAGGCAATTAAGCCTCCTACATGGGTATCCACAGGTCCTAATCTGATCGAGACCTACAGCAGGATTCTTTAACGTGCATGAAACGTGACACGTTTCCAAACACGGTGCACCAACATGGTTTGCAGTCAGGTTTTTTGCATTTTAGCCTGACGACCCCGGTATTTATTATGCCAAGGCTGCCCCTTTCAACCAACTGGCAACACATCCTAGTTCGTCTTCCGGAATCCATACGAGACAATTAAGTTGTGAACCTATTTTAGAATTAGGTACAGTTGATTTCCGTTCGGTTGATTTTGTGTTTCTTCGTGCTGTTTTTGTTCGTGTTTACCGGTTTGGTCTTGCCCTTTTGGACTTTTGACACTTGAATGCCCCATTGGTGCCTCTTTGCTTCATGCATATTTAAAAATAATAACCCCGTTATGGTATGATTGATTGTCTAATCTCATTTGTAATAACTATGAAAAGATCAAATTAAAACAAAAACGATTCAACATTACCTATGGCGTGATGGGGCAAAAACTATAATCAAAACATCTAACTGGCACTAAAGATGGTATGTGGTTATTCACCTAGCTGAAGCGACAGCAAAGATCCCCAACTTTTGGGAAATCTGCATATTTGTTTTATATCGTGCACTTAACTTCGCATTCTCAAAAGTGTTAGATAATATCGTACGATTTAGACTTTAAACCGGTAGTGCAATTTGTGTGTTATATATACAATGTAACTATACAGATTATACTCTTCGACTATACTAGGGTTTAGCATGATTTAATTTTACTTGTCCGCAACTGGCCTTGAAAGCACAGGGGAGGTTTTTTGAAGCCAGATAGGGTTAACAACTCAAAGTGTTTGCACACGAATCTCCAAGATCTTAAATTTATAGCTCTAATAAATGTCAAATGTAATTTTTGAAATATTACGTAATTTTCATACAATTTTGGTCTATTTTGAGTTAATTTTTAGTATTTATAGGGTTTATATCTGACAGTTATAGTAGTTTGAAAGAACAAACTATTATTATTTTACTAAATTATTGATTTCCAAATTTTAATGATCCCATGTACAATGATATCATGATCAATGAAACTTGTATTGTTTATTTAACAATATACCAACGAAACGTCAACGACTCTAAAGTAAAATCATTTTCTTCCTTTGGAAACAGTAATGTGGAAAATATATTCGTGTCCTAAACTTTAATGAATCTTTTCAGGAAATTCAATGTCTTGCTTCCCAGAATGGAAAATTGACGTTTTGATATATAACTGAATCTAATAATTGCTCTCTTGTTTAAATAATTCAAATTTAAAACTGGAATCTAAGCCATACGATAATTTTATTGTCTATTTGACTAAAAATCATGTCAAGATCCATCGAAGTAAAAAATCTCAAAATTGAAATGTTCACTGGTGACGGAACTGATATAGGAAGGTCGATCAGCACTTAGTCCATAGAGGAGAAAGTTGGAGATTGATTTCTGTCACACGATGTCGTGACTCAATACTTATATTCGATGGACAAACATAAAACTAGAATTAGATAACATAAACGGGCACCTGTCTGTTCGATGTTGGAGAATTGATCAAATCTTATTCTCTGATTAAAAAGACACTTGATCCTCAGATTTCAGTTAATTACACAACATTTTACCAGCTTTATCCTGAAAAATATCCTGCATCAATTTTGTCTCGGCAATAATTAGTCCGCAAACAATTTCATTTTCTTGGTTAATTATAAAAAGTTCCGCTATAATCAGATCAACAAACAGGGATTCTTCATTTTTTGAGATTCTTATTCGAATTAGTTCCTCTGTGAGGGTTCTTGTGTCTATTGGAAAGGACTATATCGTCAACCTGACAGACTGAACCGTCTTATGTAGAGTCAAGCTTAAAATACTCCGGCTTAAAACCTTATCAATCACAAGAAAATAAACTTCCTTTGAATCCCATTTTATGTGTTAAAACCTATTTGTGTTGAGCTTATGTGGTTTTTGTTAAAAAAAAACTTTTTATGTTTTGTCTTAAAACTCGAAGTTGATTTTTACATTCCTGGTACACTTGTAGTGTTAATAAAGAAATAAAATCTATTGGAACAAACTGCCATCACCCAAATTCCGAAAAAAATATTTGAATAGTGTACATCATTTAAAAAAAAAGTAGCAAATGCAACACATATCTTTGAGATCAAAAACTGGTTTACTTGTGTTACTTTTAAATACAATTTTAAAAAATGCATTAGGTTCTAATCACTTTATTTTAAATTTGAAGCCAGAGACTTGCTTGTCAACATCAAAGAAAACCTTTATAGGATTGAAAACACAAAATTGAAGATAATCGCACGCACAAAGAAGCTTCAAGAAAGTGGAAAAATTGATGTTGAAAGACGATGTTTTCCTTATAATTAGATTTTTAAATTGATATTACGTGCTGTTTTCCCGAATTTACATTTTTGTATTTTTCTGTGTTGCACAATTTCAAGGTTTTTTGGTAAGTCTCTTAGAGAAACAATCAGTACACAACTGTTTAAATGGATTTCAATAGCCCTTGTGTGTCAATGGTAGCAAAAATATGTCATTAGCATGGCTAAGCTTGTCATTAGTCTTTCTCAGCACCCTGGTCGTCGAGGCAGGCCGCTTAGCTTTCAAATGCAAAGCATCTGAGATGTGTGCCGTATGGTGTTGAATGGAATAACGTTGTAAGGCGTTAGACCATAACGCCTACCATCAAACTAACACCAGTGCACCAATTAAAATACAAAATTTCAACTACGTCGAATACCTTGGTTTCGAAACGAATGAGAACCTCGGCTTCACTCCACTTTGTTAAATCAAACTTCTCATTTCACATCATTTATGGCCAGGTTATTATTCGGTTTTTGTGGTCTTTTCATACGAGAGACCTATTCTCGAATATCTATTCTATATGTATACTTAGATTCACCCTGTTGTCGATTGCATAAGGATTCGTATGTTGCATAATAGGATGCAAAATAGTTCGTCATGAGGATTGATTTTAATGCCAGTTTGTAAATAAATTTAAGAAACTGTGTAAAATTTTATCAATGATCAATTTTAAAAAATACCGAAAAGTCACCATCCGGTGCATTATCGCGCTATAAAAGCTGTTACTGCAGTTAAATTTCTTATATTACTGCGCGAACAATTTTTATCTCAGCAGCATAATATACACAAACAGATTGAACTTTTCAAGATATGTTAATTTTTTCATCGTTTTATCGTTTTGGCAACTATCTACTTATGTATTTTTGAACCATGCAAACATTTTGCGATCTTAATGATATAATTTCACTTGTAATTGTTTTAAAATCATCAATAAGGCATTGAACTCGTGATGTTATTACTTCCTATTAAATCTTCGGATTTCCATCAAGACAATATGGCCGCGACCAGTAGATTATGTGTTCCGCTTCGGATTATATTTTAGTCAGTGTAGCATATCTTGCGTAGTCTTAGCGTAATAGATATTTGATTTTGGATTGCGAAAATTTGCTTAGTTGAATAAAGTTTTAAAAGACAAAAATACTATTCGGACACCAAAAAAAAACAGCCAGCAGTCTTCAGCATGACCATATTAAGTCGCTGCTCGCCGTCTTGCATTGGCCCAAGACTAAAGATGAGTCCAGTTTGCCTTTTGGTCACACTTAGAAAAAAGTCAAAATAACAATGTACGATTTTTTTTACATCTTCGCATGCTTGGAATGCAACTAAATGTTGAAAATAATAATATTATAAAACGAAAATTGTAATAATTTCTAGGCAAAAAATATATGTTTGATTTTCGTCTTCGGTATTCCTAGAATCCCGTTGGTGGCTTTTGTTCTCAGAATAATTTGAAGATTGAAACTTTTTTAAACTGTAACATTAAGCTGATTTATAAGTATATATATTAACAACAGACTGTGACATCTTCGATCCAATGGAGACTTTTGTAGAGCTCGATGAGCTGAAGGTTTAATGAAGCAAGCAACAGCTTTTCTCTATCTGCAATAGTTTCCTATTTCCTCTTCAACATACATAACCAAACCTCGATGCAGTTATTTTAAACTAAATAGGAGATAATAAACCTACATGTACAATGCTTAAACTGGATCTAAAAACAAATAATGTTTAGGATAAACACTTGCATGACTTAGATTCATCAACATGTTTATCTTAAAATGGCTTAGTTTTATATTGATTTTATAGTATGTGTACAGCAAAGGCTACTTATAGAATTCAACAATAGGACCAAGAAATAATAAAGTCTTTTTTTTATGTTACTAAAGCAGACCTTTGCTTTTTGTGTCCATAGCGGCTTGCTAGGCAATATGCATGAGTCCACGCTTGTTTTATGAAAACAACGATCGATTCGTTCTTCGTTCCATGTGCATGTATACAACCTGTTTGAGAGACATCAGTAATACTATGACTTCAGGCACAACGAGATAATTTAACTACTTAAAATTTCTGTAGTCCGGAATACCCTACACTACCCTACACTACAGACCACGTTGGGGGGGGGGGGGTAACTTCAAGTATTTTAGGGTACAGATGTGCGGCCCAGAAGTTTTATACCCACCATATTCAGATATTGGCCTGCTTAAAAAAGACACCCATTCATATAATTTTAATGCATTTGAAATTACACAGAATATGCTTTAACTTTACATGTTTTATAGATTTTCTATTAAAATCAAAGTTTGAATGGTAAAAAATATCGTTAGGGTTACAAGAAGGCAAAATGTGAATGCTCAGTCACTCTTTTCCTATTGATATATGACATTTGTGAAAAGTATACCTTATCATATATGCAACATTGAAATTTCCAACCTTTTAAAGTAGACCCTTTTGGGCCGCACATATGAACTTACCTTTATAATTGAATTAACCCCCCCCCGTGCAACAGACAGTTAAAATTTCTCAAAATTAACTTTTGAGCAACGACTTGTCCAGATAATAATCAGGTCTTTCTGGGATTTTTTTCATTTGGACTTTTTCAGATCCACAGAGTCGTAGGAAGCCAAACGTCAAAAATTATAAAAGGCTTTCAAGACCCTTTTGAGCTTAGCTGGGTGGCCTGTCCTATCAACATTTTGTCAGTTTGCAATGCCAAAAACCAGTAGTAGGTGCACCTAATGATACATTGTACTAAGCAATCGTATGCTTCGAAATTAACTGTAACCTGTTCTTCCAGACGTATGACCACCTACAAAAGAATCATTCAATTCCCATATTGTTTTATAACTAGAAAGTGCCATAAAAACATATTGGTACGGTTTGTTCAAATGATGCTTATCTTTCATTCTAGTATGGTAGGTATTACTATGATGCTTAATGCATTATGCATGTTTCAGGAGCCTAACTGTGACATATATGTAACTCGAGTACCAATGGATATGGTTTTAACCACACCCCTTCTTGTTTATAATGTTCTGTTTAACAATATTAAAAGTTAAAAAGAAATAATTACAGCGAAATATTCATTGAAATTAAATTACAAATACGATGTTATACATGTATGGCTAACGTAGTCATGCCTTGTAAACCCACGGAATGTTGGATCTAGGAATGTTTGGATCTAGGAATGTTTAAGAAGCATTCAAAAGCAGGTAGAAAATCATGTGTGTTTCTTAAAATTCATATAACAGTTGTTTGTGGTCGTACCATCTACTGTTAAATCTTATATAAGTATCGATTTTAAGTAACATGCAGTTTGTAAAATATTGCTTCTCTTCAAAGCAAAGCGAATATGACTGTACAAGGAAAATGTGATAAACATGAAAATGATGATAGACGTGGTTGGACAAAAGGCAAATACTTTTGACTTAGAAAACACAACTGTATATGTAATAGGGCATGAATCCGAATCGTCGTGGGGCAATTTTTAATTCCACAGCATTCTTTGACAAAACGGAATAAAAATAAACAATTGATTTTTATATTTTTAGTTTATTACAAAATAATACCAATTTGGCTAAAATGTTTGATAATGATTTTGATATCTTATTACCAAATCAAACGCAAAGCTCATCATCAGTGCTACCTTTTATTTCTTGTACCTGATCGTTTGATTCTAATTTGTTTTTTGTTTTTAATTATTACAACCAGTTTTAATTCAGTGTAAACTACTTACTGCATAATTATAATTGTTTCATACACTTATATACGTTTTTTATCAATCAAAATCATTATATTTTTGTTCCTTTCATTATGTTTAGCGTTATATTCAACATGCAAAGTTTAAATTAGTTGCTTAGATCACATAGACGAATCCGGTGTAGTAATATTTAATTAACATCTTTCTTAATTGCACTCCTGTGGTTTATTTTTTTGCTCAATGCAGGTGAAGACCCCATTACCAATGTAAGCTCCATGGGGCAATACTTATCTTGCATCTGTCCGTCCACTATTCCATAGTCGATTAACGTTTTGCTTTTCTTTTCTCTTTCATCCATTACTTCCTCTGTATAATGTACATAGTGTGGACTAGACATAATTAACCACAAAATCCATTAAAGAATACGTGACAAGCGAAGCAAGTGTGCATGACATACCCGCGTTTTGGTATTTGTAATTTTGAAACCACTGGGCGATAACCGCTGCCGGTGGACCAGAGGTCCCCGAGGGTAATCACAAGCCTGGTAGTCAGACTTGTCTGACACGAATTACCATAAAATTTCTAATATATTGTCGCTGAAATTTCCGATTGCTAAATTCAAAATTGATGAAAACACCAGGTTTCTTTCCTTGTAATGCACATGGTCGATATCCTCGGTGCTGGATTTGGCTTCCTTGTTCGAACGTTTTGGTTTTGAGTACTTTTCGTTTTCAACTGTTTTGGATTTTGACCTTCCAATGTTTTGGTTTAAATGCTACTGATGAGAGGTTACTCCTTGAAAGATCGATATATAGCATATCAAAATTAACCGTTTATACCCGCGTTTTGGTATTTGTAATTTTGAAACCACTGGGCGATAACCGCTGCCGGTGGACCAGAGGTCCCCGAGGGTAATCACAAGCCTGGTAGTCAGACTTGTCTGACACGAATTACCATAAAATTTCTAATATATTGTCGCTGAAATTTCCGATTGCTAAATTCAAAATTGATGAAAACACCAGGTTTCTTTCCTTGTAATGCACATGGTCGATATCCTCGGTGCTGGATTTGGCTTCCTTGTTCGAACGTTTTGGTTTTGAGTACTTTTCGTTTTCAACTGTTTTGGATTTTGACCTTCCAATGTTTTGGTTTAAATGCTACTGATGAGAGGTTACTCCTTGAAATATCGATATATAGCATATCAAAATTAACCGTTTATACCCGCGTTTTGGTATTTGTAATTTTGAAACCACTGGGCGATAACCGCTGCCGGTGGACCAGAGGTCCCCGAGGGTAATCACAAGCCTGGTAGTCAGACTTGTCTGACACGAATTACCATAAAATTTCTAATATATTGTCGCTGAAATTTCCGATTGCTAAATTCAAAATTGATGAAAACACCAGGTTTCTTTCCTTGTAATGCACATGGTCGATATCCTCGGTGCTGGATTTGGCTTCCTTGTTCGAACGTTTTGGTTTTGAGTACTTTTCGTTTTCAACTGTTTTGGATTTTGACCTTCCAATGTTTTGGTTTAAATGCTACTGATGAGAGGTTACTCCTTGAAATATCGATATATAGCATATCAAAATTAACCGTTTATACCCGCGTTTTGGTATTTGTAATTTTGAAACCACTGGGCGATAACCGCTGCCGGTGGACCAGAGGTCCCCGAGGGTAATCACAAGCCTGGTAGTCAGACTTGTCTGACACGAATTACCATAAAATTTCTAATATATTGTCGCTGAAATTTCTGATTGCTAAATTCAAAATTGATGAAAACACCAGGTTTCTTTCCTTGTAATGCACATGGTCGATATCCTCGGTGCTGGATTTGGCTTCCTTGTTCGAACGTTTTGGTTTTGAGTACTTTTCGTTTTCAACTGTTTTGGATTTTGACCTTCCAATGTTTTGGTTTAAATGCTACTGATGAGAGGTTACTCCTTGAAATATCGATATATAGCATATCAAAATTAACCGTTTATACCCGCGTTTTGGTATTTGTAATTTTGAAACCACTGGGCGATAACCGCTGCCGGTGGACCAGAGGTCCCCGAGGGTAATCACAAGCCTGGTAGTCAGACTTGTCTGACACGAATTACCATAAAATTTCTAATATATTGTCGCTGAAATTTCCGATTGCTAAATTCAAAATTGATGAAAACACCAGGTTTCTTTCCTTGTAATGCACATGGTCGATATCCTCGGTGCTGGATTTGGCTTCCTTGTTCGAACGTTTTGGTTTTGAGTACTTTTCGTTTTCAACTGTTTTGGATTTTGACCTTCCAATGTTTTGGTTTAAATGCTACTGATGAGAGGTTACTCCTTGAAATATCGATATATAGCATATCAAAATTAACCGTTTATACCCGCGTTTTGGTATTTGTAATTTTGAAACCACTGGGCGATAACCGCTGCCGGTGGACCAGAGGTCCCCGAGGGTAATCACAAGCCTGGTAGTCAGACTTGTCTGACACGAATTACCATAAAATTTCTAATATATTGTCGCTGAAATTTCCGATTGCTAAATTCAAAATTGATGAAAACACCAGGTTTCTTTCCTTGTAATGCACATGGTCGATATCCTCGGTGCTGGATTTGGCTTCCTTGTTCGAACGTTTTGGTTTTGAGCACTTTTCGTTTTCAACTGTTTTGGATTTTGACCTTCCAATGTTTTGGTTTAAATGCTACTGATGAGAGGTTACTCCTTGAAATATCGATATATAGCATATCAAAATTAACCGTTTATACCCGCGTTTTGGTATTTGTAATTTTGAAACCACTGGGCGATAACCGCTGCCGGTGGACCAGAGGTCCCCGAGGGTAATCACAAGCCTGGTAGTCAGACTTGTCTGACACGAATTACCATAAAATTTCTAATATATTGTCGCTGAAATTTCCGATTGCTAAATTCAAAATTGATGAAAACACCAGGTTTCTTTCCTTGTAATGCACATGGTCGATATCCTCGGTGCTGGATTTGGCTTCCTTGTTCGAACGTTTTGGTTTTGAGTACTTTTCGTTTTCAACTGTTTTGGATTTTGACCTTCCAATGTTTTGGTTTAAATGCTACTGATGAGAGGTTACTCCTTGAAATATCGATATATAGCATATCAAAATTAACCGTTTATACCCGCGTTTTGGTATTTGTAATTTTGAAACCACTGGGCGATAACCGCTGCCGGTGGACCAGAGGTCCCCGAGGGTAATCACAAGCCTGGTAGTCAGACTTGTCTGACACAAATTACCATAAAATTTCTAATATATTGTCGCTGAAATTTCCGATTGCTAAATTCAAAATTGATGAAAACACCAGGTTTCTTTCCTTGTAATGCACATGGTCGATATCCTCGGTGCTGGATTTGGCTTCCTTGTTCGAACGTTTTGGTTTTGAGTACTTTTCGTTTTCAACTGTTTTGGATTTTGACCTTCCAATGTTTTGGTTTAAATGCTACTGATGAGAGGTTACTCCTTGAAATATCGATATATAGCATATCAAAATTAACCGTTTATACCCGCGTTTTGGTATTTGTAATTTTGAAACCACTGGGCGATAACCGCTGCCGGTGGACCAGAGGTCCCCGAGGGTAATCACAAGCCTGGTAGTCAGACTTGTCTGACACGAATTACCATAAAATTTCTAATATATTGTCGCTGAAATTTCCGATTGCTAAATTCAAAGTGATGAAAACACCAGGTTTCTTTCCTTGTAATGCACATGGTCGATATCCTCGGTGCTGGATTTGGCTTCCTTGTTCGAACGTTTTGGTTTTGAGTACTTTTCGTTTTCAACTGTTTTGGATTTTGACCTTCCAATGTTTTGGTTTAAATGCTACTGATGAGAGGTTACTCCTTGAAATATCGATATATAGCATATCAAAATTAACCGTTTATACCCGCGTTTTGGTATTTGTAATAATGGAAAGTTGAAGCAATTAAAAAAATTGCTGAATTATAAAATGAAGACAGTTTTGAGATGGGGGACACAAGGTCAATTATTTTACTGTCATTGAAAAATGGAGAATGGATATGCCAAGACAGTTTATATTTTTGCGTTACAGTGTCCTTTTCATATCGTGTCAAGATGTTTTACCAAAAACCGCGCACCACTATCGTTTGTGGTAAGATTTTCTTAATTTCGACCTGACGACATCGGCATGCAAGATGGCAAGGTCAATTCATTCAACCACCAGGTGCGCACATTTCATTTGCTCTGTAGGCAGAACAATCTGATCCCACCTCAGGGTACTGGGCGCTCCTAAGTGGACTTATCGCCAGGGTATCGGCGTTGCTGTGGGCCTATTGATTATCCGTCTTTTCAATCATGACTTTGTCAACTTTGTTATGCTATAATTTATATCTTTTTAATGAATGCAAAAATTCAATAATCTGAAGTTTGAATTATAATATAAATATGTTGACTTTAATTATTTTAAGGATATTTGCCAATGCGCGTATTGAAAGATTCGTGAAACCAGATTACGCAAATCGTGCACAATGACCAATTGTCTTTATGTCATTAGTAATAGTTTAAAAAGATTACAGTAAAACGCTGCACCAATATAACCCCAGGAATTAAAAACAAAAAATACAACAAAGTTCCAGACAATAAATTTTGCTACGCCTTGATGCGCGTTTTGTCTATTCAAGGCTCATCAGAGGCGATTTACCCAAAATATTGAAAAAGCCAAACACTATTTCCAGATTATAAAGAGCATTGAACAATAAAACCAAAAATAACAAACAGGAAAACCAAATTATGACCTATGTCTTGAGTAGGCAGAACCTTAGGATTAAGCCAATTTTGAAATATAAACGGATAATCTAAAGCTTTGATGTGATTTTCAACACTAAAGTGTTGATGCTTGAGCGGGCTAAACTCGGGGAAATTAAACTCCACCAGCAACGCTAACCTTCACGGGTGATAGAAATAAGAATTATAAGAAAGTTCCAGACAATGAATTTGCTACGCCTGACGCGCGTTTCGATTAGATGCACTCTAGCCAAAATATTGAAAAAGCCAAACTCTATTTCCAGATTATGAAGGGCATTGAACAAATAAACCAAAAATATCAAACAGGAAAACCAAATTATTACTAAGATCAACCTATGACTGGAGTAGGCATAACCTAATGGTTTAGGCAATTTTTAAATTTAAACGATTAATTTAATGCTTTGATGTGGTCTTCAACAAAAAAGTGTTGATGCCACAGCGGGTGAACATCGGTGAACTAAAACTCAACCAGAAGCGCTAACCTCCACGGGGGGTAGAAATAAACATTTCAACAAAGTTGTAATCACAGACAAGCTTATTTTTACCTTCAACTGAATTCACTTGCTACATATCGACTCAATGATCAAGTAGTTTGGGAAAAATATCTAAGGATGGAGATTCCTACAATTATGTTAACTAATTATAAATGGTTATAGTTGATTTTAATAGAACTATAAAGAAACAATGAAAATGTCAATGTATTTTTTTTTCATTTTATTGGAAAATAATGCAAATTTTCCAAAAACTAGAAACCGACTTAGATTTTCCTAAATTTATTTGTAAACATTTTAGTTTGATATTGATAACATATCTTACTACAAAATGAAACGCACTACCTTGTTTTGACGTTCTTTCAGCAGAGCTACCTTTTATTTCTTTTAAGAGGGGAAACTATTTGTACCTGATCGTTTGATTTATCATTATAACTTGTTTTTAATTATTCCAACCAGTTAATTCAGTGTAAACTACTTACTGCATAATTATAATTCTTTCACACACTTATATACGTTTTTTTTTTCAATCAAAAACATTTTATTTTTGTACTTTTCATAATGTTTACCATTGCCTTTAACATGTAGTTTTGAAATTAGTTTGTCTTAAATCACCAAGACGAAATTCGGTGTAGTAATATATAATCTATGTCTTTCTCGAAATGTACGTACTCCTGTACATATGATGTTTTTACGCTAAATGCAGGTGAAGACCTCACCAGCTGTGTAGGCTTCATGGGGCCATTCTTTTCTTTGGATGGGGACACAAGGTATTTTTTTTTACTGCTACTGGAAAATGGAGAATGAATATTTCATCGGGCAGTTAATAAAGGTAAAAACAAAACTACAGAACTTGAATGATCAATCTCATAGTCCAGAGAAAATGACAAAAACGAATCAGTCATACCGGAGAATTGGTGGATCGCAATGGTCCTGACTTGGTACAGGCATTTCAAACGAAATGGTGGGTTAACCAGGTTTTATGCCGCCAAACCTCCCTCTTCTATTGCGATCTTGGGATCCGGTAATGACCATGGAACACAACATAGTTGTGAGACACAAAAAGGATATTGAGGTGATCATCTCAGTACAGCAGACCAGTCAAACACTAATTAAAACAATTAACCACCATATCTTTTAACTCAATTTTGAACTTTTATACTAGGGGCTGATGACGAAGAAAGAATTTTGTTAAGGATCGTATGAGACGTATTTTCTTATAGCCCTGCTCCAAAAGTCGGTCACGAAGAAATCGGTGTCTGATAAAAAAAATCTGTGAAATGTGTGCAAAGTCTGGCATATCGAATAAGTTGTGAAATATAAACACCGTATGCTGGGGAAGTAGGTATATTGCTCTGTAGATTAGGAAAATTAATAATTTGAAAATTAAAATCGTCTCTTTTATCGTAAATTTTTGTACTGAGATGTCCACCTGGGTCAAATTCGAGGTGCAAATCCAAGAAAGACGTGAAGCAATTTGATTCTGTGGTCTCTTTAATCTCCAATTCTGGAGGATATACATGTATTGAAGGAATCCATCTACCAAATGGACAGAAAGGACATCATCAATATATCTGAATGTAAGATTAAATGATCTTGCCTCTTCCATCTTCTTGTTATTTACGAGTCCCTGAAGAAATTCAGTGTCGTAAGAGTATAAAAACAGCTCGGCGAGGAGAGGAGCACAGTTTGTGCCCATTGGAATGCCAATTTGTTGTTGAAAAATCTCTCCTCCGAAGGTGACAAATATGTTGTCAATGAGGAAATCAAGCATACTGCAAACTTATTGTTTGAGAGTGACCTCATTTCGTGCATGGCATAGCGTTTTACCTCAAACTGTGCACATCTATGGTTTGCGATTTTCTGATTTTCGACCTGATGACCTCGGCGTGCAAGATGATAGTTTTTTAAGCTCACCTGACCTTCGGGTCAGGTGAGTTATTGTCATCGTTAAGCGTTCGTCGTCCGTCTGTCGTCCGTCCGTCCCTTAACTTTTCTTCAAACATCTTCTTCTCTGAAACCACTTATGGGATTGCTTTGAAACTTTGTACACTTGATCTTTAGGATGTCCTCTACCAAGTTTGTGAAATTTGTGAACGTTGCCTAACCAACATGGCCGCCGTTACTAAAAATAGAACAGGGGTCAGACCATATTTTTAGCTTATAGCTCAAAAAGTATAAGAGAAGGAGAAAATCCGTAGCAACATTCCTTTATCAGCATCAAAAGCTCCATAAAACTCTCCATTGAGTCAAAGTTGTGGGACGACTCCTTATAGGAGTTATTTCCCCTTAATCATCAAAATTGACCATTTTCACAGTTTTTTAACTTAACTTTTAAGCCATAAGAGTTAGAGGAATAGTTAGCATTGCAAAATTGTTCAGCTCTTTAAGATCTACAAAAATGATTTCAGGGTCAAAATTGTCAGATCATCCTTTTAAGTGTTTTCAATCAATTTTAACTTCATATGTTTTTTTTTCCAAATGGAAAGCTTTGTAACTTTGTATTCTTGGTGAGAAAAGTGTTTTCTTTCCTGACTAGTTTCTTTAATGTTACTTGCCAAGTACATGTAGACCATGTTGCACACTAAGTAAGAGGCTTTAGCATAAGAGATCAGGTGAGCGATTCAGGCTTCTGGGAGCCTCAAGTTTTCATTCTCTGGGGATAACACGAGCTTATCCCACTTCAGCGCACTGGGCGCTAAGTGGACTTTTATCGTCAAGTTATTTGCGTTGGTGTTTGCCTATTGATCGTTTGTCTTTTGCTCCACGATTTTGCAAACATTGTTATGATATAATTTATATTTTTTCATCGAATGTAGAAATTCAATTATCTATAGTTTGTATTATAATGTTACTGTGTTGTTAATATCTAAAAGTTTACTTTAATAATTAATTTAAGAAGGATATTTGTCAATGCGTTTATTGAAAGATCTGTGAAATCAGATTTGTCAGATTATGCAATACGTACACCATGCCCAATTGTCTTTAAGGCATTAGGGATGGTTTGACATGATTTTGCTAGAGCACTGCATCAATATAACCCGAGACAAACGGGGCTTATCCTTATCTTAAACTGAATTCACTTGCTGTGTATCGACTCAAATTTCATGTAGTTTGGAAAATTTCATAAGGATGGAGATTCCTACAATTATGTTAACTAATCATAAATGGTTGTAGTTAGTTCATTAGTAATAGAAACCACATAAAATAGAAATGTATTTTTTCACTTTAGTAGAATATTATGCCAATTTGCCTAAAACTCAAAAGCAACTAAGATTTTGTACACATTTAACGTTTGATATTATATCTAATTACAAAATGAAACGCAATTCCTTGCTTTGACGTTCCATCAACAGAGCTACCATTCATTTCATAAAGAGAGGAGCTTTTTGTACCTGTAGAATCAAACATTCTAATTTGTTTATAATTATTGCATTACGTTTATTCAGTATAAACTACTTACTGCATAATTGTAATTATTTCACAAATGCATATACGATTTTTATGATTCAAAAACATTATAGTTTTGTACTTTGCACTATGTTCAGCCTTGTCTTCTACATGCAAAGTTAAAATTATTTTGTCTTAGATCACACAGACGAAATCTGGTGTGGTAATATTTGATTTAAGTCTTTCTCGATTGTACCTCTGTGGTTTTTTTACGCCCAGTGCAGAGAGACACCCCACCAGCAGTGGGGCATCCGTGGAGTCATAGGTGATACCCTAACGTTCTTGCATCTGTCTGTCCACTATCCCGTTGCCAGTAAATACTTCTTTATATGAATTATGTTTTAACATTGTTTCATTATTTCTCTTGAGATTATAACTTGCATAGTGTTATCTGAACTACTTACTGGTATGTCAGCCCATACTACTGAAAACTAAGACATTTAAGACGTCCTTTACGAGAAAAAATATTACAGGTCTACAAAAATTACTGAATTTTAAACAGGAAGGCATGTTGGAAAAAATTTAAATAATCAGAGGATTTCTCATTAATTATACCGGGGTATTTCACTTTATAAAGCCTACATACATGACATATATAATACTGAATATATTAAAAAGAAGGCCACAATGTCTTTATGTTCACAGCATTT
Organism: Arcuatula senhousia; assembly: GCA_963971305.1. Classification (NCBI taxonomy): domain Eukaryota; kingdom Metazoa; phylum Mollusca; class Bivalvia; order Mytilida; family Mytilidae; genus Arcuatula; species Arcuatula senhousia. Next base: position 21,773,294 of record OZ020306.1, on the reverse strand, counting down.
ACTTTTCAGGAACCCTGAAGTTTTTTTTTATATTGTTATTAAGGAAAAAACTGATTCGTTTTACTGCCTTCTTTTTAAACAAATTTTTATGTGAAAAAAAACTGTCTTACTTCAATTGAAACCTTGTAATAAATAAATGTTTTAAAGCAGGATTTCCTGTAGGCCGTCTTTGATCAGGTGCAGCTAGAGATTTTATTGTTCAAATTTCATTATAATTTGATATACTGCATATTAAAATACATTTTTTTTTACATGAGAAGACGTATTTTACGTGACATCAATATGGTCGAGAAAATGTCTAGGTCTTGTGCTTACTTTTCTTTATATCATCAGATTTCAGTTTCGGACGAATCATTATTTAATTATTTAATTAATAAAGAATGAAATTTATAATGTCGTCTTTTCATGACATTTTAATTCATGAGATTACGACTTCATAGATTTGGACCTTAAATGTCATAACGCAGAAAGTAACCAAATTCGAGAGAGTTTCAGCTTGTTGCGATTTTTTAAACATCAAAAACATTTTAGGAAATTCATGGAACTTTAGTTTTTTTTCCATATGACTGGACAGACAATTATCTTTTTACTCCATTACAATATAAAAAAAATCAGGAGTGACCATCATTCTTTAATAGAACTCAAGTGTACTTGATCATGTTGGTGTATGACACAAATTTTGACGTAAGATACGGCTAATGACTATTAATTTGTACCACGCGAAGCATACATAAGAGCAACGGCCTAAGGCTTTTTAATGTGAGGGGGGTATATAACTGGTATGGCAAAATATTAGTGTTAAAACGATAAAATTAAAGAAAATGTTTATGACAAATAACTCATATTGAATATTCTTAAAATTATGAAAGAAATTAAATTTATTAAAGTATGTATCAATACCAATACATTAAGATTATTATACCAGTTTTTTTAACTTGACAATGTGTTACAAACACCTTAAATAGAGTGTGTCTAAGGAGGTTTAATATATACAATGTATAGTTAGTTATTTATGACTTTACTCGAGCTCCTAAGCATCAAGAGTTAATCTATATCAAGGAGATGAACATGAACGGTAATAAAATAAACACGAAATTGTAAAGATGTGAAAGAAATGGGGCCACTACGGGCTGAGAGGATTGACTACCACTGAAAAAAGAAGGGATGGAAGGGATCGGGCAATTTATCTTTCTGCAGTGGGTCCTACACTGATTGGGACCTTAAGCTGGAGGCTTAAACATGACAGGAACTTGACATTTTCACAACACAACTAAACCACTGTGGTATTAAACTGTCAGGTTTCCACGGTTATTATGACAGGTCTACACTATTCAACCACTTTGGAAAAACTTCACAATTGTTCTTTGGGCAACGCTGCATGACTCTGCGTCAGCTTTTGAGTGCTCAAAAGTAAACTTTTACCGAAAAGCTTATGACAGTCAGCAGCAGTGAGACCATCCTTTAATCATTGTCATTCTTTAAAAATATTGTAGTGTATTTGATATAGGTCATGAAGCTTACACACACGAGACTTAAATTTTCACCACGCGAAGCATAAAGACAACAGCCAAAAGTTATAAATGCGAGGAGAAGGATTTATAATTGATATGGGAATACACTCCAATAAATTTACATATTCGTTGGGAAAACTCTTCGTATTACAATGTATTAGAATGGTAGGGATATCACTTTGGGCACTGAAAAAAATAATGGAAAACATGTAAAGTATTCTTGAAATTATCGTTTAAATAACATGTATTAAGGCTAAATATCTTACTTATATATAAAGTGTGTTATACCATTACACTATATTTTTATTCTAAGCAATGTTTTGTTAACACCGTAATAGTTAATACATGAGGATGCGATATGTTAGTAAACAATCACCCCAACGGCCGGAGGGTGAAGGGGTGATCTTACTGACTCGCCAAGTCCGAATGTAATAACTATTTTACATACCAGCCTTTAAAATATTTCATGTAAAATATAACTATAAACATTAGAATACATTCTGTGTATTTAGTTAGTTAGTTAGTTATTGCTTTACTCCCAAGCAGCACGATTTCGGCTATATCCGGGAGATGAACATGAAAGTGGTGATGCAATGAACATGAAATGATGATGAAGGAGAGGAAATGGGGACACAGGGCCAATCGGGTAGAAGAGTTTTGACTGCCGCTGGAAAAAGAAGTGATGGGTAGGGACGGGAAATTTAGCCTCCTGCATGGGGATCCTACGGGTCCTACTCTTACCGAGACCTGCAGCAGGGTTCTCTAACGTGCGAGGAACGTGACATTTTTCCCAACACGGTGCACAACTATGGTTTGCGGTCAGGTTTTCCGCATTATCGCCTGACGACCCCGCATCTCTCGATGTCAGGGCTGCCCCATTCAACCACCTGGGGCACACATCCCAGTCGCTTTGTGGGCAAAGCGGCCTGACCCGATGTCAGGTTTCTGAGCGCTCTCTAGTGGACTTTTACCGACAAGTTAAGCTTAGCGCTGCTGTGGGCCTATTCGCCACCCGGAACCCGCACGGGTTCTGTGCATTTAGAAACAAATAAAAAACACCTTTAAACTATATAATATAGAGTATCCCTATTGGGTCCCTTCAATATTCTTTATCTACATTTTTGACATAATGTTTTCATCGGTTTCGTGGTTTATGTTTGTTGACGTATCCAGGAAAACCGAGAAATCAGGTGACCATCGAAAATCTAATATTGTGCTATGAAAATCAGTGCCAACCCTTTAAGCGTCAGCGATTAAGTCCACTTTTTCAGATAAACCGATATGTTCTTCATATGTGTAACATGATTTTTATCATATGTTCACCTTGGTGTCCATAATATGATGCTCATATGTTTGAAAACATATGTTTGTCATATCTTAAAACTATGTTCGTTATATGTTTGACATACAATATTATTACAAACATATTAAAATAAAAAAAGAGAGTTGTGCATTGACTGTAGATTTTAAATCATGTTTCTTACATGTATGATAAACATATGTTTAACGTTATGATAACTTATTTTTGCAAAGAAGCAAAGATGTACCAAAGGAGTAATCAAACATCATTATACCGAAAAGACAAAGACAAAATTGGTAGACAAAAAAGAAATTATGACAACGAAACAAACCAATTTTTCCTGTGTTTATCGGTCTGAAAAATTTTAAAACAATTACACATCAACAACACATTGTTTTGTATTTCACAAAGGTGATGCAATAGTTTCATGAAAATCAACCCAGTATCCTGTAATACCTGAGACCATTAGTGGCATTAGTTCTCTCACATTTATCAATTGTAGTTACTAATCTCTCAGCTCAAAGTTGACTTTTTAACTTCAAAGTTAACATTGACATTTCAAAGTTCAGAGTTGACATTTTTAGTTCAAAGTTGACATTTCACAGCTCAAAGTCAGTTCCAAGTTGACATTTCTCAGTTGAAAGTAGAACTAATGGCACTACCGGTCTTTCGTACTATAAGGAGTGGCGGATAAACGATGTTTATCTGCTTAAGATTATCCTTATGCAGCTCTTAATCCTAAGATAAAACTCAAATATAAAGGCATATCAGTAACTCATTGGTTTGTCCTTTTTGTTCTTTGCATTTATTTAGATAAAATTTATTGCTGTAAGGTTATTTTATTTTTACCATTTGTGATCTAAATAAATAGTTTAATGCAATATTAATGAACTAAGCAAGTAAAGATATAAAACTTGATCATTCAAAGTAATGGTTACAGCTATTTTATCGTGTTTGTATAATATTATTCAAGGAGAAATTACAGGCTTCTGAAAATTGAATTAAATTAATGAAATTTACTTTACTGTATTCCTGTTTTAATGGGTTTTGAATGCACTACAAATGTTTAATTACAACTAAAATTTTTGAATTAACGGTAATAAAAGTTGCATTGCGTCATCGTTCAGTGTTATGTGTATAAAGTGTCCTATATATTTTTGAATTCCCTGTATTGACATTTCAAGAACATTAATTCAAATAAATTTATATAAACCTAATGACTTTGCCTCTTTAACAGTGACAATTCGAATCCACAACAACCATCTATGTTACCAGCGATCTTTACTTATACTGCCTTGCAATGATAAAATGCGTATGATTCAAAACCAATACTGGATATAAATAAATTAAGCTTAAAATATTTTTATATGCATCTTAACACCGTGGTCATATTGTCGTAAAAATGTTTGATAATTTGAATGTTTTCGTTTTGTATTTCCTTGTGAGTTTCTGACATTACAAATCATGTATCAGTTCATTTCTATAACCAGTTTTTGTTGATTGATTTTTAATCTTTTTATGATAAAAACTAATTCTAATATTATTCTTTTCCGTGTTCTGGAAGTCCCCTTATTCAAAAATGCCCCTATTCGCAGGTGGTCGTTTGTGCCTATTTTATCCCCCTATTAGAGATGCCCCTACACGCTGGTGGGCGTTTGTGCCTAGTTTATCCCCCAATTAGTGATGCTCCTACATGCAGGTGGTCGTTTCGTTTGTGCCTAGTTTATCCCCCTATTAGAGATGCATGCCCCTTCACGCAGGTGATAGTTTGTGCCTATATAATTCGTATTAGAGATGCTTCTACACGCAAGTTGTCGTTTGTGCTTAGTTTATTCCCCTATTCAGAGATGCCCTTACATGCAGGTGGTCGTTTGTACCTGGTTTATCCCGCTATTAGAGATGCCCCTACACGCAGGTGGTCGTTTATGCCTATCATTTCATTCACCTATTAGAGATGCCCCTTCATGCAGATGGTCGTTTGTGCCAACTTTATCCCCCTATTAGAGATGCCCCTACATGCAGGTGATCGCTTATGTCAATTTTATCCCCCTATTAGAGATGCCCTTTATGAAGGTGGTCGTTTGTGCCAATTTTATCCTCCTATTCAGAGATGCCCCTACACGCAGGTGGTCGTTTGTACCTGGTTTATCCCCCTATTAGAGATGCCCCTACATGCAGGTGGTCGTTTGTACCTAGTTTATCACCTAACGTTACTGTACATGTGTATCACAGATATAAGTACTTTACATTTGATATAATGAAGTGTTAATGTTAATCTGGTGAACCGATCACAATGAATCTGTTCAATAATTTACGATAAAATAATAAACATTTATCAAAACATAACCAGATATTGGTTTGTTTCTTTATGATCCCTATAGACGGGATAGTTTGATGAATAGGTGTGCAAAACATTAATATTTCAAGGATATAGGTGATAAATAAGTCTTTTACCAGATCTGATATGATAGCCGTGCCTGATGAACATATGAAATATTGAATGGTTGTGCTGGCGAGGGAATCGAAGGACACATTTGACCACGGAAAAGCAATAAAAGTAATTCTCTAGTCACTTAAATCTGTTTTCATTGGACAGTTGTCTGGAAATCTCTGCAAATCTTTTTTTTAGCCAGAGGAACCCATGCCTAAACCTATGTTTTCAGATTTAAGGACATTGCATAATTTTAAGCACAGAATCATAATTTGTACTATTCATACATGTTTTGCATAAATGATTTCCAAACCCCGAAGCTCATTCTATCGGTCAAATTATTTCTTTATTTTTATATCGCCTGCAAAGTGTTCAGGTGTTTAAAAGCAACATTTATATTGTAGGTTGTGTCGTGTACACTTATTCCACATCTCATTATCTTCTATATGCACTTTTTATCGTCCAGTGGCGTCACCGTTGTTTTTGGAAACTACATGCTTCAGTTACATATTTTTGTGTAAAACTTCATCGCATAGCACTATATCGTCTGCTTCCTTTTAACCAATGCAAATACTATATAAGTTATCGTCTTATTGTCAGCTTTCCGGGTAACTTCATATCACAGGCTCTTGGTATTTTGAACGGCTGACAAGCAAATTGTCAACACAGTGGTTCGTTGCTCCCAGGTTGATGTCATCACCGAAAAATTTTTTACGGGAGAAATCATGTGCTTGTGCTTGTAGACAAATACGGGATTACTATCTCTCAGATGAGCACAGATGTTGGTTTGACATAGAGTTTGGTAATGTCTTCCTTTCCGGATTATCGATCTTTGGCAACAAGAAGGGTGTGCTTTAGCAAGCAGGAACTACTTACTCTCCGGAACACCCGAGTTTCTCGTTTCGACTTGAGTTCACGTTGCTAAATGCGGGTCTGTTGTTATGTGTGTTTTTTTGTTTTTTGTGTGGTTGGTTTCGTTGTGATGATTTTTCTGCCTACCTATTTTGTCCTTGTCTTTTCGGTATAATGATTGTTGATTACCCCTTTTGTACACCTTTGCTTCTTTGAAACCATGTCACTTCGTCATATAGGAAACGATGTCATGGATAACAGTAATTATAAGTCATCAACTATAGCTGTCTATGCAACCTCCTGTGTCTATCTTTGACAAAGCTTTTGTTTGTACTTGTCTATTTGATGTTTTTTGTTCCTTGTTTAAGAAAGGGTCTATCTGTGACTATTTCAGGACTGGATTTGAATTACATTCATTTGATTTAGACCATGGGCCAATTGAAGAACCGCGAGCAGCACCTTCTGGCCTTGTTAAAGTCTGCTGTCGGTTGTCATTTCTGGTTTTTCTAAATTGCCGCTTGTTATGTAAGCTGTGTCGTGTACACTTATTCCAGATCTTTTTTATATTCTATTTTAGTATTCGGAAAAAAGAAAGTAAAATGTTTTTTGAGCATTAATCATTTACACCATAAAGTACTACAGGATGGCCATATTAAAGTTTGTTATGGGTACCTTTTCTTTTAACGTACAGACCCTTTTTTACAAGTTTCGCTGTTACTTTGTATCTAAATGTCGAAACGAAGCTTTAGAACCACTATCAAAAAGTACAAAACGCTTGACGAAAATCAGAAGGAACTTGTGAGTCTGACGTTAGCTTGTGGTTGAACTGTGATTGATGGGTAGCAGATTCAGAAACCAATCATTTATAAACGTCATATTTTTCTATGTTTATTTTTCTTACTTTTTAATCTTCAATAAGCATCATTATCATTCCAGTCTAAAGTAATGAGGTATTAGATACTTTTTAAGTTAAAGGTGTTCTTCCAAGGTCAATTAGAGTGCACTATCTAATCGGTATTGATCAACAGTTTTGTGCCATTCAAGTGTCCGACTTACCTTTGACCGACTACATCGCTTTCCAGAAAGATGATATTTTTTTTATATCACATTGCATGAAAAGTAAAACGCCTTTAAGAGAATATCATAAAATATATAATGTATTTATTCTAATTCTGAACACAATATTTCACCAAACTTGCAACCTGTGAATTTGTGATGCATATTAAATAATGGAACAATATGATTGACATTCAAACAGTGATTCACAATATTAATAAATCCGGGTATGTAAATACATTTTATACAGATGTTTAATAATGTATATGATCAAGTTGATTAAACTCAATCAAATAAACATTTTGTTTGATGCTAAGTGGTTGCATTTAAATGTTTAATTTCTGCTTTTTGACTCATTCATTTATTTGATTAGAAACATTTCAATAGCATTAGATCAATTTATTATCGTTATCGTCGACGAAAATGTGCAACACTTGCTCTGTCTTCAATCCTGCGTCCAATAAAACTCTACTACGCCAATATCTTAACAACATGCTGCAAACGAGCTGCATCTAGAGATGTTAATTTCCAACTGGGTTGCAGGTGTGACTGATTAGCAGCCAAGTTAATTAAAATGTTACCTTCATTTCAAACAGCATAGTTGCATTCTGTAAACATCGTTATACAAATGTACTTGCCGTTTATGGCGATACATTATAAGGACCACCGCGGTCTTGACCCTTATAAATGATATATCTTTTTCCAATTAACTTTGGATGACATCTCTATTATGTTTGATGTGACTAACCAATTAGTTGCTGTCGTCAATTTTTTTTCCTTATATGATATCATTTTGATTGGTTGAGCAGATGATTATCTTTGTACTCTAATACACATAATAAACCTATTAAGGACTATCCAATTATACACCGTTGTTGATTTATCAGAAGGAAACGTGGACTCTTGTTATATACGAAATATATGACTTGGATACCGAACTTTCAAAATTTCACGAAATGTTTACTAATGGTTCATGATAAAAACTACCCACAGGTCGGATGGCATTTTCAGAACGTAGACATAAATTGCAACACTTTTGTTGAGATTCAAATTTGTTTTCCATAATTGTATTGCACTTGAAGGGAATTTACAGTTTAATTTGTAATGAAATGTATTTGCTTTTAAGCATTTTTTAATAGTTTATATCTTTTCTGTTTGTGATTTTCTATTACACTCTGTGTAAATTTTATCATTTAAGAACAATTTTGGAGAAACAAATGGTTGTTGTTTTTTAATAAACATGCGACTATTCTAAACTGGAAAGCATGCTCAAGCTCTCTTGGTTAGTTTTACACTATAAATCAGCATCTGTATCATTCTTGGAAAATTACTACTGCAAAATACCAATTACTTAAGTGGTATTCTACAAGCACAGTTTAAGACCAACTTATTTATTCAAGTTCTCCTAACTTCAGCTCTGCCTTATATTATGGTAATTTATTACTTTTTATACCCCCACTCGTAAGAGAGGGGGCTATATTGCAATCACCTTGTCCGTCCGTCTGTCCGTCCGGTTCAATTTCTTTGCTTCTACTGGATGGATTGGTTTCAAATTTGGTACACAGCTTAACCATGATTAGTTATACCGTGCCTCCCCTTTCCAGGTCAGTCCACCGTCTACTTCCTGTTTCCCAAGCCGACTTAGACTTTTTATGGGTCAAAAAAAGACAATTTTTCGTAACAGATTTCTCGGCTTCTACAGGAGGGATTGATTTCAAATTTGATATACAGCCTACGAATGATGAGTTGTACTGTGTCTCCCTATCCCAGGTCCGTTAATCATCTACTTCCTGTTTTCTGAATGGTCGAGTGGGGGTATGCTTAGCACGTCTTAGTGCAACCCTATGTTGCCACTGGATCAAAAAAGACAAATATTAATGAATCTTCAAAGACTGATCACCCGACGTTTGACATAAAAGTTCTTAGACATTTTAGTTCTCTGTCGACGTCTTCACAAAAAATGGCATTAAAGACATTACATGCTTATATACAAATAAGGGATTCGATTCCCCAGGTGAGTACCGCGATGTGTTTTTCAGAAAATTTGTATTGTTTTCATAAATTTTTAACTGAATATAACCTTTATTAAATATGTTGGTGGAAACGCGTCATATATGTTGCAACAAGCAGGAGTAAGCGAAGCACCTGTAGGCCCATTTGGGTGTTAAGCCCGGCACACACAGTTAAATTAATTTCATGAAATAAATTTCATGCAACTTTTGTTGCATGAAACTTTCTGTACACACTATGAAATTAATTTCATGATATTTTCATGTTAATCTATAATAAAGTGCTTTTTGACTAAATCAACATATGACCTCTAACCACATCAGTTGATTTGCTATCAATAGAAAAAGTTCCATGCATTTTTTTTTTCTGAAATAGAGCAACGTTCTATTCAGAATAAGCATGAAACTTTTAAAAAGTTGCATGCAACTCAAAATCCAGGTTTACATGATGAAATTTGTTGCATGCAACTAATTTCATCGTGTGTCCGGGCTTAAGTTACTGTTGATGATTGCAATTTCAATTATATATAGTGGTGTTCTATTTTTCGAAGTGTTGTCCTTAGCATCGTCTAGTTTTTGTTCAGTCTAATTGTTTTTGTTGGTTTTTTTGGGGGTGGGGATACCAAAACCCGAAGTTCCCCAGTTTGACTACTTATCGGTGCATTAAGTACTTTATACCTGATAAACCAGTTCTTACTTTTTTGTAATTAACAGTGAAAAACAGACAATCAGTGTTAGTTTCTGCTTTTGACATTATTTGTAATGGCGTCCGTGTTATTTTAAAAGTTTCCTGGTGATACAGTTCCTTGTAACACTTGGTCTTCTTTTGTTGAATGTGGTCAATGATCGTGACTGTTTCAATGCGCACAGTTTCCCGCCATCTCATATTTCTATGCCTTGTTTTGTTACCATCGTGTTTCGTAGTTTTGTTTTATTCAACTAAGTTCTGAAAAACGAAAACAAAATGTTTTAGTCTCATCAGGATACATGTAGAAACATTAAAACATTCACACTGAACAAAAAGTAGTTTTGCAACTGTGTACGTAAAAAACATTTTTATTTAACTGCTACTGTTTAAGGATAGTTACACTGTTTAATTCTTTAATTTAAATCCTGGTTTACAATTATTTTCTATCAGTGTGTTTTTATTTAACTTCAAAGCAATGAAAAATGTAATAAAAACCTTTTCGATACATATTGCCACGACACTTGTGTAAGGTCTGAGTATTAACACATGCCCTTCGGTCTACATTAGTGACCTTGTATGATGACAATATTTTGTATTTATTTGTTTGCTGAAATGTATGATAAAAAGATTATGACACAGGGTTTTCCATATCAAGTCCCATATCATTCCGAGACTCCCATATTAGGTCGAGGCGGAGGAGGTTTCCTCGACCTAATATGGGAGTCTCGGAATGATATGGGACTTGATATGGAATACCCTGTGTAATAATCTACATTTATCATTTACATATTCAAATAGTGTTTTGAATTTTCAATCTTTTGTTACAGCGCCTCTGATGAATCTTGAATAGACTTAACGCGCATCAGACGTTACAATTCTTTTTTGTATTGAACTTGAAAATTTTATTTCATATCATATTATTTTAGCTGCATGATCATTATTTTTACATTACTTGAAAAACATATATTATAGATGAGAAAAAAGTCATATGTTTTATAAACAGCTCTTAAAGCTTCAATAAAGATGGCCTGTCATAATATAAACCATAAAACGCAATATTTTCAAAAGAACATTTGAACGTACTTTAAGTATAAATTAGAAAAAAACAAGGATCGTTACATGGTGCCATCATTATGATAATGGTTATGAAATTATTTCAATTTACTTTGAGGAGTTACGAATGAGAAATAAAGAAATATGGTTTGATTTGATATGAATTTATATTTTATTGTTGAATAATTGTAATTGTGTTCTATTTCAGACTTGTGATAATATATAAGGACTGGTCCTATGATTGGGAACTAATCTCTAGCTGTCATCAAATAAATGTTCTGTCATAGTAATATATCGTCTCTAATCATTTCTAAGAAGAAAAAGGAACATTTCTGTTGACGACATTTAAAGGCAAAGTAGCTAATAGCTAAATTAATTTTAGTGAGCAATGAGTCGAGACACGAAGCCGGTTTTGTTAGTCCGATCATGTTTCAAGGATTACTTGGGATTCTAATAGATCTTTTTCTGCTGGGACTTGGACACAAAAACTGTGTAATTTGCTGTCAATGTGCTCGTATCGTCATATTCAGAAGTATCTTTTCACATCTCTTAAGAAGACAGGCGCACCGATTGCTTGTCAGAATCTAAGTTCCACTTACCATTTTACGAGCACTATCAAACTACATTATCAGGTTAAAGGCGGCTTGATTAATGAACGTGATACTCATATGGAGATGCAATGGATTTTTCTTCTGTTGAATTAACAATATAATGTTAATATTTTCTGAATTTGAATATGAGGTGAAACAAATAAGTCACCAGTTATCGAAAATTCTATCAAGTTCGTCTTAATGGTATCAAATCACATCTTCCTACAAAAGATAATATTGACCGTAGAAGTCTTCAGTGTTTCAGCACTGTCGCATGTTTGCTTATCGCTTCTTAGATGTGAAAGGACCCTGAATGTATTCTAGCTAATCGCTTTCCTTTATATTGTTGAGGACCCGGTTTAATTGGTCATCTATAATTAATCCATACAGAGGCAGAGAAGAATCGCTAGGAAATCTCAACTCTGTAATTAGCTATAGACAGAACGCCAGGTAAGCAGCTTTGTTATAATCCACACTTCAACCAGATTTTTTTTCTCTTTTATAGTATGATTTTAATTAAATCGGTCTTTTTTATTAATTAAGTTGTCATTTGTTTACTGGCATGTATTTCAATAAACAAAAGAATTTTGCGTATGATTTGAGATAGGTGTTTAATAGATTTGTTTAATAGATTTATAAATTAAGTATTTTATTTTAGTTTTGGAAATAATGCACATTTTTTCTAAACTTGCAATAAGATTAATCACAAAATTGTTTCAAATAATTAGATCTCAGTTTGAGATGCTGCTATATTGTTAAAAAACACATTGCATTAATAATATGAAATGACAGTTTATATAGAAATTGACTAAGACGTTTATCTTTTTAATTGTATTTTTACTTTCTGTATTATACAAAATTTATCAAAATATAAGCAAGGAAGGTTTGCTGTTCCTAGACAAGAAAAGAAATTTTGCAATCCAGCGGATAATTCAATGAGCATTTTACTGTACTTGACAAGACTTGATCGCATATGATGACCCAAATTACTTATGAGTTTCTCTGTTAGTCTCACAGCATGCACAGTCCGAGTACTCTCTGAGTATCCGCAAATGTTCTTTTGTTATATTCATGTCATGTCTAGCTAGGAACTTCTATTTCTCCATGTCTATTGGTTGACCATTTGAGCAAAAAAGCCAAGAAATTAGTTATAAAATGTAGTTTAAAGACAATAAGAACAAGCAACTTTACCAAAAACTACGCTACATATCACTCAATATGAATTCCAAAATGAGAGAAAACTTGCTTGGATGTTTATTATATATATATTTTTTTCAATTCTTCAAGCATCTCCAAATAAAATAGAGGACACAAGGAGAAACCAAACATAATTATTTGTTTTATTGTTATGATCTCCCTCATTTAATAATTGTTCTTTCCCGATATGACAATTAAATTTTGTTTAGTTCTTGAAGATTTTTTTTTTCACAATGAAGGATAAAAAAGCCTCACTGAAGATTTTTTTATTCGTAGTTATTAACCAAAACATCTACAAAATCCATTAATTTATCCGAACAATTTCTTTATCTATTTATTCGTTATTCCATTAATCTAGTTCATTCAGTGAATCGATACTCCTGAATTTCTGCCTCGAATAATAAGCAACCTTTGCACTTAATACATTATCTTAATTCCTTTAAACTTATCTGTATCTCTTATAATTATATCAAGAATTGATAGAAAATCACCATAAACAATAATTCAATAAGTTTTTATGCATAAAAGAATAAACCGATTTATCTTGTCACAGTAAAACCCATGATGGTTTTATGATCGTATAAACGTTACTAGTAGTTTTACCAGCTTCAAAAACTGATTTTGACAACGGTTTTCACCATTTACCGCCCGAACGTCATAGCAGATCCAAGCTTGTCGTAAGAGGCTGACGGTCTTTGGATTCTAACGTTGGATGGCAGCCCACAGAGTGACTTAAGTGTGTACCCTCGGTTGCTAAATAGATGGTTGTAAGGTTATGATACAGAAACCTGGCTACTGACCATACTTGACCAAAGTGTGTGGCGACTGCCATGATTTATGCACGAAGAGAATCCCTTTGCGGACCGCCAATTAGTGCACACTACAGGCTAAATTTCCCATCCTATCAATATCGGTCCCTTTTCTTATAGTGTTTAAAATTTATTATTCCTTTGCAACTCACCCCACCACCACATTTTTCATTATTCCTGTACCCTTTTTATATCACCATAATGTTACAGGGCAACTTGGAAAACATTGCGATTTAGAATCGCCCGAGGTCGCGATTTGGAATTCCATTTCCTCCTAGGACAAGATGGATTTCTAACTTACATCATATTATAAGGCTATATAATTTGGAATTGCACTTTGCCCTAGGAGAACTTTGCGTATCCCGTATTGTACTATAGGGCGATTTCGAAATGTCCTAATATCTTATGAATAAAACAAATTCAAATTATGGTTTTTTTCTGATGTATGAAATCGAATGATTGTATTAAAAAATAAAATACAATACTTATTTAAAATAAATTAAAATACAATAAATATTTTACACGAACTTCAAAATAAAGTAAATACAAAATATATACAAAAATGTTTTAAAAATATTTGCTTTAATACGTTGATCGTTTCGACGCAGAGATTAGATCTCTGGTTTTAACTCCTCAAATCACGATATCCCATATTCAAACACGCAAGAAAAAAAATCGACCTTGTTTTTACTTATTCCACATCTCATTATCTTTTATTCCCATTGACATTGTTTACAAGCAATAGTTATTTTTTATGTCTAAATTGCGGCATCAAAAATGCCCAACGAAATGCCAAACAAGCAACAATTATCTATCAACAAGCAATTTGATAGTTTACTAGATAAGTATATTTGATAAAGCGTTAATTGCAAAATTGATACATTACTAGTAATGTAACTGTTTAGAAATTGCTCACTCTTTTAAACCTATACAAATAGATGTTTTAAGCAAAAATGATAATTGGATATTTCATGTACATTTTGCTTTATTGTCAATAGATATTTCTTTGTTTAGAGTTTAGCTTTTTTTGTTTATCAATAACCCAGCTAAAGTTCGAATTTTACTATGTCCTAGTGTATGATATGGAATTCCAAATCGCCCTATAGGGCGAATCGCACTGAATTCCAAGATGTCCTGTAACATATACATTAATTACCTGTTGTCCTTTTGTCTCAGATACTCTCTTGTTGAATTGAACTTCTATCGATTTGATTTTTACTGTGTGTTAGTTTGTGCTTTGTTATTGATTATCATTAGGGGGAAGGTTGGCGCCAAAAAACTAGTTTAACCCCGCCACATTTTAATGTGCCTGTCCTAAGCCAGGAATCTTTATCAAAGCTTATGTTTGTATTTAGTCGAATTTTTGTTAATTGTTTTTTGTCAAGAAGAGGGTCTGTCAATGCACTTTGGGATTGGGCTTGAATCATGTGTATTTTATTTTCAATCCAGGGGCCAATTGAAAAACAGCGAGCAGCGACCGCTGGTCACATTGAAGGCTGCTGGCTGTTTTCCATTGTGGATATTTAAAATATACGTTTATAATGTAGGTTGTGTCGCGTACACTTATTCCACATCTCATTTTCTTCTATGTATGTGTTTGTCTTAGTTTCTCAGATTCTTTAGTTTGATCAAGTTGTAAATTGTGTTCTTTATTTTCAAAATGTCACACAGGAAATACATGCAAAGCGAAAACTGAGCTAACGCATACTACTCGTAAACTCTTGTTAAGGAACAAAGACATGTATCATGAACTCATAACGAAAGAATCCGTTGAAAATCATATACATATACATATAGGCTGCAAGATTCTTACAAACTGTCCCCCGTTCGTTAGTATTAATATATTTTTATTATTATTATGAATAACGGCTAATATAAGCGCATTTCATGTGGATGTGTTAAGACCTTAAGTATCAAAGTTGCTCGATTTAATAAGTGATATTCTAATATTCAAGATTTGAATTGATTATTATGAAGCGCTTGTATGCACAGGAACGTTTAATCTGGTAGATTCTTAAATGAAATACTATTTTCCTCGCCTATTATCTGTCTGTTAACCATTGACGTGCTTGTTTTAGCTTGTCAATTGTATTGTTGCACGAACCATATTCCCTTGGCCTATTTCATCGTTGTTATTTACTCTTTGAATCTGGAGCTGACATCACTATTATAGTTAGTATACGCGAACGTAATATCTCCAATTTTTAATTAACTCAAAACCACCTGCTTTGGGTATTCAAAACCCATTTCATTTCCTGATAATACTAGAAGATGATATAGACTTGGTGGTTTCCAACCAAATCAAGTTTCATCAAATAAACCTAAAGATATTTGATAATGTTGATGTTCAATTTCCGTGTAAACGAACACTTCTACTGTAAAATATATGTCATTCACTCATTGAAGCTGCATCACAAAGATGACACGAAGGATTAAAATCTGTAAATGGGAAAAGCACATGGCATGTTAGCATTACGATTGAATTAAGGACAATGCTCGTTTTTATAATCTAACTAAGAGTCATTCAACTGCGGCATAATACGATGATAAAACAAACTAATCATTCTTAAATGTTAATAAAACAATGAAATCAAAGTAAACATGAACATGAAAGAATGCCAGAACAACAATATGTATAGAGACAAACATAGCGATTTATGGACCAAAATAAAAACATGAAAGTATAGACGTAAGATAACATGAAAGTGTCATACTTTCAAACACATGACACAACTGTCTTAGAAATGGAACAATATAAATCGGAGAAAAAATCATCTGCCACAGAAATCTTTTTTATCTTAAGACTCAAGTGATCAGTGAAAATATTTTGCTGTAATTGACACCAGAAGCCCCAACTTTTGTCTGCGGTCAACGTCCACCGTATCATAACTGGACTTACATGTACACGGATCCATTCTGCGTTAGTTACTAGTAGTTAGTTAGGTTATTGCTCACGATTTCGGCTACATCCGGGAACATGAAATGTAATGAAGTGGAGAAAGGGGGACACAAGGCCAATCTGGGAAGAGAGTTGTGACTGGCCACTGGAACAAGGAGAAATGGATAAGGACGGGCAATTAAGCCTCCTGGATGGAGTTCCTACGGGTCCTACTTTTACCGAAACCTGCAGCAGGGTTCTTTAACGTGCGAGAAACGTGGCATTTTTTCCCCAACACGGTGCACCACTTTGGTTTGCCGTCAGGTTTTCCGCATTATAGCCTGACGACCCCGGCATTCAAACTGACAGGGCTGACCCATTCAACCACCTGGGGGCACATAATGGGCAAAGATGTCAGGTTTCTGAGCGCTTTTAAGTGGACTTTTACCGACAAGCTTAGCACTAATGCGGGCCTATTCGTCATCCGGAACTCACGGATCTGCATGGGAATATGTGGTTCTTTATAAAGCTGATGTTCAGATACTGTATACCGAGTATAATAATGGTACATTAAGGCCTCCTCTATAATTGAAAGTTACAAAATAAGTAGAGATTTCCTTTGCTATTTAGAAGGTCACATCAATGAACAAACTTGTTTGATCATTTTGTTTAGAATAGAACTGGATTAAATAAATAAAGAGTAATATTTGAACTAACCACTTATGTAGAATTGCTGTCAAGCTGGCGGGAATTGGACAAATTTTTGAACTTTTTGTCCATTTAAATGCCTCCAGCAACTTTCTTCAATAATTCTAAAATTAGCATAGAATTAAAGGTAGATCAATTAAGTCATTCCTGGGTCAAGTAGGCGGAAGCTTTTAAAAATGCAAAATTAGGCATTAGAAGTTAACATTTTTCTAATTTTTTTTATTGTAAGCTGTTTTAGGTGTCTATTAAAGTTGAGTAGATTGTGGAAAATTAGAAACATATACTCCATTTTACTCAAATAATAAACTGTATTTTATTGGAGTGCTCTAGTTCATTATTTTCATAAAAAGGGACAAAATATGCCCTTGTCGTACCGATTCCCTTGTAATTGTAACTGGCGACACAAAGCTTAACGCATGTTGAGAAAGTTTTAAGTTCAATTTTCATAATTATTTTGTGTCTTCAAAACTAAAATCTATGAATGTCAATGATTTTTCTAGTGAATAGAAAAGCACAAAAATACATTTAATTATTTTTTATATGTTATATCGTGTAATCATTTAAAGGATATCCGACAAAAGTAGTTTAGTTTTTGCATATTTTTAAAAATAAATGTTAACATCATTGAAGTGTTTATATTACATCAGCGTTAAGCCTATATGCACTGGCTTTTTGATATCTTAGAAGGTTCGTTCCATTTTCATTTGAACAAATAAAACACATTGGTATTCACTGCTAGTTTTCCGACACGAAATCAAGTTTTTTAAGAGTACAGTACTCCTCTAGAATTAAAGACGTTACACTTGACGTGGATTTAGAATGCTACTTCCTGTTTCTTTTCATCCTGTAATTAAATTTCAATTCATAAACAAATACCTACAAATCAAATCTGATTGGATTATTTATTCATTGATTAGGGACTAGGTTGCTCTCTGCAGTATACCCATTCTACTACAATTAAATTACGTTAACATAACACACTGAAAAGGAGGAATCAAGGAATCTCCCGATTATTTACATAATAAAAAGTCAAACGGAACTATATTGAACAATTAGTTTAAATTTTCCGGTGAAAAGTAAAAGGATTCTGATCAATAAACGAGCATTTGACATTGGTTGTATGCGCTATTGACTGGTTTAACCATGATCCACCTGGCTTCCTCTATTGACATGCGATATGGGATATTCTTGGAAACATAAGGGGATAGACATGTCATTTCCAGGTAGGGAATGTTTTAAACTTTTGCTGTATTTTATAACTTTCCCAGTTTATTTGCCAAGTGAATTTATTGTACAAAAACACCAAAATTTCGATTAATTTTAACAAGATTGTTTGGTCACTGAAAACTGATAGTAAAACGCCACTTTGGAGTTTGAAATTCTAAAGCACTTTTCACTAAACTTATAGTTGAAAAAAAGAATTATATCTTTCAAAAAGCAATTCTGTGAATGTTCTGTCATTATAAAAGGAAGATAGATACATGAACCAGCACTGCCATTATCTTGAAAACATTGTGGAGTTTTTGCATGAACATACATGAACAAGTTTCAAGTAAAACCAAGGTATTTTTAAATGTAAATAATATACTAGTTTCTATCCTTCATGTTATCATTATTTATTTTTTGGACTGCAGCAATATAGTTGAATATATTTGACCTTTTGTTAGTCAAAAGACTTTTACAATGAATGTAATCGAAGTATAATCAAAGGCTTGTATTTTTACACTAAAGGTTTTTGGTCGGATTTCACGGAGTATATTCGAGTTATTTATCAAATGTCGGGCGACCGGAGAAAAAATTTCGTGACAGGATATTCAGCCACTAATTCTAAAAGCCGTTTGATATTTGGTATACAGCATCAACAAGGGTTCCCACAACGTGGAATTCGATTTCAGGTCTGTCGCTCAGCTACTTTTCTGTTTAACGAATTCCGGCAGTTTTTTTTACGTTTACAGATTCTTTTTTACATAATAGAGCAATTGCTATTAAAACCACAACAATTCTTGGTTTTTGTTTTTTGTTTTGCCATTCTAACAAATATATAATTCCTGGTTGTAGGTTAAGGTTAACATAAACAGACAATTAGAAATTTCATTTTATTTTCTATTTAGAATTGATGGCTTAACTTTCAAGATAAAAGAACGGATGTTAATTGACCTTTTATTGAACTTCATCAGTACTGCATATTTAATATCGAATATGATGAAAATATTTTATTACAGTAATGCACGTATGTTATGGTATATATTTCATATTATTTCGTGAGGTAATTCTTCAAAGTGATCGCAATTGATATGGTTATGTTTGTTTTATATGTACATCTAGATAAAGTCAAGCATATTGTTAGCATCAAAATGCAATAGAAACACTCGTAAAACTATAAAGAAGTACATCACAATGTAAATCTGTTACTCCTTTGTAGAAACACGTTAATTATCACCTGGTTTTGAAGATCGATTTTTATCTATATTAACAAAATGTGCTAAAATCTAACGTTCTGATCTATTATCACATCGTTAGTACAAAAAGTGGGCATATAAAAACCTATTCTCGTTTCACATGGTAGTTTTTTTTCTGATAAAAAAATTAAAATCATAGATATTTAAATGTAATAATAAATATGCAGCAGTTTTTTTGTTGTTGTTTTTTTTTTGCAGAGGCACAAAGTTACACAAGTCGCTTATTTTTTTAAAACATAAATGCTTCTATAGCAATTTCCATTTTTCGAAATATTGTGGCCTCGATAAGAACTCTCAACATAAGTTTGTTTAAATAGAATACCCTCATAGGTATGTCTTCTTAACAAAGGCATGAACCCCATGTTTCCTATGTTTTGTTTTGCTTTTTTGTTTTGTTTTTAGATTTTGTTGTTTTTAAAGGTTGGTTTGTAGATCTCTGAATTTACATTCATCGATTTGAGGCTTGAAAGTGTATAAGTATTGTCGTAGGTAAGGCCACACATCTGGTTTACCGGTAACCCTGCCTTGTTTTATGTCTGACTTTCTTGAATAACTTAGGGGTTGGGTTTTAATGATTATCACTTGTCTGCTAAAGTTCACTTCAGAGCACTTAGAACTTGACGCCAGGTAAGGCTGCGTTGCCCGTAAAGCGCCTGCGATGTGTGGCCCAGGTGATTGAATGGGGTAGCCCTGGCATAATGATGATGCAGAAAACCTGCCCGCAAGCCATAGTAGCTCTGTGATGGCGAAAAATGACACGTTCCTCGCACGTCAAAGAACCATAAGTTCTCGATAAGAGAATGATCTGCAGGATCCCGAACAGGAGGCTCAGATGACCGATCCTATCCATTACTCCTTTTTATACCCCGCCACAAGAAGAGGCGAGGTATAATGTTTCTTTCGGTGTCCGTCCATCCCCCGAAGATTTCCTACCAATAACTTGAAAACGCGTCAAGGGATTTGAATTATATTTTGCAAAGCTGTTCAGTACAATAAAATACAGGTCCAGATTAATTTCCAGCATGATCTGAAAAGTAGTTTTTGGCTATTTTGAAAAATCAAATTTTATGAACTATTGATATTATATCGTGGCGGGGTATCATTTAATGTCCCATTAGATGCCCCTTTTTTCCAGTAGCAGTCAAACCGATTAATCTGTGTCCTAATTTTTCCCACGCTACATCATTATTTCATGCTTATTTTATTATGAGCTTGGAGTTCATCTTTATGAAATCTCCAAATTCATGCATCTCGGGGGCTAATAACTAACTAACTAACTATGATCTACACCTTATATGGCATCTTTCACACTGTCAAGATGTTTTTTTTTCTTCCTGTAGTCAAAGAATCTGTTTTGAACGAACATGAGTGCTTCCTTGAAATCATGACGCCTTTCTGACAACATATGCTTTGATTATGTAACCAACCTTTGGCAAATTGTACTTTATTTGGTCTTATAATGCCTGTATTTGCAATAATTATGGGTGGATAATAGTACATAGTTGTCAATTAATGTTCTCAATCGAAAAGAAATAGCGTTTGGGCTCATCATTCATGTCATATGAAACAATTTGTTAGTCTTCAACAGGAAGTTGTCTAGTTGCATACGGTTCATAGTTGTATTTTAACATTTGTCAATTATAAATACAGTTCTTTTATGCTAGAAATCTTTTCAAACATAACCATTAAAACAAACAGAAAATAAATGTAAGGTTGAGGAAAGTTTTCAGACCTTAACATGCTTTAATGATAGTGCTTACTCGAAGATCTTGGTCAAACTGTATGTTTTCTCTGAATCTAGTATACAGGCAATATTAAAATGCTTATTGCATTTTTCAGTATAACAAACAAATACCACAACATTACCTTTGACATATATGCGCGTTCATTTGACTCTTATTTCTATGAAGCTTTTATAATATTCATAACTATGCATTACCAAACAACTATTACAGACAGATTTTACTGGATTACAAACACTAAATTATTTATTGACAATGGGATGATTATGTTACAACATGCAGGAACTGTAAACCTATACGGAACACCTGAGTTCTTTCTCGTTTCTACTTGAATTCGCGTGACTGGTTGTAGTTTGGTTGTTTTCTTATATGTTTTGTAATGCTGTGCCGTCCTGTGTGTCAACTAATCCTGCTCTGGACTTTTGGTACAATGTATATGCCTCTCGAATTTTCATTATGCGTTTCTTGTACACAAGACAAAATTTAGTAGCATAAATGTACGCGTACGTATATACATCACTCTATACAATACTTTTATCGAACATAAGTGTGGGCCAGTTTGATACCACCTTTCTCTGAACTTTTAATCAATACCAATGAACAAACAAATAAGCAACTTGTTAACTTGTAGACGAAATTTGGTTTAGAATTTCACTCACAGGACTATGAGGACAAAGGATTTCATTTCTTGTCATTGTACTGTGCATGGCCAATATTATAGTTTCTGATTTCGTCCAGAACGGACTATAAAGAAGACACAACCCTTGTCTTTTATGAAAGATTGCCGGTTAAAGGTTAAAAATGAATGGTGCTTTTAATAGAAAATTGACGTTTGAACAAAATACGTTTCTTTGCTGATGTTAAAGCTGTTAACATTCAATAACAAACACTGCACAAATAGTGAGCAACAACTTTAATATGCCAGTTTAATACAGTTGCTCACTTTTTTATTGCTGAACAAAATTATTTGGTTGGAAATTCCTGTTCTTTAACGTACCAAGTGACTTTTTAACAGATTTTCCTGCAATGGCTTTGATGTGTCGTTATAGGCAGATAATGGGTTCGTGTGTTGCATCGATGGTAAAATGTCAATGTAAATTGCTTCTTCAAAAGACATTTTTCTAAAGGTAGCGAGTTCCATGTAAATTTGTTTGGTTATAATTGTTATTGGTCGTTGAATCATTACATATAGTTTAGTTCAATATTTCCTGTTCATTATAAACCAATTATGACAGAAGTATCTTGGAAAAACTTTACAAGGAGAGAAATAATATTTACTCTATAGAACTGCTTATCGAATTCAATGCTTAATCAATTTTTATGAGTTTTTCTATGGTGCATTATTGCAGTTATGTGCAGCTCATTTGCTTTAATTCATTTAATCTAATATATCAACTTGCATTACTCAGTAGCTAAAAATCGCATTTACCAGGAGCGCACCTGGGATATTCATTTGAAATTGTGCATCAAATATGAGAAAATGGTTCTTAAAGAAAATGTTCTTGTATTAATACAAACTCGGAACGACTTCTCTGGGAATTATTTTCTTAGCCAAGGTCCTTAGACCACGTATCTTTTACAGTAAGGTGGATTGGAAAACCTTGAATTATGAAGATAGATAGGAAAAGTTGATTAGAAAAGCTTAACTTAAGAAGGATTTAGTGAAGGATTGCAATCTTTTTTTTTCTGAAGAAACAAGTAAAAACCTTTTTTAGTATATATGGTTTATCAAATTCAGCTGCGAACATGTACCCTTATGAAGCGCTTTTATTGACACTCATATTTTTATTTTTGAATCATTGTGTCGATAACCTCTGCTTTTCGACCAGAGGTCCCTAAGCATGGTCGTCGACTCGTCTGTCACGAATTTTACCTTTTTTAATTTGAAATTTTTCGACATTTTAACCCTAATCCTGTTTCAACAATTAACGTTTCTTTCCTTATTATGCACATGGTCGATATCTTCAGTCATATATTTGGCTTCCTTGTATGAGTGATTTTCGTTTCCAGTTATTTGGATTCAAATGTTGACGACAAGAGGCTACTCTTTAAATAACCATTACATTTGACAACTACTTTGGTTATCTTTTTTTAATATTTTGAGATGCATTTATATATGAGAAAAATTTATTTTATGGCCTTTTTCAATAAAACAAACTTAGATTTGAATAAAAACAAGTAACGGTGTATAACTTTTGAGAATTGTGCTTATTTTATAATTTTTATTTTATTTTATTAAAAGCACACAGTAAAACAGTATTGGTTATAGCTTTACATAACATAATTCATAAACATGAATAAAAGAATAACAAAAACAAGGAGGGTAGCTAAATTGTGCAATAAAATATTTATTACTGGTCTCTTTCAGTTCTAATGGCGATTGTAATAAAGGAGTGAGTGAGTGAGTTTGTGCTTTACGCCCTTGCAACGCTATATAGGTAATTTAAAGGCGACGAACATGACAAGGATGATAAAATGAACATTAAATGATGATGATAAATGAAATATTGGGGTGGGGTGGGAAACATAGGAATAGTAAATTTTGAAGAACCACTTTAAAAGGAGAGAGGTGGGTAAGGGCGAAAAATTTAGCCTATGTTGTGCACTACTTGGCAGTCCACAAAGGGGTCTTTTACGTACATGAAGCGTGGCACTCTCCACACACGTTGGCCTACTATGGTCAGTCGTCAGGGTTTCCGTATTACAGACCTGAATACCCCCGCGGACGAGGGCCACCCTATTCAGCCACCTAGGGTACACACTTGGTCACTCTGTGGGCTGAGCACTGACCAGACGTCAGAATCCCACGACCCTTAGGAAGAGCTAGGCTCTGCTGCGGGCCTATTCGCCGACCGGGCCCCACATGGGACTTTTGATAAAGGAAGCAACAGTCTTCAGTTGTAGTTGGATTGAGAATTTCAGTTTTATTTAATGTATCAAAATCATAAAAGTTATAAAAATATTGCAAAAAGACAGTTCGAATACTATAATTTTTACATTCAAGTAAGAAATGTGACTCCTCATAATGTGTGTTACATAACATTATTTGATCTCTTGGAATTTTCTGTATCTACCAAGTTCAACCATTCGTTTGTGATCACTTAGTCTAAGTTTAGATAAAAGGGTTCTTACCGGTTTATTATAATGATTTTTGCCATAGAATGTTTCAAAAACTTCGAAAGTAACTGTTCCGAATTAGAGTAGCTCTGTCAATCATGACAATTGTAACCTAACAATACGAACATATTTTTAAAATATTACCTCTTTCTTGTTCTGTCTGGAATATGTTCATCTGACAAAACAAAGTCAACCAATCTGTCAAGAATGGTCTTTCTCCTACTCATAACAACGGTATGGTCGTATCCCAATTGTTCAAATTGCACGCGTAAATTAAATCACAGAGTGATAGGTAAATTTCGACGTGAATTTTCCCGCCATTTCAAATGTTTGACTTGTTTCTCTAAAATTAATATCATCGGAAAGGCAGAGAAAGTCGTGGATTAAATGATATCTCCACCCCACCCCTCGATAGTTATTTTTTTATTTAAACAAGCTGGCCAAGGTTCGCATGTTGAAAATATAAAATAACTATCTTGGGATGGAGAAATCATTGAATCCACTCAGAGGGACAAGCCATACAAAAAAAACATTGTTTTTCGTCATGTGTTTTTTTTTTCGTATGACACATTGAATTTAGCAAAATATTGATAGTGGGCAAGTCCCTGTGGTCCACTCCTGACTGAAAAAGAGCCTATATGTAAATTTAACATGCCTAAACAAAACACGTTAAATTGCATTTTGAATTTAAATGTTTAATGTTATTTAATTATATCAGTCAATTATCGGTATTTAAGTCAATGTTTTAGGCCTGTATATGTAAAATTAAATTACTCTTCAAAGAAAATACTATCGATCAACCACTTGTCAGCCGACTTAATTTTCTGACAAAATTCACAGTATTTGACATTGTCTTAATAGGCATTAATTCAATAAAAGCAGACTGACGAGTACCCACAGTGTATTATGGTAAAGTGATGATTTTTCATCAATGTCTTAAGTGTACTGTTGACTTAGCACTTGAATGAGACTAGAGATGACATCTGTACTCCACTGTCTAACACAAGTATTTCATTTAAAATAATTCTCATCAATAAGTCAATAATACAACAGTACTAATTATCAAACTCCCAATACTAATCATTCCAAATAAGCTTAGGGCTGGTAATACCAGGGGTTGTTATTTGATGTTTATTAATACTTAGCATTCCTCCAATGGAAGCTTAATTCAGAGATAAAAATGATATTAGACATATGTCAGAATTTTAATTATAATTGGCGCCAAGGTGACAGATAATGACTTCATCAGGTGTTGATCGAAAATTAAGACAATTATAAACAAAAAGAGAATTTACAAAATTTATGGATTATTAAAGTTGTTGCTATTATAGTTTAGGTAAGAATTTAAACCGTTTAACTTACTTTTATCCTCTGCACAACTGTTTAGACCACAAAGTTGGTTTATAAGGTGTTACATGAGGCAGGTTTTTTCATTCATGATTATCACATTGTATAGCCTAATGTCGAAATTTTCAGAAGTAACTTCTCTTCAGCAACCTTTATAAAACACAAGATAATTGGAAGCTAAGCTATTTGTACGCCCTTGCAACGCTATATAGGTAATTTACAGGCGATGAACATGAAACGGATGATCAAATGAACATGAAACGGATGATAAAATGAACATGAAATGATAATGATAAATGAAATATGGGGGTGGGGTGGGATGGGACACAAAGGAACTATAAATTTTGAAGAACCACAGGAAAAGGGGAGAGGTGGGTAGGGGTGGAAAATACTCTACTTGGCGGTCCTCAAAGGAGTCTATTACGTGCATGAAGCGTGGCATTCTCCATACACGGTTGCCCACTATGGTCGGCGGTCAGGGTTTCCGTATTATTGGACCTGACAACTCCCGCAGACGAGGGCCACCCTATTCAACCATCTAGGGTACACACTTGGTCGCTCTGTGGGCTGAGCACTGACCCGACAGACAAAGTACTTCAGCGCAGAATATTTAAAATTTAGAAAAGGAGAGAATCAGACAAATGAAGCACCGAACATTCTGACCACGTGTTACTAGTAAAACAATCTGGATTCGGAAAATTAATATTGAATAATTTATATACCAAAAAATTACAGGTTCACATGTTGTACTGGTATGACTGTATTATCTTAATATTCATTTGTCAATTGTTTGAGCAGTTAGAAAAAGATTCTACCTCATTTTTCGTTCTCGACAAAGACAATTGTCGATTGACAATATATATTAGTTTCTTTTGAAACAAGTTCTTTCACCCCATAACTCTTGTGATGCCTAACGCTAAATGGTTATGTGACGATAATGTTCATGTCTTTACATTTCTTTCGTTTCCAAGTAGTCAAAGCTTAGAGAATGGATATATTGTCGCTCACAAAGGCTTTTACAATTCCATTCCAGATGCGCACTTTTGAGAACATCGTTATGCTTAACCACAGGGACTTGCTCCCCTCTATCAATATTTTGTTAGAGTCAATGTGCGGTAGGAAAAAAACACAAGGGAGATACTACTTTCACCACCCCCCTTTTCTTTAATTCGATTTTCTTTTAATATATCATTGATCTCGAACCTTTTCTTGTATAATTCGTTTCACAGATGATTTTCCTTTCCAAAACACCCAAATATATCTTCATTCATTGCGTTCCAGCCTCAAAATCGGGCTTTGTTCGGACAATTTTGTAAAATTTGGCAATCGCTTGGACATGAAAAGCATTACGTCAAGGAAAAGTCTCGAAACTCGGAAGAAATCCGAATGAATTTTAATGACGTTTTTACTTTCGTTTTACGTTACATTTATTGGTAAAGTCCCGAGAATGTACTTTCATTTTCATGTCCAAGCGATTGCCAAATTTTACAAAATTGCCCGAACAAAGCCCGATTTTGAGGCCGAAATGCAATGAATGAAAATATATTTGGGTGTTTTGGAAAGGAAAATCATCTGTGAAACGAATTATATAATAAAAGGTACGAGATCAATGATATATTAAAAGAAAATCGAATTAAAGAAAAGGGGGGTGGTGAAAGTAGTATCTCCCTTGTGTTTTTTCCTACCGCACATTGACTCTAACAAAACATTGATAGAGGGGAGCAAGTCCCTGTGGCTTAACAATGTAATATACGTCCATTGCAATATGTGAAGTACATCAAATAACAATTTAGAGTAAACTATCTCTCAAATGTTATTCTAATAGACATCTTGTATTTAGAAACACAAAAATATGATATGAAATTAGCCTAATTATTTCAATTTTTGACACACGTACATCAATGCTTAGAAACCGTTTTTCATATTGCAAAAACAAGTTCATCACACATTTTGTTGTAATTTGTTGGATATCTAGCAAATTGCAGACCTAAATTGGAACTTACTAGTGATCTTTACTGAAATGATAAACTTGCCCAATACGAATACATGTAGACGTGTAAAACATCTGATGTTAACGTTGATGCATGTAGTAGATTACTATGATTCAGTCGATTGGCAGTATTTAGCTGTCTTAACAATTATAATGTACAATGTATAATACATGTATCAGTAAACCTTCACAGACACTTTCTCTTTTTTACTATTATTACTCTCATACTGATTAAAAGGATTATTTTATACATATAATAAAACAAAAGACAAAATTGAGAGGCTGACCCATGCTATGGTATGAAGAGGGAGTCGATCAGGGCAATTAGGTTGCACAGACATAACAATGTCGTTCTATAAGCTGACATGCTAATTGCCTTGTCCAGATCTTATTGTGTTAAGATTACTTATTAAGTGAACGTGAGCCTTTTTCACTTGTGTCTCTCTTTTATGGCGACAAATATTAGATAAAATTAAGGTAAAAGCAAAATTAACGAACTTGAAGGATCTATCTCATTGTCCTAGAGAAAAGACAAAACATGGAAGACAGACCGGAAAAAAATTGAAGACCGCAATGGTCCTGACTTTAACAGAAATTGTGGGTTTAACCTGGTTTAATGGCGCGCTAAACCTCCCTCTTCCATTGCGATCTTAGGGTCCGATAGGAACACAAAACACATCACGGTTGTGAAGACATTATAGGGATATTGAGGTGATTAGCTCAGTACAACAATCAGCAAAACACTAATCAAATCAATCACTTACCATTACGTTAAATATAATTTCGATTTTTTTCCACCAGTGGCTGATACCGAAGGAAGAATTGTTTTATTAGAGATCGTATGAGACGTTTTTTCTTATAATCGTGGTCTAATAGTCGGTCACAGAGACAGCGGTGTCGTATCAAATATAAAAAAATCTGAAAAATTCGTACAAGCCCTGGCATATCGAATAAGTTGAAGTAGGTATATATTACTTTCTTGATTAGGAAATAAAAAATAATAATTTGAAAATTAAAGTCGTCTCTCTTATCGATTTTTTGTGTGATGAGATGACCACCCTGGTAAAATTCGAGATGCAAACCAAGAATGACGTGAAGCAAATGGATGCGGTGGTTTCTTTAATCTCGAATTCTGGATATAACGAAGAGTTCCCTCTTCCAAACGAAGCGTTGTTGACATGGAGGATATCATCAATATATCTGAAAGTGAGAATAAAGGACTTTGCTTCTTTCATCCTCTTGTTCTTTACGAGTTTGTGAAGAAATTCGTTCTTGTAAGAGTATAAAATCAAGTAGGCGAGGAGAGGAGCATAATTAGTGCCAATGGGAATGCCAATTTGTTGTTGAAAAATCTCTCCTCCAAATTTGACAAATATGTTGTCAATAAAAAAATAAATTAAATTTAAAACAGTAAGTAAAAACTTATAAAGGTAAAAGAAAAAAATGTGCAACGATTCAGGTGTTTTCTGGTTTTATCTTTTGAACCAAATTGATATTAAAGACATTTTCATTTTCTGAAAACCACTTTTTTTTTTTAAATAAGGGTTATTGAGTATACGTAAGTTGCATTCACTATTTACAGAAGTATAGGAACCCAAAGATCCATTACCTTTAATTATCAAATCTAGGATTGGTCTGTATGGAATTAAATCACATGGAAGAAAAAACAAGTTCATCATCTAAATGATTTTAGATAAATGAAATATTAAAATTAATTATGTGTTTCATAGAAAATAAACTTTGTCGTTAAACTTTTATATCTTCTGTTACAAATGAAAGATAAAAAGAATACAACTTTATCATAAGCTAATGGGATTACATGACTCTTGACTTTTCTTCAAATAAGGCCGTAAATAATTTAAGTGGTTTAAGCTAAAGAACACTAATATAATATGTTGGGTTTTTTTTTGTAACCGAAAGCTTATTGAGTGTTTTAGGGGTATTTTGTAGAAAAATAATAATATATTATCTATTTAGTCTTTTATCTAAATGACAAAGCTAATGAGTTCATCTGATTGAATTTGAAAATAATTTGTTTTTACCTTTTATACCCATTGGAGCGTATTCAATTAAAAATGGTTGGAGCTACTCGAACTATGAATTCTACCTCAAGCACGGACAAACTTGTTTGAAATTTTTTTTTAACCAAAATTGTTTTTTCCATTTTCCAATCACTCATTTCATGCCTTACCTTTTTTGGTCTACATTAAATCTTATGTTTGTATAAATGACTTTTTAGCTCACCTGACCCGAAGGGTCAAGTGAGCTATTGTCATCGCCATCCGTCCGTCGTCCGTCCGTCGTCCGTCCGTCGTCCGTCCGTTACTTTTTAGCTCACCTGGCCAAAGGCCATGTGAGCTATTGCCATCACTTGGCGTCCGTCGTCGTCGTCGTTAACTTTTTCTTCAAACTTCTCCTCCTCTGAAACGGCTGCACAGATTCAAACCAAATTTGGCCGGGTGGTACTTTAGGGTATCCTCCACAGAATTGATGTGGGGATTTTTGATTCGTCGAAAAACATGGCCGCCGTTGCTAAAAATAGACCAGGGGGTCAGACTACTGTTTTTGGCTTTTAAATCAAAAAGTATAAGAGATAGATGAAATCTGATGCCAACCTACTGCTTCAGCATCAAAAGTTCTACAAAAGTCTCCATTTGGTCCAAGTTGTCAGATGACCCCTTATAGGGGTTACAGTCCCTTAAAGGTGAAAAATAGCGTTTTTTCATGTTTTTGCCCTATAGTATGAAAACTATTGCAGATAGAGAAAAGCTGTTGCTTGCTTAAATGTTCAGCTCATTTAGCTCTACAAAAGTCTCCATAGGGTCGAAGTTGTCAGATGACCCCTTATAGGGGTTACGGCCCCTAAAATAACCTTTTTCATGTTTTTGGCCTATAGAATGAAATTTATAGCAGATAGAGAAAAAGCTTTTGCTTGCTTAACTGTTCAGTTTTTTTAGCTCTATAAAAGTCTTAATAGGATCGAAGTTGTCAGATGATCCTTAATAGGGGTTACGGCCCCTAAAATAACTTTTTTCATGTTTTTGGCCTTTAGAATGAAAACTATAGCAGATAGAGAAAAGCTGTTGCTTGCTTAAATGTTCAGCGCATAAAGCTCTACAAAAGTCTCCAATGGTTGAAGTTGTCAGATGACCCCTTATAGGGGTTACGGCCCCTAAAATAACGGTTTTTCGTGTTTTTGGTCTATAGAATGAAAACTATAGTAGATAAAGAAAAACTGTTGCTTGCTTAAATGTTCAGCTCATTTAGCTCTACAAATTATAGGGTTGACATCAAGACCAGGTGAGCGAATTAGGCTCCTGGGAGCCTCTTGTTCAAAAATCTTCTTCTCTGAAACCACTAAATGGAATTTTTCAAAACTTGGTCAAAGTATTAATCAGGGCATGATGTTTCAAAATTGTGTTTGGCTTTATGATTTGATAACAAACATGGCCGCTGTTACTAAAAATAGAACATAGGGTAAAATCACATTCAAAGACTAATAACTTGAAAACTAGAACAGATAGAAAAAATCTGAAGGATCTCAGGCTCTTCAGAATCAAAAGCTCTACAAAAGTCTCCATTGGGTCGAAGTTGTCAGATGACCCCTTAAAGGGGTTATGGCCCTTTTAAGGTCAAATTAGCGTTTTTCATGTTTTTGCCCTACAGAATGATAACTATTGCAGATAGACAAAAGCTGTTGCCTGCTAAAATGTTCAGCTCATTAAGCTCTACAAAAGTCACCATTGGGTGGAAGTGGTCAGGTGACCCCTTATTGGGGTTATGGCCCTTTTAAGGTAAAAAATAACGTTTTTTCATGTTTTTGCTCTTAAGAATGATAACTATTGCAGATAGAGAAAAGCTGTTGCCTGCTAAAATGTTCAGCTCATTAAGCTCTACAAAAGTCACCCTTGGGTGGAAGTGGTCAGATGACCCCTTATTGGGGTTATGGCCCTTTTAAGGTTAAAAACAGCGTTTTTTTCATGTGTTTGCCCTATAGAATGAAAACCTTGCAGATAGAGAAAAGCTGTTGCCTGTTGCCTGCTAAAATGTTCAGCTCATTAAGCTCTACAAAAGTCACCATTGGATGGAAGTGGTCAGGTGACGCCTTATTAGGGTTATGGCCCTTTTAAGGTAAAAAATAACGTTTTTTCATGTTTTTGCCCTAAAGAATAAAAACTATTGCAGATAGAGAAAAGGTGTTGCTTGCTTAAATGTTTAGCTCATTAAGCTCTACAAAAGTCTCCATTGGGACGAAGCTGTCAGATGACCCCTAATTGGGGTTATGGCCTTTTTAAGGTCAAACATAGGGTTTTTTCATGTTTTTGCCTTATAGAATGAAAACTATTGCAGATAGAGAAAAGGTGTTGCTTGCTTAAATGTTAAGCTGATTAAGCTTTACAAAAGCGTTTATGTATCTCAATTGATTCGTTACTCCAGAGCGTGCGGGACTTACATCGATTTCCTTAGCAGAGCGACACGTCTGACACAAAAATTGCTCACACAGGGTTATGTTGCTCCTCGATTGCTGTCTTCACTCAAGAAATTTTACGGAAGACATCATGCACTTGTAGACAAATATGAGATTTCTATCTCTCAGATGAGTGCAGATGTTTGTTTGTCATAGGGTGTTGATTTGTCTTCCTTTACCGGATTCGACACGCTGAATGAACTATTGGCAACGCGACGGGTGTGTTATAGCAAGCAGGAACTGCTTACTCTTCCGGAGCACCTGGGTTCACTCTTGTTTCGACTGGAGTTCGCGTTGTTGATTGATATTCAGTTGTTTTGTGTTTCCATGTTTTACATGTTGTCTGTGTTTGTCCTGTTCTTGTTGGTGTTTACTGGTTTTGTCTCTGCTCTTTCGGACTTTAGACATTCGGATACCCCATTGGTACCTCTGCCTCTCTCAATAGGAATGAAGTTGTCAGATAAGCCCTTATAGGAGTAATGGCCCTTGTAAGGTCAAAAATAGTGTTTTTTCATGTTTTTTGTCCTATTGAAGGAAGACTATTGCAGATAGAGAAAAGGTGGAGCTTGCTTTAATGTTCAGCTCATTTAGCCTCAGGAAAGTCTCCGTTGTGTCTAAGTTTGGACTTGACCCATTAAAGAAGAGACCATTATGCCTTAAGGACAAGGTGAGCGATTTAGTCTCCTGGGAGCCTCTAGTTTTAAAAATCCTGTGTGACGTCATGGGAGAAGACTTCAAGTGAACGAACACACCTTTATCATACTTCGCATATAAGCACGTTGTGAAGATATTTTCAAAGTTTGTTGAAACAATTAAACAATAACTATCTTAGTGTCGTCGAGAAATCCTTTAAACTACACCTAATTGGCGGAGAGTGTATTTATCTGTACAATTATAATCAAATTAGACATTTTTAAAAAGGATAAATCATTAATTGCATTTTTATTTTTTCTATTTTACAGTTCACCCACAATGTATGACAGAACGAAGAAGATGAAGACGGTTAAAAGAAAGACAAACATCAATTTTTGATAACTTACATACAAACCAGTAAAACATGAATCTCAGTGCAGATGTTCTAAAGAAACTCTTGCCAGACGACAAATTTCTAAACTATGACATTGCAAACAATATCCAAGACACAACGAACCCTACACCTGATATTGATGCATCAAATGCACCTTGGTCCATTCCATGTGACGATATTTTATGTTTTTTCAACGATACTTCTTGGGACTTAAACAATTCAACAATGATGCCAAACCAACAATATGTATCGACGGAAGTGACGTCAATAAATACGACATATAACGTCACAGACAGCGTTCCTGTATCAGCTGATGAGTATTGGAACTTACTTTTGCTGATCTTTCCATTGTTCACAGTTTTTGGAAATGTCTTAGTTGTGATGAGCGTTGTAAGAGAACGACAGTTGAAGACAGCCACAAACTATTTTATATGTTCCCTTGCTGTGGCTGATATAATGGTAGCGGTAGTAGTAATGCCACCTGCTGTTTATATGGAGGTAGGTAATTAATATATATTTTTTCTCAGTAAGCTTTACCTTCAAATGTCAAAACTATCATGCCCGATTGGCATTGTGTCCCCTTTTTTCTCCACTTCATCATCATTTCGTGTTCATTTTATCACCCTTTCATGTTCATCTTTCTGATATAGTCGAAATCGTGCTGCTTGTGATGTATCAATAACTTTCTAATTTAAAAAAACATTTTTATGATTAATTTGGATGAAAAAAATCATTCGCAAACTCCTGTTAGTGTGCAGTGTTAAAACAACCTTCATTAAGCCTAACCTCGTGTGATTCTTTCTTTGGTTCGCAGTGTTATAACGGTCTCCAATAAGCTTACTACAAATGGATCAGAAATGTTGTTGATGCATTGCTCTAACCACATACACGGTAAAAACCTTTTCCAATAACAATATAGTTTTTAAAAATAATTGGTTCATGAAATGTTTACTCCTAGCGCGGCGTTTAATGCGATGATTTTGTCTTGTATGGTACAAAAATCTGTTTGTTGTTTTAAACAAGTCTGCAGTGCACCTAAAAGAAAATTTATAATTTGATACTGCTTTGTCTTAAAACAGACATAAAATCACATTGGAATGGTTGTAATTTTTCACACGAGCAGTACCAAAATTGCACATGGTTTTAAAACATGATTTATTATTTGATCTGATAAACAAAAATACAATCTATGAATTGACAAAAATCTATAATTTTATTGAACACATTATCCAAGGGAAATATTAGCATTTCATCATTCATGACAACAGGGACCGGATTAAAACGATACAGTATCTTTTTTTTCTAGAAAATTATCATGAAATTTATGCTTTTCTTATTTACAGCTAAAGCTTCGATTTATCCATACACGAACTGTCATAGAACATTTTTAATAATCAAATACATACATAAATGACTTATTTGAAGTTATTTTGAAATCAATATCTGGTTTAATATGACGTCAAAGTGCAGACGTGTGAAACGCAACATCACCGACCTAAGGTGCTGCAACATGTATTTTTTCTGACATACTTGCAGTTTGTTTGCAACTTTATCAGTAAAAGTTCTAAGAAAGACGATGAACAACTGTATGACGGGTTGTCTTCGGCCGGGGGTTGTGTACATGTATCGGGCTTCTCTGGTGATCTTATATGTCAGCTTGTAGCTAGTCAGCTAAGATCACCAGAGAAGCCAACACCACAATTTGACCTATATCACATAACTTTTAATTAAACTTAAGTTTTAGTCTTTTAAATGTATTGTTTGTTGCATTTATTTAATCGCTTTGAATAAATGTATCGTAAGATCGCAACAGGGAGTTTTTGCACCATAAAACCTGGTTTAACCCATCATTTGTTTTGAAATGCCTGTACAAAATCAGGATCATTGCGATCTTCAACGAACACACGCGAAGGTTAGCACTGCTGGTGGAGTTTAAATTCCCCGAGGTTAGCCCGCTCCGGCACCAACACTTTTGAGTTGGAGAATACATCAAAGCTTTAAATTATCGGTCTAAATTTCAAAATTGTATAAACCATAAGGTTCTTCCTACCCCAGACATAGGTTGAATATCTTAGTAATAATTTGGTTCCCCAGTTTGGTATTTTTGGTTATACTGTTCTATGCTCTTCATATTCATACAGTGTTTGGCATTTTCAATATTTTTGGTAGAGCGCCTCTGATAAGTCTTGAATAGACGATACGCGCGTAAGGCGTAGCAAAATTTATTGTCTGGAACTTTGTTGTCATTTGTATTTTGTCAGATATGTCTGCTTTTGGTTTTTTTTCTATTCTTACGGACATTTGAGATTGATCCTCCAATTTCAGTCGTTTTGTTATTATTTTTATTTGTAGACTACAACCATTTGGAGTTACACTTAAAAGATTTATACTTTGGCTTCAAAATCATGCTGTCCAATTTCTGGTTTACTTAGATCTACACCATTTAGCTATTATAGCATCTTTAATGAGGTTTTGTAGACGAAACGTCAGTCAGATGCAGCCTAGCACGTTTTCAAGTTTGACTTCACATAACATACTTCATGAAATGCAAGATATCAAATAAAACGCCTTTTGAGCAATTTAATATCTTCGGTACAAATATAGATAAAATACTCCTAAAAAATTGAAGTTTTAATCATATTTCCGATATCATAAAAAAATTCTCACGTATTATTGTAAAATAAAAAGAGCAAAGATCGCTTTAGCTTAAATTTTATTTGTGACCGTGATTTGTCAAATTACATTTATTAAGGAAACATTATTGATTTGTATTCATTTTATTCCTTTGTGGCTTTTAGAACAACATATTTTTAATAGGCGTGTCTATTAAAAAAAGACAAGAATGGGGAAAAAGGATTACAATAATGATATTTTCTAATTACTTATAGCTTTAACTATAACAATATGGTGGATCATAATTCTTTATACCGAAAAGTTGATGCACTGTGGGATTATTCTATAATAGCCTTTTTATGGCACGAAACTCTTATAATACTAATAAACCCAGATGATTAATTCCCGAACTAATTAAATTTGGTTTTCTTTACTCCATCAAAAACATTCATCTATTCTCAAACCTCACTGTATAATGTATTCTTGTAAAACAATGAGATTTGCATGGAGCTAGCAAATGTCTCATTATCTAAGAAACGCAAACAAAACTGCAATATTCAATAGCCTAACTTCATGAAATAGTATTCTGAGCTCTTTTCATATGTTATTTATTTGATTCTTTGCTCAAAGAAAAGTAAATAGTATATAGACTAATTAAAATTTCATTTCATGCTGATTCGATCACAAAATTAACAAACGGCCCCCTGAAGCTATACTTCCAGGTTTTCAGAAAAGTGAAATCTATACTCAAAGAGGCAACAGGTCTATACATAAAACTAATGAGTGCTAAAATGATTCAAATGCCAGTTTAATTGCTTTTTCGAACACCGTACAACATAAGATTTTTTTTGCACATCAAATTTCACATAATCAGCTCTAAGTATGAAATGAAATACAATCATTCAAACATGTTGCACGAACGGAAAATCTTAATATCTCAAAAAAAGGAATTTCTTATTATGATTCGTGACCTTAGATTGCAGAGACCCTAAAAATCTTATAACGTGTTGCTGCGTAAAATGAATCGAACTGTTGCCCAATGATAAAAGAGAAGCCATCTGTTAGCTTTTTTATGCTTTTCTCAACGACAGACAAAGATGGAGTATACAAAAATTTATAAATATGACCCAGCACTAAATACCGATGCATTTTAGTAACAACAAATTAAACTAACCACAGGCGTTTGGGTCCAGGATTTTCTTTTTTTATTATAAATAACGTGTATATAAAATTTTTCATCTCGTCTACATAGCGAGGGTAAGATTTTTTATATACACACAATAAAAACCCAAACGCCTGTGAAACAAACAAGGATATTCAGCCTGATGATTTCACTTTGGAGTGGCGAATATCGTAGAAGTTCTAGGAGTTCTGGTAGCAACCATTCACCTTTAATTACATACAACTTTATTGGCTAATTAAAAATGCAACGAAATCTGAATTGTTAAGGAAATAACCATTTTAGCACCGGTCAGAACAATATTCGGCCTTTCTAAAAATCCGCTGTTAGCTTGTTGCATATAGTTATGTCACTTAGAACTATTTCAATCCATAATGTTTTTGATGTTAATTTCAAATTCTACTATATACATGTATATTTCTTCATTTATTTTTAGAATTATTGTAAACTCAATATTGTTTAAACCTTCATTTTCAACCTTGCCCTGATTCAGATAGCAAATTATAGGGTCACCTGAGGTGAAAACAAACAAACATGGCAAACTTCTTCTTTGAAGATTCCTAAATCCTGTTGTTGTTCAATTAATTTCTGTCAGGTTGTTTTAAACAGCATTCTGATTCCAATAGTAAGAATAAACTTTTGATATGCAGAAAGTTCCCCCAAACTTGACATATTAAAGGCTTTCATCAACTGCTAAAGGTAGAAATCATGGCCTGAATTTGGATTACAAGTTGAAGAAATATCTCGTCCCATTTAATGTTGTCACTAAAAAACAACGATTATTCAAAATAAATACATTTTAGCTTCTTCCTTTTTAGTGCAATATTGTGTAAAGCGGTTTAATGTCCGTCAGTCATATTCTTCCTTTTAATGGCATATTCCAATGCGCAGACGACATGAACTTTATATGACAGACCCCAATTCAAGATTCTGTAGTTTGTAACTTTCTTGTTACTGTCTTATTTTCTGTTGACATTTCGAAATTGGAGATTTCCTTGAAGGTAGTTTGGTTTAACTCGATTTTCTGTTTCTATGTTCGTTTTTTTTTGCCAGAAGAGTGTTTTAGTAGGTTTTGCTTGTTATTCAGATTTTTTAGTTGAGTATTGCTTACCAATTAGTAACATAGTGGGGGCACAAATGTTGCATAAATTATTCATGAAATTGTCTAAAAAGTAAGTCAAAGTACATTTTTTGATTTTATAGAAAGCAACCGTGTTGTTGTGGGAGCGTTTAGACTTCCTTTTAGTGATTTAGATGTATATTATGTAACAAAGAAAATATAAATTTTCAAACAGTAACTAAATATAAAATGTTTTCTTTTACAAGGAACTAAAATATACTTTTTATACTTATTATATCATGCTGGTATCATTTTGATATTTCGTTAAAAGGTATGTAAGTAAGAATCGGATATATTTCTGAAATAACTAAGATCATGTAACATTAGTTTCTGAATTAATGCTTCTTTTTTAAAATTACTGTAGGAGCCCAAATGGAAAATCCTGCATGCCAAAATCCCAAATGTTATATGACTCATAAATATTCAGATGCATAAATTCAAAATTTTTGTCTCGAATGGGGTGTATAAAAAAACATAAAGAAGTATGAAAATAGAAACCATATTTAGCATGCTTGATATTATGTCACAATTTGATTTGAATATCTAACACAAAAGGCAACAAAAGTCATACCACTTTTAATTAGACTTTTAATTATCTTTGAAAGAAAATCTCTTTATTCTGACACACAAATGAAAGAATACCATATAGAATGATTTTACAAGATGTCATTTTTTTTTCCCGGGTCATGTCAGCTTTCCTCTGCAGCTATATAATTACGTGAACAAATATATATCCACCAAATCTATTATTACAAAAATAATATCAGAACAAACATTCCACAATTCTTTCCTTCGGCGCTTTGTCTTTTGTTAACAATTACATTCTTTGTGGTACCAATATTGTTTTACATTTTAGGCGTAATGTTGTAAAAATCTAAAACGGGATCGAACAAGTTCATTACTTGGTGATTTCAAAGCAACCTCTATCTTAGTTTTATGAACTACTATAAAGTTATGGCTAATTTATGATTTTTGAGGGGTTATTTCCTAGCATAAATGAATACCATGTAATAAGTGGTTCTATGATGTTACGTTTTTATATTAAAGTAGTTGATGGTTTTGGGATATGATCAATTACTACTTTTTTATCGATAAAGTACAACTCCTCCTCAAACACTGGCTTACATAAATTCGAGCGATCAGCAAATTTCTGTATTAAAGGAATAAAACAATTTCTAATATGCACTGCTGATGAACGTTTGCATCTCAAAATTTATATATCTAATCTGAACGTACATGTAAATATAACGACTTGTCTTATCTGAAAATTGTTTTAATCAATTCGGATTGAATTAATTTAGATCAAGATCAATCTGAATGCTTAATATCTGATATAGATAATAACATTGAATAAATTCAGATGATATTTTTACAATTTGAAAACTTGTGTTATTTTTCAATGGATGAAATTTTGATCATGTGGGGCTCCAATCGGGGAATTGAATTTATAAATTGATTTAGAATTATATTTCTCCTATCATATGATTTTAAAGAAAAGCATCATGAAAATCGAAATTAATTTATAAGAAATGAACAATATTGTCTATGAAGAAATAACATTTAAAAAATGTTGCACACACTGTGTAACTTGTGTATGAAGAAATAACATTTAAATTAAAAAATGTTACACACACTGTGTAACCTGTGTATGGAGAAATAACATTTAAAAATGTGACACACACTGTGTAACCTGTGTATGAAGAAATAACATTTAAAAATGTGACACACACTGTGTAACCCGTCTATGAAGAAATTTCATTTAAAAATGTGACACACACTGTGTAACCTGTGTATGAAGAAATAACATATTTCTTTATAGACAGAAACAATAATGTGGTTATTCCTTAAATAAGGTAGGTCTCCCGGACCATAGAGCCCACACATTGCATTTCTTAACCTTGCAACCAGCATTGTAAAATAGTATAGTATCTTGTTACTATTACGTTAAACTAAATTTTTAGTTGTCAATTTTTTTTCTCACTTTGCAGGATATGTACACTGACTGTCATTTAATATTTCGTTAGAACTGTACATGTCAGGAAATCACCTACTATGGTACAACTCAATCAAACATTCACATAGCTCTATCTTAACGAAAGTCACGATTTGATAACGTTTGACATCAACATTTTTACTACCAACCGTGAAAGCTTTAAAGAACATGCATGTAAAAAGCATCTAATGAAATATTTATAAGAGTATTTATGTAGGTTCGTAACAAGTGTCAGTTTATCTGTCTCTGGATATAGGAACTTACTTCTATAATTTAATATTGATTGACATTAAAAATTCTTTGCATGCCAATAGTCTGGTTCTCAGGAATTTTCCAAAGAATATGTAAAAAAAAAAAGAATATGTTTATTTCTTTTTTCCCACAACAAGAGCAATCGAACTGAATTCCATTACATCTGACCTCAAATCTTCGAGATTTCAGGACTCTGCTCTGTATGACACTAGCTTTTGTCAGAGTTTTTTTAATATGCAAATAGCGACGGATCGAGAATTGTCATATAAACCATATTTCAGTATAAATTTATTGACCAGCCGACCCTTAATAATCAAATCTGGCCCAGACACTGAGAAATGAAGCAATATTATTTATACTGGAAATTACATTAGGATAAACAATACATGGTATAATTTGGTATCGTGTTTTCTGTTGACACAACAAGTGCCCGTTTGCTGTCCACTAGCATCACCGGGGTAATAAACAAAGAAACTGACAAGCAATACGTATTGAGATTACTGATTATATTACTGTATCATCACTGCTGTGTATTTTATCACTTACTGGCTTAAAATGCTATCACATCTCAAGTTTTTTTCTTCCAATGAGAAATTAATTCTACAAAGATCGACTTAATTTGATTTGCTAGAGCGCTTAATTTTATTTACAAAGTTTCCCCTTACCAGCCTGGCTTTCTGGTTCGCCTCATCGTCACGTTACCGACGTAAAAGGTTAATGTTTTGTTCATATTTTACAGTTCCGTTTAATAAAAGTCATGACGTTGTTAATAAACCAATCGTAAAAATGTTTTGTACCAGGAAACGATACCAGAACGAGGTTATTTTAATGGCAACAATTACTATATGTCCTTATTATCGACAATTAAAATCTTAATAAAAGTATTACGTTGCGACGACAGAAACCATAGAATTATAGTTCTTTATTAAATCCGTTACAGATCCTTATTTTATTGTTTTGTTAAAGTTAAAACGTTGACTTTAATATGATATGATTGCCTGCTTAGATACTTAACATGGATGTGGGGCACGTCGTTTTTAAAGATTCTAAAACATAACTGTCTTTTTATAACTGTCCTGAGATACATGTATCTGTTTATTAAGTTGACAAGTGTATCGACGAAATCAGTAATTGTGTAAGTGGTTTATCAATTAGACAATAAATATACTTGTTCTTTTAAATTAGTCGATAAATGTTTTCAAGTTCTCCTGATTTGTTGGAGTGTTTATAACGTTAACGAAAAAAAAACCGCTGTTAATAATTGACTGATGCTAGATTAGAAAAAATGTAAGCCTCAGCTTGAAAAAAATATAACCTTTCCCTAAAGAAACATAGATCAAATTTTAAAATCTACATTCTATTAGAAAAATCCCTTGGAAATGTGAAGAAAACTATCACGGCGTCTAACATTATGTACATGTATATAGAAGAGAAAATAGTTGTGTACACAACATGTAATTAATTCCCATTGGGCAAATAACCAAAGTCCATGGATAGCTACAAAAAAAAACCTCGAAAAAAACAACAACAAATAAATTAATAATCATAAAAGAGGAGATGCACGTCAAAGTTCTTTGAAATGTGAAAAAAAATCAATGGGGGCATCTGTAGCTAGGAAAAGCAGCGGAGACAAAATTTGCTACCTTCGAAAAGAATCATGGACGGTCGGAATTAACTTACCAACACAACGACATATCGTCACTTTTAAAGCAGGGCATAACAATACGAAATAGGAAAACAGGCAGGATTTTCAAGTAATTTGTATGACGAAAGGAAATCGGTATCATAGGCTTTATAATGGCATCTCCTTAATGAATGGATTGAGACCCATGATCACTAGAGAAAGGTTATGCCGTACTGTTCACATAAATGTTTACTTCCAAGAATAACCG
Organism: Arcuatula senhousia; assembly: GCA_963971305.1. Taxonomy (NCBI): domain Eukaryota; kingdom Metazoa; phylum Mollusca; class Bivalvia; order Mytilida; family Mytilidae; genus Arcuatula; species Arcuatula senhousia. The sequence continues at coordinate 21,731,012 of OZ020306.1, read as the reverse complement.
TCTCTTAGTGGTAGCTATCACGTATATAACGTCGGGAGTCAGTTTATCATTAAAACGAGAGTTATAGGGTGCGAAAATAAATTAGTTGACCATAAAAATATCTTAAAAGGGACTTATTTGAACTTGTTGTACGTTAAAGACATCCAGATTGATTAAAATGTAAAAAGAAAAAAAAAATTCTCCTAAAAGCATAAGAAAGCAAGCACGTCACCATGTATTTTCATTAAAAGTTGTCAGACCAACGTTTTTAGAATCATTATTATACATTAACGTTTCAAGGAGTTGATCTCATCTACGTTAATTTATTAAATTATTCCTTGTTGACTTTAAGTAAATAACAACAATTTGTACGTGCTTAATTGTCTTGATCTGAAAAGATTATACTTCCAAGATTTATTTTCAGACTTTTTTTCTGTTTTTCTTTATTTGAGAAATAGAATTCAATGTTAAGCTGCAACTTGTACATCTTGAAGACTTTATAAACTAGGTCCGTAACAATTGTGTAGGTTCTAATCGTCCAAATAGTTTGTCGAAAGTCATTAATGTTACTTGAAATATAAACCTAATGTATTTGTAATATTATTTGAAGTTTCAACATAAGTAAAACGTGTATGTCTGAGTGGTATACATAATCTGTAATTAATATAAAACTAGATTCTCTGTTCTGTTATTATAACCATCATCCTGCATCAGACAGAATATCTGCAGTCAAGTAAGCCTGCCCTAGGGAGAATCATTTGTAACTCTTGATTTTTCATAGATCTTCTATTGTTCGCTAAAAAGAAGTTGATCCTAACATTAAGTGTCTATTTATCAATGCAAGCCTCTGATACCCTAATGGCTATTGCTCTTTTGATTCAATTTACATCTTAAGAATACTCAAGAGGCTCATGTTTATATAATTCCATTAGGAACGTCTTCTATTCTCGGTTATATTACATGGCGATCGAAGCCTTTTTTCTTCTTAAATGAATGGGTTTTTTATTTATTAAAGTAAATACTGAAATATTGATACTTTAGATGACATGACAGATTTATTGGAGAAAATGAGGCAATTTTCATATATATTACATTCAATTGGTAAAGAAATGGTTTGGTAATACTTTAAGCAAAAGACAAATAGTACTGATCAGAAATATAAAATCAGATTCGCTTTGTTCTGGGATTAGGAACCTTCATACATGGAATGAAATTGTTTTGAAATATAATTCTATCAGACATTCTCATCACTAGGGATAATATCATAAAAATAATGTCCTACATAAAATATTGAACTAAGATTTTTAAATTAAAATCAACGGCTTTGATGCGAGCCAATCTTCAATAGATATGAAGCTAAAATCTATTTACATTTCAAAAGTCTCCGGTGGTAGTATATATGGAAACTCAAACAGTCGCATACGTGTCATGTTTTTTGAAAATAATGCCCTGTGACTATCTTAGACTACAGCACCAACAAAACGAAAAACAACAGAATTAAATAACATGCTATTGAACTTATGAAACTCATATATTTTCAGTAACACCAACAATCCTGTTGGGCAAACACGATTATTTATATCGACTTTAAATATTGTTTGTTTTTATTTTAGGTTGTAAAGTTTTGGTTTCTGAGCGATGCTCTTTGCGATGCTTGGGTAGCCTCAGATGTCATGGCGTGTACAGCTTCTATATTAAATTTAACAGCAATAAGTGTAGATAGGTAACATTTTTACATATTGAATTAATCAGTCTTTTTACCGAAAGTGTACCTAATAAACCCTGTACTACACATGTTTTCAACTTTTCTAAAATTTCTTTTTTTGCATATGTATTGTTTTGATAAGATATTTCAAGTTTAAAATCACAACCAAAACTGAGATCAATTGCTTAAATGAAGAGATCTTTATAATTCAAGTGAAAAGTTCGACTGGCATGTTTTCTGATTGAAAGAAAATCAAGAGCATTAATACAAATTGTACTGCTACATTTAATTACTAATATAAAATATATCTTAAAAAAACCATTTATACATAAAACAATAAATTTTAGATCCGCTTATTATCTATTTTTGTTTATTTGCTCTTTTAGCTAATAGCTTTGTTGCATAGCCTCTTAAGGTATTTAACATACTATTTACTGCAAAAAGATGTAAAGTTTTTGCTTATTTTCCAGATTTATAGCAGTAACTCAACCAATCAAATATTCAAAACATAAAAATTCCAAGCGTGTGTTTGTGACGTTAGCATTAACTTGGGTAATATCCGTCGCCATTGCAGCGCCCATAGCTCTCGGAGTCAACTATTCAGAAGAACGGACAGCCGGACAATGTGCATTTTTCAATTCAGACTTCCTTATTTATTCGTCAATGGGATCGTTTTACATACCTTCAATTATAATGATGTTTTTGTATTATAGAATATATAGAGTTTTACATTTACGTGCAAGAGCCTTGAAAAATAAAAAGGCAAAAACTTTAAAATCAGAAACGACTAACGTCATAGCTAATACCGCTACGATAAATGCTAGTACGACGGAGCCTACGATAAAAACGGGCTTAGCAAAAAGTATGGACAATGGTAAGATACCAACTTATAATACGAACAAGACGCCGAATCAGTTGCTAATCCCAGTCTGTGATGATAACGTCAGCAACATGGCGACTAATACTGACTCTAGCGAGCGTTATAACGAAGACGATAGTGGCCAAAAAAGTCCAGAGAGCGATCAAGATGATCGTGAGGCTGAACTTATTGTTAACCCCGTCGCCGTCAGACATGTGGAAATTCAAATCGACGGAAACGGAAATGGGACGTGTAAAGTTGACACCCAGTTAGAAACTGAAACAAAATTTTCATCGACGCCGTCTTCGGAACGGCGTGGAAAACCCGGAGAGTTTGAACACAAATGTCAACTTATTCCTGCCAACGATAATAGAACATTAAACCCACCGAGGCGTAAAGAGAAGCGAACAGTAGGAAAATATTTCCATAGAAGAACGAGTAGAAAAAGAAAAGAAAAATCATCATCTAGGCGTGAAAAGAAAGCTACAAAAACATTAGCTATAGTTTTAGGTAAGGTCAATGTATACACGATTTTGCAATATTAATGAACATGTGGCTTTTACCGTAATGGGATACCTGACGGAGAAAAAAACTGGTCCATTACATTCAATCTACAATTTTAAAAACACTTATTGATAATTATTTTATCTTAAGTTAAGACCAAAACCTTGACTCATCTAAGTAGCTCTATTTTCATTGAATATTCATACTGGACAAATAAGTAAAATTGATAGACCATGGTAATCAGAACGTATTGTATCTTTCATGTATGCTATACATTTGTTTTCAAAGGTAACGTGATAGTTTTCTTTTAAGACTATGATGACCTTGTAAATAATTGAACATTCGCAAAAAGGATAATGAGACAGGAATTATCTTAAGACATTAAACGGTCTTTTTCCTTTTTAATCTCAAAAATATGTCACAGCATTGAGATGACAAAAGACAATCCTTCTCTTTTGTAAAAAAATAATTGGAAAACAAAGCTATAAAAATATTAAATTATATAGCGAAGAAACTAGACAGACATATAAAACATTTCATGTTTTCTATAAACGGCTATTGTTTGTGAAAATTGTTAAGGGATCTAACAGGGTGAACGACTCCATTTCATTCCCAGTATAAATCAATTTTAAATCTTTGTTTTAAACTTCAAGTTATAACAACGAAGATGCCGTTATAACATAATTTCAAGCACGCGGTATGTCCGAAATGATCGAAAACATAATGACTTGTAGATGTACAGTATACATAATACTGTTATTGGTGTCAAGCAATTGGCTCTAACATTTTTTTTTTCAAGTAATGACAATATTGTCGATCTATGGCTTCCGACTTTATCATTTTAGAATTAAAGGAAGTTAAATAGATTCATTTAAACCCTTCATTTACGGAATGTTGCGCATACTGTGTGTGTGTGCCACATTTTAAAGTTATTTTGAATAAACAGAAAATGTTGTGGTCATTTCTACTTGTTATCTCAATATAAAAATATACTAGTAAAAGGAGAAAAGAATTTTAAATCAATTATAGATTTTAATCTCCCAATTGAAGCCCCACCAGATCAAAAACTTATTATATACTGGATAATATTTTGAGATTGAAAACAATCAATCAAAATAATTTATTCCTTTATATCCTATAAATAAATTTTAGAAAATCATTAGTTACAATTGCATTGAAAAAAATTTGGGTTTATTTTCTTGTAAACTTTTAAAAAGCAAAAGAATTTGATTGGATAAACGAGAATTTAAACTACGCCTTATATTGTAAAGAAAGTATTATCGAATCCAGTTTAACCGGAATACAACGATGAAGTTTATACACTTTGCAGTTGCATGGATGCCACGTGCAATGTGATTGACAGGTGTAAATATTAATACGCCGATTTAATTCGCCGATTTTTTTTTATTTTCATGGAAAAAATATTATTTTACTAAATTTCCGCGCCGAGTATATCAATAAATTTATTTATAAGTATTAACCGTAATTACGTTTTGGTTTGAGGAAGCCATAAACTAAATTCTTAATGGTGTACATTTTACATAATCCGCAGATTATTCAATGTGCACCATGAAAAATTAAGTTTATGATTAACCAAAAAAAATACAATTAATTATTAAATATCATTGATTTAACATGGTAATATACACGCTCTCGTCTGTTATTTATTTACTATGTTATAACTAAATTCTCTTTTTTTTCTTTTTCAGGTGTTTTCCTATTCTGTTGGGTTCCTTTCTTTACAATCAACATTATAAACGCCATATGCATCAAGTTTAAGTACTCTCTGTCTAGCAATCCTGTATGTAACCCAAGTATGATACTGTTTAGTGTATTTACATGGCTAGGGTACATTAATAGCTTCCTTAATCCGGTTATTTATACCATATTCAATCCGGAATTTCGAAAAGCCTTCAAAAAGATTCTGTCGGACTGCTGCAATTGCAATTCAAGCTAAAATGAAGGAAGGAATGACGCTTTGATTTGTTATACACATTTAAAACAAGTGCGTGTTATGATTTGATGTACTAGGACAGTGAGATATCAGCATAAAATACATGCACATAAATACTTTTCATGTTTAAGGAATGCGAAGTTTTATCACGTCGATAAACAAATATTGTGGATATTTGTTTTTATGATATTTTCTTGAAGATGGTGACAATATATCCATGTATGAATATTTACAAAGTTCTATACTAGTCGGAATTGATTTGTGCAATATAATAGAAACCTTGCCATATATATGTAGATATCTGTTAGGAAGGGATATGTGTAAAAGTTACACATGTGATTTTAATTGTATACGTATACATATCTAACTAATTTATGAACTCACTTGAATATTATTATGAATAAAACATATGACACATAGTTTATAAGCTGATTTCAGAACAACAAAGATATCCCTAAATGACTAGAAAAAATAACCCATCTTCCAAACTCTTAGTTTGAATATTTTTAATTAGCATTATAACAACCAATCACTAAGTTGAAGTTGAATATCATCAGACTAACAAAAATTGAATCCTTGCCACAAGATGTTTGGAGTAATGATATGATGCAGCCCATCGGAACGTTATTTTTACCTGTACATGAAACTGAGCTCATAAATGTCCCGACAGGGTACTAAGCATTCGATATTTATTTTGTCTAGGTGGTGCTGAACATTGTAAAGAATCAAAGATGCAAAAAGGCACCAATTGGGCATTCTAGTGTCAAAAGCCCGAAAAGGGCGAATGTCTTTAGCTGAAAATTTAGAGAGTAAAAGCTGAATATATAATTAAGGTTCTTTCCAACGAGAAAAAGTTATGAAGGCACACAAGAATCTCGAAATTCGAACAAAAAGAATTCAGGTTCTTTAAAACGAGAAAAAAATTTATTGACGCACAAGAATCTCGAAAATCCGAACAAAAAGCATTCAGGTTCTTTAAAATAAGAAAAAAATAAAGGCGCACAAGAATCTTGAAAATTCGAACAAAAAGAATTTAGGTTCTTTAAAGTAAGAAAAAAAATAGAGGCGCACAAGAATCACGAAAATTCGAACAAAAAGAATTCAGGTTCTTTAAAATAAGACACAAAAATTAGAGGCACACAAGAATCTCGAAAATCCGAACAAAAGACAAGAGACATCACTAGAAATATGAAGATCAGGCTACCACATCTTGCTTGCAATTATTGCTCTGGAAGTGTAATTAATTCCTGTCAAGGGGGGGGGGGTCTGTCAACGATCACGATTTCTCGCATTTGTTTTTTTTTCGAATGGAGACACTACATGTACCTTGAAATTGAGATTTATACCTCACAAGTGTGAGGAAAGTGTTTCAGATTTTAAACGTACGCTCCACTTGCCGTAGACAACGAGAAGTTGCTACATACAAAAAAAAGAAAAGTTGATTTCATCACGTTTGGCTTAGAGCTTTGTTGAATGCATCTTTTGAGATGTAAACCCAAATAAAAGGCACCCATTATCTTTCATCTCAGAATCGTGAGAATATACAATTTACAATATACATAAGGTCGTCCTTTGTGAGGGTATAAGGCATCATCAATGTAAGGAAAGTTTTTTTAATATTGAACATGGTCTTAACATTCAATTCCTGTACCAAGTCAGGACCATTGCGATCCACCAATTCTCCGGTATGACTGATTCGTTTTTGTCATTTTCTCTGGACTATGAGATTGATCATTCAAGTTCGGTAGTTTTGTTATTACCTTTATTTCCAATTAAATTAACTTTGAAAAAAACTTAAACTAGTACAAATTATGTTAAAGAAAGAGCGTCAAACAGAACAAAAAATATCAGTTAACGTTGTGTACAATTTTTAGGTAAACAAGTGTTCAATTCGTTTCCAGGAAAAAGTCCACTTACTCATTTAAGACGAAAATGAGATGTAAGATAGGTGTATGCAACACAACCTACAATCGAAAATTTATTAAAAATCCATAATTGAAGACAACTAGCAGTCTTCGGTGTGACCAATAAACGATTCTTGCCGTCTTGAATTGGTATAAAATATAAATATAATACCAATCCGAAAACCATCAGCGAGAGATCCATTTTTGCACATAGAACAATTAACATAAAGAGGACAAGAACAATCAAAAGCTTTGAAAAAGATTCCTGGCTAAGGCCAGGCATATATAACATGTGGTTAAACTAGATTGTGGGTCAATCTTTTCCCTATTGATTATCTTCTACAAAGACACTCTAAAAATCAACAGATAATTATCAATTATCAATCGATAATAGCAAATAGAGTAGTATACTGTGTCTCTCTAGACCACTTTGACCCCGATGACCCCGAGTTCATTCCCATAGGCTCCATGTTAAATCGTTGCTATTTTTGGTACTGAAATACCCACCCAAGATCTCTAGCAGTAAAGTCGTGTGCAGTCATGCGGAACGTCGACTCGTCCCTTTCTTTCGCCCCATTTTAGTTCGTCACCAGTTTGTATTATTATCTCTTATCTTTAACGTACCCTAACCCTAACCCTAATCCTTACCCTAGCCCTAACCCTAATCCTAACCATTTGTTTTGTTAGTGTCACCCTTTATGGACTCCTGTGTTGTGATACTCTTGTATGGATTATCCTAATTGGTTTCTTCTCTTTTTGTTTTCGTTTTTTTTTAAGTCTCTTTTTTGTGTGCTCTTGTGTTTTAGTCCTTTCCATGTGTTGTTGTATAGTTTTACCCTTGTTTTCTTTCCTCCTCCTCCTCCTCCTCATTTCCTCATTTTTTCCTCATTTCCCTCCTCATTTTCCTCATTTCCCTCCTCATTTTCCTCATTTTCCCTCATTTTCCTCATTTCCCTCCTCATTTTCCCTCATTTTCCTCATTTCCCTCCTCATTTTCTCTTGTATTTTTCGTCTTTTGAGCTTTTTTTGTTCATGTATGGCTCAACTCTAATTCTTCTTTTCGTTTATTTTTGTTTGGTTCGCCCTTAATGGGCTCTTTTTTTTTTGGTCTTTGTTATTGTATTGATTGCTTTTTATTTTCTTAAGTTTTCAATAAAAACTCAAAATCAGGTACAACTTTTATTAACATTCTACGTTTTATTTACATTCTATCTTTCAATTTCAATATCCATATGGTTTGGTGGTTAAATCGTTCATGATCACTCTTTTGTCAAATACAATTCTATAATCTTTCTTTTGTGAAACGGTTAACAGTTTTTGATTGCTTCTTTGGATCTTGTAATCGTCTCTCACTGTCCTGATATCGTTTCTGTTAACGGTTACCATCTCCTTGATGGTGTCGTAGTTGATGTCTAAAGAGTTCTTGAAGTTGAGTGTTATTCCACGAACTTTGCACATAGTTCTGTTTCCTCCTTTCTCGGGAATGGCTAGTTTGTATGCATAGTTCTTTGGTCCTCCCGTAACAAAATTACAAATACCAAAATGCGGGTATACACGGTTAATTTGGATATGCTATATATCGATATTTCAAGGAGTAACCTCTCATCAGTAGCATTTAAACCAAAACATAGGAAGGTCAAAATCCAAAACAGTTGAAAATGAAAAGTACTCAAAACCAAAACGTTCGAACAAGGAAGCCAAATCCAGCACCGAGGATATCGACCATGTGCATTACAAACTCTGTAATAGTATTTCCTGGTACTTCATCTGTTAAATCCCCTAAATAGTCGCCCAGCTTCAGCCTCCATTCTCCTGGTTTCGATGTAAATACGATGGAATCCGTGTTGCAGTACAGTGTTCTTGGTCCCAAATTCTCCAGATAAGAATACAGTTTGAGTCTGGCCTGGGCGGTAGTATAGGCTGCTATGACGACATTCGTTTTCTTTGAGGTTTCGATGAATTCTTTTTTATATTTCCATCGTAATTCCACCATTTCATCGTTAACAAACTGGATCCCGGTGACTTCAATTTTATCGCTGTTTAACATGTCGAAGTATTTCTTTTGTTCTGTAATGTAGGTGGTCTGTAGCATGTTGTTTCTTTGTCCAAACTTGCCCCAAAAGCTGTTCAACATCAGTTTGGCTAAAGACCTGATGCCGGGGTTCTTTTCTATTTTGTTATTGTCTAACTGTATCCCTTCCTTTTCCTCGTAGTCCTTGATGTATTGCTGTTTATCCTCCTTAGATTGGCACCACTCTGGTCATCCACTAGCTTCTTGTTTCATTTTCAAGAATGTATTGATGTAGTCAGTGAAGAGTCCTCCAGACTTCATTCCGGGATCGTACTGTTCTACCTCTTCGAAATGCCATACTTCGTAGATGTTTAAGATGGAATACCCCTTTTCCAAGGCTTTCTTCAGTTCATCTGTCACCCAAGTTCCCGTTATAGCTCTATCTTTTTCAGTATGGTTACAAGGTTCTTGCTGGTAGGTTTCCGTACAGGTACGACACAGTGGGAACATCAGTTTGTTGTTGATTTTGCTGGGTAAAACAGGAATGTATAGGTTTCTGTGTGGTAGAACTTTACATTTCACCAATCCTTCGTACTCTTTGATGTCACCAAAGTTTTCCGTAATGATGATGGGATGTCCTTTGGGTACTTTTCCGGTCTTGTTTACAAATGGATAGAGTGATGTCACGTCATAGTAGTTGATACTGTTTTCCTCCGCCTCTTTGTATAGAGTGAGGGCCTCTGTTCGTCCACCATAAAAGACTTCTCGTGGTTTTAAGGCAGGGATCATCTCTAAGGAGTTGACAAAGTCGCAAAATGTCGTATCATTTTTCAGCTCTCTCTCAAAGTCACATTCCCATTTCTCTATATAGTCATATCCCTCTTGCTGCAGATAAGTCTTCTTCTCTAAGGTCCGTTGATGTAGATCGTACATGGACATGTTATTTACGGTATTGGTGGTCTCTCTTGGGTAACATCTGGGACACCCGTGCCAGTAACAGCCGTGAAATTCATACACGGTTCCATCGTGGTATCCATCTACCCTGTAGGGACCAATATGCTTCTCTCCTCCGTTCTTGGCGCGTTGGATCTGTATGTCTTTTATTGCGGATACGTATTTTAACCATTTCATAGCTTTAATAGAGTGCTTGTGTTCTGGGTGGTAGCCTTGCGCCGGGATGAGGCCAATAGTGTTCCACTGTAGAAACTTGGATCGAAAGACCAGGTTGCAGGCAGAGGCAATGGTAAAACTGTTTTGGAAGGGGTCGATTGGAGTACCCTCTAAAGTGTCCATGAACAGTTGTCTAAAGGTTAAACAGGCTTTTCTCAGTATGTCTACGTCAGTGATGCAGTACTTCAAGAGTTCCTTTTGGACGTCAAAAGGCTCGTTTCTGTGGTCTTCGTACCATTTCATGAATGTTATTCGGTCTTCCGCCTTCATTCCATCGGGGTTGTAGTAACGAATCTCTTGAAGAGTTTCTAATCGGGTGTTCTGGTTTTCCTTTCTATTCAAAAGGTGTGGGAAGTATCCTTTGTGGAGTTCGTCGAATCCAAACATTTTCGGGAGTTTGGCTAAGGCTGTTGGAAGGAAGTTGAGAGAATCTATCATCCGTATGCTGCAGTTTGGAATCGTTACAGACATGTTCTTGGCGCCGTTGGGGATTATCTTGGGTTGAATTCCATGATGAAACAGGTATTGTAGAACGGGGATAGAGTCGTATCCTTTAAAGTTGTGGCAAATAACGTTGGAGTTGTTGTTGTTTCCGGAAAATAACCAGTTGCAAAAGTCGTTGTTGGCGTTGTGTCCCCTAAAAATGATTTGATTCTGTCCACAGATCTCGCAGGTACTCTCTTCAGTTACTTCCTCTTCCATGCATACGGTGCACACCTTATGGAACACGCATAAGTTAGGTCGATGTTCCATGGCTCCGCAGGTACTGGCTTTGCAATGTAAACAAGTTCCATTAGAATCCGGTTGGTATCCCGTATCGCACTCTACGAGGTCGCCTTGTGTGCATTACAAAACAAAGAAGATGTAAGTTTGCTCTTCGGGAGGTTCTTTGATTACTATAGGCATCATGTAACACTCGTGGCTTGGATCGCAGTACTGTTTACAGGATGGACAATACATCTCGCCACACTCATGGTCTGTTTCCTTTTTCTCCATGTTGACAGCGTGGCCACAGTCTTTACACTTGTAGTACCATTTACATGTTGAGTTGCCCTTCTTTGTTTGCTTCAAATGGAGTTTGAAGCACTCTTTTCCCTTAAAGTTCCGACCACATTGGCTACAGTTGATCCAATTGTCTCCACAGGGTTCGTGTATCTTCTTACAAAGGATGCATGGGTTGTTGCATGCATGTGTTTCCTTGTTACTATATCCTTTTTTACACTTGTTGCAGTAATAGACCCTGGCCAAGAATCCTGCTATAATGGTGATGACATCGTAATTGTCGTCGTGGTGGTATAAGTATATCTTCTTTTCGGTTTCCGGACCTTCGTAGGTGATTCTTTTGAAAAAGTCTTTGGAGAAAACGGTGATTTGGTATTCTGGCAGTACAGCTTGGAATTGTTTCAGTTCCTCGATGCCTCAGGGTCCATTTGGTACAATGACTTCTCGTGGAGTTGAAGGGCCAAGTATTCCTGTATGCGTCTTCTTTGACGAATGTAATTCCATTGAGGATGGTTATCGATCCTTGCTTTTGCTGTAACAATTGCCCTAGCGCAGCATAATTCGTCTCGGTTTCGGATCCTGATGATACTTTGTTTGTCTTTAAGCATTCTGTTGAGATCAACGTAATTGCACCGTTTCCGTCCGCTTCCTTCGGGAATGGATACGTGGAGGACATCTAATGCTAAACTTCCGTCCAATACAAACTCCTCATGAGATTGTAATACTCTCTCTATTTCCTTAAATAGTAGTTCCGTAGTCAAGTCCTTGAGTTGTAATATAGGAAGGGCAATCGGGAAGTCGAGGGAGTTGGTTTCAATTGTCAGTTTAACGAGGTCCTGTTCTTTCATATCTTCGCCAATAGTTTGCAGGATGGAATCGAATAATCGATGTAGTGTTCTTATGATGGAAGGCAGGTCCGTGACTTCAAATTCCTTAAAGGTGACTGTATAATGATTTCTCGAAGTTCCAAACTTAAGTATTCTTTTCTTTTCCTGCCGTTTGATGGTGTAATAGGATTTCGGATCATCCATGTGGAACGGTTGCCCTGCTCCTCTTTGTCCATGTCTTTGCTGATGTAACTCTAAATGGCGTTGGGTGGCTAGGCCTGGTTGCATTGGATACATTCGTAACCCATTTGGTGGCGGGTCATGTGAGCTTGTAGATTCTCCCGCCTTGTAAAAGTCTTGGTGCATCTAGTACACGAATAAGTCTCTCGGTGGTTGGTTCATCGTCTATGACGATGTAGCTGACTTATCTTCTCAAAATTGGCTTCACATTGGTTGCAGGTAAATTGTTTAGCCATCTGAAATAAAATAACACAGGTAAGTATATGGTGTCTATTGTTTCCTCTTTTTTTAATTGTATACGTTTAAAATTATATGTCGTCTATTGATTCCTTCTCTTTTACTTGTATGCCTTTCAAATTATATACTGTCTATTGCTTTCTCCTCTTTTCATTGTATGACTTTCAAAGTTAAGTTGAATATGTATGAGTCCTACCTTTTCTCTCGTCGTTAAAACACGTCTGAACTCTTTGGTGTCTAATCGTAAAATGATTTCATTTCGAATGGTTTACCTGTATAATGGATTGTACCACGTGATCATGTCACGTGACTTCTGGATCAAACCGGTTAGAACTGGTTTGCATTTGATTTTACATTTTGAAAGTTTTAGTTCATCGAATTGCTTTTTTTTTGGAATCGGTTCTTTAAATTTTTATGTTTGTTGGTTTTTCATCAACAGATTTTCTTAACGGTAAGATTTTGTAAGTTTGTTTTCGTAGTTTGATGTTTTTTCATCAACATATTTTCTTAACGGTAAGATTTTGTAAGTTTGTTTTCGTAGTTTGTTGTTTTTTCATCAACAGATTTTCTTTTGTGGTAAGATTTTGTGAGTTTCTTTTTAAAGTGGAAGGTTTTTCGTCAATGCATTTTGATTTTGTTTGAATTTGATGTACCGATTTTCGTTTTTAAGTCAAACGTTTAGATGAGGAGGAGGAGGAGGAGGGAAAATGAGGGAAAGAGGAGGAGGAGGAGGAGGAGGAGGAGGAAAGAAAACAAGGGTAAAACTATACAACAACACATGGAAAGGACTAAAACACAAGAGCCCACAAAAAAGAGACTTAAAACAACGAAAACAAAAAGAGAAGAAACCAATTAGGAATAATCCATACAAGAATATCACAACACAGGAGTCCATAAAGGGTGACACTAACAAAACAAATGGTTAGGATTAGGGTTAGGGCTAGGGTAAGGATTAGGGTTAGGGTTAGGGTAAGGATTAGGGTTAGGGTTAGGGTACGTTCAAGATAAGAGATAATAATACATAATAGAAACTGGTGACGAACTAAAATGGGGCGAAAGAAAGGGACGAGTCGCCGTTCCGCATGACTGCACACGACTTTACTGCTAGAGATCTTGGGTGGGTATTTCAGTACCAAAAATAGCAACGATTTAACATGGAGCCTATGGGAATTAACTCTGGGTCATCGGGGTCAAAGTGGTCTAGAGAGACACAGTATACTACTAAATAGGCCCACAACAGAGCCTAGATTATGGTAAGAGGCGACTAAGGGTCTCGGGATTCTGATGTCGGGTCAGTGCTAAGCCCATAGAGCGACCAAGTGTGTACCCTAGGTGGCTGAATAGGGTAGCCCTCGTCTGCAGGGGTTGTCTGGTCTATAATACGTAAACCCCGACCGCTAACCATAGTAAGCCAACGTGTGTGGAGAGTGCCACGCTTCATGACCCCTTTGTGGACTGCCAAGTAGTGCCCAACATAGGCTAAAGTTTCCGCCCCTACTAACCTCTCTCCTTTTTTTCTGTGGTTCTTCAAAATTTACCGTATCTTTGTTTCCCACCCCACCCCGTATTTCATTTATTATCATCATTTCATGTTCATTTTATCATCCTTTTCATGGTCATCGCCTGTAAATAACCTATATAGCGTTGCACGGGCGTAAAACACCACAAGAGAGAACCTGAGACAAAAGCACTATACGAGAACAACGAAACGCAGATGAACTCTCCTGAGAACAATCACAGTTACTGACAACTAGAAAAATAAATATATCGATTCTAAATCCGACATACATGTAACACTTAAAACAATGAATATGATGTTATATAATTATTTGATCGCTGTTATGCTTAAAAGTAATGCAATTGTCAAAAGATATTAGATTATCGTTTTAAAGTTACTTTCAAATTATCAATATTTCTAAAAAAAAAAAAAAACACAAAATTTAAAATTTTACTTTAAATTCCAGTTCCAATTCAGTAATAAGTTTTCCAGCCAATTTACCACTTTCAGGGGATTGTTCTTAAAATTTCGTGCCTTATAACCATCATTTCCATTAAATTGAGGTTGTGATATTCCTTTTACAATCAAAAATTGACGTGTACAGTTAAATTTTTCAATTAGATACCTATATTTATGTACGAATTTGGTAAAGATTTGACGAACTTGTGCTATTGATAACCTTGTTTTAGTTATTTTTTCTGCAATGACACGGTTTTTTTAATTAAAGAAACACGACGGAAAATTCGAGCATATCTGACTAACTGTGAAAGGTACACTCCGTAAGACGGAGCTAGTGGTACGCCACCTTAAAAAAACGAAAAATTTAAAATTGGTAAAGAAAGGTCATTACGTTTATCATATACTTTAGTGTGTTATTTTCCACTGACAATGCTTAAATATAAATCTAAAACTGGTTATCTATCGCCGGTCGAGTTAGATATATATCATTTATAAATTTTGAGAAAGTGGGTTTGTTAAGAGCAAGGATGTCGTCTAAGTATCTGTAAGTATTGATAAAAGTATTAATAAGGTGGTGTTTGTTTGTGTCTTGTTGTAGACAAATTGCGATTCGTAACAATATAAGAAAAGATCAGCTATATGTGGAGCGCAATTGGTTCCCATGGGAAATCCAATAACCTGGTGACATATTTGTTTTCCAAAACGTATGTAAATATTATCTAAAGTAAAGTTAATTGCAGTAATCATTTCTACGTCAGTCCAGTTAACAAAGCTTTTATGCGACTCGTTATTTAAAAAGATTTACTAAATACTCTTGAACTTTAGAACAGATGTAGTCACTTTTAGATTTATCAAAGCACTATTCAATTCAATATTCAAATTTCTTTTTAATAAGATAATGAGGTAGGTTAGTATGCAAAGTAGAAAAATCATAGCTATCAATGGTCTGGAAAGTATTTTCAAATGCCCGAAGTTTGTCCAAAACATCAAGAGAATTTTTTACCATCACTATTTAAAAAAAATGTCACAGTATTAGATGATAGATTCTTTCATTGTAGTCAAAGCAAGAAAAAGAACTTTAGAAATATTGGTCAGAGAACACCTACTAGAAGCAGAGATAAAACGGGATTTATATGAGTTTTTGTGTAGCTTAGGTATCCAGTACATAGTGGATAATTTATTGTTTGTAGGGACTGCTCGTAGTGCTGTGGTTGCCATGATAAAACATATAATCAGTTTTTAGAACGGTTTTATTGAAAATTCAAGCCGCATCTGCAACTTTGAGAAGCATATCCGGACGAAAAAAAATCAATATCAGCATTAGCCATTTGATTTTGGTGGGAACTTGCCGTAGAGCTCTCCGCTATCGTGGGCACACCCGCTACGAGCTGTGGTCGCTATTACAAACAATTTTTATTTTTGTACTTCAAAGGTTAGTTATAATTTATAAATTGAATATCAATATCATGCCACATGTATTCTGATTTTTTTATGATGTACAATCGGATTCCTGCTGATCAGAAGAGATTACCACTTGGTGATTATACAGCATAACTTAATAAATCGTTCAATTAATACCCGCTTTGGTACCATGTACTTTGTCGAAGAGTAAAAAAGGTGTGGTCAAATCGTTCAGTTCTAACACGTTTTCCCTGGATGACCATAAAAATGAATATTTCTAGTTAAAATTAATTTTTAGGGATTACAGGTTTATTTGCTAGCAATAACTATTAAATAATCCCTCACTGTAAAATTAATTTCTTATAACTTAATTTTGGGATGTGTACCTATGATTGGAATCATAAAATTGTTTTCTTTACCAAACAAATCTTAGGACAATTCTGTAAGAGACATCATTTTGATTGAAAACTTTTTGTCTCTCCCCCCAGACGATAAGTTCAACAAGAGGTTTTGTATTATTGAAAAAGATGTCTCATCTCTTTTATAGTTATTAAAGATTTTCATAGCAATGTTAGGACAAATCCTAAAAGCGAGCGTACGTTTGTTCCAAACGATTCGAGCGTTTGACTTCGTAGTCAACACATTGTTCAGTTTAACGTACTGAAGAATATCTAACAGGAAGGTCAACGTTCCATTCTTAATTTATAACTAAAATGGCAGTCCTCCATAGAAAATGTATGTCGCATGCTTCTTCAAATATTCGGAAACAGGAAGTAGATAAGTTGCGTCAATAAAATCGCTTGACAACATATATTACTATTGGAAAACTGTGGCGACAATTTTTGGTGACCCCGCAGGACGACTCAAGGTGACTCCTATCGGGACTCCTATATATCGCTTAGCAACACGTTGAAGGCGACATAATGATTCATTTTGACACAATTTTTAGGCATTGATTATCAAGTCGTGATTGTCTGAATAACAAAAGGGCGATCGGTCGCAATACTTCATGTACGATGTGATTAAGCTGAATGTATATACTTATTTCGAGAACCTATCTTTATTTATTACGCGTGGCGCTTGAGTGTGTATTGAACTAAAAAGTTAAGTTTTAATTTCTAAATAATTCATTATTTTGATTTATCATGCATTTAACCGTTCATACTATTAGTCACATTTGCCTCCAATTGTTTCACGAGGGTGCTTTTGTCTTTCTTTTAGACATGTTTAAAGTTGGTTGACAACTTGGTAATTTTGTTATTCCTGTGGCTTCGGTTAATAGAACATTGAGCTGATCTGGGTACCTCGGAGATAAGCTTAATTCTTATCCATTTCCTGGCTACACATTAGATAACTGTATAGTGTATGCTATTTATTTGTATTTTTTAGGTTGCAAGATAGTTCTCTTTCAAGACTATGATGACCTTGTAAATAAATAAACAACCACGAAAAGGATAATGTGATATGAATTATCTTACGACATTAAAGCTTTTTTTCCTTTTTTTTAATTTCAAAAATATGTCACAATGACAATATATGACAATATACTATCTCCGTCTTTTGTAAAATAAATAATTAGAAAACATAGATATAGAAATATAAAATTATATAGCGACGGGAAACTAGACAGGCATATAAACATTTCATGTTTTCTATAAATGGCTATTGTTTGTGTCAATGAATCTTCCAGGGTGGACAACTCTATTTCAAAATTCAAATAATAACAAAGAAGATGCCTTTATAATATAATTTCAAGCACGTATAGTATATCCGAGAGAACGAAAACAGTTTGACTGAGAAAGTTGATATGACAGAACACGGGTATTGATGTACAGCATTTGGTTTTCACTGTTTATTTCTTCTTCAAGTAATTACATTAACAACTAACAAGCAATGCAACTACTTTTGACAATCTAAGGCTTACATATCTCATAGCTAGGGGTATAATTATAATGCCAGCAATGAAAAAAATGATACATGTATTTATATTAAGTATAAGATATCCAATGAATTTAATAGAAAACATTTATTTCAGGAATACAAACTGTGAAAGCTGCGAGTTACACACACACAAAAAAAAACATACTGCAGTCACTTCTTTAACATTTATTCATACATGTTTTCTCAATAAGAATTACACCAATGTTCAAGACAATAAATTTTGCTACGCCTTACGCGCGTTTCGTCTATTAAAGACTCGCCAAAGGCGCCAGTCTATTCAAAATATTGAAAAAGCCAAACACTATATCCAGAATATGAAGAGCATTGCATAATGAAACCAAAATCACCGAACACGAAAACCAATTTATTACTCAGATCAACCTATGTCTGAGGTAGGCAGAACCTTAGGGTTTAGACAATTTCAAAATTTAAACGGATAGTTAATAGCTTTGATGTGTTCTTCAACACAAAAATGTTGATGCCGTAGCGGGCAAACCTCGGGTAGTAAAACTACAGAAGCACTAACCTTCAGGGATGTTAGAAATAAAAACAACAACAAAGTTCCAGACAACATAGTTTGCTGCGCCTGACGCGCGTTTCGTCTATTTAAGACTCGTCAGAGGCGATGTATCCAAAATATTGAAAAAGTCAAACACTATAGCCATAATACGAAGAACATTAGACAATAAAACCAAACACCGAGCAGGAAAACTAATTTATGACAAAGATCAACATATATAAAAATATATTTAGCGGAAAAGTAATTTTATATCTATTATAAATTTAAATATGTGTTGGTCGCTTACCACATGACAGTGATATGGGTAGTGTGGTATAGATTGATCGCCTCTAGAACTTTACTGCCGCTGGCTATCCTTCTTGTGGCGAAAGGGAAAAATAGCGACGGTGGAAATCTCACCTTGCCAGTATATAGCCTCTACACTGTCAAGACTTCTTCAAATGCCTCCCCGGGCCAACACACGGTAACTTGGGTCTAGTACTCAAGGCTAAAATGAAGGATCTCTGAGTTGCAAGGACCCTAGAGGTGCAGAATGTATGGACACGCCCTACCTCTCACCAACCTTGCCCCAGCTATGGGTTAAATAGCCTCACCTTCATCTGGCTCTCCAGGTTGGAGATTTAGCACAGGGCTAACAACCCCGTCTTGTAAAAAACATTATGTTACGAAAACAGCAACAAATGATTTAACCACAATTGAGCGTAGAGACCTTCAGCCACACAGTATGACTGCTAATGGTGAAAACCGCAAGAAAGCCATCAGCATGGAAGAAGTTCTCAGCGCCAAATGTAAAACCAGAATTGGATTCTGGAATGTTCGTACCATGTACGAAACTTGCAAGTTAGCCCAGGTAACAGCTGAAATGAGACGTTCTTGGAGTCAGTGAGAGCAGATGGGTAGGATCTGGAAGGTTGAATACAGAAACATATGAGACTGCTCTCTATTCTGACAGAGAAGATAACCACCATTCTGAAGGAGTAGCACTAAAATTGAAGAAAGGGACGGAGAAGACACTGATGAAGTGGAAGCCAATCAACAGCAGGCTTATGTCAGTAAGACTCAAAGTTCGACATAAACACTTGACCATAATCCAGTGCTACGCACCCACCAATGACATCGAAGAAACCAGCAAAGACACCTTCTACGAACAACTTCAATTTGAGATAGCCTTAGCTCATAAGCATGATATCCTACTTGTCTTGGGCGACGTAAATGCAAAAGTGGGGTATAATTCTGGTCTTGAAAGAGTAATGGGTAAACATGACTGTGGAAACCTCAATGACAATGGAGAGAGACTAGTTGACATTTGTGCACTGAACAACATGGTGATAGGAGGCACTCTGTTTCCACATCTACACAAACTTACTTGGAACTCCCTAAATGGAAGAGATAAGAACCAAATAGATCACATCGTGGTAAATAGAAAATGGATCAGATCTCTGATAGATGTAAAAGTTAAAAGAGGTGCAAATGGCTAGTGTATATGTTACAGGGAATGTGTGTAATTAGGGATTACGCGTAATCCCTAGCAATTCAGGGATTACGTGTAATCGCTAAATCGCTTGGAGATTCCATGCAATCCCTGGTTTTTCCCAGGGATTACACGAAATGAAATCCCTGATTATTTCACCATTTTTACACGTTTTCCCTGACCCCAAAATGGCTTTCAAATGAATCTTTTTTCATTACTATTCTGTTGTTAAACAACATTATTTCGAACAGAATTTTACTATTTATTGTGCCTTTTCATTTGTTTTCATATAATTTTAAATTCTTGCTCCAAAAATTATCTGCTTGTATGAAATTTGTTAAAAACTTACATATAAATTACTAGTAACATCCTAAGTGAGACAATTTTTAGGAAAGGCCACAATATTTAACTTTCAAAGTTTTACAGCTTCAAGATTTATTTTGCGTTTCCTTGTAACTCTACTGCTAACTTCTAAGTCTGTTAATATATTTAGTAAATTTATTTAATTTCTATACCAAGACAAATAAAAATGATTGTTTTCATTCTTATTATCCTTCATGTTAGATTTTTTTTTTATTTTCATCACATTTATTCTCCCTTCTCCTAAGACAAAATCAGGGTCCAAGTGTGAACACCTTTATGATTCTCAGACTTTCTTGTATGAAACTTGGCACTTAGTTTAGATCCTGTCAGCTTCTTAATAATTTTGTTAGCGTATTTCAGGTTTACTCTAGATCCTAGGTAGCAGAGTAGGTAAGATTTGATTTCATCGGTACTGTCAACCACATGTATTTTAAACATAGGGAACAAAATTTCATGGACAAGAACAAACAACATTTACACACAAAAAAAAATGTTAAAGGAAAAGGGTATGCCTATCATAATAATGAAACATAAGTGAAAAATCCACAAAATGTCCTTAAAATCATGATGCCTGATTAATAAATAGAAGTCTGGACAATGTGGGATTTGTCGTTCTTGTTTTGTATACTTAAAGAACTTCTCATATATGCGGGCATATGCAGGAGATTACAAATTCATGCACTTTACTATGTAAAAGGATCGATCACTTAATTTGAAGGGAGTTCTTGTTGTTTTCTTTAAGATATTCTGAAACTGATTTGTGATGAATAAAATATTATGACATAATGGAAAAAAATGCTTTTCCGAATCTTTGCGCAGAAAACTTTTTTCTAATCCGAAAAAAAACCAACCCCATCCTTTTCGAATTAAATCGTCCCTAAGAAACCAGAAACGAAATTTACCTAACTTGATTCATCTAAATAGGTAAACAGAAAAGGGCAAAATTTGACAAAACTGTTTTTACCTCAACTTAAATTTGACCTTTTTGACAAAATGAATTTGTCACAACAAAAATGAATTTTGTCTACAAAAATGAATTTGTCTACAAAAATGGACTTTGTGATGACAAATATGATTTTTGTCATCACAAAGTTGAAGTTTTCATAAAAAAACAAGACTGTATCACATACATTTGTAGTTTTGTAAGACAAAATTGATTTTGTTGTAACATAATTGATTTTTGTACAACCCCACAAGAGTCCCATTCGGCGCCCCTCAATAATGCTTTAATTTCCATCTTTTGTAGTATTTATAAAATGAAATATATATATAAAAAATTGGGTTGTTTCAATTCAATAAATTCAATACTTATAAAGTGTTAAACCGTCAGAAACAGCAGTAAGACATCTTATTTATGATTAATTTTACTTTCAGGGATAACATGTAAAACAAAGGAGAACAAATGAGGCAAGATATTAAGGGACGATGTTCTATTATTTCCCGCTGTTTTTATTCTTTGCATGTGCAGATTTCCGAAAACTACCGAAATCCAGATGAGTGGAAGGCTTCCTTCCGACAGAAAGGAATCTATCTCATCCTATTAGTCACGTGACATTTGGCAGAATGTGTATAGTTAAGAGCTTCGATACACTCGCATAAAAGATCCGAGATAGCATTAGAATAGTTGTTGGGAGAAGCATATGTGCTGCCATGGGCTAAACGTTTCTGACGTTGAACCTGTAACTGTGAATTTATACCATAGGCTTCAAAATTTTAGAACGAGAAAAAGTTCCAAAAGCACATCCGAATCTGGAAAATCCTAAAATAAGACGGACATCGACAAAAGCAATACGAAAAAACACGTAACACAGATTAACTGCAACCAGTTGCCCCTGAAGTGTAACTAGTTCCTATCGACAGTCCGTTTTATGTAGGTTAAATACAGCATAGTTCATATGATATGAAGATAGAAATAAAACCAAAATTCTAACATTGCCATTGTTATGCATTAAAAATAAAGGATAGCCATTACCTGAAATGAAGGTCAAAATATGGAGTGCAGCTGTGTTAAGCTACTGATAAGGCATATGAATACAAATTTTCCTCAACCTAAATGGATACAGAAGTGCTCATAAAACTATTGGTCGCTACGGCAGTAGTCGGTAAAGCAACACTTGTGTCGTGTTCCGCTTCGACAAAGCTAGATATGTACTCATCTGAGATCCAAACCAATTATTTATCTATGACTTGTGGTGTCTTTGATAAAATTTATTCGAGTGAAGACAATAACCTAGGAACTCGACAATGGAGCTTTGTCAAAAGTTTTCACAAAGTGTCAATTTCAATATGTTTATCTTTATAAAAATTGTCCTTACTAGTATTTGAAAACGTTGTGTCTTTCATCATAAATTCGTTGGGATGATTACAAGGCGGAGATAGAAGCCATATTAAGTACCGGTATGCGAAGGGAGGCGAGGTAAGGGTGGGACGATACCAAATGACATATATCCAGATTTAAATAAAAATTGACAGACATATATTCTTAGTGATATACATCCAGATATAAAATAAAAATTGGGAGTCACGGATATGGTTTTTAAAATAAATGCATTTGTAAACGGCAATTTTGGCGGAAAATTAACAAAGCCATATAGAAAAAACACAACTTCCACACCACTTACTTTTTACTTTTTCGATACAAAATTGGACTTCAACATCCAAATTATAACTAAAAACTAACATAATATGCCTATGATGCATTGATGTAAAATAAGGATATGCCACGGACATCGTTTTTAGCTCACCTGACCCGAAGGGTCATGTGAGCTATTGTCATCACTTGGCGTCCGTCGTCCGTCCGTCGTCCGTCCGTCGTCCGTCGTCCGTCGTCCGTCGTCCGTAAACTTTTTAAAACGTTAACTCCTCTGACACCATAAGTCCAATTGCAACCAAACTTGGTATGGTTGTTCATTAGCATTCGGTGCTTAGAACTGATGTGGGGATTTTTGATTCGTCGTAAAACATGGCCGCCATGGCTAAAAATAGAACATAGGGGTAAAATGCAGTTTATTGCAAATAACTCAAAAACGGCTACAGATATCAAAATTCTGGCAAAGGGTAAAAATGATCAGCACCTCAAGATCTACCTACCCTGAAATTTTGAAGAAAATCCAACGACCCATGTAGGAGTTATTGCCCTTTTTGTGGATTTTTTGCAAATTTTGCACCTGTTAAGCTCAATATCTTGAAAACTATACTAGATATTTGTGAAATTTAAATTGCTT
Organism: Arcuatula senhousia; assembly: GCA_963971305.1. Lineage (NCBI taxonomy): Eukaryota > Metazoa > Mollusca > Bivalvia > Mytilida > Mytilidae > Arcuatula > Arcuatula senhousia. The sequence continues at coordinate 21,707,743 of OZ020306.1, read as the reverse complement.
ATTGTTTAGCACATCAAGATCTACAAAATATGTAACAGGGTCAACGTTGTAGGACCTTTCCTTTTAGGAGTTATTGCCCTTAGAACGTCAAAATTTAGCATTTTAACAGCATTTTTTCATTACATTGAAAACGTTAACTCCTCTGACACTTTAAGTCCAAATGGAACCAAACTTAGTATAGTTGTTTATTAGCATTAGGTGTACAGAACTGATGTGGGGATTTTTGATTCGTCGTAAAACATGGCCGCCATGGCTAAAAATAGAACATAGGGGTAAATGGCAGTTTTTTGCAAATAACTCTAAAACGGTGACAGATTTCAAGATTTTGATTGGGAACAAAAGTGATCAGCACCTTAAGATCTACCAGCTCTGAAATTTTGAAGAAAATCCAACAACCCATGTAGGAGTTATTGCCCTTTTTGTGGATTTTTTGCAAATTTTGGACCTGTTTAGCTCAATATCTTGAAAACTATACAAGATATTTGAGAAATTTAAATTGCATATTGTTTAGCGTATCAAGATCTACAAAATTTGTAACAGGGTCAACGTTGTAGGACCTTTCCTTTGAGGAGTTATTGCCCTTGGAATGTCAAAATTGAGCATTTTAACTGCATTTCCTTATATTGAAAATGTTAACTCCTCTGACACTTTAAGTCCAATTGGAACCAAACTTGGTATTATTGTTTATTATTATTAGGTGTATAGAACTGGTGTGGGGATTTTTGATTGGTTGTAAAACATGGCCGCTGTGGCTAAAAATAGAACATTAGGTTAAACTGCATTTTTTTTGCAAATAACTCAAAAAGGGTGACAGATTTTTAGATTTTGATTGAGAACAAAAGTGATCAGCACCTTTAGATCCACCATATTGTCAGATGACCCCTTTATTAATCTTATGACCCTTTCAACGTTAAATTGATTTTGCCTTAAAACCTTTACTTCAGGCACATATGTCAGGTGAGCGATTCAGGCTCCTGGGAGCCTCTTGTTAAGATACAGTTTCGTAAGCATTGCCTATACTAAAACTGTCGATGCGTTCAGGTTATAGGTAAATTATTTTTAACGTACCGCACTCGCTTCATGATTTAGTTCCTATGCTATTAAACTTATATACTCAAATTGAACACTGTCGTGGTCTAATGAACGTTTTTTGATTATCTGAATGAAAGGATTAAATAAAAACTTCAAAAATAACAACTAGAAGCTAAAATTTTACTAGTATCATAAAACGACAAACAGAACAACACACAATACTTAAGGTGTATTGGAAGCCATTTTGGTAAAAATAACAAGTTAACTACTTATCAACCCCATCCAGTCACACTCTTAATAACAAATTTGCTATTGCTCATTCGAGGTTCTGATCATTTTATCGGCACAGCTGTGGACGTTTGCTTTTATGTATTGCAAGCAATACCATCACAGTTTTGCATAAAAGCAGAGCGTAGTAAATATTCAAAATTTATATAAGTCTGTTGAAGATGCTGAAATTTGAACTTGGACTTACATAATAATAACCTAAAAGAAACAGTTTCAGAAGGAACCAAAGAGGCACCAGTGGGTTATTCGAGTGTAAAAAGTCCAAAAAGGGAAACGACAAAACCAGTAAACACTAACGAGAACAGAAAGAAGAAACAAACATTAAAAACATTAAATCAACCGAACAGAAATCAACAACGCGAACTCAAGTCGTAACGACAGTGAACTCATGTGGTACAGAAGAGAAAACAGTTCTTGCTTGCTATAGCACATCCGTCGCGATGCCAATTTCCAATTCAATGTGTCAAATCAGGTAAAGGAAGACAAAACAAAATCCTATATGACAAACAAATGAGAGATAGAAATCCATATTTGTCTATGAGCGCTTGATGTCTTCCGTAAATTTTCTTGAGTGAAGACAGCAATTGAGGAGGAACATAACCCTGTGTTAGCAATGCTTGTGTCAAACGTGACGCTCTGTCAAGGAAATCGATGTAATTCCTACAAGCTATGAAGAAACGAATCAATTGTGATACGTAAACTCCATAACTGCTGCTTATTTGATGTTTATGGCCCGACTACCCTTCTGGGTATCGCGGGCGTTGACCAAAATACTACATGTGTAGGTTACGTCTCGATTTCTTTTTCTTGGTGTCCATTGCCTGAGGAGTTGGAGGTCTTGCGAAAACTACCATGTAGTCCTCTGTGTCTGGATGTGTGATCTCATAGTCGATCGTGTCTATGTCAAACTCCGGGCTCGGTTTAAATCCATCGCTGTAGTAGACATCACCATTTCTGTACTTGACTTGGTTGCAGGCTAGTTTCGGGTTGTACGGGCTGAGAACAAGGCCAAAACCTATCCAATCCTTTCGTCGTTGAGATCGTTCTTCTCCAGTTTCCTTGTATTTGGTCGGTGTTAATGACCTTCCCCTCTTAAAGTATGGGACATGTGTCCATCTCTCTGCTGTTAATGGGGCAGCATTGTGTCTATTGGGTCTGCTGTCTGCCTTCATGTCTGTCTGCGTCACTGCTGCGGCAAGTATTTGCTGTCTTGTCTGTGTAGACTCAGAAGCTTGTTCCGGGGCAACAGCCTTCTTGGTCTCAATCCACTGGTTGAAACGGCGTTGGTTTCTTCTCCGAGTGGCAGGAGATTTCTTCAGGGCCTGGCTGGGTCCTTTCCTTTTGGGCGGTTCAACAGCCGGTAAACTCCATTAGCTGGAGCGGACGGAATGTTGTTACACAAGAAGGGAAGGTTGACGATTGGAAAGTTGACGTCATCACGTTTGTAATAGAGTTTTGTTGAAAGTGTCCCCCGAGAGTTTATTTCGAGATGCAGATCTAAATATGAAACAGACTTCCTAGAATCCGTTGTGTCCTTTATCTCAAAATCCTGAGGATATATGAAATGGTGAAAGTCACCGAATCGAGAATTGTTGTTCGCCGCTGCAACATGGAGCGGGGACATAGCAATGCCGGCGTCCGTCCGTAACACTTTTTGGTAACAGATTTTTTAGAAACTATTAATTGAAGGCTTTTGATATTTGTTATGCAGCTTCAAGTAGGGGTCCAGTATTGTGAGATGCGTTTCCAGGTCTGTCGCTTACCTACTTCCTGATTAACGTCTTGGAATTATTTAAGGGTAAAAAATAACAGATTTCTCAGCTATTACTGTTCGTAAGCTTTTCGTAACACTCACTATAATGACTGCTTGACAACTCAATTAGGGGTCGGATGTACCAGCAATAGCACCACATTCACAGCTACAACACTGTCCAAGGAGGAAATTATTGACAATCACAAATTTGTCATTTCCTCCTTCGGGCTCTCTGTTGGTGCTGACAATGATGACATTCTATCCCTGTATTGGATTCCTAAATTACATTAAAATCCATACAAACAGCGCTCCATTGCAGGGTAATCAAAATGTACCACCAAACCTCTTTCAGTTCTGTTGAATTCAATACTAACGGCAATAAAATCCGGCCTCCAGAAATATTACGAATGTTGTTATTCTAGAAATGGTGCCGATCAAATGTGGATTCTGAAGAATTCGAAAGAACTGTTGGAGATTTTTAACTCGAAATCAGTTTCATCTTGCAACAGCATCAAAACTTTTGATTTCTCCACTCTTTACACTTCTATTCCACATGAACAACTCAAATCACGATTGGTACAGCTGATTAAACGCAGCTTTTTCGAAAAGAATGGAAAACGTAGGTACAAAGATATGGTAGTCGATTAAAGTAAGCAATGAGTCTAAGAAAAAGAACAAATATACAGAAGATCAAATAGTCGACATGCTCAATTTTCTTATCGACAACATATTTGTTCAGTTTGGTGGATGTGTTTTTCAGCAAACAATAAGGATTCCAATGGGCACTAATTTGGCACCTTTGCTTGCTGATTTGTTTCTACATTCATATGAAGCAGACTAGTTCTCTCTTTTAACAATGATAAGGTTATGTTATATTACATTGCTTAACTCCCATAAAAACATCAAAGGGTGATAAAGTTAACATGAAATGATGATGATGATGATGATGATGATGATGATGATGATGTGATACATATGGCACAGGACAGTAACAAAAACTTGATAAACCAAGTTTATCGACCATAAACTATAGTTTGCGGTCGATAAACTGGAATTATTGCTCACAAACTATTGTTTACAAACGTTTATGATAATTTTGGTTGTTTGTTAATTATCATTAGCGATCGATAATGTTGGTTGCCAACGCCAATAATGGTTTCTCGGTAATAAACTTAGTTTAACGGTGATCAACTAAATAAATCGATCGCAAACTATAGATCACATTCCATACATGCTGTTTTGTGTTGGTTTACTAGCATTTGCCACGCTTCATGCACGTAAAAGACCCCTTTGTGGACCGCTAAATTTTCCGCCCCTACCCACCTATCCCCTTTTCCTGTGGTTCTTCAAAATTTACCGATCCTTTGTTTCCCACCCCATCCCCATTTTTCATATTTATAGTATAACTAACGAATGATTCCGAATATGAGGAAATATTCAACTTGTGACCGAACAACCTTTATAATTCACTCGTGCGCCTGGCGCACTCGTGAATTATTGGGTTGTTCGGTCACTCGTTGAATATTTCCTCATATTCGGAATCATTCGTTAGTTATACTATAAATATAGCGTTGCACGGGCGTAAAACACCAACTCACTCACTCACCCTTGAGAAATATGAATTGAGGTACAGCAAACTTTGTCAAATTAACTGGCATGCATTTGAATATTACAACAAAATTCTGTCAATCAACGAAAGCACTTGAAAGAATTGTGAAATGAAGAAAATAGGATTCAAAATCAATAGGTCATTACATGCGTAATCTGCCCATTTACATACGGTGTACTTCTTGTATATCAAATTTATTTAAATTTGATGCAGTAGTTTCAGAGGAGTGGCGTCCACAAATTATCACAGACGGACGGACTGTACTTCCAGTCAAAATCAACTTCGGTGCATGGGGTATAAAAACCTGATTAACCGGGTTTATCGACCTTAACCTGTAAAGTAAAGTTTGTGGTCGAAAAACTGGGTTTATAACTCGCTAACTGTAGTTTGTGGTCGATGAACTGAGTTTGCAACCGCTTTCGGTTATTAATTATCATAAACAATCGGTTATAAACACGGGTGGTTGGTGAAAAACTAAGATCCCAAACTATAGCTTGTACATTCAATAAATGCTGTTTTGTGCTGGTAAACAGGCATTTGTACATCGTAAAATCTAGTTCTCGACGTTTAACTGGATTTCTCTAATATAGTTAGCATGTGATAAAAATCGGTATATCAAGTTTTTTGTTACTATCGCGTGCGATAGTATAGATACGCAATTTTGTATACCTTGGTAACGTAACATATTTCCCAACGACGTACCACAAAGGTTTGCGGTCAGCTTTTGTTGTATTCAGACCTGACGATCCAGGCATGCAAGATATAAGCGCTTTTCCATTCAATCACCTGGGAAACACATCCCAGTTGCTCTGATGTCAATTAAAGCGTTCCGATTTGCCATTCGGTTACTGGGTACTCTTGCATGTCTTAAATGGACTTCTACTTACAAGCCTTCCGCTAAAAGCTTTTTATTACATAAAACAATAAAATTTCATTCTCTGTTAAAAACAATCTTCTAATTTTGACCATTTCACATTCTACCGGACAATAGAAAAGTGTTGTATTGCCCGGCGATTGCCTGGTGACTTTTTGACCTCATATTTGATTGGACAATTTATACACATGAATATTTATGATTTTTTTCGGGTCATTTACGAGTCACTACTTTATACATGCGTTCAATCCCTCTTGAAATTGTTTCAAATATAATATATATGTTTAAACTTAAAGTAATAATAAACCAATTTTTGACCAAAAATTGCAACATGAAAAAATTGATGTAACTGCTTCTCAATGATGAAATTTGAACTTCTGCGCTTAATTTGCGATGGTTACATCAATATTCAACACAAACGGCATGAAATTCGGCTCAACTTTTAAGTTTTTTTTTATTCTAATGGTCGCTTCGGGGACATCATTCCGATGTTTACCGAGTATACATAAATAAACAAATATGAATCATGCTTTATTCTAGGTTAAACATACCTTTATATATTCTTAACTTTATTTGACTGAAAATCCTTTCTATCGTGTCCATATTAAGAAGTAGTAAAATAAAAGCTGTTTACAAGAACAAAAACATCTGTACATTGTATCTTAGACGAGTGCTAAATATCCTTTTCAAATTTAAAACTCGATTTGTTTAATAACACGTGGCCTTAATTGGGGGAAATGTTTACTTCACAATTAAATGCCATGCGCGGGCTTTTCCGGGTAAAGTTCACTGGGGTTTTATGCATCTCATTTGTATGATTAGACTCGGGAAGCAAATAATGGATTACATATACTTTTTGTCAATTTTTATCAAAATCCCATTGCTGGTTTACATTTTCGTAGTGTTTTATAAAAGTTTTGAATAACAATAAACATTTTTCCGGCTCATATAGATTATTTGAAATTTTATGACTTTTTGATTTATTATTACTTTAACTTGAAAATACCTACTTGGTGTAATTCTGCCAATGCCTTAAAAATGCACTGTCAACTCAGGACTTATTTAGTATACCCTGAAGTTGTATGTATTAGGTAATAAAACAGCTATTGAATGTGTACCCAGGCAATTGATCAGACTATATTCCCTTGGTACCCAGATCAGCTCAAATTTCTATTGCTCTCAGCCTGTGGCTTCGTGCAATAGAACATTGAGCTAATCTGGATACCTCGAGGAAAATATTCTGATCCATTGCCTGGCTACACATTAAATAACTGGATACTGTAAACTGATACTTTTTCTAAATATATCCACTTCATAAATATTTTTCAATATATTCCGTCATAATAAGAACAAAAAATCAGCCATTTGATTGCGGAAGTATAGAAAAATATTTGAGAAAAGGGATATTTGACGTCAAGATACTGTGCTTTATGTCATTTTTTCTCCTTATTTGTTTTTTAAAAACATAAAAGCAAGACAAAACAAAGTTGAAATGTGTTAAGGAGAGTTTTCACAAGGAAGATCGTCTGTTCAGACAGTATGATTTTGAATAATTTTATAGGTGGTTTAAGATAAAACTTGTCTGTACACTGAAAATTCCGTCTGGACATTGAAGACTTTATTGCTGTCGTTGACGTATAGGCAATGTTAACGAAATCGTATCTCAAAAGCGAAGTCCATGACAGATCCTTTATTTTACATCAATGCATGAAAAATTTTCAAGGAATTTTATGTTCGTTTTTAGTCATAATTTAGATATCGAAAGTCCATATTTGTTGAGAAAAAGAAATAGTAAATGGTGTTGAAGCTGTGTTTTTCTTATATGTCTTTGTTAATTTCCTGGAAAAAATTGCAGTTTTCTAGTGCATATATGAAAATAAAGGGTTTGTGTCCCCATTTTTTATTTCATATATGGATGTATATCACTAAGAACTATATGTCTTCCAATTTTCATTAAAATCTGGATATTTGTCATATAGTATCGTCTCACCTTCATTCTGACGTGTTTTATCAAAATACAAATGACAACAAAGTTCCAGACAATAAATTTTGCTACGCCTGACGCGCGTTTCGTCTATTCAAGACTCATCAGAGGCGCTCTACCAAAAATATTGAAAATGCCAAACACTGTATGAATATGAAGAGCATAGAACAGTATAACCAAAAATACCAAACTGGGGAACCAAATCATTACTAAGAAATTCAACCTATGTCTGGGGTAGGAAGAACCTTAGGGTTTAGACAATTTTGAAATTTAGACGGATAATTTAAAGCTTTGATGTATTCTCCAACTCAAAAGTGTTGGTGCCGTAGCGGGCTAACCTCGGGGAATTTAAACTCCACCAGCAGTGCTTACTTTCACGTGTGTTCGAAATACAAATGACAACAAAGTTCCAGACAATAAATTTTGCTACGCCTGACGTGCGTTTGCTACGCCTGACGTGCGTTTGAATAGACTCATCGGAGGCGCTCTACCAAAAATATTGAAAATGCCAAACACTGTATGAATATGAAGAGCATAGAACAGTATAACCAAAAATACCAAACTGGGGAACCAAATCATTACTAAGATATTCAACCCATGTCTGGGGTAGGAAGAACCTCAGGGTTTAGACAATTTTAAAATTTAGACGGATAATTGAAAACTTTGGTGTATTCTCCAACTCAAAAGTGTTGGTGCTGGAGCGGGCTAACCTCGGGGAATTTAAACTCCACCAGCAGTGCTAACCTTCACGTGTGTTCGAAATACAAATGACAACAAAGTTCCAGACAATAAATTTTGCTACGCCTGACGCGCGTTTCGTCTATTCAAGACTCATCAGAGGCGCTCTACCCAAAATATTGAAAATGCCAAACACTGTATGAATATGAAGAGCATAGAACACTTCAACAGTATAGCCAAAAATAACAAACTGGGGAACCAAATTATTACTAAGATATTCAACCTATGTCTGGGGTAGGAAGAACCTTAGGGTTTAGACAATTTTGAAATTTAGACGGATAATTTAATTACAACACAGCTCCAGACAAAAATTCTTCAATGTCTGATGCGCATTTCATCTACTAAGTATCAAGACTTATCAAGGGCACTCTACTCAAAGATATAAAATGCCACACGCTGTATGTTTATGAAGAGCATAGAACAATAAACCAAAAATACATAATTGGGAACCAAAATACTAAGATCAATCTATGTCATGGGAAAGAAGAACATTAGAGTTGTGACAATGTTGAAATTCAAACGGATACTAGTAATTTATAGCATTGACGTACTTTTTATATTTTTATTCGATATATGTTAAAGTATCTTGATTTTGAATAAGGTTGTTACCATAAACACCGTTTAAACCCAGTAAACCCATCAACTTTCTCAAACAAACAAACTTAAGGACAGTTCTGTAAGAGACATCATTTTGATTGAAATTCCTTTTTTTTCTTTCCCTAGACGAAAAGTTCAACTAAGGGTTACTTGTCATTGAAAAGATGTCTCATTTCTTAACAGTTATTAAATGATTTTTACCGCAATGTTTTGATAAATCTTAGATGGTTAGCGTAAGTATTAGCGTAAACTAACAAATACATGAGATATTAGCGTTTGACTTCGAAGTCAACGCAAAATTGTCAATTAAACTTACTGTACTGGAATCTTGAACAGCTAAGTCGTTGCTATGATTTATTTTGACACAATTTGAGTAAATTACAAAGCAGTGATAATCAAGTCGTATAAAATGTTGATTGTCTGTAAAAGAGTAGGGCGATCTGTCACTTAATTACTACCGGCATTATTATAGCATCTTCATAAAATATCATCACTTTTGGTTTTCAGCTAATTTAATTGAACTGGTGTTTGCCATATTGTACCATAGGGTTCATCGGATGTCGTCAGTCCGAAAAGATCATGACATAATCGTAGACATTAAATCAGCACAAAAAAACAACCAAACCACACAACAGACAGAAGCAACAAACAGCAATGGGAAGTTGAACCGACGGAAAACTCAGATACCCCGGAAGAGTAACCAGTTCCTTCGTTCTACACAACACGCGTCACATTGCCAACGATCGGTTTAGTATGACTCGAATCCTGTAAAGGACGGTAATACTGATCCTTAATTTCAAACCAACATCTTTGCTCTTCTACGCTGAATTCTATATTTGTCTACGAGTACATGATGTTATCCATAAAAATTCTTGAGTGAAGACAACAAACAGGGAGTCGCATATGCCCGTGGTAGCAATTTGCTTGTCAGGTTGTGTGATTCTCTTTCAACAAAATCACAATATGCCCGCACGCTCTGGAATATATGTAATTGAAAAGTCAGCTGTGATACGTTAACTCCATAAGCCGTAGCGAAAGGAATATTGCTTCACAATAAAAAAAAGTTTAAGTCATCGCTTTTGTTATATTTAGTGGCTTCTTTTATCTCGTGAGAGTGTGCAATAAATAAGGTGTGCCTTTTATCAAGATTGTCCTTATATAAGACCATGAAAATAACGATAAAATGAACATGAAATGATGGTGATAAAATGAAAGATGGGGGTGTGGTAGGAAACAAAACAGTAAATTTTGAAGACCACAGGAAAAGGGGAGAGGTGGTTAGCGGTGGAAGATTTAGCCTATGTGGTGCACTACTTGGCGGTCTACAAAGGAGACTATTACGTGCATGAAGCGTGGCACTCTTCACACACGTTGTCCCACTATGGTGGGCGGTCAGGCTTTCCGTTTTATAGACCCAACAACGCGGACGGAGGCTTCCCTATTCAGCAACCTAGGGTACACATTTCGTCGCTCTGTGGGCTGAGCACTGACCCGACGTCAGAATCCCAAGACCCTTTATAGTCGGCTCTTACGACAAGCTAGGCTCTGCTGCGGACTCAGTTGGTAATGAGCATCATTACATCATGGAATGCGCCCCTTTATATACTGAAAGGAAAACGTTTATTGATAGGAATTTGTTAATGAACTGTAATGTAATTAGGTTAAGTATACAATGAATTACGAAACAATACATGTATAAGATAAGAAAACTACAGCAACAAATTGGATTCCCTCTGATAAGTTATCCCCGAAATATAAGATGCCCTTTTACTAGACTTCAACCCCGACGATACACATTTATATGAGAAACAGTGTAAAAGTAAAACTTTTAAATTCTACTATTTTTAAGGAAATTTGAACAAATTTCGTAGCCCTTTAAAAAAGAAAAATTAGTTTAACATCGGTAGTTTTCGTTACGTAAATTAAATCAAATTAAACAAGGTATTTGGTACTTGACCATTTCACCTTTGTAAAAGAATGCATACTAAGGTTTACTTAGCCTTTGTTAATAAAAAATGCATACCTGGGCTGACTTCATTTGGACTAACTTACCACTCTGCATAAATAGCTTGATATCGCACATTTTGCATATACGATTGCTGATTCTTTCGATTTACACCTGGAAATTGACATTAACAAAATTAAGCTTTATGAAAAACGTGGTAACTTCAACTTTGCTTACTTAAATAAAGCAATTTATTCTGTCCGTCGCAGATTATGAAGTTTACTTTTATCAGGTATAAACGCGCAATTTCAGAGCATGTGCAATAAATTAGAATATTTTATACTTATACTATTACTATATTTAATTTTAATAAAAGGTTGGGCTAAGCTAAAGGAGTAGAGCCACGAAGGTCCCAAAATTGCCCAAAAATTCAACTTTGATATATCTGCTTGTAGCTGCTGCATTAATGTTCATTAGCCTTTATATTTCATGAATTGCAATATTTTTTGCTTCAATTATTTATCAATAAGGAGAGCAGTGAGCTAAAAAATAGACTATTTTGTGAAAAATAACAATTTGTGATAGTTTTCCTTGATTTTCATGTATATATCGATGAATGTGAAATGGGCCACACCTGTCGACCAAAATTATTTTGTGGTAGAAATGTGTAATATGATATTATAAATTTATTATCAAAAAATTACGATGGTCGAGGAATGTGGCCAATACTATTTTTGACGAATTATGCAGTGAAACCAGTGAAAATGTGTTAAAAATGAGGAATTTTCAAATGTATGGCCTGTTTAAAGTCTCAAGGCTAAACCTGTAGTGTAAATATTTTGCTAAATCTTACAGATCTGAAAAGTTTGTTCATACCTTAACATATTTTAGTTAAATTTTTGACAAGTTATAGTAGTTGAAAAAATAGGGAAAATACAGGGCTGATTTAGGGCCTTCGTGGCTCTACTCCTTTTCTAGGTCTTTTAGGTAGGATTTAAATGAAGAAGTCCGAAATAATTTACCCGTGACCAGCCCGGTCAATAAAATAGAGTAATAATACAGAAATTGCAACATCATGTGATGTTTGACCATTCTCTGTGTCAACCGGTAACCGTGTGGTCACCGACTCGCATGTGACGTCTCATAGTTAAGTCTCCCAAATAAACTTTGTAGACTTATTATTTTTTTTGTGGATATGTTTATGTATCTTGTTTAAATTCGATTTAGTATAACAAGTATCACTCTATTAAGAGTGGGATTCAGCATTTCTCCTCCCTTGTAAAGTAAGGTAAACCTCGGGAGCAGTCTTCAGGACACCTTACTTTCTCGATAAGACAAATCACCGGGTAACTTGTATAAAATTGTATAAAGGGTCACATCTGTCACAACAACTTCTATCGTGTATTTGTACGGGTTATTATACCGCCTTTCGTTTACAGCTGGCAAACTGAAGACAATGCAAAAAATAATAATGTATGGTTTTTGACAAAGAAGATTAAAAAAGTAAAAAAGACAGACAAAAGGCAAGGATAACGCACATGTGACCCACAAGAAAAGCTAGTTTGTTTTTAATTTTTGGATATATTTTGTTTCAATTCATATTGCAATTGTATAAAAATATTAATTCTCGCTTGTTAAATATCTATAAATATGTTTTAACTTCGGGAGCGTCACGGGTTTAACATGCCTCATATTAACAATAATTATAATAGTGCTATGAGTGCGATGCAGTGTTTACCGTAGCCGGTAATACATTGTATCTCATTATTTGGTGTGACCTAAATTGCTGTATTAACTGTTATTGGATATAGAAATGTGCTCGCAAACAAATACGGGGTAAAAATTTCTCAGATGAGCACATTTATTTAAAAGCGAGCAATGTAGATGCGAGCCCTTCGACATTACTCATGTTTTTTTAGATGTGCCAGAAAAATACTGACAAGTAATCCGGTTGTGGTAAACTTTAACGGAATAAATAATCACGATAGGCAAGTAAAACAATCCACCAACTGGCTTATAAAAAATACTCAATGCAAAATTAACGACTTAATCATTTTTACACAAACGTTTCTATTCAAACATCACTCGGCCATTTCCGATTAAAAACGATTTTCGAGGTATAATATTATAATACTTTAGCATCTCGTCACCAGGAAAATCACCAGGCAATGCGCATGCGCAAATATGACGTCAAACCGCTACTTTCACTTTTCGATCTTCGGTGCCATTGATATAGTCTCGATCACCCAGACGCTTATCAATAGATGATAAGAGTCTGGGACAGTCCCATTACCTATTTTGTTATGTGTACGTTCGGAGTACTTTCAGGCTTTATCATAATGTTCGACGAAAATCATTCAACCGTAGGTTCAGAATTTTGTGCCTATGGTTCAGTGAATTTATGCAAATACAATAGCGAGAAAACTTTTCGAATTGATGTGAGTTGTTCTCTTATAACATAATATTTCTTATTTTACAATAAGACATCCTAATTTACATTTTTGAACACAAGTTGGTTTTTTTAACAATAAAAAAATTCGTTTTATCGTTAAATAGTACTCACGGGCGTCTACCTGGTTTTGGAAATTGTTTACGTTTATTGGAGTCAAAAATTGGGACATTCTTGATTACAGAACCATACACGTTTGACCAATCCGATTCTCGATTTTGCAGAACCAGTTGTCAAAAACCAAGGAAGACCAATGAAACGTTGAGTTTTTAAAGTTGGTTCATTTTAGATTGAAATGAATCTTGTATGCTTAACACGTCATATACACATGTGGTAAAGGTTAAAAGGTATAACGATCGCCACCTAGTGGTTACGAGAAATCAATAGGTGTTTTCCCAGACTCACTACCTTGGTAGTATGAGTTTGGGTTCGAGACTACCATTGATATGGATCTATTTATAAATATAATTTAATGAAATGTATTTATAAAATTTAATATTTTGAAATCCGTCAGCATTTCATTTTTGGATTAAAAAAATCTAACTGTTCTTTTTTGGGGTTGATTAACTATGGGACCCATCATTTACCTGTAAAAGGGGGAGGGGTGAGGTTTTAAAAGATCTGATTTAATTATGATGGAAAAAAAAATATTTAAATATGATACGTGATAATAAAACATTGCTTATACTCCGTGTCAATAAAAATGTCAGGATGCAAAAATCAAGAAATAAACAGACAGGTCAGTGCTTTTGAAAAAAATGAGGCAATGTAGTGTTTTAGCTGAAAAAAATATTTTCCGATTTTCCGAACTAAAAATAGTTGCTCAGACCATATTAAACCAATATCTGAACTCATTTAACGCTTTCAGCCGTAAACCTGATGACTCGATTTAAGAAGAGGAACATATAACAACAGGAGGATAACATGCAGCACTTACCTTCGATCACCAGGGTCCATACATCTATCACCAGGGTCTATACATCTATCACCTGAGTCCATACATCTATCACCAGGGTCTATACATCTATCAACAGGGTCCATACATCTATCACCAGGGTCTATTCATCTATCACCAGGGTCTATACATCTACTAAGTATCACCAGGGTCCGAACATCTATCACCAGGGTCTATACATCTATCACCAGGGTCCATACATCTATCACCAGTGTCTACATCTATCACCAGGGTCCATATATCTATCACCAGGGTCCATACATCTATCACCAGGGTCTATACATCTATAACCAGGGTCCATACATCTATCACCAGGGTCTATACATCTATCACCAGGGTCCAAACATCTATCACCAGGGTCTATACATCTATCTCCAGGGTCCATACATCTATCACCAGGTTCTATACATCTATCACCGGGGTCTCTACATCTATAACCAGGGTCTCAACGTCTATCACAAGGGTCTATACATCAATCACCAGGGTCTCTACACTCATCACCAGGGTCCATACATCAATCACTAGGGGCTATACATCTATCACCAGGGTCTCTACATCTATCACCAGGGTTTCTACATCTTTTACAAGGGTCTCTTCATCTATCACCAGGGTCTCTATATCTATCACCAAGATCTATACATTTATCACCAGGGTCTCTACATCAATGACCAGGGTCTCTACATCAATCACCAGGGTCCATACATCTATCACCAGGGTCCGTACATCTATCACCAGGGTCTATACATCTATCGTCAGGGCCTATACATGTATCACCAGGGTCTCTACATCTATCACTAGGGTATCTTCATCAATCACCGGGGTCTTAACATCAATCACAAGGGTCTACATGTATACATCAAAGTTTTCCTATGACATATGAACAAAGTTGATTAAGTCCCATAGCTCCTATAACACTTGTCAAATCAAAATTGTAATGCGAGAAGATCAACTACATATCATGGTAAACAATACTACAAGTTCTCATAAAAATCCGTTGGGCGGTAGCAGAGAAGTTGCGCTCACAAAGTGTTCATATGACATAAAATGAACAAAGTCGATAGAGTTCCATAACTCCTATAAAGTTTGTCAAATCGAAATGGCGGTGTGATATGATCAACTACATAACATGATTAACAATCCTACCAAATGTCATCAAAATCCGTTGAGCGGTCTCAGAGGAGTTGCGCTCACAAAATTGTGACGGACTGTCGCATGGACGTACTGACGGACGGGCGAAGACCATTACTAGGTCCCTCCATGGCGGGGGACAAAAATGGGTCTATAAACAAAGCTATTTCATGAGCCATGATGGCATGTCGTTCTTGAAATATCATTGACCGCTATCATGTAGTTCTCAATCTATTGATCTGAACCACAGTGTAACGGTCATGACGGGTGGACCAGAACAACTTAGTGTCTATCTCACATACTAGTACGTGGGAGGGCTATAATAATCAAAGAAAGGTTTCCTTCTTGACACAGAATATAAACGTAAGATAAGCTTTGACAAAATTTTCTGCTTAAAACAGGCATATACTTAATGTGACAGGATTTTACTAGCTTTTCTGGTCCAACCTCTCCAGTTTTATAAAACAAAGCACAAAACACAGTAAAAGTTAGCAACTGTACATATTCAAACTTTGTGCAAGTTTGTGTAAATGGTAGTAGGTGGTTGTAAAAATAGATCACTGCAGCATACAATTATTGTTTATACTCACATCACAGCAGTAAAACATGTAAACGGTTTATTCCTGAAACTTGACGTATGGATGTATTTTCGTTATAGTTCAATACAAAAATCAAATTGCAATGTAGAGGCCCTGGTTATAGATGTTTGGGCCCATGTCATAGATGCATGGACCCTGGTGATAGATGTGGTGATTGATGTAGAGACCCTGGTGATGAGTGTAGAGACCCTAGTGATTGATGTACAGACCCTGGTGATAGATGTAGAGACCCTGGTGATAGATGTATGGACCCTGTTGATAGATGTAAAGACCCTGGTGATAGATGTATAGACCCTGTTGATAGATGTAGAGATCCTGGTGATAGATGTATAGACCCTGGTGATAGATGTAGAGACCCTGGTGATAGATGTATAAACCCTGGTGATAGATGTATAGACCCTGTTGATAGATGTATTGATCCTGGTGATAGATGTATAGACCCTGGTGATAGATGTAGAGACCCTGGTGATAGATGTAAAGACCCTGGTGATAGATGTATAGACCCTGGTGATAGATGTAGAGATCCTGGTGATTGATGTAAAGACCCATGTGATAGATGTAGAGATCCTGGTGATAGATGTTTAGACCCTGGTGATAGATGTATAAACCCTGGTGATAGATGTATGGACCCTGGTTATAGATGTATAGACCCTGGTGATAGATATAGAGACCCTGGTGATAGATGTTTAGACCCTGGTGATAGATGGATGGACCCTGGTGATAGATGTATGGACCCTGGTTATAGATGTAGAGACCCCGGTGATAGATGTAGAGACCCTGGTGATAGATGTTTAGACCCTGGTGATAGATGTAGAGATCCTGGTGATAGATGTTTAGACCCTGGTGATAGATGTAGAGATCCTGGTGATAGATGTTTAGTCCCTGGTGATAGATGGATGGACCCTGGTGATAGATGTATGGACCCTGGTTATAGATGTAGAGACCCTGGTGATAGATGTATAAACCCTGGTGATAGATGTATAGACCCCGGTGATAGATGTTTGGACCCTGGTGATTGATGTATAGACCCTGGTGATAGATGTATGGACCCTGGTGATAGATGTATAGACACTGGTGATAGATGTATGGACCCTGGTGATAGATGTATAGACCCTGGTGATAGATGTTTAGACCCAGGTGATTGATGTTTAGACACTGGTGATAGATGTATGGACCCTGGTGATAGATGTTTAGACCCTGGTGATAGATGTTTAGACCCTGGTGATTGATGTATGGACCCTGGTGATAGATGTATGGACCCTGGTGATAGATGTATGGACCCTGGTGATAGATGTATGGACCCTGGTTATAGATGTATGGACCCTGGTGATAGATGTTTAGACCCTGGTGATTGATGTAAAGACCCATGTGATAGATGTATAGACCCTTGTGATTGATGTATGGACCCTGGTGATTGATGTATAGACCCTGGTGATAGATGTATGGACCCTGGTGATAGATGTATGGACCCTGGTGATAGATGTATAGACACTGGTGATAGATGTATGGACCCTGGTGATAGATGTATAGACCCTGGTGATAGATGTTTAGACCCAGGTGATTGATGTTGAGACACTGGTGATAGATGTATGGACCCTGGTGATAGATGTATAGACCCTGGTGATAGATGTTTAGACCCTGGTGATTGATGTATGGACCCTGGTGATTGATGTATAGACCCTGGTGATTGATGTATAGACCCTGGTGATAGATGTATGGACCCTGGTGATAGATGTATTGACCCTGGTGATAGATGTATAGACACTGGTGATAGATGTATGGACCCTGGTGATAGATGTATAGACACTTGTGATTGATGTATAGACCCTGGTGATAGATGTATGGACCCTGGTGATAGATGTATGGACCCTGGTGATAGATGTATAGACACTGGTGATAGATGTATGGACCCTGGTGATAGATGTATAGACACTTGTGATAGATGTATGGACCCTGGTGATTGATGTATAGACCCTGGTGATAGATGTATGGACCCTCGTCATAGATGTATGGACCCTGGTGATAGATGTATAGACACTGGTGATAGATGTATGGACCCTGGTGATAGATGTATGGACCCTGGTGATAGATGTATAGACCCTGGTGATAGATGTATGGACCCTGGTGATTGATATTTAGTCCCTGGTGATAGATGTATAGACCCTGGTGATAGATGTAAAGACCCTGGTGATAGATGTATAGACCCTGGTGATAGATGTATAGACCCTGGTGATAGATGTATAGACCCTGGTGATAGATGTATAGACCCTGGTGATAGATGTGTGGCCCCTGGTGATAGATATATAGACCCTTGTGATAGATGTATGGACTCGGGTGATAGATGTATGGACCCTGGTGAAAGATGTATAGCCCCTGGTGATTGATGTATAGACCCTGTTGATAGATGTTTAGACCCTGGTGATTGATGTATGGACCCTGGTGATGAGTGTAGAGACCCTGGTGATTGATGTATGGACAGCTGGTGATAGATGTATAGACCCTGGTGATAGATGTATGGACCCTGGTGATAGATGTATGGACCCTGGTGATAGATGTATAGACTCTGGTGATAGATGTATGGACCCACCCTGGTGATAGATGTATAGCCCCTGGTGATTGATGTATAGACCCTGGTGATAGATGTTTAGACCCTGGTGATTGATGTATGGACCCTTGTGATGAGTGTAGAGACCCTGGTGATTGATGTATAGGCCCTGGTGATAGATGTAGAGACCCTGGTTATAGATGTGGAGACCCTGGTAATCAATGTATAGACCATGGTGATAGATGTATAGACCCTGGTGATAGATGTATAGACCCTGGTAATAGATGTAGAGACCCTGGTGATAGATGTATAGACCCTGGTGATAGATGATGAATGGACCCTGGTGATAGATGTATAGACCCTGGTGATAGATGTTTGGACCCTGGTTATAGATGTATAGACCCTGGTGATAGATGTATAGACCCTGGTGATAGATGTTTAGACCCAGGTGATTGATGTTTAGACACTGGTGATAGATGTATGGACCCTGGTGATAGATGTTTAGACCCTGGTGATAGATGTTTAGACCCTGGTGATTGATGTATGGACCCTGGTGATAGATGTATGGACCCTGGTGATAGATGTATGGACCCTGGTGATAGATGTATGGACCCTGGTGATAGATGTATGGACCCTGGTGATAGATGTATAGACCCTGGTGATAGATGTATGGACCCTGGTGATTGATATTTAGTCCCTGGTGATAGATGTATAGACCCTGGTGATAGATGTAAAGACCCTGGTGATAGATGCATAGACCCTGGTGATAGATGTATAGACCCTGGTGATAGATGTGGAGACCCTGGTAATAAATGTATAGACCATGGTGATAGATGTATAGACCCTGGTGATAGATGTATAGACCCTGGTAATAGATGTAGAGACCCTGGTGATAGATGTATAGACCCTGGTGATAGATGATGAATGGACCCTGGTGATAGATGTATAGACCCTGGTGATAGATGTATGGACCCTGGTTATAGATGTATAGACCCTGGTGATAGATGTATGGACCCTGGTGATAGATGTATGGACCCTGGTGATAGATGTATAGACACTGGTGATAGATGTATGGACAGCTGGTGATAGATGTATAGACCCTGGTGATAGATGTATGGACCCTGGTCATAGATGTATAGACCCTGGTGATAGATGTATAGACCCTGGTGATAGATGTATGGACCCTGGTCATAGATGTATAGACCCTGGTGATAGATGTATGGACTCGGGTGATTGATGTATAGAACCTGATTAGATGTATGGACCCTGCATGGTGATAGAAGTTAAGTGCCGTATGTTATCCTCCTGTTGTTTTGTTCCTCTTCTTAAATCGAGTCATCATGTTTACGACTGACAGCGTTAAATGAGTTCAGATATTGGTTTATTTTGGTCTGAGTAACTATTTTTATTTCTGAAAATCGGAAAATATTTTTTTTTCAGCTAAAACACTACATTGCCTCATTTTTTTTCAAAAGCACTGACCTGTCTGTTTATTTCTTGATTTTTGCATCCTGACATTTTTATTGACACGGAGTATAAGCAATGATTTATTATCATGTATCATATTTAAATATTTTTTTCTCCATCATAAATCAGATCTTTCAAAACCTCACCCCTCCCCCCTTTTAAAGGTAAATGATGGGTCCCATAGTTAATCAACCCCCAAAAAAGAACAGTTAGATTTTTTTAATCCAAAAATGAAATGCTGACGGATTTCAAAATATTAAATTTTATAAATACATTTCATTAAATTATATTTATAAATAGATCCATATCAATGGCACCGAAGATCAAAAAATGAAAGTAGCGGTTTGACGTCATATTTGCGCATGCGCATTGCCTGGTGATTTTCCTGGTGACGAAATACAAAAGTACTATTATATTATACCTCGATTTTCCGGAAATTACCAAGTCGATTTAGTGCAATTGGTTCAAATCGTCCCATAGAAATGTCGCCACTGAGCACACTACCATGATTTTGATTATACTGATCGAGCTTTGTCAAATTCTTTGATTTAGACGAACACATTTATCTAAATAAAATCTTCTTCAACAACTTTTAACGGACAAGTCAACGACTATTCATTATCATAAACAGTGATAAATGAATAAAAGTGTCATTCCGGAAATGAAGGTTAATCTTTGAGAAAGAGTCCCACATACTGCCGGATTACCTTAATCCTGCTTGTTATTATTATTCACTGTTACATGCAAACTCTTTCGCAGTAGCGTTACGGACGGGAACTGGAACCGTGCATGAGGAGTTCGCGTTACATGGATTCCCGCCAGGTTTCAAAAACAAGCTTCTGATAAAAATACTATAAATCAACTACTAATAATCAGAAAATGTCAACAACAACAAAAACGACAGATCTGAATCTTTACATTTGTGTATGTTTTGGTCTGCTGAAGAAGCGCAAAATTCTCAAACAGGTAATTGACGTCATGGATTCTATAAAGGTATCATTTCGTCCTCGGCGAATGTTGTGCCAAAAAAAAAAGATGTTTTTTTGGTAATTTTTTAAAAATGTTACATGTACTGGGAATTATTATTTGCACAAATCATTGAATCATTGAAATTATAAGATATTTTTAACAAACAATTGATTGAAAAAGGGGGGCAGTCAGAATTTGCTTTTAATAGGTTAATATAATCCTCTTAACCGTAAACATTTTCGATGCTCACTAAGAAGGTAGGGCCCAAATCATATTGGTTTTTGCATTGTTTGTTTTGTTTATTAGATTTAAGCTATCCAAAACCTTTTTTTTTATATTTGCAACGCGACGGATGTGTTGGAACAAGCGGGTGCTACTCAGTATACTCCAGGCAACCGATTTATCCTTCGTCTTATTAGATTTGGCGTAGCCTGATTTCAATTGGTTGTATTTTGATTTTACGTAGTAGCGTTGTCTCCTGTGTGAAAGAAATTTGAATTGGTTTGTTTGTATTTATTTGCTTTCTTAAGATAATGTCATGATATAATCACTTATCCCTTAATACTGTAAGTCACTTTTGACATCCAATGTTTCACAAAAGGTTTTTTTTGTCTTTCTTTAAAGGACACATTTTTAAAACTTGTTCACATTTTGGTGTAATTTAAGTGAAGCGTTGTCTTTAGATTAGTATTTAATGGGTCCGTGTAATACTTAACAATTTAAAATTCTAAATTTTTAAAGCATTTTTAATGTTTAAATTTTTAGATAAAAAGTTAAAATTTTAAATTTCTAAAATGTTAATATTTTGAAAACTTATCCAAATAATCAAATTTTCATAAACTCAAAACTAGTTACAACGTTAATCTTTTTACTAAATTTTCAAAAATAATGAATTCGATTCATTTTCAAATATTTCTATTTGTTTTGACTGTTTTAGGTAATGGGATTACATGTGTCAAACTAGGAAGAAACTATTTGATATTTATTGGGGGAATCACCGTTTTCAATTTGGCTTCCTTATTTTTTTTCGGCGCGCTTGTGCGTGGAACTCACATATTCAATAACTTTATATTTACTAACTAATAACTACATCCTTTATTATCAATTTTGGCAATGTCCAGACTTTTTTGTTCATTCAGTCCTTCCATTTTACACACCTCCCCCCACCCTCACACACTTTCTGTTTTGTCGATATACCAAAAACGGGGCTATATTAACAGGCCAACCATTGAAACCGCAATAGTACATGTACATGTAGTTCCAAAAATCGAACAACTGATAACTACGGGTAAATCGAGGTGGAAAATAAGCATCCTTCCAAGTCAGGCGTCATGGGTCCCATGGACCGCAAGTGGACCCAGGGCCCCTAACTCTAAGGATGCAAATTACTAGATTAAACCAAACTTATGTCAGATTTTCTATACGTCCAACCATTAAAAAAGCCAAGATTTTGCAATTATTATAACATTTTTCGGATATAGAGGCCTACGGGAAATTGCATGACTTTTGGTAACATTTTAATATCAGAAAAAAAAACTTTAAAAACGACAAAAAGTACAATAAGAAAGAGCAAACTGAAAAAAAAATCATATCCATCGGTCTATAAAGAAATGAATATCACCCATCAAGATTCCATCAGCACTTTTCTTTCAGAGAAGCAAGACAACTCCCAATTACCGGGTAATACACCGAAAGAAAATAATATAGCGTAGTTTGACGTTAACAAAACACGGTAGGGGGATGGTCACTGCACCTATTCAGTGTTGGGGTGAGCAGCTGGCACCAACAAAATCCCACCTTTATCATATATTCACATTCTTGAAAATGTCGATCCATTAATATATTTTTAAATGAAAAAGTATACCTTATCATATATTCATTAGGATCATTTTGGGATGGTAAATACATGTTTCATCAGATCATCAGCTGTGTGAAAGGACTGAATTTATTATGTTATTTACGACCTGTCTAATGCTAATTGTCATTTGATCTATAATATGAGCAAAATCCATTTTGTGGTGACCTTAGGGGCGGACCATTTAACTTGAAGGGGGGGGCTTGGTTTTTTTGTTTTGATCAGAAACTTTTTTTCTGCGCAGAGCGCGGACAAAATATTTATTTTTCGAAGGCGTCGCAACAGAATATTTTTTTCATTATCAACATTTATATAAATATAAGAATTGACAATGATAAAAGTTTTATCCGTTGAAAAAAAAAACATAATTTTTTCAATTGCTTATATTGTGTGCGATCAACTTAATATGCACACGCACCTCCTTCACTCGGCTAACTGAGAACTCGGTCAGTTGGTTTTATTTAACATGGAGGCTATATGGGAAATGGGTCTGTTGGAGAGTCGGCTAAAGTCTGTTGGTCAAATACTATCGAGAAAAACATAGCAAGGTCAATATATTTTACTAAATATTTCTTTTTTACTTACTTTAATAAAAAAGCAATTTATGTTGGGCAAAACAATATTGAATACTGAACGTATTCATATATTGTTTTTCTCTGTAGCTTACATTGGTAAGCTACAAAATGGAAAGGTGTTTTACTCATCGAGATATTTCTATCAATTTTGTCATTCAAAAATGTAAACATTACAGCGTTTTGCTAAAATTAAGTCGAAAGCATTACGAAAAACGCAACAAGGAGGTGACATGGAACATCAAACAAGTGAATTAGTCATCAACTGCATGTTCATGGCTGTGCATTTTCCCCTAGAAATGATTAAACTTTGTCAAATACTGATTCGATCTTTAAACAATACTTTTGTTACGTTGAAAGACGTCTTTAATACACAGGATACCTCTGCACAAGTATACACATGCTCCTCAACCATTAACCGAATTGCATCTTCGTGGTTTTCTAGGACAGACATTTTGTGTGTCTAAGCTTCATACTGATCAAGATTATGGATTTCATTCTTAATTTTAGTAAAAATTCAATAAAAATTTCAAACTTAGTTTCAAAATCCGAAATATTCAAACATTCATTAATTTTGAAAATTTGGTAAAAAGATTAACGTTGTAACTAGTTTTAAATTTTTAAAAATTAGATTTTTTGGATAAGTTTTCAAAATATTAACATTTTAGAAATTTGAAATTTTAACTTTTTATTTAAAAAATCAAACATTAAAAATGCTTTAAAAATTTAGAATTTTAAATTGTTAAGTGTTACACGGACCTTAATGCAATTAGGTAACATTAAAACATTTTAAAATGTCAATATATATAGATATAATTTGTGGTAAGTTTATTCTGTAAGTGCAATATGACTCCAATTCATGAATTCACCAATATACGTGCGAACCCATTACACCGTCCTGACTCAGCCCTAAATGAGTCACTTTGCCATTGGTAGTTATTACTAAGGTGTTATCGAAATCCGTTAATGCAAATTAACATACGAGGACCTGAATTTAAACCCCAAAATTAAAAATGTAGACCATTACAGATCATGTTAATTTCAGAGTTGTAGAGTTATAACAAACAGCAAATCAAATTAAAGTTTGTTTTTGCCTACAAAAACGATGTCTCCCCCGTTTCCCCCAAAAGTTTTAAGTTCAAAAGGCCATTACCCACACAAAAAAACCAACTACATATGGTGTCCTTCCTATATACCAAGTTTCGTTGAATTTGGTTCAGTAGTTTTAGAGGAGTTGCGCTGACAAGATGATAAATGAGGATTTTCAGCAAATTCCTAAGTTCAAAGGGCCATAACTCCCACAAAAATTTGAGGCTCAACATTTCCTGGTAAAATGCACAACTAAATATGGTGTCCTTCCTATATACCAAGTTTCGTTGAATTACGTTCAGTAGTTTCAGAGGAGTTGCGCTGACAAGATGATAAATGAGGGTTTTCAGCAAATTTCTAAGTTTAAAAGGCCATAACTCCAACATTAATTTGAGGACAAAAACTTCCTGGTAATATGCACAAAAACATATGATGTCCTTCCTATATACCAAGTTTCATTGAATTTGGTTAAGTAGTTTTAGAGAAGTTGCGTTGACAAGATGATAAATGAGGATTTTCAAAAATTCCTAAGTTCAAAGGGCCATAACTCCCACAAAACTTTGAGGATCTAAATTTCCTGGTAATATGCACAACTACATATGGTGTCCTTCATATCTACCACGTTTCGTTGAATTCGGTTAAGTAGTTTCAGAGGAGTTGCGCTGACAAACTTTGTGACGGACAGGCGGACGGACACGACAAAAACAATATGTCTCCACACAAAAGTGGGGGATGAGACATAATCAATAGCAAAATGCAGTATTATTTACTTTATGTTGGTGTGCATATTTGATGTATTGTTATGGTTAACCTTTGAATAATGAGTTCCTCTTACTTTTATATAACAAAAAGACAAAACAAATCTTTTGCATAATAATTCTCAGAACGGTCAAGTTGGTTACATTTCTTTATTCCTAAATTCGACATTCAAATTTTTGAATAAGGAAATGGTTATTTGTTCGACATACCATATATATGCCACTTACTAGATATTCTTTCTATGCATTAATAAGATATGCCTCTGACTTTTAATTATTCCTTTTCGTAAGTCGAATAGAGTTCATTAACCTATTCAAAACATGACATATTCCTTAATATTCAAAATTAAACTTTAGACACTTCTATACAAAATTGCAACCCATCCCAAACAGATCCGTCAAGATTCGACACTATCGGTGATATATGTTAAATGCTGCGATATCGATTGATCGTAGCCAACCGAGTGTAAATCGAAGTCGAAAGGACACACCCTTAAACACTTCTATACAAAATCGCGACTCTCCCCCTTACCAGAAGGGTCGAAAACGGGCACTATCGGCGATATAGGTTTTAAATAGCTGGATATCTCTTCTATCGATTACATTTTTAGTCCGATATCGATTGAAGATAGCCAATCGAGTCAAAATCGAGGTTGATAGGACCCTCCCATGGACACTTCTATACAAAATCACGACCTACCCATCACCGGAAGCGTAAAAAACGGCACTATCGGTAATATAGGTTAAATGGCTCGATATCTCTTCTTATGGATGCTTATATCTGATATTTATTTTTTTTTTCTGACAAAACGATGCAAATATTTAACCAAAATCAACGTTACTGTAACTCAAACGGGATATGTTTGATTACCATGGATCCACAGTGGCGTAGCTGGGTTATTTTGCGAAGTTGGCTGCCGACGTCCACGTTTGGACGCCATCACGTTAATCTAATTGTGAAAAGGTTATGATTGCGGAAACGTCATCGATCCGGGCGAATTCCGTTTTTTTTTTCTTTTTTTTCTTTTTTTCGATGTGCACGCCATGGCGTGAGAGCGTATATGCAGCTACGCCACTGAATCCATCTTATCGGGTTTGTCAGCATTTTATCCGTCAAGATTCGACACTATCGGTGATATATGTTAAATGCTGCGATATCGATTGATCGTAGCCAACCGAGTGTAAATCGAAGTCGAAAAGACACACCCTTTAACACTTCTATACAAAATCGCGAATTACCCCTCACCAGAAAGGTCGAAAACGGGCACAAAACAACCATTTTAGTAACATATATATAAAAAGTTGGTGAAAAAAGAACCCCGTTTATTCCAAAGTAATGGTGGAGGGATATCGTGTAAGCCGAAGCTGAATTTTCATCTGGGCGACAATAATTCAATAACATGTTTTTTATGGTGATAATTTTAAATAAAGATGAAAAATATCTTGCTTAAGGTAAAAAACATTTCTTTCTAGTATTGATTCTAAAGAATTTGGACAACCAATGGTCCATTTTTAGCTCACCTGGACCGAAGGTCCATGTGAGCTATTACCATCACTTGGCGTCCGTCGTCGTCTGTCGTCCGTTAACAATTTTTCAAAAATCTTCTCCTCTCAAACTACTGAACAGAATTTAATGAAACTTAGTATGAATGATCCTTAGGGTGTTTTGCACCAAACTTGTGTTTCAATTTTTGATCCGTCGAAAAACATGGCAACGTTACTAAAAATAGACCAGGGGGTCAGACTGCTGTTTTTGGCTTGTAAATCAAAAGTATTAGAGATAGATGAAATCTGATGCACCCTACTGCTTCAGCATTAAAAGCTCTACAAAAGTCTCCATTGAGTCGAAGTTGTCAGATGACCCCTTATAGGAGTTACAGCCCCTTAAAGGTGAAAAATAGCGTTTTTTCATGTTTTGGGCTTCTAATATGAAAACTATTACAGATAGAGAAAAGCTGTTGCTTGCTTAATTGTACAGCTAAATTAGCTCTAAAAAGTGTCCATAGGGTCGTAGTTGTCAGATGACCCCTTATAGGGGTACAGCCCCTAAAAGGCGAAAAATAGCGTTTTTGGCCTGTAGAATGAAAACTATTGCATATAGAGAAAAGCTGTTGCTTGCTTAAATGTTCTGCTCATTTAGTTCTACAAAAGTCTCCATAGGGTCGAAGTTGTCAGATGACCCCTTATAGGTTTTACAGCCCCTTAAAGGCAAAAAATAGTGTTTTTGGCCTATAGAATGAAAACTATTGCAGATAGAGAACAGCTGTTGCTTGCTTAAATGTTATGCTCATTTAGCTCTACATCCCCTAAATTAACATGTTTTCATGTTTTTGGCTTGTAGAATGAAAACTATAGCAGATAAAGAAATGCGGCTGCTTGCTTAAATGTTCAGTTCATTAAGCTCTTAAAAAGTGTCAATAGAGTCAAGGTTGTCAGATGACCCCTTATAGGGGTTACGGCCCTTAAAATAACATTTTGCATGTTTGTGGCCTACAGAATGAAAAATATTGCTGAAAGAGAAATGCTGTTGCTTGCTAAAACATTCAGTTCATTAAACTCTAAAAAAGTCTTCATATGGTCCAAGTTGGCAGATGATCCCTTAAAGGGGTTATGGCCCTTTAAAGGTGAAAAAGAGTGTTTTTTGCTTATATAATGAAAACTATTGCAGATTGAAAAAAACTTTTTCTTGCTTAAACATTTAGCTATACAAAGGTCTTCATAGGGTTGACATCAAGACCAGGTGAGCGATTCAGGCTCCTAGGAGCCTCTTGTTTTATTATGAATTATCAATTTCTTTATCTTTTCGATAATTAAAGAATTTGCAGTCAAAATGAATAAGTGCTAAAGTAGACATTTTCGGTTCAAAATAAAGCCGCTTTAAGCCAAAAGTACTATAAACTATTCTGATTGAAAATTAAATATGGTAATTGAAAAGATTGCAACGGGTTCATCGATTCATTTATGTAGTTCCAAAAAACCTAGTTGTTTCATATTCTGATAGCGTATTTTGTTCTAGGCCACTGTCAATTGCGCATTATTGCTATTTAAAGTGTCACACAACCTAGGGAGCCGAACATTTTACTTTCGAAATGGCTTTTAACAGTGTTTCCGATTTTTAACATTGTTTTTGATAAAGATAGGTACCAGTTTCGTAGCCAAATTTCAAATCAAAGACAAATCAGTTTACACTTAAAGACAACATAACCCGTGCGGGGTCCGGGTAGCGAATAGGCCCATATCAGCGCTAAGCTTGTCGGTAAAAGTTCACGAAAGAGCGTCCGAACCCGGCATGTGGTCAGGCGTTTTGCCATGCACAAAGCCCCAGGGGGTTGCATGGGGCAAGCCTGTCATAATAAATGCCGGGGTCATCAGGCTATAATGCGGAAAACCTGACCGCTGTAGGTCTCAGGAAGAGTAAGACCCGCAGGATCCTCATGCAGGAGGCTAAATTTCCTTTCCTGTGTTATTATATCCGGCTAAACTAATTGAGACTTTTCTTTGCTAAATAAGACTTTAGTGTACTTTTAATAAAGTTAAGCATGGAAGTTTTATCATCAGATGAAAAATGATTATCAATTACTCAACTCATTGGCTATGTAAGTCATGCTTACTCAGACTTATTAGTATGTCTCGTGGTTGTCTTACTTATTTGGTAGACAATAAGTGGTAAATGGACATATCATCTGCAGAAATTCTAACAAAGCTTCTGGAAATGATATGAATATTATGTAGACATCTTCTGGATCACTAGCCTGGAAAACAGTAGTTGAAATTCTTAGGGTCGTGCAGTAAATGAATCTTATTAACTTTTTTCCCAATCGTTTTTTTCGCCGTTTACAATCTAGATTAACATTATCGGAATTGTAAACAAAGCCATTAGGTGGACATGTTTCATCAAATAACTTAACGTTGGTATTTCTAAGACATAATAATTATTATCATGTTACGGGGATATTATTAATGTCATCTCAATTGTGTTAAAAAGATAGGGCAAAAGCATAATTAGAGCACATATTTCAAACAATACTTCGTCTGGAAAAAAAGGCCACAGTAAAAAACATACAATTTTTTAGATATTCCTTGCTTATTATACCCCCCACTTCAAAAGTGGGGGGTATATAGTGATAGGGGTGTCCGTCCGTCCTC